>JAEOAD010000017.1:28657500-29862500 GCA_036365145.1 Orientallactaga sibirica | reverse complement strand
CCCACTGGGAGAATATTGTGGAGTTTCTAGAATATATATTGTTCAGGTTTCTGTAACACATATAGGATTTTCTTAAGTACTCTTGACAAGGTTCTGGTTAATAGGGATTATGCTAAAATGTAAAGCCATAACAGAACTAGACTCTTCCCAGGGGCATGTGCACACATCTATTCACTATAAAAGTGATCATAGACAAACGCAAGGGGGGGAGAATTATATGTAAATATATGTATTTTGTCTTTGAACTCACATAACATAAAAAGAGTGTGTGAAGTAGAGTCCATAAGGAAGAAGGCTGAACAGGCTATGCCGCTAGAGAAGATGAAAGGAGAAAGATGGTCACAGACAAGAGGGAAGAAAAGGCCACATTGGAAGAGATGAGATATTGGAATTGGAAAAACACTGGGGAAGTGACTACTGATCTTTGTGAGTGACTATAACATAAGGGACTTCAAGGGTACATCCAGATAGATGGTTTGGGTTAGAGGTAAGAATGTTTCTAATTCAACTTATAGAACACTGAGACATGAAAACAAAGAGAAAAAGCAGATAAGTTTATATAAAGCACAGTAGCAAAAAAAAGGGCCCCAGAGGGGAAATTCTAGCTATGTCACTGAAATCTGTAAGTTAGCTGAGAAAAGGTGAAAAGAGAGAAAGAATGAAAGCGGGAAAGAAAAGGAGAGTGAAAGATATAAGAAGGGAGTAGGACAGAGGAAGAAATGGTGAAAAGAGATAAAGGGAGAGGAAAAAAAAAAGAGACAATCTAAAGAGACATCTTGCGGCAAAATATAAACTTGTATGAATTTCTCTAATAAACTCAATTGAAAAGACAGTGTGATTTGAATGTAAAATGCAAAAAGACAGTGTGATTTGAATGTAAAATACCCACCATGGCTCAGGTACCTTAACAGTTGGTCCCAGCAATTGGAACTATTTGGGGAAGTTATAGAACTTTTAGGAAGTGGAGCATTACTGGAAGGAGTGTTTTACTGGGAGTGGGTCTTGAGGTATTATAGCTTGGCCCTGCTTGCTGTTTTGTTTCCCTCTCTTGCTTGCTGTTTTCTCTCCCTCTCTCTGCTTCAGCCCTGCAAACATGACAATGTAACACAAGCTTCCTACTCAGACGTGCCATGCCTTTCTCATTATGACGGTCTCTATCCTCTAGCTCTATAAGCTGACTTAAGCCCTTTTTCCCCCCATAGGCTTCCCATGGATGGATATTTGTTCACAGCAATGAGGAAGTAACTGATATAGTCAGCATATAAATTAAATGGGTATATTTTTGAAGAACATAATCCATTATGAACCCATGGGAACTGAAAGTTTCATGACAATGGCAAATTTCAGATGAGCCAAAGAAAGTAGAAGGGGTCTGTGCCAGCAATTTCAGGAAGATCTGCTGTCAGGCAGACAGTGCCCTGGTAGAAATGGCAGAGTAAATGCCAGCCCACGCAGGCTCAGTGTACTTCCATTTTTATGATCAAAGAAAATAATCATCACCCTGTAAAAGGCTTGAGGCTTGAACAAATATAAATAGGAGAAAATTGGAGCCCAAGATAGTTGAGAAGATGATAAAAGTGCATGCTATTGATTTAAGTGAGTCCCCATCTATAGGACTAGATGAATTACTTCTCCCTGAGCCACCAAGAAAACTATGATTAAGATCCAGGAACAGTTTCTGTAATTTCTGAGGCATCATGTGGAACAGAGGTGTGAGTGACTGACATTTTCTTAAACATAAAGAATACAAGTTCTGGAAACTTCAGACCAGTGAGGCCAAGTCTTGGTCTTGGCACAGTTCTGAGCAGATCCATCCATTCATGGTCACTTGCCCATCTGTCTGACTAGGCATCTCCACTCAGTCAGCAAATATCACTCAGTATCAGACATGAGGAACACACTAGAAGACAAAACAGAGATGATCCCTGCTTAATAAAAGGCAAAATGAAATGGAGACAATTTTAAAACATGGCTTGTGGATTCTAAGAGGACAAGGGTGAGGTGGTTGCAAAAAAGAATGGATGATGTTAAAAGCAAGATGATGCCAGGAGTGGTGGCACACACCTTTAATCCCAGCAGGCAGGAGGCAGAAGTAGAAGGATTGCTGTGAGTTCGAGGCCACCCTGAGACTACAGAGTGAATTTTAGGACTACCTGGGCTAGAATGAGACCCTACCTTGAAAAACAAACAAACAAACAAAAAAAGCGAGATAATGTCAGAATCCTTGTGTGAGTCAGCCGGGTGTGGTGGCACATGCCTTTAATCCCAGCATTGGGGAGGCAAAGGTAGGAGGATTGCCCTGAGTTCGAAGCCACCCTGAAATTACATTGTGAATTCTAGGTCAGCCTAGGCTAGAGTGAGACCTTACCTTGAGAAACCGAAAAATGAAAAAAAAACCACAAAAAAAGAATCCTTGTGGGAGTCAAAATATCTGTCATTGTGCATGCACATCTAGAGTTCTTTTGCAGTGACTAGAGGCCCTGGCATGCTCATATTAATTTTCTCCGCCTACCCCCACTCTCTCTCACACACACACAAATAAATAAAGTAATTTAAAAAAACTTTAAAATATCTGTCATTGCTAATGGCACAAACAGTTACAAGTGGCTGAAATGAAAGGACATTTCATTGCTCATGTATGTGAGAAGTTCAGAAGGGCCTTGGCATCAGATCTGGTTATGTATAAAAATTCAGACTCCATCTACAATTGGGACTTCATTTTTCTGCCTGGTTCACTTCAGTTCCATTTATTATCCCATGATCTCTACCCTCTTAGTACAGGATAGTTGCCAGCCACTCATACTCACATTCAACTTTCACAAGCACTCCAATGGAAATAGTCTATATTCTTCTTCCATAGTTAGCACCAAAGAACAGAAAGAATAGAACTCACTTTGATGAACATAGGCCAGGTGCTCCCTCTGATCCAGTTATGAAGCAAAGATTTAATCAAACACATGGATGATATCCACGGGAGTCCAAGTCAGATATCCCATCTCTAATCAGGTATGGGATCAGCCTACCTGTGGACATAGATTGAGAGTCTTTTGGAGTGACTAGTTCCCCAAAGACAGGATAAGGATTCTGGGTAGGTAGAACATTGTTTCTATGCACTCTACTTCACTGGGAATCAGAATGCACTTTCATATATATATATATATATATATATATATATATATATATATATATATATATATATTATACCTTATTTCTTTCCCCTTTCTTCCTTGCTTGTGATTTTTTAAATCTTTTCTTTTGGCCCATTTGCACTGTCTAAAGCCTCTAGTAGAACACTGTATAACATTGGTAAGACAATGATATTTGGAAAGCAGTCTTTCTGTTAAACCTTCCTGCCACTAAGTCTAAGGTTAGCCATGGGTTTTTCAATGCACACTCCTCATCGTACTGATAGAGCTCCCTTTTGTTCTAGGTTGCTTTAGTTTGCACTATGAACTGATGTGCTTGGTCATAGCAAACACTTTTCCTGCATCTGTTGTGATGAGTGTTGGTTTCCACTAGTCCTTTAGTCTAGTAACATTCTTCATTGCATCAATTGCTTCTTCAGCATTAACCCACCTGTGCATTCTTATGATAAAGGGTATTAAGGCATTTTTGAAGTATGTAATGCTTTGTATTTATTATTTTATATCCTTTGATTGCTGTAACAGGTTATCAGAAGTTTATATGTTTATTTTATTTCATTTATTTATAAGACAGAGAGAGAGAGAGAGAGAGAGAGAGAATTGGCATGCCAGGGCTTCCAGCCATTACAAACGAACTCCAGACACATGTGCCACCTTATGCATCTGGTTTATGTGGGTTACTGGGGAATCTAACCTGTGTCGTTAGGCTTTACAGACAAGTGCCTTAACTCCTAAGCCATCTCTCCAGCCCAATTTATATGTTTAAAACAAGAAACAGTTACAGTACTTAAAGGCAGGTCAGTGTTACTAAACTAAAACCAAAGTGTTGGCAGGGCCTTGCTTCTAAGCTTCCAATAGTGGCCACAATTCCTTGGCTTGTGGTCACATCACTGCAATCTTTGAGGCTAGTGTCTTCAAGTGGGTATGTGTTCTGGATTCTCATGGCCTCTCCTCTGTATCTCACTGGGTTTTCCTCTGACTCCATCGTATAAGGTAATAGTGAGTGCATTTGGAGCCCACCTAGATAATCCAAGAAAATGTAGCCAGCTAAAACTTCTTGATTTAATCACAGCTGCAAAGGTTTTTTTTTTTTTTTTTTTTTTTCCCAAATAAGGTAACATTTTAAAGTTCCAGAAGTTGAGACATATTATGTTTGCGGTCTATTTTTAGCCTTTTACTTACAATGAATTCAGTTTGCCAATATACTGCTGAGGATGTTTTATATAATGAATAATGTAAAGACCAGGGACACTGGTCTTTCATTTGGGGTGTGTGTGTGTGTGTGTGTGTGTGTGTGTGTGTGTGTGTCTGTCCAGACTAGCTTGGAACTCACTGTGTAGCCCAAGCTGGCCTCAAATTCACAACATCCTCCTGCCTCAACCTCCCAAGTGCTGAAATTTTACAGATGTGAGCCACTATATCAGTTCTTTTTTGATACTCTTTTGGGTCTTTGATAGCAGTGGAACATTGGCCTCTTAGAATGAACTGGAAATTGTTCACTATTTGGGGTAATAATGAGTAAAATATTGGTGTTATCTTTTCTTTTTCTTGAAATGCTTGATCAAATTTACCAGAGAAGCTATCCTAGTCTGTGTTTTTCTTTCTGGAAATATTTTAAATTACTGATTTATTATTATTTGTGTGTGTGTTTACTGTTTTAGACTATTAGAATTTTAATTTCCTCTTGAGTCAGTTCAGGAATTTGTGCCTTTCTAGAAATTTGTCTAGTTTCTCTAAACTTTCTAGTATGCAATTATTTGCTAGTATGCAATTATTCATAGCATTCTCTTATAATCTTTTCCATTTCTGTAATGTACCTTGTTTTTATTATTCTCTCTTTCTCTCTTTCCCCTTCTTTCTTTCCCTCCATCTTTTCTTCCCCTTCCTTTCTTCTCTTCCCTCTCCCTCCTTCTTTCCTTCCTTCCTTCCTTCCTTCCTTCCTTCCTTCCTTCCTTCTTTCCTTCCTTCTTTCCTTCCTTCCAACTTCGTTTTCTCAGGTGCTTGTCACAGGAACAAGAGAAGTAACTAATACAATGGCAGTTATGAACTAGAGTTCAAGGTTAACAAGAGAGGCTTGTGACCCCAGGCCATGTTTTCTCTATGAAGCTTTTAGAGCTTGCAGAATAAGTCACCTTGTCATTCCTCAGGGTTCCTCCTCCCTCAATTCATATAAGTCAACATTATTTGAATCAAAACAAGATGCTTATGTTTAGGATAAACCCATCATTAATCTGAAGATTTCAAGGGGAGAAAATCAGAACAAAATATTGACTCAGGTGGTGGCTGTGGTATACTGGCTTTTTCTCAGCTGCTGACTGTTTGTTATTTTCATTTATACAGTGCCATTTTATTACTCCCAGCCACTACTTCCCATTCATGTTGTCATTTGGGTCCTGAGGTTATTCCAACAACCTAAGAAAAGCCACCATCTACCTACTTTTAGTGCTTTTAAGATAAGCCCGGAGAGTACAGGAAAGTGAGTGAGTTACTGTTATCAATACAGAGCATGAGGTTTTCTGTGGGATGGCACCACCTTTCCTGAGTCACCATGGCCCACACTTCTCAGAATCCAGAGTGATATCATAAATAATGCATGCATGAAGTGGAGGTGTTGAGTAATGGGACAGCCAGGCATTTAGAATTTTATTAGGGACAAACTGTCTCTGATGTGTCTGGTGATATTATCAGTCTGTCCTCAAGATAATAATTTTTGTTTTAAAGCGGTTTGGAAATGCTTATTGATACATGTCTGAAAAAAAAATATAGAGATTCCTTTCCTACTTAAAAATTGTCCCAGGATGGGTTAGAGAGATGGCTTAGCAGGTAAGGTGCTTGCCTACAAAGCCAAAGGACAGGACCCAGGTTTAATTCCCTAGGACCCATGTAAGCCAGATGCACAAGTTGACACATGCATCTGGAGTTCATTTGCAGGGCTGAAGGTCCTGGTGTGCCTATTCTATCTACTTCTCTCTCTCTCTCATAAATAAAAATGAAAGATTTTTTTAAAGTAAATTAAAAAAGAAATCTTCCCATGAGACATTTGGAACTGTAAAAGAATAACACTGATTACTCAAGTGGATGGATATAAGAGTCTTTATTTTTCATCCTTGAAGCAACATAAGAGACCCAGGCTTTCTTAACCAGAAAGGACAGGCTAAGTGCTATGTGAGCCCCCTTCTTAGTGGGAGGCCAGAACCCTCCAAGAAACCCTAGCCTTAAGTGGGCAGCTACCTTCCCTAGCTCGCAGAAAGATGCAGCTGCTTTGGCCCTCCTCATCATGCAGGGAACAGGGAGAAAAGTAGAAAAAAAAAAGTGGCTCAGAACAGTGGGGACTTCCCAGAACACCCTGCAGGGGATACATGGAAGAGGTGTGACATTGTTTCTGAGAATGACTGCTCATTAAGCATGTCACCTAGGTGTGGATAGACCCTGCTGTTTATCAGGAAATCTGCACATGAGGCATGCCATCTATATTCAAGGAAGCATGGCCTTTATCAACCAAAATTTGCTTGGGACCCCAGCAGACATCTGCTTAAATCTTATTGGCCAGAATAGATCATGTGGTTTCTCTGACACCACTGGAATCTGAGAACATGTATATCTAAGTCCTTAGGAATAGTTGGAAGGTGGGTACCTGAAGGAATTTAGTAAAACATGTTGGCCCAGCTATTGGGAACTTCTTTCCAACATGGAGACATTATATTGTCTCTAAAGTAAAGGCAATAAGACAGGACAAGGAGCCAGGTGTGGCCTACAGACTTAGTACATAACCTCAACAGCATCACAGCCATGGGTAGTGGCTTTCTCTGGCTTTCACTCTAGTAATGTCCACTAATGTCTCCTGATTGCCTGACTCCAGGTCATCTATCAACAAGAACATGGATTGCTTTTTTATTTTTTATCCTTCATGGTTGCCATCTGTTGAAACATTCTGTTGACACAAATCCTTTTGTTAGGTAATGAGTTTTCAAATTTTAAAAAATTCAACAAAGACTTGCAGAAGTGCCTACCAGAGACTCTCAGGAATGCAGGATAAGCAGCAGGGGAGGTGGTATCATTCCAAGCAACAGAGGAAAACAAAAACTAAAACTAAAAAGCCATTTTGTTTACCTTGCAAATGTATCTTGGGTAAATGGATACATGGCTTCAATTCATGAGCTGCTAAGTTTTCTATAAACAATGAACAGTAAATATTGTGTGTTTGGTAGACCATGTGGTCTTTGTTACAATTGTTAAATGCTGCTATCATTTGGGGGGGGCGTGTATAAGTGTGTGATGTGTTTATGTGTGCATGTGTGTACATTTACATGTTTATGGGTATGCATGCACATGTGTGTGGGTGGGTGCCAGACTCAGATACATTGTCCACCTCTTTGAAATAGACTGTCATTGGCTTGGAGCTCACCAATTCAGTAAGACTGGCAGGTCAGTGAACTCCAGGGATACTCCTCTGTCTCCCCATATACTCTGATGTCTTAGTGCTAAAATTTTATTTACAGAAATGGCTAGTGAAACATTTGTTACTGATCCTTGCATGAGGTTGTTAAAAGCATTAAAACATTTGCATGTTCCTGGTCTTCCTCGAAACCTCAGAGGTCCTAATAGGGGACAGTGACTTCTATAGTAGCACATCCTGATTATTATCGTCCTTCATTCTGTTTCCCAACAACATTCTTATAAATGGCATTTCCATTTTTTATCCCTGCTCCAAAGTTTCTTCTCAGCTTAGGTCTTTCCTCTTACCCCAGAAATATTTCACCAGAGAGTAGAGGCAAACTGTGTTAGCTTCTTGGCAAGACAAGCATTAAAACATAAGCCAGACAATAATCTATGCTCTTCTGCTCCAACTTCCTAGCTGCACTCATGTCCTGGATACCTCTGAACCATCTGAGACATGGGCATGTAGACTTCTACCTAACAGGGTGCTCAGGGCTTCCATGTCCATAAAGTTGTGACCATACTCTAGTGACCAAGCTAAGATGTTGTTCTGTGTTTAATTCCACTGCCCAGCTGTAACTGTATGACAGTCACAGACCTAGTGGTGGAAGACAGTAACAGCCATTAATGTTACCCATTCATCTGTAGTTTCTGAGGTCCTGCTGGGGATTATTCATCTGTTTTTCCCAATATCAGTTAAGGTAGCCTGAAGGCCTGGTTAAGTCAACAGCTGGAGGCTGGACTCATTTCAAATTTGTTTTCAAATGTGTCTGCTGGCTGACCCAGGCACTTGGCCAGAACATCCACACATGGCCTCTCCAGGCAGCTGATAAGCTTACTCACAGAATGATAGCTTGGTGCCAAGAGCGAGTGTTCCAAGATAACCTGGAGAGAGAGGGTGATCATGGCAGGGCATGGTGTTGCACAGCTGTCATTCCAGCACTGAGGAGGTAGGCACAGGAAGGTCAGGAGTTTAAGGTCATCTTCAGTCACATAGTATGTTTGAGGCCAGCCTGGGATAACAGAGAACTTGTCGCAGAACAAAAGTAAAAAAATAAAAGTGAAAAGAAAACCCGTACTAGAAAATTTTCAGTGCCTGGGATGGGATACCTTCCAGTGAGTTGTTGGCCAAGGAGGTCCCGGTAGCCTCCAAAACATTAAAGGCTTTTGCCAAAGCCCTTGGTTTCCCTTGAGAAACAGATAGTAAGACCCTCTTGCTGAAGACATCTCTTGCCTGAGAGGCAAGGTCACTGAGAAAGCAAGCTGCAGCTGAGCAGAAAACCTTCTCCCTGTAGACCAGCCAAGTGAAAGCTGGAAAAAGCTGCACTGCATGCAGCGTATGGGAGACAGAAGTCATCAGCAGTGAAAACAGTGGACGCTGAATACTCAAGCTTGGCCAGACAGGCCCAATGACTGAACGGGTGCAATAATGGCATATCTTGGGGTAACCAACTGCTCCATCATTGGACTGAAGGCCCTCTCTACGGGAGGGAATACATACCTGGTACTGAAAAACCTAAGTAAAAGTCTATGGTAGGTGAGGTCATGAGCCTTAGGGGTATAAGCCTGCTCTTGTCTTACTAAATGTATATATTATTCCCACCAAGCTGCCCTGAAAGCACTACACTTAATGTTCATATTCACATATTAACAGTACTCTCACTTCTGGTTAGAGAAGCTTCTCTTTTCACATGGTGATGACCACTGGGATGACCCAAAAGGCAATATAGTGCTGAGAAGAAGAGATGGAGGAGTGCCCAGCACTGAAACACCTCTGTCACACCCTCCAAGGCTCAGGGCCCATTGCAGAAGAGGGGGTGGATAGAATGGAAGAGCCAAAGGAAGGGTATGACCTCTTATAATGCAACTGCCCAGACAGAAATTGGCCTCGATATCCATGACCTTGCAGTGCCTAGCAATACCTTCGCAAGACCCTCAAAATAGAAGAAAAAGATGATGACATCAAATTAAAAGAGAGACTAATGGAGAGAGGTAGGGGATATGATGGAGACTGGAGTTCTAAAGCAGAATGGGAGAAGGGGAGGGAAATATCAAGTGGGTTTTTTTGTATGTAAGTATAAAAGTTGTCAATAAAAAATAATAATTTAAAAAAATGCCCACTTCAAATAGTAAAAAAAAAAAAAGTATAAGCTCTGATTGGAGAGATGGCTTAGTGGTCAAGGCACTTGCCTGTGAAGCCTAAGGACCCAGTTTTAATTCCCCATGAACAACCATTGAACACAAAACCATGATTCTCAAACTGGCTTTCCACACCTGTGGGCTGTTCAAATCAGTGGCTGAGACCCTGGCTGGATTCTAAGGTTCACCCCAGTGACCCCCCAGCCCCATCCATCCAACCTGCTCTCCCTCCCTCCTTCCATCTCAATTTTGAATAAAAACTTCTGAGTCTGTGTGGCCAAAATTTATTAACATTCAAAACCAGATGCCAAGTTAATGTCACCACTAATGACACAAAGAAATATTGTGGTCTAGATATGAGGTATTGATAAACACCACTGATAATTAAGGATATAATCTTGCCACAAATGCAACACCTTGAACTAATCATGGAAACAGCAAATAAATTATGTGATACACTATCCAAACACAATGTTATATTCTTGAAATATATCAGGGTCATGAGGGACACATTGAATGAGGGATATTTTAGAAAAATGAGATCAAAGTAATATAAGATTTAAACACAGGAGAGTGCTAGCACTTCCCCCAGTATTTGAATACCAGTATTTTCTACTTAAAAGTTGGAGTGATGCAAGGATGCCAGGTATAGGTAAGAGACTGTGTGACTGAAAGTCAAGACTTCAAAGATCACTTAATGAAAAAAGATGGGGAATTTTCATGCAGGTAACTCAATCTGCCTGTAACTCCAGTCCTTCCTCTTTCTTTGGAACTCTCCTATTTATTTGTTAAACCTCAGGTTAGAAGTTATTCCTGAAAAGCCTTTCTCATAAGGGCTCCCATACCACTGCATGTTTTCCTTCATATCCCTTGCCCTGTGTTTAATCCCCAGCACTACAAAACAAAATCCAACAATTTATACTATTATGTTCTGCCAGTTATGGTCCAGTAATGTATAGCATTTGACATTACATTAGAGTGTGTGCATGTGCGTGTGTGTGTGTGTTGTGTATGTGTGTGTGTATAACCTGTATAAGACTTTTTGATCACTATATATCATTCTTCATTAGTTCTGTAACTCACTTACTTGACTACTCTGTTATTAATGGGCATCCAGATTGCATCTGCTTTTTCACTTTTATAAGCAATGATGACATATATTCATATAGACTGATTGAATGCGAGGTTGTTTTAAAGATACTATTTATTGTTCAACAATAGTAGGCACAAGTCAAATTTTGACAAGGACCAACAAATTGCCTAATAAAATGCCATACTGATTTTTATTGCCACCAGGAAAGTGTTTTTGTCCTTACACCCTCACCAGCTCTAGCTACTATCAACTTCACTGAATAGTTGCCCATCTTTATTTATTTTATTTTCTGACAGATTTGACTGTTTGAACTACTGTTGTTCCTAAATCCTGACATGTTAGGATAGCTATACAGCTTACACTTCTTACTACGTCAGAGGTTCATGAGATATCACCAGAAAGGCTAGAGAGTTGGGCGAAGAGCATTTGTGAGGTCAGCTGCAATCCCCTCCTGCACCTTCTTGTGCATCCACTCTTCCCCATGGTGATCAAGTCTCTATTTCTCTGGCATTGGAATGGGAAGTATGGTTTCAAGCTGCCCACTTAGGTTCAGTATTACTATTAAGGAATGGCACCACAGTCAGTGTTTGTAAGGCACTTTCTCTCTTAGAGATTTCTGACATTTACAGACAGCTTTCAGTGTCTATTTTTATAGGCATTATTGCTAATTTTAAATTATTGGCTCACATTCAAGAAATATGTTATATTTTGGATCCAATTGACATACTATGCTTTTGTTTATGAAGATGTAGCTTATGTTGTGAAGTGGGCATCTATATGCTTCCATATGTTGAAACTTAATCCCCACTGTGATGCTCTTTAGCAATGGGGCTTGTGAGGGTGTAATAAGCTTATGAGGTAGAGTCATAATGAAGGCGTGGCTTCCTCATGGAAGAGAAGCCTCTCCGAGCTCTCTTCTCTCTGTCTTCTGCATGAGGACACAATGTTAAGATGGCTGTCTATGAGCAAGGACTTAGGCTCTTGCCAGACAGACTTTGTGGGTGTCTTGATATTGGATTTGTAGACCTCAAAATTGTAAGAAATAAATTTCGGTGGTTTCCCTTATTCTTCTCATTACTTTAATTAGAATACAACATAATGAGTTTCCTTATGACATTTCCATACTTTGTTTTGGCTGGTCTTCCTCCCCATTTCCTCCCCAACTCCCTGCCATGCCTCCCAGCTTGTACTCTTCTGTCCCCAGCAGTCCTCCTTCCACTTCCAGGTCACATGTGTGACCCTCTCCATCCCTCTTCCTTAGAACTGTTTTTCCCTCACATGCCCCCCTTTCTATTTTCATGACTTTACCCACATCCACTCACATATTACTACACATATGAAATTAGAAGCTGGGGTCTGCATATGAGAGAGTACATAGGGAGAAGCAGAGCCTGGCCAGTCCCAGAATTCTGCCCAGCCCTGCTCAGTGTTCCACAAGGGTAACTACCATGCTGACTGAACAGCACAGGCCACTTTGTCTTTTTGTATCTTATGTACATGGAATTGTTCAGAGTGTAGTCTTCTGTGTTGGATAGTACTCTGTCATTAAAAATACTACAATAGATTAATAGCCAACACTGAACAAACATAACCCACAAGCTACTTTTCAGGGCACTTTATATGCATTAGATTAAATCTTTAGCTGTGAATCCCATCTGGGTGTTTAAGTTTTATTTTGAAGTAACTCTACAGCTTGTATAGGGATGTCAAAGACACATGATTTCTTTTTACATATCCAAATTATGTATTTCTTTCTTCTTAATAATTTATTAAAATTGGGACCTTCTTTAAGTCATCAGTGGAAAGTGAGCCCTCCGTCATCTGTCTTTGCCTTTGGGATTTATAATTACTCTTTAATAAACATGTTAAGACATTTTGAGAATGGCAGACAGTTAAACTGCCAAATCTATCACTGCAATCTAAACACATTAATGCTATTAGGCTTTGGCAATGTCTGAACAAATCAATGTATTTTCTCAGGGAAAGAAAGACAGTGTGGACTTAACACTCCCCCCCCCACGCCCTATTCATTTCCTTTTCAGGAAATGATGAGCTATGTAAAAGGACATAAATCACTCCTAATCCCAATTATATTTCAATTCTGAGGTTTAAACTCGCTTTTGCCTGAGTTGCTAATATTAGACTCATGGCTGTATCATTTCCCCTCCAGGGTAGCTTTTGATGGTGTTCACAGAACTGATGAGTTCTGGTTTTATTACCAAAGAGGTTGAACCTTCTACTGAAGTTGGTTCCCAACAGACTGGGCACTACCTTCTTCTAATGGTGATCCCCTGGGGAGCCATTGTGAAGAGGCTGTAAGGGATTTAGTAATTATCCATGCGCAGGAGCCCTGCTTTTAGCCTCCCTTATATTTAGGTTGCTTCCCTCCTGGGTTACAAGGTGGGTCTAACCTCATTTAACTTATGGCTACTCCCCCATTTTCTCACCATGTAATTATAGGAAACAAGAAAATAATATTAATTTGTCTTTGGAAACCATGTGTGTTAACAAACAAACCAACAAAAAAAAAAAAAAAAGAAAAGAAAAAGAAATGTAGCCACTGGAAAATATGAAGAAGTATGCTTCCCATTATTACACATAAACCTTTTTTACTCTGTAAATATTTCAAGTCCAGTCACACACTTTATAAAATGCTCTATCCATTCAACTACTGATGTTAAGGGTCTCAACACAAGGTTAGGAGTTTCATAAGCAATAGGGAACCAAAGATTGGACCTTCAGGATGTTTTTGTGTTAATAATTAATTTTTATTTTTTTAATCTCTCTCTCTCTCTCTCTCTCTCTCTCTCTCTCTCTCTGTGTGTGTGTGTGTGTGTCTGTCCATATGTGTGGAGGTCAGAAGACAACCTCAGGTATCTGTCTTCACTTTCCACATTGTTTGAGGTGAGGATTCTTATCACTGCTGCTGTGTATTCCAGGATAACTGGCTTGTGAGCTTCCAGGGATTTTCCTGGGATTACAGATGTGTACCATAGCATCTGGCTTCATGTGGGGTTTGGGAATTGAAATCAAAACCTCACATTTGTGTAGCAAGTGCTTTACCCCCTGATCCATCTCCACAGCTCCAAGATAATCTTATAAATTTCATGGGAAAGGAAGACCCTCTATGGGGCTTATGTCTAGTATGGAGCCTGGACTGCAGGCGATGTTCAGAAAATATCTGGTGGATATAAAGGGGACCATAGTTCAGACCCTGATAATTCCTATGCTACCTTGTGAAGAAGGAAGTCTCATTACTCATTGAGTAGTTCCTAGCTACTTACATGTAGAACGACATGGATTTCCTAATGGAAGGAAGTTTGCAAGGAATACAATTTACATTACATTACATTCTCATATATACACCTTGGAGTCCAACAAATGTAGGCAAATACTTCTTTTAAAATGTATATTTTAGTATAGTTATATCCTGTGTAATATTTGCCATCTATTTATGCAAAATGATTTATTTATCTGAAATTCAACTGGGAATCTTGTGTCTGTTTTGAAACTTTGTGTTTTTTTGTTTGTTTGTTTTCTTGAGGTAGGGTCTCACTCTAGTCCAGGCTGACCTGGAATTAACTATGTATGTAGTCTCAGGGTGGCCTTGAATTCACGGCGATCCTCCTACCTCTGCCTCTCGAGTGCTGGGATTAAAGGTGTGTGCCACCATACCTGGCTTGAAACTATTTTTTAATGTGTGTATGTGTTTGCAGTTGCATATGGACATTAGTGGGTGTGAGTGTGGAAGGCAGAAGTCTGTCAGGTGTCTTTGATTGCTCTCCACATTATTTTTTGAACAGGGTCCCACAGAGAACTTGGAGCTCACTAGTTTGGCTAGACTGGCTGGACAGAAAGTCCCAGGGATTCTGTTGTCTCTAGGCCTTCAAGTGCTGGGATTACAGGTATGCACTGTCACGCCCAGCTTCTATGTGATAGATGGGGATCTAATGCAGGTCCTCATGCTTGTATGGCAAGCACTTTACTCACTGAGCCATCTCTCCAGCCTCCTGATTTTTATAATCTGTAACTTTCTGAGTAATAATTCCTAAAGAGGTGAGGGAATTATTTTTCAAAAGGCACCAAATTTTGGCTATTTCAAGGTGATATATGATATAATAGATAGTCGTAATTTTATCCACGAACTTCTCATTAAGATACAGGATGACTCACTGATAAAGAATTCACAGTGCTGTCTCCAGACAACAGTTATAGACAGAGACTATCACCCATGCCCATGAGGTGGATTCCAGATTAATGTATCATCTTTACTGAAAACTTTACTGTTGTTGTTTTTCATGAGCCAATGTCAACTTGAGGGAAATTTCTGGTTGCAAGTCTGACATTTATCCCTCAGCATAAAGTCTTATGTTTAATAAATGGTATTTATGAAGATTTTGGTGAGTGGAATTGTTGGACATGATTTCAGCATTCTGCTTAGTACTTTTCATAACTGCCTTGGGAATCAAAACCAAATTGGTAGAACAAAATGAATCGATGAATTAATTATTATTAATGATAATGTAATCACAACTATGTTATGTCATATCCTACATTCAGGTCCAAACAATGAACATTTCTTATAGGCTTATTGTCCAGTTAGGAGCCATACTTTTTGTAAAGGTAGAAATGAAAAAAAAATAGTATATTAAATAATGATCAGTATGTTGTTTTACCATTATCATTCTCTTCTATTTTTTCTATTTTATTTTTATTTATTTACTCGATAGAGAGACAGGTAGAGAGAGGAGAGTGAATCAATACATTAGGGCTTTTAGCCACTGCAAACAAACTCTAGACTCATGTGTCACCTTGTGCATATGGCTTACATGAGTCATAGGGAATCAAACTTGGGTCCTTTGGCTTTGCAGGCAAGTGCCTTGATGTCTAAGCCATTTCTCTAGCCCATTTTATATAATTTTTATATTTATATTTTTATTTATTTATTTGAAAGAGAGAGGGGGCAGATAGAGAGAAGGAGAGTTCTTTTTTAAAAAAAAAAATCATATGCCCTTGAATGAAACGTTAGGATGCCTAGCCCAAATTATTTGGGTTTCTTTTTGTACAGTTGTGAGGTAAAATAGTTCCCTAGTATGTTTTGTAAAACTATCTGGTCTCAAAATGTGTGTGCTCTTGGATAAATGAGAAACAGGTATGTTCCCACACATTCTTTCTAGCATTGGGTGGTTAAAGAAGACAGCAAGAGGAGCTAAGTAGGAAATCAGCTCAGAAAACTCATTCTTGGTCCCAAGGGTCTCATACTGGCCTGGGCATTGGAGTCACCTGCAGGTTTGATGACAGCAGGAGGAACTAGCTTCTAACTCAGAAGGTCAAGAATTCACATGTCTAACAAGTTCCCATGATGGTGATGTTAGTGTGGATGATACAACTTCATTTTCAATTTTCTTTGCCTACTGTGTATGCCAGTGACCAAGGAATGGATCCTGGATGCAAGTGGATGTGCAGCAAACATCTGCTGACTTAAAAGAGGAGAGTCGTTCAGCCCCTGGACCAATACTAGCAATAAGTACAGCCCACTTTGCTTGGGTGTACTCCCATCCAAATGCTCAGGCTCATGGGCAACCTGGGCAAGAAGAGGTAGAATGAGGAGCTTAACCTGGTCATTTCTTCCAGTGGGGATTAGATTCTGTGGCTCTTCTTTTACTCTTTTGAGGGTTCTGCCTTGAAGTGCATGGTGGTGCTGTGATAAGATCAGAGGCCTTGCTCACAGTATATCATCACTAAAACCCAAATGTTCCCAGGATGGTATTCACACTCTTGTCCTTATGTACCATTAACCAGATGGAATCTGCACAGCAATCCATTCTGGTTTAAGACAAACAATAATAACTGGCATTCAGTGAAGCTCAATGCCTGTTTCCCACTGATAGGGTGGACATGCTCACTGTGGCATTGTTTTCTATGTGTTTGGATTTTTATCCTCTTGAAATAGCTCAGGCATGAGGCATGACCCATCCTCTGTGCCAGCCACAGGAATATGGAGGGCCATTTACATAAACACTCACAGTCCTATTTCCAAAGCTCTTTCCTCCCTTCCTTTCCTTGCCTTTTACTGATTAGGTGTGACAGTCATTTAATTGAATCTCTCTCTCTCTCTCTTTCTGTCTGAATCATACATTTCATAAGAACAAGACTAGCATCTGTTTACTTAGAGAGCTATTCTGGATCTTACTATAGTACGTAGCAGGTGGCAAATATACACAATGTGTACCAAGGATGTGAGTAAGTGCACATTGTTGCAAACCAAAAGCAATTAAAGCTACCTGTGGCTCCTCCATATTTTATTTTTGAACATCCAACAACTTTGATTTGCTTGAACCAAGTGCAGATAATCTTAAGTCAGTCCATTATAATATATCCATGCCCACTTAAAACCTGTTTCATAGCAAAAAATACTATTCTTATGGTTTATACATTTTATTTTCCTTACTCTTTAACCATATCTATCACATGTATTGCTTTTGGGCTTTGGTTTTCTGATACAGGACTTACTAAGTTCCTGTAACTGGTCTGGAATTTGCTGTATAGACTTGGCTGGCATTGAATTTATGACTCTCCCTCCTGGGTATTGGGATTATAAGTACTGGAATTAATGCACTTTGGGGGAGAGTAACCCTTAATCCAAAGGTTTATGTAAATGGCTACAAGGAGTTTGTGTATCAACATCCCAGTTCCCTCTATCCCCAGGTGGAACATGTCTTCTATGCAATTGCACCAGTCTTTTTACTCTATTAAAATTTAGTTATTCATACCTTAATGTTGCTTAACACTACATTTGCCTCCTTACTTCCTCCTTATTTCGTTATTGTTTTGGTTCTAGAGACCAAACTCAAAGCCTTTCTGAATTTACTCTTCCAGCCCATATTTTAAAGTCTTTAAAGAATTTATTAAGTCCAATTACACAAAAGTCAAGATTTTAAATATAATATAGAAGAACAATAATTAGATGTGAGTATTAAAACTTAGCGTTGACTTTATTTGTTTCTACATGTCCATGGGAAAAATAGGCCTTGGCATTAATAGGTGCTGTGGTGATTAGAAGGAGACATGGGAGATGGAGGAGAAGGAACAGCATGCCAACAAATGGGAAGAGCTCACTCTTCCCCACTGGCATTTGTTTGTGGTAGAAATACAAGCTCATTTATGGAAAAAAGGCACTGAGCTACACAAGGAATAGCTTTTCCAACAGTTATTTTCCCAGAGCTGTGCAAGCAGCCTGGTTCATTTGTATATCTTACCTTAGTCACGACATGAAAAGGAATCAGAATGAAGTGAATGCATTTCTATGGAGAGTTAAGCTTCCTGTAGTCTGGCTTCTTCAGGAACAGAATGCAGGGAGCTGAGAGGATTACACAATCAATGCTTCTTTTGGATTAGTCCTCTCAGGTATCATTGGTCTCCACAAGCCTTAGGGGAGATAATGAGGTAATTCCAATATTGGACTTTCCACAGAGCATCCAAAGTATGAAAAGGCTGTGTTGTTGGAAAGATGACTCAACTTCATACTGACACAGCCTGGTGTCACCACTGGCCTTGTGTAAGAATGTCACTGTTCATGGCCTGAGACCCTGATCCTATGGAAACACCCAAGATGACATGAGTTTATGCGTGTCTTAATTTGAGTATAAGAAGACACAAGACTGAGTGCATGCAACTTATTTAGGCAGCATGGGGAACACCAGAAATGGGCCAAAGATAAGGAGAAAGGAAGGAGGATTAATGCAAGTTTAACATTAAGCTGAGCTGAGTAACTGAAGTTTAACAGCCCAAGAAAACTATGGCACCACTGGAGAAGACATACTTCACAGTTATCCCACCCAAGGAAGGAGGGGACTGGAATATTGATGCACATACTCCCTGTAGCTGGAGACATTTATTCAAACTTTTTTGGTTGAGGGTTACATTCAGGAAAGTGTTAATTTCAGGGAACTTCACACCTCACGGGATTCATATCTGCATGCAGCATATTTAGGAGGTAAACATTCCACCCCAATGCAATTCTGGGAATCTCCTTGATTCCACTAACATCACAAGACATAGATGGTAGGCTTCAGCCAATGCTATTTGTATTTCATGGGATGAAAGCCTACTATGTATGAGACAGAATGTAGCCTTCATGGATAGTCTCCTATGGTTATGGGAGAAGTTCTTAGACACCATGGGAAGCACAATGGGGTGCAATGGGAGAGGGTCTGAGGGATCAGAGGATTACCCTGACAGCTTCTCTTCTGCTGCAGAAGATGCACAAGAAACCAGAAGTCGGGTATTAGATGAGTTCAGAAACACAGGTCTGGAGGTCTCAGTCCATCTAGTCATAGAGATTTCCCACTACCCACTTTCTGTACCACAAGCAGAAAGTCTCATTGCAGGTGTTGTAGATTTTAAACACCTCTCCACTTGTGACAAAAGTAAAATCAGCCTCATGATCATTACTTGCTGTAAGCACCACCCTCTACTTATCAATCCCCCTAAACATTGTTTTGTTTCCACTGGGATTTTATGCAATATAACATTACTTACTTCAATAAAAATAAAAATCAATGCACAGAATAAAAACTAATGATACTGCTTATATATATTTATATGTATATTTAACAACTGGATCTCTAGGAAACATTCTCCCCCCACCCCCAATAATTTGTAGTATTTGCCTATTTCTATAGTGCAAACACTCTTTTGCTGATTTCAGTCTACAAACATAACATCCTGACTCGGGTTTGGGAGGAGATGTGTACAGTTGGTTCTCACGAGCTGGAATAAGCTGGCTCCAGCACATTCATAATGGTATCATGCTACTCACTAAAGTTTGTGGGTTCATTGAAGGGAAGAACTGTATTTATGTTCAGATATCCCAAAAATGTCATAGTAAGGCTAGACATGGGAGTGGCAGGTAACAAACAGTTAACAATTGCATACCACAAGGTACTCTTTCAAGTACAGAATTTGTCATTTCAACCTAGACAGATGTAGAAATTGAACACGACCATGGGATGTCCTCCATTTGTGCAAAAGCTTCTGGCCCTCTTCATAAAAAGTATTTTCAGTGCTATGTGTGAATTGTACATGATGATGGGTTTCAATATGACATTTTCAACTCATGTATATGAAGTACTTTCTCATATCCCCTATTATCTTTTCCTGTTCCCCTCCCACTGCTCCCTTTACTCTTCCCAACGGTCCCTCCTCAAATTTCATGCCCCATTATTATGACTATTAATTATTATTTTGGTTACCCAGTGAGCATCACAGGGGTTGCTAGCAGGATCATGTTTGAGGAATTATTTAAGAAGTACTTCCTTGGGCTGGAGAGATGGCTTAGCGGTTAAGGCGCCTGCCTGCTAAGCTTAAGAACCCGGTTCCAATCTCCAGGTCCCACGTTTAGCCAGATGCAGTGACGCAAGAGCACATTGCCTCACTTGACCACAAGGGGGCGCACGCATCTGGATTTTGTTCACAGCAGCTGAAACACTGCTGGCACGCCCATCTCTATCTGTCTTTGTCTCCCTCTCTGTCTGTCTCTCTGTGTGTCTCTCTCCAAAAATAAATAAAATAATTAAAAAAACTTTTTTTAAAAAAGTTCTTCCTCCTCCCTCACTCTGATCCTCAGGTTCCTGAATTGAAAGTTATTTTACCCCCAATTTTCCAGTGCTATTGCTATGAATTTTGTTGCTAATATTTGTGGTTCCTTGGTTTTTGTGGGATATTACATTCTGCTGAAGGTCAGATGTAAAGACAGAAATAGAGATGAAGGCATCAGTGTATGTCCTTGTTCTATTGTTTAAATATGTTGTTGTGGAGAGATTACTTCTTTATTGAATATCAGGTTTTATAAAGCTGGTATAAAATAAACATTCATCACGTGGCATAACTGTGAGACAGAGGTGAGCTGACAGAGGTGAGCACATCACTGCTCTTGTTCTGGGGTCAAGTTCAATACCAACTTTAGCAGTTGTGGTTATGGTTGCAACTATTATTTATGCCCTAGGTTCATTTGAGTTTGCAGTCAGTTTGGCAACTTCTTTCATTGTTTCAATTTCTTTTTTTTTTTAAAATATTGTATTTATTTACTTATGAGGGAGAGAAGAGGGAGAGAGAGAAAATGGGCATGCCAGGACCTCTAACCATTGCAAACGAACTCCAGATGTATATGCCACCTTGTATACCTGTCTTATGTGGGTTCTGGGGAACCAAACCTGAATCCTTGGGCTTGAAGGCAAGTGTCTTAACTGCAAGCTATCTCTCTCTAGCTCCCATTGTTTCATTTACATTTTCCAAGTTTGACTCAGTTGAAGCTTCCAAAACTGAGGGAGCTGGCTCCATCTTACCTGCCTCACCTAGTTGCTTTGGTACATCTCTCAAGATGTTTGGAGAAAACTAATCAGCATCTACGTTTGTTTTCTATTTTTTTTCCGCTCACACATACCATGGCCACTTGATTAGCAATCAGCGCTGTGTTGGCAGGCACACGCAAGCCCCATTGCTCCTAATCAGGAATGTAGGAAGCAAACGCTAGTGTTTAAAGGGAACCCTTTTTTGAGCTCTTGTCCCATAACTCCTAATTGTTGTATTTCTCAAACTCAAACCAGCTGCGAGCTTTATTAGGAAAACATTTATTCAGATAATAAGCCTGGAGTATGAAAGAGGGGTAATTATTTTGCAAATGCATTTGAATCACTGTATGGTGTGTGCATTTCACCCCTCAGTTGGAGAAGGTGCACATTTGGGGCTGAAATGTTGCTTTGTAAATGGACAATATAACAAGCATGTGACTGGCAAGTTTTGGCAAATGATTCAAAAACATGGGTCAGTGAAAATTCTGCATCCAAATGAGAAGTAGACTCATGATGAAGAAGCTAAGAAAGCTGGCCAAGGTGAGCAGAATGTCTAAATTCCATTCTCCTTCACTCATTTTCTAACAAGTGTTTTTGAGCTCTTGTGATATTCTTTGCTTTCAAAGACGTTAATGTTTTAATTTGAAGAGAGCCGATGAAAATACACTAGCTGGATATCAGCTGGAATTGCCCATCCTATGAAAACTAAACAGCAATGACCCAAATCTTCAAAAAATGCCTATGAGTGTTCAGTTGCTGTCTAAGAACTTTCTGTAACTTCATAGAAGTGGGGGGGGTATGTGCATACCATTAATCATTCCAGCTCTAAGGTCAAGTTTCTGTTTAGTTATTTTACCTTCTCTTTCTCCTCATGCTCCACAGCCCACACATAAGAAACACGCCCCACAATCTGTAAAGCATTGAGTAGGTGACACACTTTACTGAAATTCTAGTGCTATATTTGGAGATTGTACTAACTGCCAATGGAATAGAACCTGACTCTCTTGGCTGCCTGCACCTAGCTCTCTGACACTATCTCAGTTTTCCCACTATCCTTCCCATCTTTGTTCCCTTCCCTGAATTTTCCATCCAGTATTCTAGGTCTGTTATATGTTGGGTCTATGGTCTGTTCCTAATCTTTCTCTGAGATCCAGACTCTAGTTCTTATGTCCACACCCAAGTTCTTCTCAAGAATATGACAGCTTCCTTTTAACTTCCTTTGGTGGTAAGGAGTTCTTAATCTATTCTGAATATAAGTCTTGGTCAGATGTATGAATCTTAAGCCTTCTCTTCTTTGTGAGTTGTTTTTTATTTTATTATCTGATAAAAAGTGCTACATGTTTTAAAGAAAGCCAATTATCCATTCTACTCTAGTTATTGCTTCTTGTGTCTGGTTTAAGAAGTATTTGTAAGCATCAAAATCACAAACTTTCTATGCTAGAGTTTCTAAAACCTTGATTTCTTTAGCTTTCATGATTAACTTCATCTCAAATTCATTTAGGGTGTGATATGAGGTAGAAAATATAATTTTCCTGTTGTTCCCAGCACCATTGCTTCAGAAGGTCATTCCTCACCAAATTGTAGTGTTCTCTGTCACAAACCACATGATCATATATATGTGTTCGATTTCTGTACCACCATTTCCAGTACTAGGGACTGAGATGAGATGAGGTGTATTCAGGCTGGTATTGCCATAGACAGGACTGGGAATTGAATTCAAAGCTTCCAACATGTCAGGGAAGCATTTACCACTGAATTATATCCCTAGCATTTTTTGTACATTTTAAAATCCTGACAGAGGTGTCACTAAGTTGCCCAAACTGACCTTGAATTTATGATCCTCCTGCCTCAGCCTCCAGAGTAGCTGCTTGGATTACAGGCCTGAGCATCATGCCCAGCTTATTTCTATAATCTATTTGTGTGTGGTGTAGTATGTGTGGAGGATAGAAGAAAACATCAAGTGTCCTCCTCTATCACTCTTCTAACTTATTTCCTTGAGACAGGGTCTCTCATTGAACCTGGAGCTCACCTCCCCCTATCCCCAGATAGACTGGCTAACTAGCAATTCCCCTGTCTCTGTCCACCTCTGCATTAGGAATACTGGCATGTTTTTTACATGGGTACTGGGGTTTGAACTCAGATCCTCATGCTTGAGCAGAAAGTGCTCTCCCCCACTGAGCCATCTCATTAGCCCTTATTTATGCACAATTTTCCACGTCCTTAGTCTTTATATCTACCTATCTGCAATGCAAGTATAGTGATTTTGAAACATTCCCTCCTGTACTTGTACATTTCTAAATGCCCAAGGTAAAAAAAAAAAAACCTCAAGTTCCAGGAAAGAGATCAAGAATGATATCCCAACAAGGTAGGTCAGTTGATTAAAGCTTTTTACAGGTTGCCCTCCAGGTCATGTCCCACTATTAGGCACTTTTCTTACTTTCTGATTGGCCCTGCTTTGAGTGAGCATAATCAGACAAGGTTTACATGTTGACAATACCAGGCAGATACCAAGTACTAGGAAAACAGGTACTACTAGTAGGAAGCCAAGTAAAGGTAAAGAAAGTTCATTGTATAGATATGAAATGGAAGTTCCAAGAGAGCACATACTTTGCCACAAATCACAAAGCTACTGAGTTTTTAATTTTTTATTATTTTTTTGGAGAGACACAGAGAGAGGAGAGAGAGAGAGGGAGAGAGAGAGAGAGGAAGACAGAGATGGGCGCGCCAGCAGTATCTCAGCTGCTGCGAACAAAATCCAGATGTGTGCGCCCCCTTGTGGGCAAGTGTGGCATTGCACCCTTGCGTCACTTTGCATCTGGCTAAACGTGGGACCTGGAGATTGGAACTGCTGGAGATTGGAACCAGTGTTCTTAGGCTTAGGAGGCAGGTGCCTTAACCCCTAAGTCATCTCTCCAGCCCACTACTGAGTTTTAATGCTGGATTGGAACTCCAGTAGATCCCTGGATCATGCATTGATTCTAGGTACAAATATTTAAGGTCGTGCAGCTGCTGTGGGGTGATGTCTGGATTTGAACTCAGTTTTTTTGAGCTCCAAAGTCTATGCAAATATCCAATCTCCTCAGTCCCTCTCTGGAATCATTGGATTTATTTGTATGCCTAAATAAGAATGTGCTAATTGATTCTCATTTTAATAAAATAACTCTGCTCTAACACTATCAATATGTGTCCAAAAATCTTATGGTGCATGACTAATTGTACTTGAATTGTATACATTTAATTACATCTTTGATTTGATAGTTTGGCATTGAAAATTATCGTCATTTCCAGTCTTACATTTTAATTGCCTTTGTTACACATTTCTTTCTTATACATAGGGAAGATATACAGGCATGATTTCTTCTTTCCACATCATTATTGGCTTTGGTAGCAGGAATCAGATATGACAGCATAAACTTGGCCCATTCTTATATTATACTCTTTGCGGGATAGTCCTTCTAATGTGTAAATTTGCTGAAATGATTGAAACATCTGTGAAAGATTTTTTCTTTTGGTATATAAAGTCAAGTATTAAAGACTCATGAAGAAAGGATTTTTGGTAAAAGACATAATCATCAGCATAAGACCCCGAGGACCCTTTCTGGGTAAAATAGCTATTTTTTCCTTCTCTATAAGGCACTGACTAATGGCTGTGCAGTTATCAAGCACTAAATTTCTGATACAGAATTTGTGAATAAAACTAGAAGCTTATAACAAGTCCATCATATATGTGTTGAGGACTTATTATCTCCAAGATACTTTGGGGAACAAATAAATATAAGCCCAATGCTGTCCTTAGCAATATATCAATACAAATGTAATTTGAACTACTGTAATCAAATGTCTCAAACTTCAGTATCTGGGTGCTTGGTAGAAAGAAGAAACAAAATACACTAATTATGAACCTGATTTTCCCCTCCCAGTAATTGCTTCCTTTACAATTCAGGTAATCTTGCATCTTTTCCACTTGTCAACTTTAGATGTGTCCACACTGCATGGAGAAAGAGGGTCCAGGCAATATTGTACTCTATATATGATTTGGTTCTTGTTTCCACAACTGCAAAAGCACTTAAATTACCCTTTATCAATTCAGACCCCTTGAGATTAAGTATTTAATTTCTCATGATCTCCAGCCTTAGGAAATAACCCAATTCATTACTTAGCCATTATTTAATTAATTACTGTCATTAACTATCAGGAGAATTATCTTACTGGGGCTGAGAGTACATGACAAACCTCACCACTCTTTATCTAGAACCACAGACAGTCTGGGAGACAGATGTAATTTGGAATACCACAGTGTCATAAAAGTGTGCAGTCCTGGGCTTCTGCTGAGTGACCTGAAGAGACCTGGCTTAACTTGTTAGAGAAAGGATTGTGACTCCATATGTTCACCAGTCCCTTTGTGTCTTCAGTGTGCTTTGAGACTTCTCTCAGGGGTTGTTGGTCTCTTGACAGGACAGAAAATTTGACAAGAAGATTTGTTAAGAGGTAAAGCACAGGGCACTTGCTTTCTCTAGGCTGGCATGGGCATGAAAGTGACTTTGAAGGGGACATTTTACCAGTTCATTAGTTTTTTTTTTTTTTTGGCTGTGATAATGGTGAATTAAAGAGGGATGAGTACCTTATTAACATATAGTAGGGAGAGGCCAGGGATGCTGCTAGCAATTTACAGTGCCCCCAATAACCCCTCACAGGAGAACTTCCTGACCCAGAATAGCCCAGGTACCTTAAAGGAAAACCCTGGGTACCTCCCCTTTCTAAAACTACACATGAGTTGTTATAGGTTTTGCCGTGTTGTTTCTCTTAATGGATTAGTCAGGAATAGATTAGTTACTTTTATTGTTGTTGTGACCAAATACCTGATGAGAAGCAACTTAAGGAGGAAGGGTTTGCTTTGGTTTACAGTTAAAGAAGGGATACAGTCCATCTTGGTGGAGAAGGCATGGTGACAAGAGCATGAGGCAGCTGGTCACATTATGTCCACAGTCAAGAAGCAGAGAACTGACAAGAAGTGCTGCTGAGCTGTGAAACCTCAAGGCCTGGTGCCAGTAATGGATTCACTTACTCTAGCAACTCTAAAGGCAACTCCTAAAGGTTTTACAATCTGCTCAACCCGTGCCACCATTTGCTGACTAAGTGTTCAAACACATGAAGCTATGAGGGACATTTCACATTTAAATCACAGCACAGATTTATATACCCTTCTCTCTACATACAGATCACAATCTATCTTTTCATTCATACTTCTTCACAAAGTATTACATAAATCAGTTTACACAAATCATAGTCAATAAAGTACTCAAGAGAAATTCCAAAACTATATAGAGAAGGAATATAAATTTAGATAGGTTATATCAACTGTAGGGACCATATTACACTAGTGTATTAATTGGCTTTCTGTGTGGGGGACAAAATGCATGACATAATGAAATTATAAACTTGAAAATACTTTTGGACTCATACTTTCAGAGCTTTTGGTCTCATGGCCCATGGCTTTGGGTCTGTGATGAAGCAGAATATCATGGCAGGAAGTAGATGGTCTAGCAATGTTTCTTGTCTCATGGAAACTGAGAAGCAAAGGAGACAAAGAGAGAAGAATTAGGGTCCCCATATCTTCTATAAGAGTGTGCACTAACTTCTTTCAACAAACCCAACCTACGTTTAAAGGGTCCACAACCACCCAACAATACCACAGGCTAGGGAATAAGTTATCTAATGCATGGTTTGGGGGTATCATCTCAGATCCAAACTGTAGTAGCTGGTAATTGAACATTTATGATATATGAGGTTTCTGTCACTTTCTTTAAACATCCTAGAGAGAGAGAGATCATTATACTTTATTATGTTTTCCATGAGAAGAAAATAGATAAAGCAAACTATTAGTAGGGTAAAACCCTTTGTACCTTCAAATTTAACATCAAACAGGAGTATTTTTTTTTTCTTTTCTGAAAGGGAAAATCATATTTTTTTTTTCTGTTTTGTGAACCATAAGGCTTCAGTTAATTTCACTCAACTGTGCCATTATAGCCCTAAAGGAGCCATAAACAATATGGAAGCAAATGGACAAGAGTATGCCCTAATAAAACTTTATTTATGCAAATAAGTTATGGTTTGAGGTGACCATCATGAGTCAGGTAAGAAGTGGGTTATAAGATGATGCTTCCTGGACCACTGAGTGAAAGCTGAGAGCACAACCCTATAGGATGCAAAGCAATACTCCCTTCACCCATGCTGATTTCTTCAG
The DNA here is from genome assembly GCA_036365145.1 of Orientallactaga sibirica. Classification (NCBI taxonomy): domain Eukaryota; kingdom Metazoa; phylum Chordata; class Mammalia; order Rodentia; family Dipodidae; genus Orientallactaga; species Orientallactaga sibirica. The sequence continues at coordinate 29,835,092 of JAEOAD010000017.1, read as the reverse complement.
CAACAACAAAAAGGGTAAAATAAAAATGAAAGTAATAAATGCTTTTCACACAGTTATTGTGATATACATCAAGGGTTTTGCATGGAATTATTTTGTTGTTTTGGTTTTGCTTTGGATGAAGTCTCTTAGTGTTTAGTCTGGAAGATGCCCTAGTGTGATAAATTCCCTCTTCTGTACTAAACCCTACTTGCAAGGAAAGGGAAATTTATTGTGTTCCTTCTATCTTGCTAAATGTGTAAAAGCCATTTAGATGGCTAGGGAGATGGCTTAGTGGTTAAGATGCTTGCTTGCAAAGTGTGCTAGCCCTGGTTTAGTTCTCCAGTACCCACATAAAGCCAAATGCACAAAATAGTGTGTGTCTGGGGTTCATTTGCTATGGCAAAAGGCCCTGGTGTGCCCACAGTCTCTCTTTCTCTCTCTCTCTCTCTCTCTCTCTCTCTCTCTTTTTTCCTGCTCTATAATTAAAATATTTAAAAAAATAATAAAAGTCACTTAGGTAGAGCAAAAATATTATTCCAAAAGTGTCTCCTAACTTGGGCAGACAAGGGAGGGCACAGTGTTGGAAAGCCATGACAAAGATCATTACCTCTAATGTGTGCCTCTGAGTCCTTTCCCAGGGATGGTCTCAGTCCCTCTGGTGACCTCAGCTTGGCTTCATCTCCTCTGTATTGTCTTTTGTTTCTTTAAGGAAAGAAATAGACTTTGCGTTTAGCATTGCCCATGCTTTGTACTTTCAACACTCATACATAACATTTAATGGCATCTTCTCAAGTTTCTTCATATGGTACTTCTTTTACTTCAATCAATGGATACCTTGAGGGAGGATTATATATCTTTCTATTCTATTCCATTCCCTCATCTATTTTAACATATAGAATTTATCAGATACTCATAATTTGGTGATTATAAGAATAAGCAAATTTGTGAATTGATGGGAGAATGGAGGAAGGCAGTGTGAGAAAATTGGGTGAATCAGTGGGGAAAGGTGGATAAACTAGTGGCTGTAATAAATGAAGAAAGGGAATCAGAAATTTCTCAGATACCTATGTTCAAATATAACTATCAACATTAATTGTAAATATTTTACTACTAGGTAATCATTCTGATTAAAATTTTTCTATTTCCTTGTAGCACATGAAGATTAATTTTGATTCATGGGTCAGTAACATAAAATATACATATCTAGTTTTTCATTGAAAACCAAAATAATTTATGTATAAAATCTCTGGAATTAAGCTAAGAATGCTTTAAACAGTAGCTACAATTAGATCACGAGTGTGCACACACACTACAAAAATATTCTACAGATTAGATATATGCAATTAAGCTGTTGTTAATAACATGAAGGTACAGTTTTTATAAGTATTTGTTAAACCATAACAAATGTTATAAGAAAAGTTGTGGCTTTCTCTTCTTGTTTCTACCTCCGTCACTAACATGGAGTTCAATGCTGGTGAGCTGATATCAACAATAACCAGCTCATGCTTTAATTTTCTATGTGAGCCTATAGGATCTTTCACCTGTCAACAAGAACTGGGCATTCATCCTGCTATGTACTTGGATATGAGATACATTGTCTCTATCTCATGCTTCCCAGCTCACTTCTTCCCATTAGTGTCTACTCTGCCTTCTCACTCCTGCCTCCTACCCACAGAGTGGGGATCAGAGGGACTACAAAGGAGGTGATGGGCAAAGCCTGCATGTTTTCAGAGTGAAAGCATAACTGTAATTGTAGTGAGTATTTGGGGCTAACTCTGGGCAAATGGAACTATATATTACGGAATCATGTCATCCATGCTTTTCCTCTGATAGTGCCTCAGTTTTCCCAGCTGTCTGTTTAGTATAATTCAAGTATGAGTCTCCCTTCGTAAGAGGAGTTTGAAACTACATAAATTTTTATGAAGATTCTTTATTAAAGATCTCATATATCAAAACATTTCAAGAAGGAATCCTATGAAATTAAAATTTTCTTTTATTATAATTTTTAGAAATAATAGATAGTTTATGTGTTTTGTGTGCATTCATGTGTGTGCGTTCAGGAGTGCACTTTCCATAATGTGTGTGGAGGTCAGAGTGTCAGTCCTCAACTTCCACCACAGTTGAACAGCACCTCTCATTCATCTCTCTGTGTGCCAGGCCCACAACCTGCTGGCAGATTCTGCTGTCTTTGCTCCCCTTTGCACCATAAGCATGCTGGGATTATACATACTTGCCACAGAATCCAGGTTTTACATGAGTTCTGATGATCTAAACTTAGGTATCCACTGAGCCATCTCCCTAGCCCTATGTGTGTTTTACTCAAATATTAAGCTTGCAAGTTTAGGGGTGGGGTATGGGAATCCACTCTAACAAAGGTATTTTGTTGCTACTTTCCCAGATTTAGAGTTTATCTTCCATATTTCAAAGGAGAATCAATTTCTCAAGTGGAATTTTATTATGAACTGCTACAAATGATATTTAAATGGAAGCCCTGACAAGCATGGGTGTCACATGGCCATAATGAATTCATGATGAGAGCAGTTGGAAGAGTATGACATTTTAAGTGCCTCATCACTCTGAATTCATTTGGCATTTATTGTAATAGAAATGACCATATTGAATTCATTTAGCATTCATGTGGACTTCACATGTATTTATGGAGATGTAACATGGTAATTTAACATTTACTGTACTAAGCACTATTTAATGGACATTGAAAGACATTGTCATGTGATGCTTAATAGAGTCAGTAACTTGAAAGTTAATCTTCTGTCAAAACAAAGAAATGAAAAACCACTTTGATTCCCCAAGTCCATAAGCAAATTATTTGGATAAGCCAAAATTATGTATTTATTCTGCCAAATGTGATTTCTAAATTTTTAAGCCAGAAGGTTGACTCTAAGACCAAGACAACGAGCAGATGTTCAATTTGTACTTCTTTATATTCTAAAATAGTCTATAAATACATTAATCTCAGTCTAAAAATATTAAGGAAGGTTTTCTTGTAACATGAGCAGTAAATTTAGCACATGGTATGACTGTAATAGAGTTCTCTTTCCTTCCCGTTTTGATTTTAACATGCTCCTGTTAACATAGTCCCCAAAATAAATTTGTTTCATCCTTGAAAATAACTATTTGTAGAATATACATATCATTATTAAGGAACAATAATAAGATCAAAGGCAAGAGGATCTTTTTGGAGAAGCCAAGGAAGGTCTATTCACTGACCATGATAACAGTCTTTATTTTTTTCTAAGAAGAGAGTTGTTTAACAGAATAAAATAAACTTTTCCAGTCACTTTCAAAGATCTTGCTTAGAAGCTCCTGACCTTCCTACAATTTTCTCCATTGCCCTTTTACTCCATTCAAAAAGAAGCAGAGAATCAATTGAAAACTTGCAGCAGGTACCCAGTTACTGACCCTTTCCTCTCTCTCTCTCTCTCTCTCTCTCTCTCCATACATAAATATATATATTATTTTATTTTATTTTATTTTGGGGAGAAAGAGGCAGAGAGAGAGAGACAATGGGCATGCCAGGGTCTCCAGCCACTGCAAATGAACTCTAGACACATGTACCACCTTGTGCATCTGACTTATGTGGGTCCTGGAGAATCGAACCAGGATCCTTATGCTTTTCAGGCAAGCACCTTAACCGCGAAGCCATCTCTCCAGCCCACATCTGGTTGTTTTTAAAAACAAAAAGCAAAATAAACTTTTATGTACTTAGTTTGCATGGGGGAGTACACCAGGGTCTCTTGCCCCTGAGAATGAATGCCAGATGTTTGTGCCACTTTTTGTGTCCAACTTTATTTATTTATTTTAGTTTCTGAAGGTAGGGTCTCACACTAAGACTGACCTGGAATTCACTCTGTAGTCTCAGGATGGCCTGAAACTTACAGCGATCCTCCTACCTCTACCTTCCAAGTGCTCCTCTTCTGTTTTGAGTAAACCAATACTCAAATATATTTGTGGAATCCTGATTGTTTTGTCACCAATGTGAATCAAAGGCAATTAAATTATTATTTGGATTATATATGTCTATCCAGATTTTTAAAGAGTTTATTTATTAGCATTTTCAAAATTACCATCAGGGATTCAGTTGTTTGTGAGGGTGTTTTCAAATCTTGGTCAATTTACCCTAAATAAACCACCCATCAGATCCAGAGAGATTTGTAAAGGGGGGTATTAATTTTCTAGGGCTGTCGTAGCAAAGTATGACAAACTGGGCAGTTTAAACAAATTTATTAAAAAATAATATTGTCACACAGCCACGGTGGCTAGATGTCAAAATCAGGTACTGGTAGTGTCCCAGCAATGGTTGGGGAGGATACCCATTGGTTCTGCCAGCTCTGTTAGCCCAGGCTTTCCTTGACTTGTAGCTGAATCACATCCACTTATGTCTCTGCCTCATGTGGGTTCGCCCATTCCTGGGTGTCTCTATCTTCAAGTAATGTTTCCCACTTCTTATAAAGGTGCCGTTCATAAGGAATCAGGGCCCCACATTAACTTGATGACACATGCAGAGCACCAGCTTACAGATAAGGTCACATTCACAGCTATCTATGCGATGCAATCATGGTCAGATATATCTCTTAGGGGGACATCAATCAACCCACATTGGGGAATCTCTTAGCCATTGTAACCAGGTTAATGTTTTGACTTGTGCATTTATTTTTATGATTTTTTTTTTCACATAAGAGGAGAAGAGACAAAGTAGTTATTTTCCCATAAGGTCAGTTTTGTTTTCTGATGTTCGTGCTGGTAATGGAGAACTTTAAACTTTCTTTATAGCAAAATTGCTTTCCTTATCCTCCACATGTCTGAAGAGCACTGCTCTATACTATGAGGCTGTCTCCTCTTTGGTCTCCTTTATCTCCCTGGTCTCTGTCATCTAGTATTTATGTTGACTATAAGTTGTTAAGTTTTCCAAATTCAAAGTAGAATGTGCTAATTGGAACGAACCATGATCCCTGCACAAATCATCAAAATGTTCATCTGAAATAAGGATCCGCATCCATTGTGGTTGACTTGTAGTGTCAGTTGGGGGTCTCTTGGTAGCAGAAAGCAGGATCCCTCTCAGAATAATAACAGCAAGAAGAAAAGCAAACAAGTGTTGTGTGTATTCGTTTCTTTTTTTAATTATTACTATTTTTATTGACAACTTCTATACTTACATACAAAAAACACATATTTCCCTCCTCTCCCCCCATTCCACTTTATTTATTTATTTATTTTTTTTTCGAGGTAGGGTCTCACTCTAGCTCAGGCTGACCTGGAATTCACTATGTATTCTCAGGGTGGCCTCGAACTCACGGCGATCCTCCTACCTCTGCCTCCCAAGTGCTGGGATTAAAGGCGTGCCACCACGCCCGGCTTCCCATTCCACTTTAGAACTCCACTCTCCATCATATCCCCTCCTTCTCTCCCTTAGTCTCTCTTTTAATTTGATGTCATCATCTTTTTCTTCTATCTTGAGGGTCTTGTGAAGGTATTGCTAGGCACTGCAATGTCATGGATATTGAGGCCAATTTCTGTCTGGGCAGTTGCATTGTAAGAAGTCATACCCTTCCTTTGGCTCTTCCATTCTATCCGCCCCCTCTTCCGCAATGGGCCCTGAGCCTTGCAGGGTGTGATAGAGGTGTTTCAGTGCTGGGCACTCCTCCATCCCTTCTTCTCAGCACTATGTTGCCATTTGAGTCATCCCAGTGGTCATCGCCATCTGAAAAGAGAAGCTTCTCTAACCAGAAGTGAGAGTAGCATTAATATGTGAATATGAACATTAAGTGTAGTGCTTTCAGGGCAGCTTGGTGGGAATAATATATACATTTAGTCAGACAAGAGCAGGCTTTATACCCCTAAGGCTCATGACCTCACCTGCCATAGACTTTTGCTTAGGTTTTTCAGTACCAGGTATATATTCCCTCCCGTAGAGAGGGTCTTCAGTCCAATTATGGAGCAGTTGGTTACCCCAAGAGGAGACATGCCACTATTGAACCCATTCAGTCCTTGGGCCTGTATGGCCAAACTTGAATATTCGGTGTCCACTGTTTTCACTGCTGATGATTTCTGTCTCCCATAGGGCTGCATGCAGTGCAGCTTTTTCCAGCTTTCAGTTGGCTGGTCTACAGGGAGAAGGTTTTCTGCTTAGCACCAGCTTGCTTTCTCAATGACCTTGCCTCTCAGGCAAGAGATGTCTTCAGCAAGAGGGTCTTACTATCTGTTTCTCAAGGAAAACCAAGGGCTTTGGAAAAAGCCTTTAATGTTTTGGAGGCTACTGGGACCTCCTTGGCGAACAAGTCACTGGAAGGTATCCCATCCCAGGCACTGAAAATTTTCTAGTAACAGTCTACAGCTTTTAGATTTGCCATTATTCAAAAAAGTAGGTTTACATAAGTCTTATTCACACTATCTTGAATTTAGATTGACCCTCCCCCTGCCCTTCTTTTACACATTCTCTTCCCATGGCCTCGCTTAGGCCATTCCCCTCCCTGTAATCTGTTCTTCTACTTACATATGTGCAATACCATACACTTAAGTCCTTCCCTCTCCTCCCTCCCTTATAGCCTTTTACCAGCTTCTTCAGGCTACTATAACAAAGTGCCATAGACCAGGTGGGCTGAATGAAAGATACTGACTTTGTAATTCTCAAAAGGACAGAAGTCTAGGATCAAGGTACAGGAAGGGTTTGTTCCTTCTGTAGAAAGTGGAATAGAATTATACCCATGCCCCTTCCTGGCTTCTGCTGACATAACAGCAATCCCTAGAATTATTTGGTTTGTGGATGCATTCCCCCTGCATACATGTCTGTCAAAGTGCCCAAATTTTCCCTTTTAGTAAAGATGCTAGTCATATTGGAATAGGGTCATACTGATGACCTCATTTGACTTATTACTTCTTAAAAGACCCTATCACCAGTTATCTCCAAATGAAATCACTGATTGTTGGAATTCAAGAGTATTTTTGCCAGTGGGGTTGGGGGTGAAATTAATGCCCCCCCAATGACATAGTACTATTGTATATGAAGACAAAGAATAAGCGTATTCATGAACAGAAAGAAACTAAGTTGGATCTGGGCATAGGAATTTGTAAGCTTTCTGGAATTTTCCCATCGATATGTTTCAATTTAGACATTGCCAAGTTTATTGTGTACAGACTTGCCATATGTTAAGGTGCATGTTTACTGTGTGTGTGTGTGTGTGTGTGTGTGTGTGTGTTTGTAGACATGTATCCACTGCAGGTATTTTGTCCTCTACAAAAGAGGATGGAACCACCATGAGACTGAGCTGGCCAAATGCAATCTTCCTATCCTCCCTTCTTCCAACCCTGCCCCAGTCTCTGGAGAGAAAACACTTGTCTGTACCCCCACCAAAAAGTTCCTTTTTATTGATTCAGTAAGTATAAATTGATATCCTACATGTGTCCCATCCTGTGCTGGGGCATGGGAATGAGCAGCAGGTGTTGATACTAAGCCATTCACCATGGTAAGAATAACGTAGGAAAGACTCATGATCACCTCCTGTGGTGGTTTGGATCAGGTGTCCTCCATAAACTCATGTGTTTTGAATGTTTAGAACCAGGTGTCAGTGGCAATTTAGGAGGTGGAGACTTGCTGGAAGAAGTGTACTATTGAGGGTGGGTTTAGGAATGTTATAGCCAGAAATCCCTTGCCAGAGATCGGCTCACTTTCCTTCTGCTATTTTCCACTTGCTGTGACAGAGGTGATGTCTAGCCTCTGTTCATGTCATGTTGTCCTCTGCCATCAGGAAGCTTCGCCTCAACACTCTAAGCAAAAATGAACTCTTTCTTTCCATCCGCTGCTTTTGGCAGGATATTTGTGGTGGTTTGATTCAAGTGCCCCCCATAAACTTAGGTGTTCTGAATGCTAGGTTCCCAGCTGATGGAGATTTGGGAATTAATGCCTCCTGGAGGCAGTGTATTGCTGAGGGCAGGCTTATGGGTATTATAGCCAGTTTCCCCTTGCCAGTGTTTGGTATACTCTCCTGTTCCTGTTATACATCTGATGTTGGCCAGGGAGCGATGTCCACCTTCTGCTCATGCCATCATTTTCCCCTACCATGATAGAGCTTCCCCTCAATTCTATAAGCCAAAATAAACCCTCTTTTCCCGCAAGCTACTTTTGGTCAGGCAATTTCTTCCAGCAATGTGAACCTGACTGCAACAATGTTTTTGTTTTGTTTTGTTTTGTTTTGGTTTTGCCCCAGCAACAAGAAAGTAACTGCAACACCACTCAAGTTCAAGGTGTTACATACCTGAAAAGTGTCACCAAAGGACCCACACTACAAAGATCCTCACATAACATGATCCTCACATAACATGATGGCATAAGCTCAGTCTCAGGAAGCCATGTATTGCTATCTTGTAAAGATGCCCTACCTGCAGCAGCTGTAAGCTCCTGAGTAGTTGTCTCACAGTAACTGGATCAGCTTGATCACAGGGAGGCACAAGGAACTCTAGAAAGAGGTATCCATTCACTCCAACTCAGATTTACTCCAGTGTCTGAGACTGACTCCCCATGGGCAGTTTACTCAAGGACATCCAGGGCATAAATCTTCTAGCTGGTTTAGCTCTTTGAGGCCTATGGGAACTGAGAGGCATGGCATGTCTTCCTAAGTGTTCTGTTTCCTTCCCAAAAGCCACAAAGGTGCCACAAAGAGATGAGGCCAATAAACCACCATATCTGTTTATTTGTCATTTGTGCTCAGGGCAAATTTTATAAGAATCCCTCCCTATAGGGTCCCAATCTCAACACATGTCACTTTGGTGTACACATGTCTGTAACATTGTGTTGTGCAATGGCTGAACTCAATACATAATTATAGCTTATTTTCTAAAAAGGAGTTTTGACAATGGTCGGTACATAGACATTTTTTCTACCTCAAACAACCTGATCCCATGCCCATTGACTTGTTCACGTTTTTCTTTGCAGAATTAGTCTCTTGTCCGCAGGTAAGCCTGGGTATTGCCTGTATAGTACATGGGTCTGAGTTTCCAATGCTACTTCTCTTGAGTTCACATCACATGATTTTGGGTGGCTTTCTTACTCCTACAGCTTCAGTTTTCTCAGGAAAGGTTGTTTTTAAATGAATGTCTACAAAGGTATGATTGAGTCCAAAGAGACTTTGAAAGTTCTCAACACAGTACCAGCAGACAGTCAGTGTCTAGTGCTGGCTAGTGTTCATGCAGGTACAACATTGTATTAGTGGCAGTGATGGCTCTAATGTAAGTTCAGATCCCAATAATATGAGAAGTGGGGCTTGCTACTAATAATTCAGGGAATTAATATGGTTTTTCTGCAGACTCTGTAATATAATATCATTGGTTAATATCTATTAATTATTTATTATGTCTTTGACAGTATGATGAAAGTTTTCTGTAGATCCTATTAGTTGATTCTCATGCCAACTCTGAACTTGATGTTAGACATCTATCTTATACACCAGGAATCCTTGTGGGTTGGATATGACTCATGAACCCCTCCGTGCCTTCTGTATATCATCCTCCACCCTCTCTGTACTGCAAGATGAAAACCTAAGTGGACCACGACAACCTGGCTTTCTGGTATTCATGTCTGAGATTTAGTTCTCTATCACCACCAGGGCCCTTGTAGAGAACAGCTCATACCATTAAAGTAGACACTTTGAAGAGTACAGAAACTCAATGTTGACCAAGGTGTGGGCGATTGGTAGGGAAAGTACAAAAGGTAGTTTATATCCCCTGAAAATGGTGGGACATTGCTCCAGCTACAAAGCTTATGGGATAAAGAATAACAGTAGTAATGAGAGAGAGATGTGTGCAAAGTCTTATTGTCAAGTGAGGCTGCAACTAGCCCCATGGTGTCCAGGAAGCAAAGCAAGAGAATGGACACTGCCTCTCACTGCTGCTCCTCCAGCTCTGATCTCTAGCAGGTGCTTTGCTTTTACAGTCCAGCTGGAAGACAAGCATGCCGAATGCTCTGCCCAAGGACAGAGCAGGGTAGTGATGGGAGAGAGAATCAGGAGAGCCAAGCAATGTCCCCAGCACATCTGCTCATGGACACTCTGCCAGTCAGTGACATTTGTGCTAAGCACTGGAGAATTAGATATCCCCACCACGCTACTCCACCGAGCTGCTCCCTCCCTTCTTCCTCTTTCTCTCTTCTATTATTTCTCCTTCATAGGCTATAATCTCTAAATATTGTACTGGGAAACTTGAAATAGCTCAGTTTTTTAACATAACCCAGCCTCTCTTAGATTTGAAGATATTTCATTGTGAAAAGGTTAATGTAAAAGAAATGCATTACTAAATATCCATTTATTCTTTATTTTTTCATAATACAAGAAAAGGTTATTGCCAAATATGACAATAAAGCCTTTATTGCTTCATTTTTATAACAAAACAAGCATACTTCTTAATGAATTTTGGTTTATTAGATCAGCAATTGCCAACATGGGGTTTCCAGGTCTTAGGAAACATGCTAGCAATAGAGGTCTGTCTGCAGGCTACTTAAAACATTTCAGGAAATATAGTATAATTGAGAGGGGATACAGTTAGGGTCACTGGACCCCTGAAAGTCAAAAAGGCAGGAAAGTCTGCACTTGCTAGAAATCAAAGATGATCTGACTTCTTATCTCTTGCCTAGTTCCTTAGACCTGGTTTTCTACAAACAACCAGGACCCCTCCTGGGAGGGAGGGCTTTCATAGGACTTTAACATTGTGTTTGGCCAAGTTCAGCCCCTGGAATTGATGTCAGGGCTAGCCTCTACCTGAGACATTCCCAAGCCCTAACCAACTGGCAATCCCTCTGGTTTACCTGAGCTGGAAGACAACCAACCACTATAAGGTTATAAGTACCTTTTCAAGGGGAGGGCAGGCTCTCTAACCACTTGGGAACTTCCAGCTATGAGTGAGTGAGTTTTGCCCTGGGCAAGGCCTGGACTGGCTCAACCCGGGCCCAGTCCCAGGCTCATGCCCAGGACCAGACCCAGCCCGGTTGAGCTGAGGATAGGTTTTTTTAAATATATATATATTATTAGTCATATATATATAGTATATATACAGCAATGGTGGTACCATTGTTAGACTTCTCCCTGTCCTCCCCCCACAGCTCCCCACATGACAGGAGCTCTTTGAACTTTCTTTTCTCTCTTTTCTTCCCATGGTTTTTCCAGGCCCTCCATGTGGCATCTCTAGCCACGTGGGTGCCTTTCCTGGACTCCATATTTCCCTCAATAAATATAACAATTTAATAATTATTCTTCTCAGTCTTTTTATCCAATTCTTTGATTAAAATTAGAAATGAACATAGGGTTTGGGGTTCAAGGATTTCCCTGGACCCCAAACACCTCATTACATACATGTGCTGTTACAAGTGATAAGCTTTCATGGACTAACATAAGCATCAAGATTCTTTGTGTTTGATTGAAATGATATTAACTCTGTGTGGTGACCTTAGTCATTTTATTCTGATCTGAAATTCTGATTGGCAGTTATATGTCTTTGATTAATAAAACATGGGAGAGCAAATGAATTATTACTTAATCTGTGCAGTTTGCTAGATAAAGTCTTTGAAAATAAAAGTCAATCTGGGGAAAATAATTAGTTGGGCTCTCAGTAGAGGAATACTAAATACCATCAGAGCTTGCAGTTCTCCTGTATGCAAAGAGAGGCTTCCACAGGAGGCAAAACCTGATGAAAAATACAAATCAAAAACTCTTTTAGTAACAATCAACAGTTAATAAGTGGCCAGGCATGGTGCTGTACTAGGTTGACATATTACTTCCTTTTCCTCATAGTCCTCAGAAGACAGCACTCCAATTAACCCATCTTCGGTTGGGCTCCCTCAAAGGCAAATTCAACTACGAGTAGTCCTACCAGATAGCACAAGTAAGCAATGCAGTAGTGTATTGGGGAAGGGTTTAATAAATGAGGTGCTGTTGTGGGCAGCTGAGACTCAATGCCCCTTGGCATGTCTGGGGATAGTGTCAATCACACCTACATTTCACTATTTGATTGAGGAGGACGCTCCTATTGGTAGATCAGCTCCTATTTGTAATTATTGAGGGCTATTTCCTGGGCTGTTGACTCTAGAGCTGCTAATTTGCTCATGTGTGTATACGTTTTATGTGTGTATCTGGAGTGGGCCATGGAGAAGTATCATGGTTAATTTTGTCAACTTGATGAGATTTAGAACCACAATGGAAACAAATCTTTGGGCATGCCTATAAGGGATTTTTCTAGATTAGATAAATCGAGGAGATAAGTAAGACCCACCCTAAATGTGGGTGGCATCATTCTGTAAGCTGGGAGTTCTGGAATGTATAAAAAGGAAACAGTGAACTGAGCATCAATGTTCATCTTTCTTCTTCCTAACTACAGAGATAATGTGACCAGCTGTTTGAAGTTCTTGCCACAATGAATTTTCAGCCCTGAAGGACTATATCCTTTAAACTTCCTTAACTTTCCCTTCCTTCCTTAAGTTGCTTTTGTCAGACATTTTGTCACATCAAAGAGTGAAGTAACCAGGACAAGGGGGATGAGCAAATTCCATTGGCCAGAGATATCTTTCATGGGAAAGACACTTGGGCCTATAGAAAGGAGACTCAGATAATTCAGGAAGACAAGGAGGTTCCTGTCTCTCAGGTGAGGAAGCACAGAGCTTGTATGTTAAAATGATTTGAGCAAAGTCATACAGTGCTTATAATCACATACTCTTCTTGGCGCTTTTTGTTATCACCTATGATGAATGACTACTGACATATGCTTGCCTAGTTAATGAGTTCTTTTTCTTTCCATTTTCTCTTAGCCATAGGGAATACCTGCAACCCCACTGAGGAGGGTCCCCATTGGAATGGGGGCAGGAATGAGGGAAAAGAGGGTACCAACACATGATGTATACATACAAAATATGTTGTTAAAAATAATAAAAATAAAATAAAATAAAACAGCCAGGTGTGGTGGCACAGTCCTTTAATCCCAGCACTCAGGAGGCAGAAGTAGGAGGATCCTCATGAGTTCGAGGCCATCCTGTGACTACCTAATGAATTCCAGGTCAGCCTGAGCATAAGTGAGACCCTACCTTGAAAAAAAAATAAACAAAAATAAATAAAATAAAATAAAATAAAAAAGACCTAGAAATGATGGAGTTACTTTTTTAAAAATGTGAGATATTTATGTCATACAAAATTCAAAGAATATGGCAGATGGATTTTAGTTTTGAGAAGCTAACAGATTAGATTATCCATGGGCATTTTTGGAAATTACTTGACACAGAAGAGGGAGTATTAAGAGGGATAGCATGCTTATGTCACTTTGGTAAAAATTGGAGCAAATATTGTAAACCCCAAATAACATCATCACTAATATTCTAAGCAGAAAAAAACATACTCTACAAATTAATCAGGGGAAAATAAATTAGGATGGAGAGTAGAGCCGGGGAAGGATGTTGGAGCTGAAGGACAATCTCCTGCTGATTGAGAAGTCTAGAGAAGCCAGTTTTCAGACTGAGTACTCCAATTCTATTCCATTTTTGTTAAATTTCTTAGACTCTTGAGGGCAGATTGCATTAGTGCATTTTGCACAATGTCTTGGTAGAGAAGCTGCTGTTTTTACGTAATATGTACCTTTTCTGTGGACCTGAGATTCCAAGCCTCTGATTCCATTTCTTTGGATGGGAGAAAGATTGAACAAGAGATAGAGTTGTCTAAATGCAAGCTAGTCAGATAGGTCTTACCATCACTGAAAGAGTTCATGGACAGGCATGCTTCCTAACATGAAGCATGGCCAAGTCAAGGGTGTTCAGATTACTAAAGGAGCCTCTCAAATCCTTGAAACTCCTTTCAGGTCTAAACACTGAACTTAAACCTGGTTTATAGAGGTTCTAGGTTCCAGAGAAGCCACGTTTTGTTGGAGAAATTATTTGATTTAGCCAAGCAAGTTTAGGGACTTAGCATCACCGTATTGGAGGCCTCGGGAAGAATTGCAGAATTTGAAGCTCATGCAAGTGTCTTTGTTAAGGATTACAAAGCTGGAGGCATCTCTGGCATGTTCAGCTTCTAACACAAGAAAATTATATAATTTGTTTTAACTTAACAAAACTTATGGGATGGATTTTGAAACCATATCTTTGATGGTTTATCCATAGATTGTTCTGGATTGTTCTGGGTTTTTCTTTCAATTTTTTTTTTCAAATGATAGAGTTTTATTGTCTGATTTTAGAGTAAAAAACACTTTCCAAGGAAAAACATTACATTCAAACTGTAAAGCACAAAATGCTGCATGCAAAATAAATAAATCAGAAAAACTTGCAAAAGAATTTGGATTCATAGGAGCCCAGTATTATGTCTGCTACTTACTACTCTTGTGACTTTGTCAAGACCCTAAGACCTCTCAATCTCAACTTTATTTTTGTTCAAGGTAGGGTCTTACTCTAGCTCAGGCTGACCTTGGATTCATTATGTAGTCTCAGGGTACCCTTGAACTCTTGGTGATCCGATGGAGTCACTTTTTGTACATTAGCTCTTTTTGAGATATATTTTATCCCATACAAGTCACTTGTTAAAAGTATACAACTTCTTGCTCTGTAGTATATTCATTATTCATGTATTATATGCATCTGTAGACATTCTGCATTTCCTCCACAGTCCCAGCATCCATATGTATAATCTCCATCTCTGTGGGCTTGACTTTTATGGACATTTCATATAAGTAGAATTATATAACATATGATCTTTTGGGTCTGTCTTCTTTTCCCTTCTTTTCCTTCTTTCATTCCTTTTATAGCCATGATAAGTACTTCATTCAATTTTATTGTCAACTAGTACTCCATTGCATAGATATACCACATTTTGTAAGTATATCAGTTGATAGGCATTTGACTTGTTTCCTCTTCTTGGCTATTATGAACAATCTTGCTATGAAATTTTGCTTCTGAGCCTTCATGTTGATATATGTTTTCACTGCTCTCTGTTATCTACCTGGGAGGGGAATTGCTAAGTTTTATGGCACCTCTATTTTTAACCTTTTGAGGTACTGCCAAGTTCTTTCCCAAAACTATCCAGGAGTTTATTGATGGCTTTAATCTGATGTTCAATTAAGCAAGCTGCCTGCTTCACACTGTTTTGGCAAAGGAGAAGAATTACTACCCTGCAATTGCAAACGTGGATTTCTGGTGTTCCTAAGGCATTCTGGAAGGATGTTATCAGTACCTTATCAGAGGTGACTCCAGCTGCTCCCAGTGCCTACACTTCTTGCTTTTTACTTATAAATGATGGATGCTCCCACATCATCATTATCCATTTTGTTTATGATTACAAGTAGTCTGCTTAACCTAGTGGGTGTAATGATGCATGGTTTCATCAAGTGTATTTTTGGCCTGCGGTTTCTAAATAGACAGAATTTAAAGCATAAATGGGTGGCAGATTATTAAACATACATTGGTTTTTGTTTTTGTTCAGTACCTACTGGGAACCAAGTTCTGTGTTAGGTGCTGTAAATACAGTGGGAAACGAAAACAGATAGAATTGAGTTAGAAGAAGTAAACCTTGAGAGGAACTGCTCCAGAGGATGCACTGCTTAGTCCTCTCTGAGACCCTCTTCAGAGCATAGTGCCGCTGCTGCAGACCTATAATTCTCTCTGCACTGAAGGCTAGTTCTGCTCCAAACTGCTGCACCACCAGCAATGCTGTTGCCTAGCTAATTATATGCCATGCAAGAAAGAAATGCCCATGAGGAGATTGCACTGCATATAGAGAGAATGTCTTGAGTTGGGGCTGCCATCTGCTCAATCCAAAGGCAGTCTCATGAGGATGCTGGGGACCCCAGGAATTCTATTTTGCTCCCCAGTATTCTGAGTTTTTTAAAGGAACAAATAAAAGCTTGCTAGTTACTTTTGCTAAGGAATGAAGATTACTAAATCAAAGCTTTGTTATGATGTAAGCAAGAATCTATGTCAACACTTTCATTATGCTATTTATTTATTTATTTTAGACTTTTTTGATGGACATCTCATCGATATGCCACTAGAAAATCAAGTTCTTTAAGCACAAAATTAAACTGACAGTATATTCTTCAGCTTTGACACAGTCCCATGCCTGTTGATTCTCCAGTAACACTTGAACAATGGTGCCACTTGCCATGCTATTGTCAAACCACAGACTTGGTTGAGCATGAATCTTGTTCCTTCAGTCAGTGTCCCTCACCCATCTATCAATAGTCATGAAGTCTTAAAGACCAAGCCTTCTATGTCTCTCCAAGCCACACTTGCTTCTCTTTATCCCTAGCTTCATCCTGTGTGTCTCAGCCACTGTCATCTCTGGCTTGTAAGTTCCTCTCTTTAAGTCTAGGGTCTTTTCAACCTTTTCTCTGGAGTACAGCTGAAGGATGATTCTAAAGCTCGGGTGTATCACACCCACCTTCTATCAAGCCCTTTCTGGATCGCCATGGCTCCAGGTTTAAGTTCATTTTATTTAATACAGAAGAGCACACCCTTTACACACCTAGCTTCGGATGTCTCCTTTGCTTCCATTTTCACTAGTCCCCTTGTCAAATGCTTGAGATTAAGCAGAGCTAAACCAAACTTCTTGCCATTCCTAGACTATGTTATAATGAATTTTAAAAAAAGCTATTCCATGCCCCATGCCCCAGTAGATTTCCATTCTCTCCTTACAGTAGTTAGCAGAGGGATTCAGCTGCCACAGGAAAGATCCCAAATGGCAGTGGCTTCAGTAAGATAGCCATGTGTTTTTCTCTCACAACTGACCATCTGGCAAAGCAGTCCTTGCTGAAGGGATGGCTCAACTGTGTCACTTGGAGACAGGGTGGAGACAGGGCTGCAGAAAACAGAGCTGTCCCAGAGATAACAGCCTCCTGTGCCAGGAGGCTGAGTCTTTATGGCCTGGTTCTGCCTTCCTCATTGTTATTGTCAGATTTCTGCCTCTGTTCTTTGTCCCAGTTGACCCAAAACCATGTCTTAGACCAGACAGTGGAAACTCCTTCCCTTGAAATGTATATTGGGAAATGAGCTCTGCACCTGCCATGTCTGCCATTATCTCATTGGCCTTCAAGTAGTCACATGACCACATCTAGCTATGATGGAAATCAGTTAATATTGGCCTTTGGGGGGGGCAAATAGTAGTGTTTAGTACTTATTTTATATGAAACTAAGCTGGAGAAATTATTGAATTTCCTTCTAGTCATGTACTACCCTGTCAGAGTCGAGGGCACTGGAGTCACACCATGTTTTTACCAAATGAACACATTCCCAAGAAAATATTGTCTGATGTTGGAACATCAGTAAATACAAAAGATCACCAGGAGGGGGCCGTCACATGCCCACTTCAAAATAAGCTCAGAGTGAAACTTTCATAAGTCACTCACTAGCTTCTGAGTCCATCTCTTACACTGAGCAGACGTGCATGCTTAGACCCATCACTTGCTGAGGTGATGACGGTGACCATTTCTTTAGCCTCTCTGAGTTTCATCTCCTCATAAGGATGCATCACGTAGGATAAGGGCTAGGAAATGCCTGCAGGTGAGCACTTCCTAAAAGATGGCTAGTATTTGTCAGTATTGCATAATTAAGCTTTTCCTGCTGTTTCATTATTACTACCACAGGTGACCTGGTGGTTGAGGAATGAGTCCATGTACTTGTGTATATATATGTCCATATCTTCCCAAGGAAAAGCAGTAAGCAATCAGTGGAAGAATCCCTTTCCCTTTCTACTTCTACCTGTTCCCAGGTAGGCATACTGCCTAGAGGATAATAAGCTCACAGGTTTAGAACTAAATTTTTGACTCTGAAAGAAGCCAGATAGAGGCTGGAATCCCACTCTACCCTTTTCTTGTTATATGGCCTCAGCACTGATATTTGGCCTCTCTTAGTATCATTCACCACTTGTAAAAATGAGAATATGAGTGCTTACTTCATCATGTTGTTGGGAGGTGTAAGTGAGGTGAGTCTCATGGAAGTGCTTCAAGGAGTATCTGCTGGATTTTTCATGCTCAGTAAGTGTGAGCTGACTTTAAATTCTCCCATTGAAGCATGGTTTAGAAGATGCTGAAGGAACAGAGAGGAGGAGAAAAACTTAGAAGGTCAGATTGGAATGACCCAATGATGGTCCCATATCAGAGACATAGCAGAGAGAGAGAGAGTGAGCTAGTAAATTCGGTTATTATAAAAATAGTTATGTGTTGCAGGAAAGACAGGGAGAGTAGCATGTTTGAGAGGGAGCAATGAGCATATTAGACTTGGTCAAGTTATATGATCAAGGTGTTTACACATGGAGATGCCAAGAGAGCATTTGATTATTGGTTCTGCTACTCTGTAGAGAAGTCTAAGCCCAACACATCCATTTTAAAAGTCATTCATCTCAGAAGTTGCCTGCTATAGGCCACAGATTCACTTGTCTCTAAGAATCATAGCAGTTGGGTGGACGTCGGGAAAAAGAGATGGTTAACTGGGACCAACATGGGAGTACGTGCCTTCCTGGAGGGTACAGGTGAGTTATCTGTGCCAACATGTTAGACGTGTTCACAGGAGGGCTGAAGGTGACCTTCCATCCTGGAAGGTGTAGTGTGCAGGGATAGTGTGAGATCTGATAGTATTGCCCAGGACAAGAGGAGAACTCATAATACCATACCAAAATGTGCCTGGACTTTGATGTTACCAAAGTCTATACTGCAGTATTTTGAAGGGGAATGAGGCTCCCCCAGCAGTTTTCATGGTCTGTACCCTATATCTTTTCAAATGTAAATAATTATCTTTCACAAGAAGCATGGTATGCAAAATAAGAAAATTTCTCCTATTATTTAGTCCCTGTTTACAATTTATGTTTATCTTGTGCATCATTCTCACATTTCAAATTCATGTTTTGTTTAATAGGGCAGCAGGGACAATAAAACATCCAGAATGGCAAAATAATGAAAGGACATTCATTTCACTCAAACCTGAATGGCATTTGGGGGAGGTTAGAGATTTTGTTTTGTCTCCTATATTAAATTCCTTCAACCTGTGGTGTCTGTCTTCTATTCCAGAGTCTCTGGAGAAGAACATATTTCCTTTCTTTTCCTGCCTCTAGTGGCTCACAGTCCTTCCTGTTACCTCCAAGCCATCAATGCTCTGACCATTTCCCTATGGTCACATATCCTGCCAACATTCTTCCATCTCTTGCTTTTTTTTTTTTTTTTAATTTCTCTCTTGGTTATAATGAGCTCACCTGGAAAAACTTGGCTCATCTCTATATTTTAAGATCAACTGATTATCATCATGGATTTTACCTGCCAAGTTCATTTTGCTTGGTTAAGTCTATAAGTTCCTTTATATTGCTGAATAGTACTCCATGGTGTTGATAAACCACTATTTGTTCAACAATTCACATATATTTGAAGGACACCTGGGTTGTTAAACGTCCTTTAGACATTATGAATAAGGCAGCTGTGAACATTTGTTTTTATGTTTCATTGCATAGTAGCTTTTATTATCTGCAATGAATGCCCAGAACTGTGATGGCTAGGTTATATAGTAATTGCATGCTTTACTCTACTTTTTAAATCTTGTTATTTCCAATTGTGTCTGTGTCTTGTATATTTTATTAGTGTTTTAAACTGTGAGGGGATGTGATCTTATTTATATTTTGGAAACACTGGCTAATGAGTCAGGAATGCCTGTAGGAAGGGCATATGCAGAAGCAGGAGATTAGGGGGTACATTTTCAGGGTGCATGAGAGAGATGAGTCAAGATGTCACAGCATGGAGTGATATCACAATGGTGTGAAGCAATGACTGCCTGTCAGACACCATTGCTCCTGGAGACTGGGGAGAAGAATTGGAGGAGAGTACCTATACTTTGGGCTTGAGTGGGCCTGTGATTTCTCTTGAGATTATAGAACCCTGAGCACGTGCTGACCCGGGGAAGGGGTGTGTGTCATGCTTAATTTGATCTGTCTTCTATATTACCAGATGAAAACCTTGAAAGGCAAGTGGGTTGAAATAGTCTGAAGCTCAGAGGAGAGGTGGGAATCTGGAGAGAGAGGGAACAAAAGGACCAAGTCCATAAATGCCCCCAGTGAAAAGCCTGATGTTGTCACAGGCAAAACGAGAGCAAGTGTTTCTCCTTTTCCAGGCTGTGTGAAGGAAACAGCACTTCACATCAATGCTGTGAGGATGATAACCACTGGAAGGCATCTCTCAAATCCCCACTAGCCATGTAAAGCCAGATGTACTGTACATGTCTGAAGTATGTCTGCAGTGGTAGGAGGCCTTTGTGTGCCTATAATATCTCTCTCTCTCTCCCTCTCTTTTATATATCATCTCACAAATAAATAAATGTATTTAAAAATTTTTTTTTCAGAGGGCTGAGTTTCATCTGGGTTCATTTCTGGTGTTTCCTGGGGAGTTTTGCATAAGTACCATGAGCATGTCATACAGAAAATATCATATACTGCTCACCATTGCATTATCTTCTCTCTCTTTTTAAATAGCCATTGTTGATGCAAACAAGGCTATTGGTGTTTTTAATTATAGAAAAACCTGGATACACATCATTTTTAGTACATGTACTTCTAGTTTATGTTGTGACTTGGAGGGATAAAAATGGTAATGAGATATGGATAGGAGCTTTTTTGCTATATTGAATTCTGCCTTGGTAATGGCTCATGTGAGCTTCAGCTGAAGGGCCAGAGCAGGTGTCCTGAACAAGTAACTTGACCTCTGCCATCAGTGACCCTTGAACTATACTTGATATAGCATAACTGAATCTGGCTTGTGTTTTGTCCATCGTCACCTTCTATTTTTGCAAAAAGAAACTGAGTCCTATGGACTCTCACCCTCAGCTGTGAAGGGAAGAAAGTAAAGGCACAGTTAGATTGATTGAGGGGTAATAGATTCTCAAGTTCCAAATGTTCACTTAGGCATCAAAGCCCCCTTGGCACCCTTCTTCAGTAGAACCAGCATACACCTCTCCAACCCCAGTGGGCCAGAGTGAACAATGGAAGTCTTTCTCCTTAGAACTGGACAATACTTCATGCTTTGTCCTTAGGCCCAGTTTTCCTGGCCTGGCAATCTTTAGTCTGCCCTAAAACAAGTCCACTTTTCCTTCCAAATCAATTTCAGCATCCCTTAGTTTCTGTTTAATTATTCCAATCATCTCTCATACACTCTGTTGCATTTCCCCAAAGCAGCCATTAGGATTATAAAAATATTAAGCTGTATATGTCACCCAAACTCTTCCAAACCATGATCCCAACTGCTTGCAATCTTCCATCTAATTTCCCAGACCACAAGGACTCATGTCTTTACATGAGTCTACCTTTTACTGCAATAGTGTTCCCATGGAATTGTCTTCTGAAAGTATTAAACAGAAAATTGTAGAAATAAATAATACATTAGTATTCACTCACACACTTATCTGAGTAGCGTGATGAAATGTCACACTATGCTGTTGCTCATTGTATCCACACTGTACAAGCTACCAGTCCATCTTTTAGTGAGTAGCTATCTTAGTCATCAAATATGCATACCATGGCTTATGTTCATGTCCATGCTCAAGTAATCCTTATGCAGGCCAACCCTAGTCTTAATGCTTCTGTTGTCCCCTAACTTCATTTCTTTTTTTTTTCTTCCAATCTGAATTTTATTCTATGAAGCACCACTCTTTCTCCTAATTTCTCCTTAAGGTATAAGCTGAAAAATAACCAGGTACTGTTACTCATGGCTATTTTCCTTATTCTGTGCTGCTTCTTTCTGTGGTGCCTGGTTCATTTCTACTGTGCTCTCACTCACTGGAGTCACTGTCCAATACACCTTCTGATGGAGACTGTTGCAGGAAAAGCTTTCACAGGCACTGTCCACAGGAACAGCTGCTTTCCTCTGGCATTTCTTTACATATGCATTGTAGCAAAACACACAGAAGGTGTGTATAGTAAAATAAGATACCTTGAGGTCTGGGGAGATATCTTGGTGGGTAAAATCCTTATCACACAAACATGAATTTCTGAGTTTGGATCCCCAATACCCATGTAAACTGCTGAATGTGGTAGCATGCACCTGTAATTCCAGAGCTAAAGAGGTGGAAAGAAAGGACTCCCTGGTACATACATACCAGCTGGATTGTCTAGATGAATGGGTAAGATCTTAAGTTTTTCAAGAGCCCCTGTCTCAAAGAATAAGATAAAAAGTGACTTATACACCTGAAACTGACCCATAGTCTTTATACACATTCTTGTACACACATGTGGATGCATACCTATCCACCTGTGTGCATTTACTTTATTTTTGTTCAAGGTAGGGTCTTACTCTAATGCATATATGACCATGCATACATACACATGCAAAACATATCTTTTGAGAGAAAGTCCATATTCATATAATTTTTATTATAAAATATCTTGTATATTTTATTATCAGTTTTTATTATTAATCTCTTATTGCCCATAATTTATAAGCCATACTTTCCTATGAGTCCTTGTGGATAGGGCCATACAATGTATACAGGGTTTGATACCAATATCTGGGGACACTACTCTCCATAAATCAGCACTCCTTTGTACCTTCACAAGCCCTATATGTGCTACAAGGGACTCTCCTCCTCAGAACCTCCTGATTACCCCCAATACTTGTGGATTCACCCCATTCCATCCTCACAAGCTCTCCTCTGATCCCACTGTGAAACCTCCTGACCCCTTTTCCTATGTTTTCATTGATTTATTTTCTTTTGATATTCTTCTAGGCATTTCCAATCACAACTATAGTTATAGTTATATTTGTTGGCCTTCAATGGATTCAGCCAAGTACAGGTCAGAAATATTCTTAAAAAAATACATCTGCACTGAACAGGTATCAACTTTTGTTTTTGTCTCAATTCTGTAAACAATATAGCTATTTATATAACATTTACATTCTAGTAAGTATTACAGTAAATTGGAGATGACTGATATGCACAGGAGAATCTGTACATATTATGCAAATATAACAACATTTTATATAAAAGACCCAAGCACCTGCAGATCTTAGTATCCAAGTGGGTCCTGGAACCAATCTGCTGCAGGTGCCAAGGGGCAAATGTAATAAATTCTGTGTGATTTATTTAAACCTGACTTCTTCATTACAACGTGCATTCCATAAGGACAGAGCTCATCTCTGACTCTTATTTGCCCAGTGAATCTTCCTCACTTCACAACAGTTCCCAGTACAGACGAAGTTGTTCCTGAAGTGGCTAAGTGACAGTGGTGAGTGCACAGAGTACCTTTTTCTCCTGGAGGGGCAAGTCCATGGGAAGAGATATTTTCCTGCCTGGCTTCTAAAACCCTTAGGGGACCAACTGATAGTAAGCCTACTGGAAAGGCACATGGAAGAACAGAGACACCCAGTGTTTCGTCACAGTTAGATGGATTGATTCAACATCAGTGGCTCCTTTGTAAGGGTCCCACTGTCTGTGATCACGCAGGGACCAACTAGCACCCAGTGGAGCTGTGGGCTTTTGAGACTTCTGGAGTCACTTTGTATGTGAAATATTCTGCTGCTTAATTTGTACAGGGCAATCATCAAACACAGGAAAGGAACTAACAAGCCCAAAAGAGAAAGAAATGGATCTCACTGAGATCTAATAAATCCATAGTGAGCCTGCTCTGTGCTTATAAAACAATTTGAATGGTAGCATTCCATATAAAAGAGACACGAGCTAATGTAATTTTCTTGAAGTCCCCTATAAACTATTTTATTCTGTAATACACCTGCATTTATGAAATGGTTTTATGTTGAATGATCCCAAAGGGCTTACCAGACTGAGAGGGGAAAAAATCAAGCACACAGCATCTGAGAACAACACCAATGTACTCGTGATGAGGACCAGGCACTTGGTGACAGTGGGAAGTCATCCTAAAGAGCAGATAGAGGGTTATCACATTAAACCCACTGGGAGAGGTAGAGAGTGAGGGAGAAAGAAGGTAATTATCCACATGGGATCAGAGGCTTCTGCATTAACAAAGGCCAGGGCTTTTATTCCACCGACTATGTGAGTTTAAGTGAGCGACTTCTATCAGCATCATTCTCCCCATTTGCAATGTGTGTATAGAGACTACAAAATGCTATTTCATAGAGAGAGTAAGAAAATGTATGTAAAGCTCTACAGGCCTAATGGAGGTCAGGGATCACCTGTGTAATTTAAAAGTTGTGCATTTTAAAGAGTGGGACTTAACCTACAGTTCATTCAGCAGGAAAAATATCATTTCCTGCCCATTTTTTACCTAATCCATGTCTGCTCAAATGTAGTCATGCTCCAGGTTCATGATGGACTTTTCTTCTTTTCCCTTGAACTGGTGAGGACATGGTGACACCAAGGTTCAGTTCATTAATGGAGATTAGGAGGCCAGGTTTTCTGGCAGGGAACACAATCCTTCCAGGTTGTCTTCCAAGAATAGAATCTTAGTGCGAGTGAAGAGGAAATGCAGAGGGTCACTACAACTGGCAATCACCACACTGTCAAAGAATTAAAAGTAAACAAAAGTAGGGGTTGGGGACATGGCTCAGCAGGTAAAGTACTTTCTTGCACAAGAATGAGGACTTGGGTTCAGATACCCAGTGCACACACAAAATGTCAGGCCCAGTGGCATGCCTTTAATTCTAGAAGAGTGGAGATAGAGATAGGGAATTCCTCAAGGTCATTGGTAGCTAATCTAATCCAATCAAAGAATAAAGTCACTAAAGAAGACACCTAATTAACCTCTGACCTCCACATGCACACAGGGGAATGCACAGCACCTGCACACACTTGTGTGTGACATGTAAGTATACATGTACACATGAACACACATCATACACACACACACACACACACACACACACTCAAAGTAAATAAAAGTAGCCCTCTTCCTTTCCACCATGTGCAAAGTGATCCACTCTGGCCCAGTACAAAGCATCCCATTGTTGGCCACTTTCCCCCAATAACTCATGTAGTGCTTTCCAGTACTTGACGGGCTGTCTGGGGACTGTTTCTCTTCTGGATTCCAGCCATGTCTCTCTGTGTTTTGTGTCAGCAGAACATGGTGGTTTCTGTAAGAGGGTCTTACCTTTTACCTTAAGTGGGCAATCAAGTGCTTTGACAGAGCCCATCTTGTTTAGGGGACCTGGTAGGTCTATCTGATCAACAGCTCAATGTGGCTAGCACCAATTTCTGATACTAAGAGTTAAAGGTCAGAGCCAACATTTTTTAAGGTTAGACTTCATCCCACCCTTTCCAGGGCCCTTCTTTTCATGT
Source organism: Orientallactaga sibirica (assembly GCA_036365145.1). NCBI lineage: Eukaryota > Metazoa > Chordata > Mammalia > Rodentia > Dipodidae > Orientallactaga > Orientallactaga sibirica. Next base: position 29,809,867 of record JAEOAD010000017.1, on the reverse strand, counting down.
GCTCTCCCTATAATCTTGTTGAGGATTGTATCTTTTAGTTTACCTTCAAGGAAAAAGGTTTCTGTGGTAACAATTCATTTTTAGTTTAGTTTTGTGTTTATTTTCCTCCAACCTCCCCTTCCCCTACCCCCAAACCCTACCAGGCCTATTGTCTGGACCTCAAGTTGCCTATCCAATATGCTAGCAACTCAAGCTGATCCAGGTTTTATTCATTAGATTTTCTATGAAATATTATGTTAAAGAAAAGGCTGTTGGGCTGGAGATATGGCTCAGCAGTTAAGGCACTTTCCTGTAGTGCCTATCAACATGGGTTAAATTCCCTAGTACTCATGTAAAGCCAGATGCACAAAGTGGTACATGCATCTGGAGTACATTTGCAGTGGTAAAAGGCCCTGGTATACCCATTCTCTCTCTCTCTCTCTTTCTCCTTGCAAATAATTAAATAAAATATTACAGAAAGGAATCCAGTCAAGCCAAGGCAAAAGTAAAACTAGCAATTTGAAAGGTCTGAAAAAAGTTCTGATAACTAGTCAAGAAGTTGACCAAGGGTCAGGCCAACCCCTGAAGTATCTGGCAAGTCTGACCAATGACTTTTCCAGGACCAGGTAAGGTGTCTGTAGCCATTACCTTCTTCTCACTGCTGGCACAAAACGCCCAGCCATAAGCATCTTGTGGAAGGAAAGGGTTTATTTCTGACTCACAGTCATGAAGGGAAGTTTCATAATGTCAGAAAAGCATGGCAAGAGCAGACAGCTGGGCATCCCATATCCACAGTGGCAGGAAGGAAGTAAAGTGTGAGCTGCTGGCACTAGCAAGTGGTGATAAACTATAAAATCCCAAGGCCTGTCACCAGTGACACACCTCCTCCAGCAAGGCTCCATGAACCAAAGGTTCCACCAGCTGGGGATTAAGTATGAAGCTTCATCACAAACATATGAGGCTATGGGGGACATTTTCTATTCAAACCACCACAGTGTCTTACAGCAAATTCCTGTCTTTGAATCCACCTGAGAAGCAGGTACCATTCTATTTTGTTAATGAGAAAACTAAGGCTCAGAGATGCTCAAAAACTTACTCAAGGCCATGCAGCCTATTGAACTGGGATCAGACATTACAATCCACATTGGTCCATTCTAGTGACTTTATTGTATATAAATCTGCCTTCTATAACATAGTATTTGTTTTTAAACTTTTTATTTTGCCATTCAGACCACAGGAATTCAGTTAATCCCTTTTGCCCTTCATCTATTTTTCCCAAATGTTAGTGTCTTCTCATACCATTTAATTATTCTTCCCTCCATCCCAACTAGTTGAGAGTACATTGGACAGCCACTTCCCCACTTCCTAATCTCTAGTTGATAATTTCCTGAAATAAGGATTTATTTTACTCTCTTATAGAACTACAGAACAATAATCAAATTGGAAATATAATGCTGTTGAAAAAGTAGTATGTATTTATGCAATTTATTCAAATTTAGCCAATTACTGCATAAGTTTTTATAGAATTTTTTAAAATCCCCCAATCTAGGATGGGAGAGGTAAAATGAGAGGATGTGCCAGGGCCTCTTTGAGCTAGAGCTCCTGTCTGTTACTTTCGTCTCCAGAATACATGGAAGTAGAAAATACTGGATTAAGGATAGCGGGGGAAGTGCTCTCACTCTCCTGTGTTTAAATCTTATATTACTTTGATCTCATTTAACCTGGAAAGTACATCCCTCATTCAACGTGTCCCTCATGACCCTGATATATTTCAAGAATATAAGATTGTGTTTGGATAGTGTATCACATAATTTATTTGCTGTTTCCCATGATTAGTTCAAGGTGTTGCATTTGTGGCAAGATTATACAGAATTATCATGGTGTCCTTCTCAATACCTCATATCTAGCACCACAATATTTCTTTGTGTCATTATTGGTGACGTTAACTTGGCATCTGTGGTGGTTTGAATGTGATAATGTAAATGGATGGCCACACAGACTCAGAAGTTTTTATTCAAAATTGAGCTTACAGCTCAATTCAGCCCCTAGCAAGCAGGTTCCTTCTATGGGGTTGGGGGGTGTTACTGGGGGTGAACCTTAGAATCCAGCCTTAAGCTGTGCTTGGGGGCAGATTTGAATTCCAGCCCACAGGTGTGGAAAGAGCAGTTTGAGATCTCATGGTTTTGTGTTCAATGGTTGTTCATGTTTGCTTGCAGTGGTTGTATCTCTATGCTTCAGTGTATGGAAGTGAGCAGCTTCTTCTACCATCAATGGAGTTTCCTTAGATTTTTTTTCTTTTCTTTTTCTTTTTCTTTTAATTATTATCTTTTTATTGACAACTTCTATACTTACATACAAAAAGCACATGATATTTCCCTCCCCTCCCCTCCCCCCATTCCACTTTAGAACTCCAATCTCCATCATATCCCCTCCCTCTCTCCATTAGTCTCTCTTTTAATTTGATGTCATCATCTTTTTCTTCTATTTTGAGGGTCTTGCAAAGGTATTGCTAGGCACTGCAAGGTCATGGATATTGAGGCCAATTTCTGTCTGGGCTATTGCATTATAAGAAGTCATACCCTTCCTTTGGCTCTTCCATTCTATCCGCCCCCTCTTCCGCAATGGGCCCTGAGCCTTGCAGTGTGTGACAGAGGTGTTTCAGTGCTGGGCACTCCTCCATCCCTTCTTCTCAGCACTATGTTGCCTTTTGGGTCATCCCAGTGGTCATCGCCATCTGAAAAGAGAAGCTTCTCTAACCAGAAGTGAGAGTAGCATTAATATGTGAATATGAACATTAAGTGTAGTGCTTTCAGGGCAGCTTGGTGGGAATAATATATACATTTAGTCAGACAAAAGCAGGCTTTATACCCCTAAGGCTCATGACCTCACCTGCCATAGACTTTTGCTTAGGTTTTTCAGTACCAGGTATGTATTCCCTCCCATAGAGAGGGCCTTCAGTCCAATTATGGAGCAGTTGGTTACCCCAAGAGTAGACATGCCACTATTGCACCCGTTCAGTCATTGGGCCTGTATGGCCAAACTTGAATATTCAGTGTCCACTGTTTTCACTGCTGATGATTTCTGTCTCCCATAGGGCTGCAGGCAGTGCAGCTTTTTCCAGCTTTCAGTTGGCTGGTCTACAGGGAGAAGGTTTTCTGCTCAGCACCTGCTTGCTTTCTCAATGACCTTGCCTCTCAGGCAAGAGATGTCTTCAGCAATAGGGTCTTACTGTCTGTTTCTCAAGGGAAACCAAGGGCTTTGGCAAAAGCCTTTAATGTTTTGGAGGCTACTGAGACCTCCTTGGCCAACAAGTCACTGGCAGGTATCCCATTCTAGGCACTGAAAATTTTCTAGTAACAGTCTACAGCTTCTAGATGTGCCATTATTCAAAAAAGTAGGTTTACATAAGTCTTATTCACACTATCTTGAATTTAGATTGACCCTCCCCCTGCCCTTCTTTTACGCATTTTCTTCCCATGGGCTGGCTTAGGCCATTCCCCTCCCTGTAATCTGTTCTTCTGCTTACATATGGACAATACCATAACTCAGGCTCAGAAAGCCAAACGTCACATGTTCTCTCTTATATGTGGATCCTAGCTACAAATGTATAGACTTGTGTGTGAACTGGAACCAAAAATAGGTACCAGAAACCAGTAAGCTGGTAAAAGGCTATAAGGAAGGGAGGAAAAGGAAGGAATTAAGTGTATGGTATTCCCTGGGTTTTTAAGCTGAAATAAACCCATTCCTCCCATAAACTGTGTCTTTTTGGAAGTTTGTCCCAACAATATGGAGCTGACTATAAGTTTCTTAATTACAGTATTGGTCCATTAGCTAAATTTATCCTACATGAACTTGATAGTTTTGCATTTACTGCTACTAATTATTTCATATCTTTTTTAGACTGTGTAAAAGATCTTGTAACTTTTCATGTTTCCCCCATTTGTTTTAGCTTTCAGTGATCATTTTCTGTTTTTACTATCATAGTATCATGGGTGCCCAAGGGTGATTTTCTAATCACAAGATTCCATTGTGAATTTGTATTCTGTCTTATGGAAGAGCATTTCCTTCTCCCCAGTTTATTATCTTCATCTTTTGAAGTTAAATCAGCATGGCCTTGTGAATTCTTATTTTACTCTGTGAGGTAACTGCCTGTGAGTACCATTACTTATGTTCAGATTTCACCTGTGTGTTTTCATACCCAAATATCCTAACACTTCTATTTTCCTTGCTTCTTAACATTGGCCACTTTATACCTTCTTGTCCTGGATCTTTTATCTAAATAATTATTTTTCCAGCAGATCCCAAATCCAGTGATCCAATTACAATCTATTTTTGTTGACCAACTCTTGAAGTGGAAAAGAATTAAATCAGGTAACAGGAATGATGGGAGCTAAATGGCAATTCTCCATGGATTTATGTTCTACTGCTGGCTTAGAGGCTCAAGGGAGATAAACTACACCATTTATTCTTTCTAGATTTTTTAAAAAAATGAATCTCTACTTTTTAACACTTTCCTCTAGCTCCTTTTATCAGCCTGAAATAATGGATTCAAACTCCAAACCCCATATCTCCTCCTGTGAAAACATCCTCCCTCCCTGAGCAGAACTAATTATTTTCTTCTTGGCAGCTCTATAAGCTCTGGGTATAGACTCTATAAGATCTGGGTGTAGCATCAGTCATATGGACTTATAATTATTTTTGATAATCTGCTCCCCTAAATAGGTTGTGAGCTTTTCATAAGTATATTCACATCTATCTGCAGTAAAGTTTAGCAAACATTTGCAGTAATTTGAAGTACATTCAAATCCATTCCCAGGTCTTTGTATAAACCAGAGGTCAGCAGCCTTTGCAACCCAGGGTTGGGTAGGCTTTGTAAGTAACGCAACTTCTTACAACTACCTTACTCTGCCATTGGGTAGAAAACAGTCTTCATCAATAGTGTGGACAAAATGGATGTGATTACATTTCAACAACTTCTATTTATTTACAGAGACAGAGAAGCACTCAATTTTGTTCCAGGGCAAGGGCTATATTCTGCTAACTCTCAAGAACCCTCACTCCAGGTCTTCTCATGGCCTGAATCACCTTCCTTGAGAAACCCATGCTATTTCCTGGTTAATTCCCACTGTCCTTAAGTCCTCAGCATAAATCTCACCTATATGGGACAAAAGGATAACTCTATGTTCTGCATAATAGATTAAGCTCCAAAGTTTTGTCTTCCAAAGCATTATTTCCCTGTCACGGTATTCTTCAGTGTGAGCAACATTAACTTGTTTGTCTTTTATAGTCTCATGAAGGTCATCACTAGGCAGGTCATCTGCTTCTATGACTAGGGTCTGGGTGCTTACTCAGTTCATGATGTGGATACTCTCTAGGTATTTGTTGAATAAAGAAAATCATAGGAGATGCTAATGGTGCCCCACCCACCATCACTGCCTCTCTCCATTCTCAGGCATGTTGGCCTAATTTACTGATTTACTCACTGGGGAATCAACCTAATCTAGATCCAAACTCACAGAAGCAGGGGCATAAATATGCCAGCTCTCACTGCATTTGGATATGACAAAGTAGCTTCCAGAACTCACCTGCAGATTTCAGATCTAGTTTCCTAACAACCCATTTACTGGCTGTTTTTCCTACTTTATTTCATTTTCTATTCCCATATAAGTGTTCCCTTATTTTCTCAAAGGTGAATATGATCTTTAAATTCTGGAGAGCAAAAGCTAATGTTCACAATGGCTCTGTAAGATGTCTATCATAACCTTGGTTTTTAAAATTAAGAAACTTGGAACCAAGGGATGAAGGCCATTCAGCAAGTGCTTAGACCACTAGCACTTCAGCCAGAGACCTCTGACTCCAAACCCTGGACACAATCTAGTCACCATGTTATTCATAACAGGTGATCAGCTGGCGTGTATTGATTGGCTGGATAGAGGAATATGTTCATATGTAAGCCCATCTCCTCACATGCAACCCTGAATGTAGGTAAAACACAGTGCTGAACTGAGCAACGTGCTTAGATATAACTGAAATAAAGGTAAAAAGCACAAACATGTGAGTCAGGGTGATTATTTCTCCTAACCTGGATCTTCCCTCATGTGCTGCCTCTTCAGGATCCAGTATGAACATCCCTGTGTCTCAAGTACTGATTTTTCATGGACCTTGTTGGCACTGATACATTTTGATCTGGGAGGGTGGCCCGTGAAGAGCACCTACTTGGCTATGGAAGGCATTAACCCTCTAACCCAGGAAGTCTTGTACACTCTCATATCCACTGGGCAGAGATGTTCTGATGGAACTTGGACAGGAGATGGGCAATTTGACCAGGTGTGGAAGAGTATGGGCTGACATTGAATCCCAAAGCTGAAACTTGGGCACTAATTCAGGCACATAGTAGGACATAGGAGATACAGCCATGTAGGGAAATATGCTAGGGTAAGAGAAGGATAGAGGAAAGGGTGAGAAAGACCAAGGATATGATTCAGTGTAGTGTATAGGGTGAGAGCTGGTCAAGAGTTCTTTTTGCTCATTTCATTTCTGCAAAGGCTCTTATTTTCTTGACTTCTCTTCAGAAGCTTCTACTACATGCTTTATCAAAATGATACACTGGGCTAGCTCTGTCTCTGGTGAAGCCAGTGGTTGTGATCCATGAGTTCTCCAGAGGTGATTTCCTATTTATGTCCCTTGTTTCTTTCACATGAAAAGTGGAGTAATGACAGCACCTTCCCCATAGAGATGTTTCAGGGAGAAAATGAGCACTCTATGCGAATTGCCAAGGATGGTGTGGTCACATGATAAGCATTCAGTACATGTCATCTATTTTTAATAGTATGAGTGGTAGTATTCCAGAAACATCCATCGAGATTGGCACCATTCCATGAATCATCGCCATTTGGGTGTGATTGTTGCCAAGGCAAGCATCTGCTGTGTCTTTAAAACCACTAAAAGAGCTTATCACACTCTGCTGAAATTCATGTGAAAGGTCTGCTTTATACCATTTGATGTCCTTGAAGGAAATGAGGTCATTTAGGCACAACTTGATTTTAATGAACCCTTGCAGGCTTCTAAAGATCACCACTTTATTTTCTCTTTAAGGGTTCAAAACGGTCGCTTTCCTGATCCGTTCTGGAGTCTTGACCCAGCACAATGTCAGTCCCATTTTAGAATCTCAGAACCCAGAACCACCTTTTGAAGCATTTGGAGATACCATTCCTGTCTCCTGTCTGTCTCATCATCCCTGCTATATTTCTGGATTGACTTTATTTCAAGCGACTCGGTGCTATCTTGCAATCTTTTCACCCAACTTGGGATTTCTGTCCCATCATTCTGCTTTTTCTTTTGGATGCTCCTTTTTCTTTGTATTTTATCTTGAGAACTAGAGGTAAACAGGTACCCAGGGGGTCTGCTGCATCTGTGTCATTCCTCTTCTTCACTCACCTGCAGGCTTTATGATTCAATCTTCCCTTCCAAACCTAGCTTTAAAGGCCATTTGGGTGTCCTTAAGAATTTTCCTCCATGTCAGCTCATAGGAGACACCCAGCTCCAGATGTCTTGTTTTGCACTGTTCTCTGTTAAGTCTAACAAAACACATGTTAGATACCTGCTGGGAGGCAGGCTTTGTGCTGCACTTGAAAGATACAAAGAAAAACAAGATGTAGTCCTTGTTCTTAAAGAGCTCATAGTAACGTAAGACATAAATGCAAACAAATACAAGAATCTTCACCTTCCAACTGTGACCTCAGAGGGCCTGCAGAAAATCCAGGGCTGACCTCACTGAGGGGGTGTTGTTAGTACAAGATTTTTGCATTTTACCCCCCTTATTCTTCTACCCCACATTATTCCTGCCTGAGACCCACAGGCAGCTTCTAACAGTATGGCTAGATATGCCCTGTGCCTGTGCAGTATTCATGTAAAATGCATATTGTTATTTTGGGTACATGCATTTAGCTGGCAAATTGATATAAATGATTCTATGTTGCATACCCTAGTCTATTTTTTGCTTTAATTCCCTAAGTACTTTTAAGAGATACATTCATACCAGTATGTAAACATCCAGGCTGTTACTTCTAATTACTATATAATATCCTGGTCTCTGCATCCTCCATACCTTCCACTTTTTCAGTGTCTCACTGTGGAACATTCACATACCCCCCCACCCCCAGCTTTTTTCACCATCCCAAGTAACATGATTTAGGATTCCCTTGTAGATAAGCGTAAGAAGTTCTTTGGAGCATATATGTCCAAAAATAGAATTTCTAGGCCATAGATATGGGATACAGAATAATGGCCCAAAGATGCTCATATTCTAATCCCCATAATTGTCATATCTTATATAGAAAATTGGATTTTGCAAATGTGACTAATTATGAATCTGGAGATGAAGAAATTACCCAAGGCCACTGAAGTTGGCCCAGTGCTGTCTTAGAGTCCTTGAAGGAGGCAGAAGGAGGTGTCAGTTACCTAAAGATAGTACATGCACTCTTGACATCAGAGATGCAAGAAGGAGCCAGGGGCCAAGGAGTGCAGTGGCTTTAGATGTGGAAAAGGAAGGGACTCAGGCTTTCCTTTAGATCCTCCTGAAGGAGCCAAACCTGCCAACTTGATTTTAGGCCAGTGAGACCCATGTCTGACTTCTGACCTCCAGGACTGTGTGGTCATACAGTTGTGCTATTTCAAAACACTTTGTTTGTGGTGGTTTGTGACAGAAAACTTAAGGGGCTCACATGTAACTGTTATCTAGACTTGGTTTGACTCTCTTGGAATGGCTACTGGTCTATACACCCAATGGCTAGGCATTAGTTGCCTATGTCTCCACACTCCCAGAAGTACATAGTCTAATTCAGCTTTCTGGTTTCTCATGCTCTTATGGGTATAAACCATGAGTATTTTAGTCATTTTTCTCATTACTGTGACCACATCCTTGAAAAGAAGCAAAGTAAGGGATGAATGGCATATTTTGTCTTGTAGTTGGAGGAGTTACAGTCCATCATGGTAGAAAGACATGGCAACAGGAATATAAGGTGTCTAGCCACAATATGTCTGTAGTAAAGAATCAAAAAGTAAACAGGGGGCTGGAGAGATGGCTTAGCAGTTAAGGCTAAACCTAAGGCCTCCTAAACCTAAGAATGCTGGTTCTAATCTCCAGCGGTTCTAATCTCCAGGTCCCACATTTAGCCAGATGTAAAGTGACGCAAGGGCGCAATGCTGCACTTGACCACAAGGGGGTGCATGCATCTGGATTTCGTTCACAGTAGCTGAGAGATTGCTGGTGTGCCCATCTCTATCTGTCTTCCTCTCCCTCTCTCTCTTTCTCTGTCTCTCTCAAAAAAAAAAAAAAAAAGTAAGCAGGGAGTGAAGCCAGACTATAAAACTTCAAGTCCCACCCATAGTGACCCACTTCACCTCCTAAAGGTCCTACAATAGCACCACCAGGAAGAGCCTATGGGGGGCATTTCAAATTAAATCCATGCTAGTAAATCTTATAAGTGTCAGAATGTCTATAACTAAGGCAATATGATGGTGATAAAAGGCATGATCTTGAGCCCCTAGGTGCTAATACTGTTCTTGGGGTAAAAGGGACATGTAAATCAATAGAGTACCCCAGGATGAGACTCTCAAAAGGACTGCTGGGAGAGTAAGTGAGGACCAAACTAAGGACTTTAGTGTTCTTTCAAAGGACACAAGGCTATGAAGACTCTGTATAGAAGAGGCCCATATAGTGGGAAACAATATGGATAGTGGTCACAGCCAGGGTGCCTCTGTCAGTTCCAGTTGCACAGCTGCTGGGTAAGTTATTAGCTTGTGATCCCAGTGCCCTCCTCTGTATACCTTACTGATGGGGCTGCTGTGAGGGTCTCCTGAGATCATGAACACAAAACCCCTAATGCAGGGGGTTATAAGTAGTTTGTGTATTAGTTACTTTTCTTGACACTGTGATAAAATACCTGCGAGGAGCAACTTAAAGGAAGAAGGAATTGTGTTGGCTCATAGTTTGAAGTGACACACTCCATCATGGCATAGACAGCATGGCTGTATGATGGCATGACTATAAACTTGCTCACATCTGGATAGACCAGCAACAGAGAGAAGGGTGAAAATGAGGCTTTGTTATCCACATCAAAACATCCCCCCAAGGAATCTACTTCCACCAGATAGACCTACCTCTTGAACATGCCACAGCCTCCAAAGACTGTGTCACCAGCTAGGACCAAACATTCAAATACATGAACCTGTGGAAGGCTTTCATATATAAACCATAAAAGTTAGCATCCAATAATCCATATCAATAGTGATCATATTATTCTCATCATTGCATAATTATCAGAATAATTATCATTCTGTATTTTTCCCATCAGAAGAGAGAAATAGATGATTTGTCTTCCTAATGTATGCTATCCTCTGCTGACCTTGCTCTCCTGCCTGGAGACTAATGAGTCATAATCTTTTCCACATATTTACATGCAAATGACTTTATACATTATCATCAAGTAAGTCTCCCCTTCATTGTCCCCAACCCTCTCACACACACCCCTAAAAATATAGTAGTTTCCTTTCAGGGTTGTTCACAAGCACGACGGAATCACACCCAACTCACTTCCTGCTGTCTCTCCCGAAAACCCTGCCCCAGTGCTTTTCAACAGTAAATAATTCAGGAAAGGAGAGTGACAGGGTTAATATAAACGGTAGAAAGCAGTGTGGCAATCCTGTTCTATGAGAGATAAAAGCCTTGGTAAGGAGACTGGGAACAAGGCAGAGGAGACCCACAAAGGCATTCAAAAGGGAGACAAGAAAAGTCTTTTTCAAGATAAAGTTTGCTGAGAGTTGAAACATAGGTGACTCTGGAGACATTGGCAATGTCTTCATCAGACAGGAGTGCAGGAAGAGGTGCACAGTGGAGACCCAGGCTTCTAAAGGGCGGGACTTCAAAGAGACAAACAAACAACAGCCTCCACTTCCCGGGCCTCTGAAGCCCTCTTTGACTTGTCCAGGTGGAGACCATTTCTTCCTCCTCTTTGAGGCTCTTTTGTGTTTTATGTTACCTGCCTTGGAGAGTGCATTAGCCCAACTGTAGTTGTAGATGTCTGTGTTTCTTGTGCCTTTTCTCCACTGCTCTGTCACTATACTGGTCAGAATGTAGTAGCTTAAATACTTTCCTGGTTATACCCATCATCAATTATGATAAGAATTACTAGCCATTTACTGTGTACCTGTATGAGTGCCTTGCACACATTATATAAAACACATCTGAGACAAGCCTGGATGTCTATTATACAACTGTGGAAACTGAGGCAAGAGGAGATTTGAAAGACACCCAAAATGTTAGAAGATTTGCACTTAGGGATTGTACCTAAGAAGTGGCATTAAGAAGGGAGCCACAGTAGTTCGTTCTGTCCTCCGATAAAATTCCTATGGAGAATAACAATAAAATTGGCTCTTTGAATATTCTTCAAGCCTCTGTATCTCATTGGCCAGGAAGATCTCTAGCTTGAGCTCCATGTAAATTTGCCCCGGCCCTGCAGTCTTGGGGATTACTAAATAGAAACTTCTAGCAATAAGCCTAGTACACTTGTTGGGCAGCAAGCTTGGATGGAACCAGGCCAAGTGAGGCAGCAACCCCAGCTCTGGGAGGCCACAAGGGTCAGGCTGTCAGCAGGAGGGTAATGGTTATTTAACTGTGGGCACTAAGTCATCCCAACACAGACCAACCAGAAACATCTAGAGAGCTTTTCTGCAGTGCTTTTTAGAAAGAGAAAAAGCAATCTCATCAGAGTAAAGCATGGCTGAAATTGACAGGGAGAAATGTGAAGTACAGTGAAATCACTGGGCACAAGTGAAGTGAGCTTTGAAGATTTCAGGATCTTGGGAAGTTAGATTTTTCAGGGAGGCATTTCTTTGGGCTTCTTAAGTCCTAGTTCCACTGGGAACTAGATGATCCACTCAATTTGATTAGTGACAGAATATTTAATACATTATTAGTTTATAAATGTGTAGATGACATATAAGGAAACCATAAAGCTTGAGGTTTACCATTCTGAAAACCCAAGAGGAGGGATCCTTCCCCAGACTCCTGGAGAAATGAGCCTGTGCATAGGCTCATCTGGCAAGTATTTTCACCTTCTGTCAAGAGACAGAGGCAGCCCTCTATGCCAAGCAGGGAGATGGAAGAAAACACCTGAGGGCTGGAGAGATGGCTTATCAGTTAAGACACTTGCCTATGAAGCCCAAGAACCCCAGTTTGATTCCCCAGAACCCACGTAAGCCACATGCACAAGGTGGCACATGCATTTGGAGCTCATTTGTAGTGGCTAGAGGCCCTGATGTGCCCATTCTCTAAGTAAATAAAAATAATTTTTTAACAAAATACCTGAAATTGTTTTTTTCCTTGTCTCCCCTCTCAAATGAATTTTTTCTACTGATCAAAGTCAGAGATCATGTACACTAGAACCAGGGGCCAAAGCTGGGTACAGATAGGTGGAAGGACAAGCAGAAATTGTCCAGCACAGTTTTTATTTGACAAATGTTAGACGCAAAATGGTGTCTCAAAGATAGCTAAAGAAAACCCAGAGTGGCGAGTTTATGGAGACTGAACAGTGTATTTTAAGACTGTTGTGAACATGATTTTTTGAGGACTTATTCTATTCTATGAACTCATAAACCAAACACTTTTGTGAGCATGGGTATGCTCTTGTGTATGTGTGTATGTGGAGGGGTATGTATGTGTATACCTTGGGTATTATTCCTCTGGTGTCATATACCTTTTTTGAGACAGTCTCTCATTGGCTTAGAGCTCACAAATTAGGTTAGCCTGTCTGCTATTGAGCCTGTCCCTGCCTCCCCAGCACAAGGATTAAAAGTACACATCACCACAAATTTTTTTTAATTTTTAAAATTATTTTTATTTATTTTTGGAGAGAGATAGAGAGAGATAGACAGAGAGGGAGAGGGAGACAGAGATGGGCATGCCAGCAGTCTCTCAGCTGCTGTGAACGAAATCCAGATGTGTGCGCCCCCTTGTGGGCATTGCGCCCTTGCAACACTTTGCATTTGGTTAAACGTGGCACCTGGAGATTGGAACTGCTGGAGATTGGAACCAGCGTTCTAGGCTTAGCAGGCAGGTGCCTTAACCGCTAAGCCATCTCTCCAGCCCCACAAATGTTTTTAAGCATGGATTATAGCCTTCAAACTCAGGTCTTCATGCTTACAAAGCAAGCAGAGTACCAACCTTCCACCCTCGCAACAATGCCTTTGAATCCTTCCATAAACTAAGGATGGCATGTTGTGAGTCTCCAGCTCCTGTGGAAGAAGTGACTGATGTTTAGAATGCAATGGCTTGCTTAAGCAAAGTCAGTCTCCTGCACCAAGCCAGAGTTTCCGCACCCCCCTCACATTCTTTGAAAGACCTGGTTTCCAAAAGCATTCTAGTCTTTTGTGATCCTCATTTTTCAATGTTCAAGTTTTCTTAGAATCAAGGCAATAGCTGCTGGTTTGTTGGTTTCGTGGCTGGGCATTCATGAGAGGTCTAAGGAAAGAGCCTGCCAGCATGCTCTGAGTCAGAAGTCTCTCATGATAATCCAGAGTCCTGAAGCCCTTCAGGGCTGTGTAGTTAAGTAACCCAGCACAAAGCATGGATTTGGTTCTGTTTTCCCTCACCCCAACTCTGCCATTTCAGCACAGAGGGCAGCCCAGCCATGGCGAGCCCTGGCCCTATGATTGGCTTACATACATACAATATCAGCCAGAGGCAGCTCTTAAGAAGGGCTCCATCTCTACAGGGTTATTTTCCATTGAGCTGGTTGCTGACTTTGACTGAGTCAGTTAAAAATGATTCAAAGGGAGAGAAATAATAATAAACTTCCATTTTGCCTTCTCAAACACATTCCCAAACTAAATAATTCTTGGCTCTGAAGAATATAGTTTGTACTGTTATAAACTGATATCCTCAAGAATATTCATATTTTCTCAATTCCCATCTCTTAGACTGGAATCCCAGTTCATGTCCTTCCCTGAACATGAATCTCCAACCTTGATGGCTGTCCCAGTCCTCATCTCTGGAGAGTGGTGGGGTGAACCAAGTCATCTCTGAATGGATACCCTCTCCTGTTATCCATTGTAATTGTGTCCCTTGCTTCTAACCTGCCCTTGTTTCCCAATCTTGTTTTACTTTATTTTGTTTGGAGGTTTGTGTATGTGTGTTTGTTTGTTTATTTGTTTGAGATATGGTCTTTGTATGGATCCCAAGCTGGCTTTGAACTCTCAAGTCTATTGCCTATGCTCCCAAGTGCTGGGGTGATAGGGGTAGCTGAGAGATACTAGAAAAGATAGCAATTGACAATGGGGAATAGACTGGTGTGGTGAGAGATTTGGAGATGAAATGTCTTTTTAGAATTAAAACATTATTAGAATAGTTACAGTGTCATACCAAGGTGGCATGGTAGGGTCTTAAAGTGAGAGCGAGGTGGGGAGAAGCTTCTTCCTTTTCATATTTTGGGGGAAGAAGGATCTGCTCCATGTGACTGCCTAAGTGCCAGGAGTAACAGAGGCAACGAAGAACAGGGGGAGATAAAGAAGGCCTCTGGTCCTTCAAGTTCTCTAAGGGGGAGAGTCTGCTCTGTTCCTGCATGAAGCATTGGGTGGAGGTTGGGGAGACAGGGAAACACATAGCAAAAGAGAATAAAATTATAATTCAAGGTTGCCTCTGCTCAAGCAGCATAGCCTCTTAAAATTATCATATCTATGTGCCAATAGTCTAGCCTTTTGGATTATATAAAAAATAGTAGAGGGCTACAGAGATGGCTCTGTGGCTAAAGGCACTTGCTTGAAAACCCAGTTGGCCCTGGGTTTGATTTCCCAGTACCCCTGTAAAGCCAGACATGCAAAATGGCATATGTATCTGTATGAGTTCCTTTGCAGCAGCAAGAGGTACTGGCACCCATGTTTTCTCCCTCCCTCCCACTATCTCTCTTTCTCAAATAAATATATTTTCAAAAATAATAGAAAGGAAATCAAGGAATTACTTTACGGAAAAGGGAGATAGAGGAGGATCAGGCTTTATGATTCAAGTCTCTACAGTGGCTCACACTGTTCCCCTGTACGACTCCTTATAATGCAACTGTCCAGACAGAAATTGGCCTCAATATCCATGACCTTGCAGTGCCTAGCAATACCTTCACAAGACCCTCAGAATAGAAGAAAAAGATGATGATATCAAATTAAAAGAGAGACTAATGGAGAGAGGGAGAGGATATTATGGAGAATGGAGTTCTGAAGGGGAATGGGGGAGGGAAGAGAAATATCATGGTTTTTTTGTATGTAAGTATAGAATTTGTCAATAAAAAATTTTTTTGAAAATCTAAAAAAAAAAAGTCTCTGCAGCACTCTGTCCATCCTGGTTCTTGGGAAAGTCTGTTCAGTGTTTGACTCCTTTTTCTCCATCTTCCAGGTGCTGGTACCCATGACTCATATATAAAAAGAAAATGTACCTACATTTGGACCCTTTTGCTACCTTGCAGATGTCTCTATGTCTTGATGCCCTTCTCTACATGGGACCCTGCCTTTTTTTCCCACAGTTCTGCCTCAGGTCTCCCAAGGCTGTTGGTGTATTTCAATGACCTTGATCCTTAATCCTTGAGCTTCTAACACTTGGCTTTCTCCCTTTTTACCTCACCTTGAAATCAGTTCTCCTATGGCCTGCATGATGTGACATTTCATCCTCCCTCCTACCTTGAACTATTCTATTCTATTCCATTCTATTCATTGTTATCTTTCCGTTCTAAAAAATTAAGTCTATCCTATTGTTGAAGGCCTGGTACATGACACCATATTTCCCTGGTCACCTTCCATCTTTAGCTATTATTACCTGTATTTTCTTGGGCAAGTTATTGGAAAACTTTAGTCTCAGTTTATTCATCTGCAATAGGAGGACAATAATGCTGTGTAGGGAGGTCAATGTGTTGATTCATATAACAATCTATAATAGTTCTATCCAGTAAAGTAAGAACTGACACAGTTAATGTCCGCGAACTGTCATTTCCCCATATGTTGACATTCATGCATGTTAGATTCTTACTGCTGGGTTAGTAAATTACCCCAGTCTTAGTGGCTTAATATAATACAAATTTAGTATTGTTTAGTTATGGAAGTCAGAACGCCTAAGTCTCACTGGGTTAAAAATCAGAGTGTCTTGGGCTGGAGAGATGACTTAGCAGTTAAGGCACTTGCTAAGGACCCAGGTTCAATTCTGCAGTACCCATGCATGCCAGATCCACAAGGTGGTACAAGTATCTAGATTTCATTTGCAGTTGCTACAGATCCTGGCACACACATAATCTCCCCTCTCACCCCCACTCTCTCTCTCTCTCTCTCTCTCTCTAAATAAATAAATTAATCAAAAATATTTAAAAATTAAAGTGTCAGTAGGACTCCAGGGAAGAAAGGAACACTTAGAATCCACTGCATCATTTCTCAGACACCCTTCCTCCACTATCAAAACCAGCAGCAGAGTGCCTACCAATCTTTCTTTGACAAGGTTTTCCATCTCTTTCTCATGGATCCTCCTTTACATTGGCCCGCTTAGATAGTTCAGGGTAATTTTCTACCTCAAGGTCACCTGATTACCAATCTTAAGGCTACCTGAGAATGAACTTGTTAGACATGTAACCTAGCCTTGTCATAGATTGTAGGAATTAGGACTGACAATTTTTCAGGAGGTTCTTATTTCACTCATTACAAGGACTACTTTTTCTTGACCTCATTTCTCTGGATGGTCACCTGAGAGTGTTTTCCTTGCTCATCTCCATGCTAATTTCTCCTCCTGATCCCAATCTTAACTTGTCTTGTATCCTCATCCATTTCAGGGCATCTCAGTGCTGTCCACCCAGACTCAAGAAAATACATCAGATTCCCACAACCAATTCATTTCCTTCTCCAAATGAACTTCATTTAGAAAATGGCCCCAGTTCTCCAAGTCTATTATTATTTATTGAGTAATGAAGAATCTTTCAACTTTTTTTTTTTTTTTTTGATCCTCCTATCCCTGCCTCCCAAATGCCAGGATTAAAGGTGTGTATCACTATGCCTGGCTGTCTTTCAACTTTTATAGAACATAAATAGATACAACACTTTGATGATTATCTTCATTAACCCAAGTGGACAGGATATTCCTTTAAATAGTAGCTATTGCTCTTGCCAAGAACAGAAACCATGACAATATGCATTCTGGACACTCAGCCACAGAAAATAGTGCTGACTGATGGTCCCAACTCCTACATGCACATGGTAGCATTTGGTCTGGGAGCAATTTCTTATTAGCTTCTCTCACCAATGACTCAGCAAGTTAGGGAAACTAAAGAAGATATGTTTCATGGAATTTAAGAACTCATCTGAGAGTTGATTTTCGGTCTAGGATTGCCCTTTGGTATTAAATTTTCCTTACACTGGACAGGAACCTAGGGCATTTCTACCTAGCCCTCTTTTCCTTTCTCCTTCCTTCATTGGACTTACATCTTAATCTGATGGCTTTCCCAGGTCTCCCCAGATTGTGAGTCCCTTTCCTCTCACCCAGATGTCAATCATAAAAGAATAGTTTCTCTTTAATGTCACTTTACATTGACTTCTCCTGGAGGCTCTGTAATAACAAGGAAAGCGTCTGAGTGGCAGGGTTATAGGGTCAAGACCTGATGATGAATCCTATTTCCCTTGGATTTCCAAGGCTCCAGGAAGACAGTTTACAGTTGCCTATAATGGAGTCCTCAGGCAACAAAAACCTCCTGGCACCAGAAAAAGATAGTGGGAGGAAAGTGAGATGTTTTAGAAGCAACAAAAGGATCTGTGAGACAGGACTGCTGTGAGATGATGTCATGCTTGACATAAATTGACAGTTAATTGACTAGAAATTTGGGAACAGTTTAGCAGGGGTGTATGCATGAGAAAGAACATGAATACTGTGAATGTGTACACTCAACTCAGTGTGGGTCACTATGAGTTAGTCTGCCCTTGTCCTTGTTGTACACTAGAATTCCAGCACATGGGAATGCCTGCATGAGGAAATGAAGCTGTTTTTGGAGCATTCATCAAGAGAACCAGTGAGTGGATACTGCCAGGCAGCAAAATTAATTTCATGTTAAGAGAGTTTACCCCTATATGTTTCATATAACAGGTAGCTAGTGATCATCTACTATAGAATCAAGGGCTTTCTACAATGGGTGGAAGTTGGACTAGACTGCTGTTGTAGTTTGAATGTTACATGTCCTCCCATAGGCTCATGTGCTTGAACACTTGGTCCCTAGCTTGTGGGATTATTTGGGAAGGTTGCAGAACCTTTGAGCACAGGAGCCTTGCTGTAGTAAATATGGCTGGGAGTGGGCCTTGAGTTTTTTTTTTTTTTTTAATAAATTTATTTATTTTATTTGCTAACAGAGAGAGAGAGAGAGAGAGAGAGAGGAGAGGCAGACAGAGAGAGAATGGGCATGCCTGGGCCTCTAGCCAGAACTCCAGATGGATGTGCCCCTTGTGCATCTGGCTTACGTGGGTCCTGGAGAATCAAACTGGGATCCTTTGGCTTCATAGGCAAATGCCTTAACCATTAAGCCATTTCTCCAGCCCGGGCCTTGAGGTTTTATACCACGGACCCACTTCCTGTCTGTCTTCTTGCTTCCCTATTGCTAAGGAAATTTGATGGACCAACTTCCTGCTCCTGCCTTGCTTTCCTTCCATGATGAAACTTCCCCTCAAAATTTTGGATGATTATTAACCCTTTCCTTCCCTAAATTGCTTCTGGTCAGATTATTTGTTCAAAGAAATGAGCAAGTAACTGAAATAACAGCCTATAAGATCTTGTGTCTCAGAGATTTGCATGGAGTCAACTCTCATCTGGGTACCCTACTATAAATATGTCAGATCCCTTGAATCACATGGGAGGCTACTAGCAATATCCTGAATGTTCTAAAGATTCTCCAAGGAAGGCTTTGAAGAAGAGAGCAGAGAACCACAAAATCCTTTGCAATTCTATTAGCCAGCCCAGTTTTAAGACCACATTGTGTACTAAACAAAATTCAGAGAACTGTCCCAGATTTTAGAAACAGCTCACTAGTCTCCACATTGAGAATCATTTATGCCATCAAAAGTTATTTTGTTTTCTTTAATGTTCTAGAGAAGATGTACATCAGGAATGGCTACTCATCTCATGAGTGACCATGAATAAACTTTTCATCTGTTCAGAACATTAGTTTTCTAGGCTGTATAAAAGGGTTGATAATAGTACTTCCTTCCTGAGTTTATTAAAATGATTGAGTGGTATATTCATAATAGTTAACATATTCAACTTGTTCTCTCCTGGCCACTGTTTCAAGGACAGGTCATAGATCTGTTCTTTATTTCTAATAACTCTTTGATGTAGGGTCAACTGTTAGTCCCATTTTACAGATAAACAAGTGAGACACTAACAGGTTAAATGGCCAAATGTGGCCGTACACACCTGTAATTCCAGCTTTGTAGAGGCAGAGACAGGAGGATAAGGAATTTGAGGCTGGTGTGAGATGCATAATAGGACCCTGTTTAAAAAAAAAAAAAAAAAAAAGAAAAAGAAAAAGAATCATTTGATAAATGTGTTTAGATTTGGATAAAGTATCTGAGATATAGGTTCCTTGGGGGTAGGGAAGTTTATTTCTTGAGACATTTAGAGTGGGACAATGGAAGAGTACATGCCTTGGGACAAAAGGACAGAGGACAGGAGGTGAGCTTTCAGACCACATAGCTCCATCACTAGCTGGGTCACTATCACTAGCTGAGTATAGGGGCAGACTTTGGAAAATCTAGATCAGAAGAGCCAAAGGGCAGAAAGGAGCCAGGAAAAAGCCAAAGTGGACTCTGAAATGACAAGTGGAGAGAATGAACAGAGGGAAAGGACCAGAAGAGAAAGAGAGAGAAGGGGAAGGAAAAGTACAGACAGAGAGAGGAAGAGACAGAGATGGAGAGAGCTAGAGAAGGACAGGGAGAGGCTGGCAGACAAAGAGAGGGACAGAGCACATACCTTAGATCAAGAAGCAGAGGAAAAGAGAGTGGGAGGCACCTGAGGAAGGTATTATATGTGCCCCCTTTGGAGGAGGGGATGAGGGGGCTGGTTGGACCCCACCATGCTCTTAAGCTCTTTTCAGAAAGTGACACCTTTGAAGCCTCACATAGGGTCTGGGTACAGGGCTCGAAGATGCTAACAAAAGGTTGTGCAACTCATAATGGATAGAACTGAGATTTAAACCTAGGCAATTTACCTGGAATCTTTTCCTTTGAAGGACTCTGCTCTTGCATTGTTGTAATGGAGCACTTTAGCCAGAACAGAGAACATTCTATGTGCTCAATATCTATTAGCTAATGTTATAATCCATGCTTTTACCTCCGGGCTCTGCAAGCCATTGTCACAACTCTCCAGCACGTGCAGTTCCCTGCTTTGACAGGTACTTGCGAAGTATAGCACCTGTGTCTTCATTGTGTGCTCTGCCTGTCTGGGGGAGATGGGAAGGCAACATGCATTGAGAAATTTACTTACTCGGGTTGGAAACATCAAATTCAGAACCTGCTCCTATTGAATAAGATCAGTAAGGAGTGTTATTTGTTGTATTTCTCATAAGTGTGAAGAGGAATTCTTACAGAGATAAAGCATAAGCCCTTTAATCCTAATGTTCTTTGACTCCCGTAGGACACACTGGTACCCTGGGAACTCCAGTGTCAAGGAGCACTTTTTTTGGAATCTGAAGGAAGGGAGTTAAAAGACATCTCTATTATAGCTAAAAGAAATTGAGAGAGTGATTTATCCTATTCTGTAAGAAAGCAGAACTCAGAGATCTTGAAAAATGTAAGATTTGGTAGTTGAGTTTTGGAGGAAAAACTTATCATCCAATTTATTATTCGATGACTCCAGTAAAAATAATAAATGGTGCCTTGGTGATCATTACATTCATGAGACATTTTCCAAGCTCTTACTCTCATTTCCATTACCAACGAATCCTTACCCTGGCCCTTCAGAGATAAATGGGTATGTTTTAGAGGTAGTCAGATCTGGATTGATGACCAGATTTGTGGGCCCAGTGTGTAAAGTGCTTACCTCACAAGCAAGAGGACCTGAATTTGGATACCCAGTGTTGCAGACAGCTTCAGGTTCGCTGAGATGAACTTCCAGACCAGGCACAGTTATGGAGGAAGGGATATTATTTATTGAAGCTTACAGGTCCAGGGGAAGTTCCATAAAGTCAGGAGAAGCAGCCTGCTCTCCACAGGGCCAAGCAGAGAGAGCAAAAGCCAACCAGCCAACACAGCACACAGAGCAAAACTACAGCCAAAAGGTCACACAGCACACTTCAGGAACTCCTGCTAGGCACATTTGCATATCTTTACAATGGAATCTCAAACCCATACCATTAACACCTTAAGACCGGCCCCCAGTGACATTGCCTCTAGCAAGGTGATTGCAGATACAAACTATAACTAATAAAACACTGAATATATTGGGGGACATATATTCAAACTACCACACCCAGCAATCACAAAAAAGCTAGTCCTGTGGCATGCATCTGTAATCCCAAAGCTAAGGATGTGGAGAGAGGGGGGATCCCTAGGATTAACTGGCTAGTTCATCTAGCCAGGTCAGTGAGCTTCAAGTTTAGTGAGAGACCAGTTCTCAAGAAACAAAGTGAAGATTTGAGGATAAGATTGCAATATAATAAAATAAATATAATAAAATATAAATATAATAAATATTTAAAATTATATATAATTTATATATAAATTAAAATATATAAAAATATAATAAAATATAAATACAATAAATATTTAAAATTTTATATATAATTTATATATAAATTAAAATATATATAAATATAATAAAAAATAAAATAAAATTGCAAAATAAATAAATAAAATAGACTAGTTTTGCTACTTCAGCTTTTCAGGTGCTGTGCCAAAGACATTTGTCCTCTCTGAACCTTGCTCTCTTCCTACCTGCAATGTTAATAATATTCTATGCATGTTGCACAGATGATATGGGGCAAAATGAAAGAGACCATGTATCAATGTGCTATGTGTTTAAGCTAAAGCTGGTCCCCATGCTGTGCAGATGCCAGCAGTGCCCATGTAATAATGTGCATTCTTATATTGGAACCTTTAAGCCTCAATAACATTTGGGGACCAGAGTGCATCACATCACTGACTTCTGCTGAGTTCAATGACAAACCTCTGACATTTGATTCAGCAAAATAAAGAATGGTTTGTTGAAAGTGCCAATCAAATACCTGCCATCCACAACATCAATATCTGAAATCCATGATCACAAAAGCCCTATATCAGAGTCTTTATCTCAACAATTCTTTCAGACTCCCATTGCCCTCAGCGTTAAAAATACCTCAAAATTGTAGTGCTTTACCAGAACACACATTTATTTCTTGCTCACACATCTGAAGGTCACTGGGAGTGTCTGATCTGAGCTGCGGCTCAGGTGGATTTAGGTCTATACTGTGAGTTCAGCTCAGAACTACTTCCTGCACTTCTCATCCTTCTACTGATGGCAATGAGACAGACAGCAAGCCTGCCTATGCAAACCAATCTCAAAGCTCTTTGAGTTACATCCAAAAGTTCCTGTGGATCCACACAAACCACAAGCTTCCTAGGAACTAGGTCATGGTTAGAGGATGGATATTTATAAATACTGAAAAAGAGTAAAAAATTCTAATCACATCTCTCTATGACTCTTGAAACTCCATGTCCCTAGATTTCTGTTTTCCTGAAGATTTTTTTTAAATATTTTACTTATTTATTTGAGAGGGAGAGAGAGAGGGGCAGATAGAGAGAAAGAGAGAATGGGCATGCCAGGTCCTCTAGCCTCTGCAAAAGAACTCCAGACACATGTGTCACCTTGTGTATCTGGCCTACGTGGGTACTAGGAAACCAAACGTGGGTCCTTAAGCTTTATAGGCAAGTGCCTCAGCCACTAAGCCATCACTCCAGCCTCCACCCCCACCCTGAATTTCTTAGTGCTTTGTTAACCCAACTCTCAAGTTGTACAGGGCAGCCTTGGATAGTATAAGAAATTTCAGCCTATGAGGAGGTCATATCATGCATGCACTACCTCAGAATGGAATTAAAAAGTAGTAACTCACTGTAGGGATAAAAAGTGGCAGAAAAAAATCTAATTTTTATATGTGTGATTTATGTCGTAATGTGTATAGGTGCCAGGAAACTAGAAGAAGGCCCATGAAAGGGAAAAGGGGGGAACAGGATGGGAACATATGTGATATGAAAGTAGAAAAGCAATACTGAGAATGGAAGGGATAGTGGCAAGGAGATGGGGGAGAGGAAGGGGTCAAGTAAAACTAAGTGTGTATGAAAATGCTATAAGAAAACCTATTACTTTGTAAGATAATTAAACCACAAAATTAAAAAGAAATGTCAGGGCTGGGGTGATGGCTCAGCAATTAAGATGTATGCCTGCAAAGAGTAACAATCCTGGTTCGATTCCCTATTACCAACATAAAACCAGATGTACCGAGTGGCACGTGCATCTGGAGGTTGTTTTCAGTGGCTAGAGGCCTTAGTGGGCCCTCATGCCCCCCTTCTCCACTGTTTCTCTCTCCTCGGTTGCATATATATATATATTTCTTTAAAATGTCAGCATGGACTGGGGAGATTGCTCAGTGGTTAAAAATGCTGGTTGCATGACCCCAATGACTGGATTTCATATTTCCAAAACCTATGTCAAGATGGAAGCAAATAGTACGTAAGTCTGTAAGCCTAGAGCACCTATGGAAATAGCAGCTGCACTTAGGAGACTCCTGAAGCAAGTAGGCCAACTAGCTAAGTGTGGCAGACAGCTTCAGGTTCGCTGAGATGAACTTCCAGACAAGGCACACTTATTGAGGAAGGGATATTTATTGAAGCTTATAGATCCATGGGAAGTTCCATAATGGCAGGAGAAGCTGGCCTGCTTTCACAGCAAAGCCACAAGCAAAAAGCCACACAGCACAGCACACCTCAGGAACTCCAGCTATGCACACTTTGCATATCTTTAGACTGAAATCTCAAACCCACCAGCACACCTTAAGATCCGCCCAATGACACTGCTTCCAGCCAGGTAGATGCAGATGCAAACTACAAACTACAAACTAATAAAACATTGAATATATTGGGGGCCATCTATTCAAACTACCACACCAAGCACTCCTAAAGTCAACAACAAAACATTGAAGGAAGGTGGGAGCTGAAGACCAACCCCTTGAGGTTGTGCTCTGACCTCCACACGTGTGCACTCTCCCTCACCCCCCATCACAATGTCAGCAAAGTGCCTGGCACAAAGTGGCTGCTCAGTCAATGGTTATTGAACAGACATATGAATGACCTACAGGCAGCGCCAGGGACTATCTACCTTGCCACCTCTCAGAAGTAGTCTCCACTGCTTTTTCCTCTGTGGTCATGACATAGTCATGATTGACCTTTTCTGTCTGCTCTTTCTTAACAACTTTTCTGAATTCACCTGTTTTTCTTTGGTGCTCTCTCCCTTAGTCTCTCCAAAGAAAAAGAAATCTGTTGAATTCATTAACTACTTTGCTATCTGTTGGACAAAGAAGCCCAGTGTGATATGCTGCCTCACTAGCATAAATCGAGTAATAAAGGTTTCTTTTCCAGTTGCCCATCACTGGTTGAATCACAAAGAATGTGAGGTGCATGCAAGGATAGCTTCTGGCTCTGACCTCAGCAGGAGAGTGTGGGTTTCACTGTCACTTAGCAACCCAAGAATGCTACATTGGTTTACCCCATCTCTCTCTTTGAGGGGCTACACCCTGTAATTTGAAAAGATAACCCTTCTCTATCCCAGAGAAGTCTTTCTTTCCTGAAGTGCTCATCACAAGCTGATAAGGCAACATCCCCTCATCTCATCATTTTCTACCACTAGCTAGATGCATCACCATCCCTCCAAGCAGAGCACTCCCCACCAGAACATGGCCCTGCAGATACCAGCTGAAACAGAGATGTGTTCCACACCTTGTGGTGATAACCCTCCTCCAAAAATTCATTAAAAACTAATGAGGACCCAAAGCAGCTGATAAAATACATTGGTGATACGTGTTTGTGAGTGGGCATGTGTGTGCTTGTTCTACTACAAAGAAATTCCATTAGGGAACAAAACATTTTGGAAGAATAGTAGATGAGGGGCATAGAGAGAATGTGGTATTTCCTCATAAATCAATGGAAGATAGGAGGATCCGGGTAGTGACCTTTGACGTAAGGTAGAAAAGTTGAGGACTAGAAGTGGTGACACATGCCTTTAATCCCAGCACTTTTAATCCAGCAAAAGTAGGAGGATTGCCATGAGTATGAGGCCAGCCTGAGACTCCATAGTGAATCCAGATAAGCTTGGCTAGAGCAAGATCCTACCTCAAAAAAAAAAAAAAAAAAAAAAAACAACAAAAAAAAAACAACAACAAAAGGTAGAAAAGTTGGAGGCTGGAGCTCTGTGGCCAACTGTAAATAACCCAGAGAACTGGAAATGTCCAAAAAGAGAACAGATAACCAAGGATGGATTCAGAATGAATCCGTGTGCTTACTCAGTAGACTGTATCCCAAGGACAGGAGATGCTGAGTGCATATCACTGGTTATACTGCATGCTCTTGGGAGCCTTAAAAGAAGACACCAGTCAACATCTGAGTGATCTTTATGGATGCTACATGAATAAATTAACTTATGAAGGAGGAAATGAAACAGTGAAATTCTGGTACTTTGAAAATTAAATACAGGTGATCCCTGAACTCACACACAAAGATTGAATTTCATGAATTCATCAGTCAGACAGAGGGGAAAGGGAGAGAGAAATGAATGAACATTCAGTTAGTACCTGGGACATGGCAGAGTGGGTAGTCCACCTGAAATAAAGCCAAAGAAGCAGGGTCATATCAGGGGTCTGCATTTGTGTTGAAGTCACTCACTGTACTATATTTCCACTGCCTATAGTTTCATAAAAATCCCTTTCATGTTAAAAATAACTAGTCTTGCATCTTAGCTGGCCATCCTGCTTTTGGCTTTTGCGTGTGTGTGTGTGTGTGTGTGTGTGTTAAGGGGCCCAGGAAGTCATATGTCTCAGGTAAAGCATATGTAATAGACTTACTCTTGGAAATTGCAAGGCAAGAAAACTTGGAATGTACCTATTCTAATTTTTTTCTTCCTCTCTGTTCCCCCCATTATACCATCCATAGAGCCCAGAGTCCAGATGAGGTTGTGACATCCAGTAATGCTATGGGGACTTTTATTTTGCTCTATTGTAGTAGCAGATAGTGAAGTCTCAGCATCCATGCAGGCTTTGGGGTACACTTCAGGATTCATGGTAGCTCTCCTCACTTACCCCAACTTGTTATAAGTGACATGTTTCCATTCCTATCCTGATTAATTTTCTCCTTGGCCAGGAATTATGAATTACATTTAAGCTTTAGCTAAATCTCCAAGTTTCACATGAAACTGTCCTTGCTAACATGACTGGGATCCAATTATCAACCCTCTCTGCAGCCCTTGCTCTCCACTCAGCATGACTGCACCTATTTCCCATCAGTTTCCCTCCTCTTCCATCAGCTTCTTGTCTCCAAAATCTTGAAGCCCTGATTCTCTTCTTGGCAACATATGTCCTCCTTTCATTCTGCCATTTATTGTTTTCTTTCTCTGCATTTACTTTTTTCTCCCTTCATCATTTCTCTGTGTCTCAACTCCAGTCTCGCAGTGGCCAGAAGTCAAGGAGCCAGCTGCCAATCACTATCAAATACAGGACTTCAACAGTTCACCATTTGGGATGGATAGCTTCCTGCACTGTAGAGAAGGGGGGATTCTAGAAAAAGAAAAAGAATTAAAACACCTGCAAACTGAAGTTCAAGGAGATGGCAATGTCCTATGTCTTTATGCTTCCCTTGGAATGCCTCAGCAGTGAGGAAACAAATGCATTGAGATGGCTCTACTTGTCTGTTCCCACTAACCTGTCCTGCTGGGGTCTTTCTAGACACAGCCTGTCACATAGTAGTCTTATCTGCATGTAGCAGACAGCTTCAGGTTCACTGAGAAGAACTTCCAGACCAGGCACAGTTATGGAGGAAGGGATACTTATTTGAAGTTTACAGATTCAGGGGAAATTCCATAATGGTACAAGAAATTGGCCCCCTCTTAAAAGACCAAGCAAAGAGAGAGAAAGCCAAAAGCCAAAAGCCACACAGCACAACACACCTCAGGAACTCCAGCTAGGCACACTTTGCATATCTTTAGATTGAAATCTCAAACCTACCACCACACCTTAAGATCTGCCCAGTGACACTGCCTCCAGCCAGGTAGATGCAGATGCAAACTACAAACTAATAAAACACTGAATATATTGGGGGCCATCTATTCAAACTATCACACTGCACCCCTCTTACACTTGCTATTCATGACTTCATATCACCAGGGTGACAGCCAAACAAAGGAATTCCAAAAGGTCCTCCCTCTGTTCAGACTACAGCCCTTTCATCAGATTCCAATCCCAAGGGCTTTACATGAATTGTTTAAAGAATGAAGGCAAACATTTATTTCTTGTATGTCATAGCTTAAATATGAAATGCCCCTTCTAGGCTCATGTACTTGCACACTGGCTTCCCAGTTGTTTATGGATATTGTGGAGTGTTTAGGAGTGTTATGGAGCTTAGCTGGAGGAGGTGTGTTACTGAGGGACAGGACTTCTAGTTTGGCCTGAGTCCTGCTTCCTGCTGCCACAGACAGGAGCTGGTCCCTCTACCAATCCTCACATGCACGATGAACTGCATCCCCTGAGGCAAAAGCCAGAATAAAGTCTTCTTCTCTCCAGTTGTTTTGTCAGGCATTCTATCATAGCAACAAGAAAAATAGTCAATATAGTGTTCCAGAATGAATGCAGAGCAGTTTGGAAAGCACATCAGTCTCACTGGGAAGAAGGACAGTAATGGTACCTGAGTCAGGATTCAAGGTGGCTATGGTAGTGTTTGCTGTGCACCTACTCTCCTTGATTGGGGAAAGCCACGTAGCAGCTACACTCATCTCTCCTACGGGTGATCACACCATCTTGCACACTAGCTTTCTCAGAAACAGTGACAACTTAGATGGCTTGGAAAAACTTCTCAGTGCAATAATAATAGCACATTCACCAACAGTTTCTGTAACAATCTGTTTATCAGAAAGATGATTACCCACTCTTGTTAGGAACTGCATGGATCATAGTTATAATAACTTTAGTGTTGATGCAAGACAAATTTCAGACCAAAAATCAGCTATTTGGAATTTATATTGATTACTGAGATTTCTTCCTTTATTAAGCATCTTACTAAAGGGATGATGTGAAATTTTGATATACCTTGGCTATAACTGTGTTGACTCCTCATATTTCAATGCCTTCATTTTAGATACCATTCCAGCCTGGCTGCCTATCTCTTTCTGCCCCTCTCAAGTTCATTTTACTTCTAGTTGTTTTGTAACACCTATTTTGCTCCAATCCCTCATCCTGCTGCAACCTCCAGGATATAATTGATAAAACTTTTCTATGGGCCTGTGGATGGCTGAAATGAGCTCTCAAGGACAGGCTACAATCCAAGGGCACCGTAATCTCAACCAATTGCTGATGTGGACATTGCACATGGCACAGTATAACGAAAAAGACTGCTGATTTCGGCAATTAAAAACAAGTGTGTCTGAGAGCAGATAGAATTACACAAGTTTGAACACAGCTGACCTTAGCCTTGAATATTAAGAAGAGGAAAAATGGAAGAGAAATTTAAATTTTTAATCCAACCAATTTACTGAACCACTTCATCTCATTATTTAGGATACTAATGGAAGGCTATACAAATTTACCAGAAAATCTTCCATTAATCAGAAGACAATGTCTGAGCCAGAGTACCAATTGTGTCAAAAACATTGAAGTGGGATAAGCTAGCCACTTCTAACAGATCACACAGTAAGATTGTGTATTGCTGAGTGCGGCACTGAGAAAGCAGGAGAGCCTTTCCTGGAAGTGAAACTGTCCAGGCCAGCCTCTCTGAGAACTGAACTCACTCTTTCTATAATAAGAAGTGGCAAACTTTGGGGTGACACCAGCAGGCACAGACCTGCCCAAGGCTCAGTATGTCTGTTGGTGAAACACAGAGAGTAGCTTGCAATCCATATTCCTCAAAGTTTATTGTGAAGCAGATTTGTCTGACATGCTTGTCAAAAAATAAGTGAGGCCTGGAGAGATGGCTTAGCGGTTAAGGCACCTGCCTCCTAAGCCTAAGAACGCTGGTTCCAATCTCCAGTGGTTCCGATCTCCAGGTCCCACATTTAGCCAGATGCAGTGACACAAGGGTGCAATGCCGCACTTGACCACAAGGGAGCGCACACATCTGGATTTCATTCACAGCAGCTGAGAGGCTGCTGGCGCGCCCATCTCTATCTGTCTTCCTCTCCCTCTGTCTCTCTCCAAAAATAAATATATAAATAAATAAAAAGTGAATTCTCGAGATTCCATTCATTAAAGATTCTGATATTGGTTAAGTATATGTATAAATTGAAACATCTTCAGAGTAGAATATTCTGTAAGTGGAACTCCATGCTACAATTAGAAAAATACTGGCTACAACTAGTCAAGAGGTTAGCAGGAAGGGAATGCAGGAACTTGGAGATGATCTGACATTCTGGGAGACCAGTTTTGTCATGTCCCATCTAGGACCCTTAGGTCACAAAGTGTTAACTCAATGTTTACAAATCAATAAGTTGATCTGATTTAACTAATTAGTCTATCGATACATTTTTAAAACAGCATTTAAATCAATACTGAATGTCAAAGTGGCTACACAAAGGAGAAAAGTCACATTATGGTATTCATCATTGAGGAGATTAAAGTTGTTTTTGGTGTTGAGAAAATAATAAGCAGTTTTTGCCATGCAAATGTAAATTGTAATGGGAAGATGTTTGGAAGGAAAAAAATAAGTTCAGGAAGAATGATCATCAGATTATTGCTAGAAATGAAGCCCATACATCCATGACCTCCACAGAGAAAGGCTGGGATTTAAAGAGTTTAATGGCTCCTAACTGAGACCGTTCTAGATTTCTATCTGCCCCAAAATACTCAAAATTCTTGCAACCAAAGCTGTATCTTCCTTAGACAGGACCTCTCTCCAACATTTAACGAGGCCCTGTCTTTCTATTTATAGTTTCTTCCCTCAGTTTTCTGGGTCCTTCCTGTCTGCCCTTGGGTCCCCTACCATGGCCCATTGGAACTGCCTATCCTATTGTTCTTTGAATTCAGTGTCTATCTTACTTATATTGCACAGAAACACTCATTAACCTTTTACTCCTGACTTAAATTGTTGTGGGGTTGAGTCAATCCTGGCTGTTGAGTCTGCTTGAAAGGAATAAAGAAAGGTCCAGGGATGGAGCTTCTTGCAAACATAGAGAAAATTCTAGATTTCAATCTTGGACTTCTCTTCTAGCTTCAATGCCAAGCCCAAACCTATAATCATTGCCAAGCAGAGTTTAGGATGATGCTTGAGGACTTTTCTTACAAGATCTTATTTTAAGTTAATAGCAAATAATTTTAGCTAAGTCATTGGTAAAGAAATTCTATATTGGGGCTGTGGCTCCTGGTTCAGAGACCCCTGCTTCTTACATATGATTTGTTTGTATACTTTTTTAATGTTTGGGGAAAAATTCTGTTTCATTATACTGAAAAAGAAAAAAAAATAGCTCACCACTGAAGAAAACACCAACAGATTAAGTATTTAGCAGGAAAATAGCAAGCCAGTATATGTGGCATGCTTGAGTGGTATCAGGTGCCATACTCTACGAATGGCCCAGCATTTGGCAGTCTGGTGCCCAGACAGGGGCTGGAGAGGATCAACACAGAAGGAGGAAGCCCTCCTTTTCTTTCCCTGAGCCCAAAGCCTCGATACTTCCCTCAATACCATGTCCCTTTTCAAGAATGGAGATTTCTTCTACAGAGAGAGCCCATTCCCTCTGGTTCTGGGATCAGGGGAACAACAACATCTGGAGCCCTCCTTCCATCTAATTGCCCATCTGTTTGTGGGAAAGAAAAGGATATTCTATTCTCTTCCCCTCCTAAACGTTTTCATGGGCTGATGCATGAAGATTGTAGCAGCTGTATGCGGGAGCTTACCCTTTGTGTCCCACATTGGCTGCTCAGCTAGATCTTCAGCTCTCAGATGGGAGAGCGGGGGATGCCTGGTGACTTGAGGCCCATACCTATAGCTTTCCCCACCTCTATATACCACTCTGTACACCTTGACTATTCCACTGTAGAGTCCGTGTCATGGTGCCTCAGGGGGTGACTTTAGGGATGATCAGAGACTTGCCTACTCTGCTGTTGGCCTGTGGCTTCTGTAGGCATCAGCAGAAGCCCAACTGTATATAGTATTTGCACCTCATCTCTCAACCTTAGCTCTACCAGTGGCTCCTATGGGAACTTTCTCCCTGCCCTGGAAGCCAAGTTGAAAAAAGACCTCATATATTACAAAATTGCACTGAACAAACATTCATTCATTTTCTCAAATTTCAAAAATGAATCCAGGCCTATGTAATAATCATAATTCCTATTACTCTTACACAAGTAGAAATACCAATCTAAATAGATCTTATCCAAGCTCCAAACAAACACTTTAGATGCCTCAGAGGATGGAGTTATTTAGAAGCTCAACAGTTCATCTCAGCCTTTGGATATACCAAAGCATTTCAGACCACTAGTAATACCTGAGTATAGCAGTTAAGAAAATATTTTTGGATTTAGAAACACACAGGGTTTGATTCCACATGACCACATTCTAGTTCCATGATTTTGGGCAAGTTTCTGAACTTGAAGCTTCTCAGTTTATTCATGGATAAAATTGGAATAATTATACCATGATTGTTTAGGATTATCATGAGAAAATGTGTAATGTTTCTAAAGCACTTTTTAAGAAAAGCGAAAACATCAGTAAAAACCAGCTGGTACTGATATTATTTCCAACATTTCATCAATATCATCAGTTATCACCATGACATAAAAGTTATGATTATATTAGGAACCCCTCTATATATTCTATTCTTGGGTAAATACTTTCAACTAAATCAGGATTGTGTTATTTATAGTCACCATCACATCCATTCTTTCTTCCTCAGAAAGAGTAGCAATTTAGCTGAACACATAGTCACCCAAAGACTCCTTTGTCTAGTCACCTTTGCGTATAGCTATGGGTATGTATTTGGGGATAGCCTATGTCATGGAATTGGGAATAATGTAAGTCATACTCTTGGAATGAAGGAAAGTATTCTGTTTTTCCCCTTCTCTCCAGCAGGTATGCAAACATGGTGGTGGCTCCATCTTCAGTTCAGTTACAACTGGGGCTGAGAATGTAGATCAGTTAAGTTAGTAGAGTGCTGGCCTGCCATTCATGAAGCCCTGGGTTCAACTCTTAGCACTGCATTAAACCTAGCTTGGTGGTATACACGTGTAATTGTAGTACTTGTCAGGTGGAGGCCAGAAGTTCAAAATTATCCTAGGCTATGTGGTAAGTTCAAGACCAGCCTGGGCTGCTAAGGACCCTATTTCAAATAAATAAATAAATAAATAAATAAATTAATAAAAAATAAATAAATAAAAAGATGTGTCACACTGACAATGGCATAGTAAAAAGATGTTTATACTTTTAAGCCACTATTGTAGTTCTGGAACTCTAACCCAGATTGCTACATGAATGGAAGAGAAAATTCTTTGTTGCTTTAAATGACTTAATGTTGGGACCACTTATTACTAGTGTATCCAGAAGTATACTAAATATCTGTTTTCAAAACATTAAGCAATACTTCTCACTAGTTATCCAGCTTTCTGAAGTCCAAATCCACAGCATTTCCAGAGCCTAGCCTGGCATGTTTCTGGTTAGATGTCCACAGAGATCATAGTACTGTATCCATTGAAAAGAAAGATAGCACAGCCTCCTCATGGGCTGTGAGGAATCAATGTCTCTTAATTATGAGAAAGCATACTGTGTTTACATCTAGCACAGTGGTGAGAGGACGCTCCAATCACAATCCTCACAGCCTTTATCAAAAAGGTGAACTGGGTGTTTGTCAAATGGGATTCTAAATTGGATGAACCAGAAGAGTTTTCATCTTCCTGTTTTCTCCTTGTCCATACGGCTATGCCTTGCAAGATTAAAAGACTTACAGAGCAAAAACATAGCAAAGGGAAATGAAGTCTTTGGGCAGATGAAATAAGGCTTCCATTTTAAGAGAAAGGGCAATTAGTCACTTGTGGTTTTCCGGGCGGGGTAGGGACTAGAAGGCTATTATATCCCTTTCCTGTAGTACATCTAGAAACATTTAACAAATAATCAAAACTGTAAGCGATAATAAAAAAAAGAGAGAGATAGAGAGGGAGAGAGAACAAACCCCTTTCCTCTCCCTCTGCCTCTGTTCCATGACTCATCAACTTCCTGAACTGGAACAACATCC
The DNA here is from genome assembly GCA_036365145.1 of Orientallactaga sibirica. Taxonomy (NCBI): domain Eukaryota; kingdom Metazoa; phylum Chordata; class Mammalia; order Rodentia; family Dipodidae; genus Orientallactaga; species Orientallactaga sibirica. The sequence continues at coordinate 29,776,389 of JAEOAD010000017.1, read as the reverse complement.
AGCTTTATGAGTATGGAAATGTCAGCTCTGAAAACAGCTCAAGCTTCTCTGTGAGAAAATCTTAAGCAGCCTTACAAAAGCCAGCCCTGGACCCAGCATGGCCCTGCCCTATCACTCTGCCTGGCTGGTCTCCATGTTCATTAGCATTGTCTGATTTCTTAACAGGCAATCACCACCTTTGTGTGAGCCAAGTCTCACATTGGATAAGAAGAGGAAAAAAATATTAATGATAGCAACAACAACAACAACATAAGGGGTTTATATTAGCCTTAAGATCAAGTTGAAACTAGAAAATAATGAAATATACTTAAAATCACTTATAAAATGACAATGAGAAAAATGACAATTTGGTGATGGTGGTAGTGATGATGAATATGATGGGATAATGATGACTTTATTTTTTTACTCTAGGCTAGGTATCACAATGTGTAATTTACAGGCAAATGTTTAAAACTAAAATCTCAGCAGTATGTTTCACCCTTGAAAATATTCATAGTTATCAGCCTCAAGGACAGGACTAAAATGTCAATCTTTTAAGTAATATAAACCCCACGCATTCACAATTCATCCCACTTTTCTACCTCCTAATCCCATCTCCATCTCTCTGTTACAGCCAGAGTTTCTGAGCAGGTTGAATGGATTACAGTTCAGAGTGGATGCTGAATATGTGCATACTCTTAAGAGTTCCACAAGCAGTAGCATCACCTTAGCTGACACTATTGGCCTTACAAGAGTTGAATCTGATAGTCTCCTTTATCGCCCATAACTCAGAAAATGACAGTGAGTATTATTGTGATGTGAGAGACACTTAGTCTAGAAGGCACATAGAAGATTGGGCAAAAACTGAACTTCTATGTTAGGTGTACTTGAGCCCAAATCCCATCTCTTCCACATATGGGGCATGTAGTTATGGACAAATATCTTGAGACTGAGTATTTTCACATATTAAATAGTGAGAACAATCTGAACTAAAGCTTGTTTCAAGGGTATAAAGAGCCTCTGCATTCCCTTATGTAGCAGATTTCTTCTTATTGCTGGGATAAAACATCTGCCCAGAAGCAGCTTATGGAAGGAAAGGATCTATTTCAGCTTACAGTGATTCGAAAAGCATGATAAAACAAGCATCTGGGGCATCCCATCTTATCACAGCAGCAAAAAGGAAGCAGTCCAAGTAAGCTCGCTCTGAACCTTCAATTGTCTGGACTAAAAAACCTCAAGATTCTCAAGATAGTAACACACCTCCTGCATCAAGGCTCCACCTCTCAAAGGTTCCACCAGCTTAAGACTAAATAGGAGTCTCAATTACAAACACTTCAGGTTATGGGAGATACTTCATGGGCAGGGACACAACAGATAATAGAATATGGTACCAGGAGGCCAGAAGGACCTTAGAATTGGACTCAGGAAATATCCTTGTGTCCTATCTTCTATCTTCTCTTTGAACGACTCAGCTTCATCATTGAAGCCTTCTGGTGGGTTCTTCAGCTCTGGTATGCACCAGCAATTCTCCAGCACAGTAGTTCTTGTCAATAACTAGATAAAACACCTTGCATCCTATCAGCAGTAACTTTGCATTACATTTGACATTTGAAGCATGTCACTGTGGTGAGATCTGTCTTCTTTTGCATTATGTTCCATTCTTTTGACTTGCCTCCTTTTCTAACCATATACTCTAGCTTTATTTTAATCCCTCTTTCCTTTTTCTTCATCCTTATTATATACACTCCCTTTATACCATCAGCATATAGCTGTTTTCTCTTCACCTTTGTCAGGCTCCAAACTTCTACAGCTCAATTCTTGGTGCATAGACACAGAGAGAGGCAACTAGAGCTACTTTCAACTAAATATCGTAAATGTAGTAGGATACCATTTTCTCTTTCCTCTTTGGAATAAATATCATATATAAATATATAATAAATGTTTGTGTGTAAATACATATATATTCTTATATTAAAATAAATTATTGGTGGCAACAAGATATGGAATTTGGGCAAACCATAGAACACTGAGATTAATCAATTGGAGATGAATTTTTGATAGTTGGTGACTAGGCAGAATTCAAGCCTGTCACCAAAAGTCAAAACTATAAGCTGAAAATTAAAACAGTTAATAACATGAAACATAATGGTTCAGTATAGTAAAAAAAAATCTTTAAATATGAAAGTAATACCATATTAAAAAGATGTTTTCACAATACAACCCAAAAGGTAAAGATCACTTTAGCTGTGTGCTCTGGCATACTTCAGCCTTTAAGTGTCTTCCTTTCTTCACCTATAAAATGGAGCTAAGCTACTGCTTCATGGAGGTCTCATGAGAAGCAGACCTTGAAGGGCATGTTGGCACATGCTTTTAATCCTACCTAGCATTTGGGAGACTCATAACTGTGAGTTTGAGGCTAACTTGGGCTACAGAGTACTAGGTCAATCTGGGTTATAATGAGACTCTTCAAAACCTGTCAAGACTTAGGAAACATTGTGGAAGGGGGTGGGGGTAAAGTTTGTCAGAGTGACAGGATGGAAAGGAGTATCCTGAGGCATTGTGCCCACCTCTCCCCAGAGATATACTGATGTAATCATGACCCCCTAGGTGGATATGAACAATCCCACAGAAGAGAGCCCTCAGACGAAAGGGGACAAAGGAAACAGGGATACAAGGGGCTAATATGAGGGGAATGTGACCAACATGTAATTTGTCCATTTAGTAAAGTTTATAATTAATAAAGATACTAGAATATATAAAAATAAGCAAACTAAAAACACAAAAAAGTAGACTAGATAAAAAAGTGTATGCCTTGGGCTGGGAGGATGGCACAGTCAGTTAAGATTTTGCAGTACAAGCAGGAGGACCTGGATTTGGTCCCCAGAGCTCACTCAGAAAGCCAGAGTTGGCATAATGTGCCTTTAATCCACAAGCCTTGCAGGAAAACACAGGAAGATCCCTGGAACTTGCATTCTAGTATCTGTGCAAGACCCTTTCTTAAAAAAAATAAGGTGGATGGGCTGGAGAGATGGCTTAGCAGATAAGCACTTGCCCGTCAAGCCTAAGGACCCTGATTCGAGGCTTGATTCCCCAGTATCCATGTAAGGCAGATGCACAAGGTGGCACATGCAACTGGAGTTCATTTGTAGTGGTTAGAGGCCCTGGCATGCCCATTCTCTCTCTCTCTCTCTCTCTCTCTCTCTCTCTCTCTCTCTGTCTCTTTCTCTGTCTCAAATAAACAAATAAATAAATAATAAATAAATAAATACTTAAAAAATAAGGTGGACAGTGACCTTTGGCCTCCACACACATACATGTACACATCCTTATACAAACTCACATAAAAAAATACACACATACACACAAAGACCAAAAATGACAAGATACCATATGTGGTTCTAAACCAGGGTCAATTTTGTCACCCATGAGACATTTGGCAATATTTAATATTGTTGTTACAGAAGGTTTTGCTACTGGCATTGCGAAGATAGGAGTAGAGGTGTTCTTAAATATCCTACAATGTAGATGACAAAGAATTAATCTGCCTTCAATGTCAGTAATGTGGGATCCAAAAACCCCAGTCCATATAGGAGATGTCCAGAATAAGAGTTGCATAATAATTGCTCAGCCAATGTTAGTTATTATTATGCCCTGCCTGTCATGTCACTGTACATGTTTCTTCAGCTAGGTGTCCAGTTCCCCACCATTTATCTATTAAAAACAAAATGTGATTTGAGGAACATCTCACTGACAAAGGAAAATACGAAGTGACAGTGACTTAAGGGAGTTCCTATAATGTTCTTACTTTTTACCCCCAACTTCCTTATCCAACTCTACACTGAGGCAACCCTGTCCACATGCAGCACATCTTTCCTTCAGAACCCACAAGCTTTCTTTGTGTATCTTACTGCTTTCATTTTCTACTCTTAATCTGGTCATGTGAGAACAGTGCTCTGATTGTGTGCTGGATTGTAAGTGCCTCGAGGGAAAAGATGGCTTTGGATTCACTCTTACAACTTCCTGCAGCAGCTATGCAGCATAGCATCTGCAAAAACCTGAGTTTGTTTATGTAAACCACATGAGCAATCATAGGTTTTGATCATTTCTTACAACTGGTAAAACAATTTGGACCACTTAGCTTTGGTTGGAATTCCTCCAACCCATTTATATACATTGACTGCCCAAGCAATGGAAGTTATTTAGTATGTTCAAGCCAATAGTGACCATTGCTGATAACGAGGCCTTTTTCATATCCTCCTGTTCCAATGGACCAGAATTCAAACCATCATTGTTTGCATGAATGTGAAGCCACCAGACCATGGCTTGGGCCTCAACCACAGAGCTGTCACTTTTATTTTAATTTAAGAAAAACAGAAATTGACTGGGTTACATATATGTTAATCAGTAAGGTTCAAAAGAAGTATCTGGCAAATGTGTTAAATAGATATGCCACTCTAAGAAACCAGTATCCTGTTAGGCTGTGTCTGAGGGGTTCTGTGTGGCCATTTATACCTGCAGATGATTGGATGTGACTGGGGGACACTTCATGTAAAAAATGTGTTGTGCAAGGCAATGAATCCTTCCCCACTCCTCAAGATTGCTTAAGACATGATGGCACAGTCGACTTTTGGCAGTGGAAGCTTGTAGTTGTTGGATTCCAGAAGGGCAGAATATGCTGGCTTATTCTGTCAGTCCTTCAGGAAAGCCGCAGGACAGAAGCACATATTGGACAGAAAGGGCATGAAAGAACATATCTTACTTTTCTTCTTGCTTTGACAACATACCTGACATAACTTGAGGAAGATGAGGTTTATATTGGCTAGTGGCTTCAGAGGGTTCAGTCCTCATGGTGAGTATGACATTATTTGGTAAAGAGTCTTTGAAGACCAAATCAAATTGAGGGTATTATAATGAGATGGTTCTGGCTCATTAAGGTAGGTCCAAACCCAGTGGAAACTATCTAGATAAGAGACATGCCGAGAGGCAACATGGGGAGAGGAGAAAGCCATGCATGATAGCAGCATGGATTAGATTAATGTATGAATGCCAGAAACTATCCAGAATCTGAGGGAGTCAGGGACTGGCAAATCCTCTAGAGACTTTGGAAAAGGTATGGGTCTATTGACAATTTGATTTTGCAGCCTCCAGAATCAGGCAGAAATAAATTTCTGTGTTTTCACATCACAAAGCTTGTAGTGCTTCATTAGTAAAAGCTACAGAAAACTAGTATAGTGGACTAAAAAGATGAAAATCCTTACTCTTGCAATGTTCTCATTGTAGATGGGACAAGTCACACATGTTAGATGTTGAGTTGGGATCACGTAATATGGAATAATGAAGCACATCAAAGGGTCTGGGTTGGAGAAGAGCTTCAAATTGTAAATTCAGTGGTCATTAGGTCACCTTCCTGAGAAGGAACATTTGATCAGAGACAGTAGGCCATGTGGAATCCTACCATGTAGATATCTCAAAAGAAAGTTGTCTAAGTGCATTTGCAAGGGCCCTAAGACTAGCATGTGTCTGATTTGATGAAGTAACATGAGGAAGCAAGCAAGAAAATGTCAGATCAAGAAGAGCCTTAACCTATGTTTACCCATTTACTCAATGCATATCTGATGATCATATATCTTATGTGTCATTTGATGTCATTCTTATACAGCCTAGAGAGGAAAGTATAAGATTCCTACTTTGCATATGAAAATACGGACGGTAATATCTGATGCACCTACTCACTTATGACAGCACTGGAGAAGGAATAGAGAGTTGATGCAAAACTTAGTGCCTTCTCCCCAACACCAGAATGACTTGTGTAAACAATGATATCATTTAAAGTTTGTCTGTGAGCATTCAGTCCCTTTACATTATAGATAAACCCAGCTTGGCTCCAAGTCCAATGCAAAGAGATTCTGAGTGAGTATCATTCTTGGGTGGCAAGAGAGGACTATTCCACTGTAAAAGGTTGAGGGCTGCAGATAGCCATCTGCAAAATGTTGCAGCAGATTTGTGACCCCACATAGCAATGGACTGATCATTTGTCTTTTTAAATGGTTTGAGTATTTTTATATGATATCTCAAAAAGCCAGATTGATAAACAAGGACAAAAATGAAGGTTGCTATTGAGGGTGAATGAATAAATGTATAATCAGGGTAGTCACAAATGATCATTAATGTAGCCACTGAACATGGATGAGAACGGAGAAGGCCCTTTGTGTCTCGAGTGGGTCATATGGTCATTGAATGTCATGTCTTCCACGGTTACAGAAAGTAGCAAGGGACACAGTTGAGAGAGTCAAAATGGAGCTCTTTCTTCATTGTACCTCAGTATTGGGGCACAAAGAGATTATGACTCCCTACAGACACCCTAGCATCTATGTACACAGGATCCCCTGACTATGTGATCTATGAACCATGCTTAACCAGCATGCTCCATCCCCTAAATAATTCTATCTCAACATGAACCTGCATATGGATGGTGTTTCAGTGTCACCTTTGGATGATTTTTGGATTAATTTAGAGAAGGTTTTGAATAGATTTTTTTTTCATGTAAATACTCTACTCCCTTGTCATATGAATAGAGGGAGAACTAAGAGAATCAGGACAGTTGAATAAGTCAACCTACAGTAGAACCTGAAATATTCCTTGTTGTGGGACAGGGACTGGATATTGGGTCATTTTAGAGGTTCCCATGGGATTAGAACTCCCCAAGCCAGTGCCTCTTAAAGAATATTCTGAGCCACCAAACCAGTGGTTCTCAAAGAACCCTCCAAACAATCAAACCTCTTTCAAGTTCATGTGTATGATTAGCAAAGAATACAGGAATAGGTAAAGGTAAATTGTGAAAGACTTATTTTGAGAGAGAGTAAAAATAAGAGAAAAGAAGAAAATATCCCAAGCCAAGAGGAGTTTCTCCTATAGGAGAGGGCAAAGGGAAAGACCAGGAATTCACATTGTACCTTAGAATAGGTCTTTTTATAAATTAGCCATCCAATTAAAACGAGCCTCATTCCCAAGTTCAAATGTACATTAAGGACCTTGATTGGTTAGTGGTTTCAGGAGGAAGGCCCAGATTCAGAAAGGGCTCACCCACGGATGCCAAGCCAGAGAACGTTCAGGAAAAGCTTTTCAGGAAGATTCAGGAAGCTACTCTTTTTTTATATAATTTATTATTTATTTATTTATTTTATTCTAATTTTACATTCACATTAAACACAGGAAGCTACTCTTTATTGACATCTTGGATCAGACGGGATCAGAGTAGGGGTTAGTCTATCAGGCTGCCAGGACAGGGCAACATGTATGTTCTTCTGGGCATGAGTCCCTGGTTTACTACTTGCAAAAGAAAGTTACCTTGGCCTTAATCTATATCACTTGAAAAGGGTGATCTAGGTAAATGAGGACAGTTTCACTATGATAAAGCAGTGTTTGTGGGCCAATGAGCAATACCATGCAGTACTGAGTTCAGCAGCAGCATCTGCCTATCCTCATTCAGTAAGTATCTTGCTCTCTGGCTGCTGTTCTTGTAGATGGCAAAGACACGGTGGAGAAAAAGTACACATACCTGAAAGAAGTGTTCTGGGAAGATTCTGAATTACCAAACCATATCATCTTAGAGTTTAGTATCAAAATTGGTTAACAACTATAATGAAGAGGCTCTAACCGTTGCTTAAAATAGAAGTGAATGTACTGCTTTCCCATAAGAGATAACTAGCCCTTCTTCACTGTCCTTCATGGACTCATGTTTTGAAAAGGCCAAGGGTGATGGCTTTCCATCTCTTATGGTATCTTTAATAAGTTGTAATAAATCTACTACCTCAAGTCTGATAATTTATTAGCCCTGTCCTGTAGTGGGTTAGGGTTTTAATCTCCTTTCTTATATCCTATACCCTTTCCAGGTTTCAGGAAAGGACTAAGGATGGAGAAAGCATGTTCCTTGTAAAAGACCCTGATGGGAAGCTCCTCCTCCTTGCTTTCCTTACTTCATTACCAACTGGTCAACCCAAAGTCATATGACCATGCCCAGTTACAATAAAGGCTAGGAAATGTAGTTTTGATACAAACAGCTATGTTAACATTGAGAATCCAGAGAGAAGAGGTAGATTCCAGTTCTATAGGAAGACATATTTTCTGCCAGAACCTGACAGAACTAACCTTCCCTAGTGGGTGTTGGGGTTTGGATGAGTATTTTTCTGTTTTCACTTAAACATTAGGTTAAAAGAAGACAGAATGTCTCTATTCAAGCCCATGAACTTCAGGCTCTAAGCCTGTCTCCCTCTTCATTCTCGTTTCTCCTTGGTTCTCAACTCTTTTTTGTTCATGGGCTTACTAATGTGCTGAGGTTGGCATAGCTGTAGTCAAGGCCCAGTGACTCTCCTCCACCACTGAGCTACATCACTCCCACCAATAGCATCAGGTTAGATGTTCAACTTCTTGGTAGACACTGAATAGCATTTTGAATTGTGAAGGTCAAAGGAGAATCTCCAATTATTTCTGTATTCCTTTTTACCATCTAAATAAACAGTGGCTGATGTGAAAATATAGTTTATTTTAGAAATAAGGTTGAGTTTTCAACATAGCTTCTGCATGCACTCCCACTAGGAGTTCCTAATTAACTCTGTCTCAGCCAGGGGTACTAGGTTTTTGTTTATTTTGTTTTGTCTTGTTTTGACTTATTTCTTTTAAAAATATGTGTGAATACTAAGGCCTCTCAAATAATTCTTTACATGGCAATTAAAAGACTTAACGGAAATTATATGATATTGTAGGATCATATAAACTGATGCTAGTTTAACATGAAAGGGAGAGACATTGAAAGAACTGAAATATGACTTCTTTTATGCTGTTTAGAACATCTTTATTCTAGCATTAATGTTTTGTTTGATTTTCATGTGACTCAAGTCATTAATTATAGTTGAATTTATGATTTAACATTGTTTTGTAATGTTCTCTGTTCAGGGTCATTATTGCATTTAACATCCTTGAGGTCAATAGCTTAACATAGCTTGTATTTTAGCTGCACAGTGCTGAACTCAACTGTCCTTTAACTTGAAGCTTTATGGTAATTTCTACCTTCTGAAATCTCAATAGGGAAACTTTCAAGTCTCAATCACATCTGAAATACAAGAAAAAAAAACTGGTACAACACAATAGTTAATTACCGTGAGAGGGTTTACTGCCATGTTAGGAGTATGTTTTTAGATCCAAGTGATAATATAACCTTTTGTTAATACACAGAGAAAAAAAATATGATCTGAGATGCCTTCTCCCAGGTGCATAAGAAAACAAAATTCAGACATGTCTCATAAATGGTTTTGACTGACATAACTTACTTTCCCCCAAGGCAGCTCCTTTGTAAAAAATGCCAAAGCCTGCTTTTCTGGGGCAAATGAAAGGCTAGGCCTGCAGAAGATGGGTGAGGCAGGGAGGCTGGCCAAGCCGTCACCACAGCTTTAATGCACCATTCTCTGAGGTGCCATTTGCTTGGCTACATTGACAGCCCACATCCAAATGAGGATTATTTACTTCAATCATCACTGGATTTTCCCTGATGGTGTCTAAACAAGAAAACGCAGAAGTGAGCCACGACTCAGGTAAAGTTTGTGGGGAGCCAGCAGTTCTTAGTGATGTTTAAATATCAGTTCCTTTCAACAATATGGCAATTTTAGTTTCAGATACTGGCTTCATCCCAACAAGTTGGTTGGGTAAGTTAGAATAGAATAACTCCCACTCTTGAAATCCCCGTACTGATTTATCATTAAAGTTCTGTCCCTTTCCCATGACCTCCAAACACTCACACTCAAGTGCCTTAAATTCCAATGAGAGTGGTGTGGCCTTCATTGACCCCTGCTCTCTCCTGCACACCATGACAAGTGAGCTATGAGCACTGCTGCACTTTATCATCACTGTGGCAACATGAAGCTCATTTACCAGAGGTCGAAACTGAAGCTCAAAGCATGGAGTAGCCTGTATAAGGTTGCTTCACTCATTAGGTTTTATCCAAATCATTTCTGAGCCTTATTTCAAAAGCATGCTCACTCTACTCTCCATTGCTTTCCTCAGAAACTTTCCCTATGGCCGGGCGTGGTGGTGCACACCTTTAATTCCAGCGCTTGGGAGGCAGAGGTAGGAGGATTGTAATAAGTTCAAGGCCACCTTGAGACTACATAGTGAATTCCAAGTCATCCTGAGCTAGAGTGAGACCCTACCTTGAAAAACCAAAAAAAAAGAAAAAAAAGAAAGAAAAGAAATAAAAATAAAAGAAAAGAAAGAAAGAAAGATAGATAGATAGAAAGAAAGAAAGAAAGAAAGAAAGAAAGAAAGAAAGAAAGAAAGAAAGAAAAACTTTCCCTACCAGCTAGAAAATATGATATTACTAGTGGTTGAGGTTGGGGAGTCTAAAAGATAGATAAGACAGACTTTCTCCCAGCCTTTCTAAGGTCTTACACCATCAGAGATAATACAAGGAAAGGAGTTGAGAGAAGACCAAAAGTTGTATTACAAGATGGAAATAAACATTCTAGGTGTGGGGGTGGGTACAAACCACTGGAGGGTGTCACAACAGGCATGGTTTTGGATAACTTATTTTATGGGAAAACATTAATGAAGTGGAGGACTATTCATGAGTTAAGGTAGTGGGAAAAGGAAAGGAAATGCAGAAATGGTACAAGATTTCCCTGAACAAGGACTCCTTCCATTTTCTGTCCTAATATAGGGTTTTTAGATACTGCATGGTATGACACAACCTGGTAACACTTCCAAAGGGCAGGGAGTAGTGTCTGTTGTGTTGATCATGTTGGTTCCAAGGGTTTTCAGGTGATCTTATATCTGCTTTTGAAATGGTTACATGACATCCTGCTGTGATACAGCCCTACAGTGCATCAACATTTAGTCAGCATGCAGTTTCTATCTTTCCTCCCCTCACCCACCAAAGCCTACCTCAGTAAAACAAGTGCTTTGAAAGTGTTATGCAATCACTCTTTTTGCAATCTTCTTTTTCTTTCTCGTTTGACCGTGGTCATACTTACATACCTAAACAACAACTAAATTTCACCTTATATTTTCATTTTCTAGCATCCATCCTTCTTACCTAATCTCCTTTTGTTATTCTTTATTAAGTGATGTATGTCTGAAAATAACCAAGGAAAGCCATGTAAATGAAGGAAATGAATCTGTCTTTTGTTTTTCCTCACTATAAGTAGTTACTTGTTCCATGCACTTCTCCAGATCATTGAGATCCCCTGAGCTTGCATTCTAGTGAAAGCCAAGCAATAAATAGTGTAAGTAACAAAAACAGTGTAAGATATATGTAGATTCTGGTAAATGCAAGGAGGAAAACAAGGCAGAGGAATGTCTGTAAGGATGGATGGAAATGTTACAATGATATGTCCTGGGAAACTGGTAAGTGAGGGAAGGAGAGCCTTGGGAATGTGAGAGAAGACTACACATTGAATACAAGTGGCCTGGGGCAGGAAGAAGGATGCCTAGGAGACTGAGGGAGAGCTAGGATATGGGTGGGGCTGAGTGATTAAGTAAGTGCCAGAGTAAGGCACATACACAGTGGAATAAATTATGTAGAGTGCTATAAGTTATGCTACAAACTAAATTTTGACTCCAAATCAAGCGGCTTTGGATAGCAGGGTGATATAAACATAAAGTTCTATCTGGACCTCAATTTGTTCTGTGAACATCATTGGATAGGAGAGGATAAAGGGCTGAGGCTGGACACTACTGAAGAGCTCACTACAGCAGCTCAGGCACAAGACCCCAGTGGCCAGCGCCTAAATGGACCATCCTCTACTCTTTGTACTTCCTCTCCTTCCTTTCCACTTCATAGATTTATACTGCAAGTCTCCAAATTCAAGAGAATGAATGGGTAAAGGACACTTCATAAGACCTTTTGATATTAGCATCCATTAAGTTACATTTTCTAAGACATATCTACTTCTGGTAATAGCATTGCAGAAAAACAACCCTCTCAACTTAAGCCAAGTAGATCGATAAGAGCTATTTTTCATTTGCTTAGACTATGATGTTTATTAAAGGAGAAGGGCTGTGAACTGATTGTGTTTGAGTCTATTATTTTAATAAAACTACACTTACAACTATTTTAGGTGTCTACCTGCATAACAGATGCTTCTGTATCTTACTTTTTTTCTGGGTAAAATCTAACTGGTATCATTATTTTCATTTTACTGAACAGAAACCTGAGGGTCAGAGAGTCTATGCAGAATCCTTTACAGGTGGAAGGGAGTTTCTTCAGATTTCAACCAAGCATCATTCTGGTTCCAAAACTGATATTTAGGCTGAAGAGATGACTTAGTGGTTAAGGAACTTGCCTGAAAAGCCAAAGGACTCAGGTTCAATTCCCTGGACCCATGTAAGCCAGATACACAGGTGGTGCATACAACGGGAGTTCATTTGCCCAGGTTGGAGTCCCTGGTGTGCCCATTCTCTCTCTTTCTCACTCTTTAAATAAAAATAAAATATTTTTTTAATTTAAAAAATAAGCTGGCATTCTTTCTGAATATTTAATGGACATTATTTTTAGTTAATATCAAATAGTGCACATTAAGCATTCAATGCATATTCAATGGACTTATTGTATCATCTATATTACTGTAGCATATACATAGAAGATATTTATTCTATAATATACATGTTGTATATTATTGTACTATATATTATATGGTTAACCTTTTCAAAGTTATTACCAAAAATAGCATGTGTGATTCTGCCTTATTCTTCTTTTATTTCTACACATTTCTGCATATTCAAGACACCACATTGTCTTTCTGTACCCTTTATTCAGCCTATCACTGTACACTTGTAACTTGAGTTGATTTGGGCATTGAGAGAAGAACTCACATCCATGACCCTTCACCTGAAATGCGTTAAAAAAGGCTGGGAGGTGGCTCAACAGTTAAAGGTGCTTGCTTGCAAAGCCTACTTGTTTGGGTTCACATCCCCAGTACACATGTAAAGCCAGATGCACAAAATGGTGCATGCATCTGGGAGTTTGTTTGCAATGGCAAAAGGCCTTGGTATGCCTATGCTTGCTCTCTCTTTTCCCTCTTCTCTTTTTCTCCCTCACACTTCCCTTCTCTCAAATCTAAATATATAAATATTTTAAAAGACATTAAAGAATACAAGTAACCACCAACCTAAGCATATCAAATTACAGAGAGAATTTGTGCCTTAGTTTAAATTATGTATTTATCTGCCTTTATTGGATTTTGAAGGACTTGACATACATAGTGACTGTCCCTTTCCAGTGTTATAATATAGTATTTAATGTCATGGAGACACTTAAGCAATTTGATTTGGGTGTGGGGGGCTTTCTGTCTTTCTATTTTGTCCTTTGCTCAAGGAAATGGTACTTTTCTTTATGCTAATGAACTAAACTCTCATTAGAAAGACAGAAAAAAAATTACTATTTTTCTATCAACTTCGGGCTTAATAATTCCCCTGACATTTTTTAAAATTTTATTTATTTATTTATTTATTTATTTATTTATTTATTTATTTATTTGTTGGTTTTTCAAGATAGGGTTTCACTCTGGCCCAGGCTGACCTGGAATTAACTATGTAGTCTCAGGGTGGCCTTGAACTCACAGCAATCCTCCTACTTTTGCCTCGCGAGTGCTGGGATTAAAGGCATGTGTATATTATTCTAGTTTTACATTCATAGTGGTGACTCCATGTCCTCCCTCTTCCATAGGGACCCTCATCAATGGGGAATGTGGTTCACATATTGTGGGGGTAGTCAGGAGCTATGGGGGATATGCCAAGTCTCTGTGCATAATGACCCAACTTATGGCTCTAACATTCTTTCCATCCCCTCTTCCGCAAATTTCCCTGAGCCACATTGGGGTCATTTTAGCTCTACTTCAGTGATGAGGTTTTGGGAGCCTCTGTGTCTCTGGATATCTGGCTTAGTAGGTGTTAGATGTTCTCTGTGTTTATCTCCTTCAGCATTTTTCTGGTGTCATGATCCCCAAGAGTGCTGAACTCTTGCCCTTCCTCCACATTACTCTATGGTTTCAGCTGGAGCCCTGGTGAGGTGTGATTGGCTGATCCTCCCTTCAGGTTCATTGTCCATCTGGAAAAGATAAGCAAATTCTCCAACGGAGAGAGAAGTTAGTACTAGATAGAAGGGATGGCCATAGATATCTTAGACTGGAAGTTGCATGGACCGATGTCAGCCATCTTCCCCCAGTTGCTCATGTAGCACCCTCTGCCACTAGATTAGCTAACTGTCTGGGGACTTATCCTCTTCCAGATTCTGGCCAGGTCTCTCCAAGTGTATGCTGTCTTTGACAGTAGGGTCTTACCATTAACCTTTGGTGGGTCATCAAGAACTCTGACAGAAATCTGTCTTTTTTGGGAAACCTTGTAGGTGTCTCAGATCTATAGCTCATTGTGAAAGTTAACCCCGTGCTGGTACTGGGAGTTATAAGTCAGCACCTAGGAAGGTAAGGGGAGAAAAAGATAGATAATATAAAAGAGAAAGTGAGTATAGAGAGGCGATGGAGAGAAAGAGAGAGAGAGAGAGAGAAGATAGAGTAAAGCAGGAGAAAATTAAGGTTGGTCTTCATGATGTTCTCTCCAGTTTCCCGTGGTTCAGGTGTCCCCTCTGCAGGCCTGCTGAAGGATCAATGTTTTAGCTTGTTGTTCAGAATATAGAGTTTTTTTACTATCGTTTCCTTTTGGGTCCCTATTTGTATCCCCCCACCCTTATCCTCCCTCCTACCCTATCACTCCCTCCCACCATCACCCTTCCTCCATCCCACCCTCCCTATTGTCTGGTCCTCAGAGTGCTTGTTAGGCTTGGCAGTATCTCGGGTGGATTCAGGTTAGGAGCAACAGATAAATGAGACCATGTGACGATTATCTTTTTGTGATTGGGTGAGCTCACTGAGGATGATCTGTTCCATGTTTGACCATTTTTTTTTAAATTTCATTATTTCATCTTTTCTTACTGCTACATAGAATCCCCTGACATTTTTATAGGAAACTAAATTTTCAAATTGTTTCATTTAGAGAATACAGAAAGTATCAGACTTCTTGGTCATTTGGAAGGAAATCATGACAAAGTGCCTACAAGGAAAGAAACCATAATTAATAATAAATCATATTAAAATATGACAGATTACTTTAGGTGTGGGAAATAGACCTTGAAGACAAACAGTTTTGTACACAAACTTGATAAAAGCATGAATCAGGGAATTTCCTTGCTTAAAATTAAATTATTACTTTGGATACATGTAAACATAGATGTATGTAATGTCCTTCTGTTCTTTAGGGTACATTCATCTTCTCTGTGGTGCCTATCCATATATCTAATGACTGATAATGGATTTTAAAAGAGTATTTAAAAAGCTTAGCCCCATGAGATTCTATTTTGGAATGAAAATTTCTCCCAACAGATTGCATTCTAGAAAATTAAAGACAATGCACATGCATTGAAATAACATTTAGGTAAGTGTAGCTGAGTCATTTCCCCATTCTGCTGATTGTTTCTGTGGTTAATCATGAAACCAAGACTGTAAAATACGTTGTGGATGAGTTTACTTGCCTAAGCACTCAAGTACCTTAGAATAGATGTTATGTCTAATGAGCAAAAAAAAAAAAAAAAAAAAAAAAAAAAAAAAAAAAAAAAAAAAGTGACCTTGGCCTAGAGCAGCAGTCAATAATAAAGGGTTTCTGTAAAACTGTAAAACATCAGATATAAAACATTTAAGCTTACCAGCCAAACAGTTTCTTTTGAAACTATTCAACTATATGGTTGCAGTAGATGAGTAGCTAGTGGGTATGTGTAAATAAATATTGAAGCCATTTTCCAATAAAACTTTATTTGCAAAAACAGGTAATGGATCAGATTTGCCATGCTAGCCATAGGTCCTTGACTTCTGTTTTAGAATGGCACATAGTCCTAGACTGACCCACAAGCTATTTGTTCCTCTCAGGAGATTTGGGGGTCTATGTCATCCTAAAGAATGTGAGTTTAGCTCAGGAGTTCAGCCTCATAGTTATTTCCCCTCTAGTAAATATACCAGAAAAGAATTTGCCATAATGACAAACTTAGCATGAAGGCCATATACTAACATCAAATAAGTTTACTTTTTACACACATAGATCTTCAATCCATGCAGGTGAGATTAAGACTTTCAGGACAAATTCTAATTAAACCCTCCTCTCCTGCTTCTCTCACCAGAACAAATAGGAAGAACTGCAGTTCACCCCTTGAAGTGAGGTGCCAGTGTGGCATTACATGAAAATAGTCTGATAGGTCATAAGCAACTGATTAATTTAGAAAACTTTTACAGAGTGCCCACTGCTTGGTCGTGTGTGTGTGTGTGTGTGTGTGTGTGTGTGTGTGTGTGTGTGTGTGTGTGTGTGTGTGTGATTGAGATATATTTCTCACTGAGCTTCACAAGCTTGTGCTGGTCTGGAGGTCTTATATTGGTGTGGAAGAGTCAGAATGTAAGAGGGAAGGAGGATTTGAATTAAGTTGTCCATTTGAAAGTGGCACTCTGGTAAACAGCTATGTTCCGACAGAAAGATCAGCTTCATCTATACAAGCAAATACAAGCAAATATTCATTTGATAAAACACATATACTAGGCCCCTTTTAAGCTCTGGAGATGGAATAACAAACAGGAGGCTTTTCTTTCTTTGAGAAGCTCACAGTCTGCTGGCGAGAAAAGCAAGGGGATAGCAATGGTGATTTTAACACCTAAGTGCTGTGCAAACTAAGCAAACTAGCATTATACTGTCTTACTGTCACCATAGCAAATAAGTAACACTACAGATATTATATTACATATTGTTTGTATGAAGGAAGGTGTAGCAGACAGCTTCAGGTTCGCAGAGATGAACTTCCAGACCAGGCACAGTTATGGAGGAAGGGATATTATTTATTGAAGCTTACAGATCCAGGGGAAGTTCCATAATGGCAGGAGAAGCAGCCTGCTCTTACAGGACCAAACAAGAGAGAGAATAAAAGCCAACCAGGCACACAGCACACAGAGCAAAACTACAGCCAAAAGCCACAGCACACTTCAGGAACTCCTACTGGGCACACTTTACATATCTTTACAATGGAATCTCAAACCATCACCACACCTTAAGACCAGACCCCAGTGACATTGCCTCTAGCAAGGTGATTGCAATGCAAACTATAAACTAATAAAACACTGAATATATTGGGGGACATATATTCAAACTACCACAGAAGGGAACTCTCATGCTCTTTAGGTCTGAGTCCACATTAACCAAACCTTTCTGGGGGATGGTTTCTGAGTAAAATGACATTTCACTTTAATCAGGAGGATCTGGGATGGGTTTCAACTACTGGAATATCTGTACAAAAGGCAAGCATAAAATTATTTATGGGCTGGAGAGATGGCTTAGCAGTTAAGGTGCTTGCCTGCAAAGCCAAAGAACTTAGGTTCAATTCCTCAGTATCCATGCAAAGCAGATGCACAAAGTGGCAATGCATCTGGAGTTTGTTTGCAGTAGCTGGATGTCCTGGTGTACTTATTCTCTCTTTCTCTCTCTTCCTCTTTCTCTCTCCCTCTAAAATAAATAAATAAATGAAATATTTAAATAATTATTTACTACTAACAGCTGGTCATGGAAGAGGAAAATACAAAGTGTCTATTAGTAAGGGACTGCTTTCCTGATGCCATATCTATACTAAGATATGATTCCATCATGGAAAAGAATGAAGTAGAGTTATAATAATACAAATTAACCAGTTAAACTCAATCTACATGATGTAGGAAAGAGAATGTTCTTTTTCTCTTCTGTTTTGTTTTGAGACAGGGTTTGGTTATGTAGTCTATGCTGGCCTCAAAATAATGATCTTCCTGCTTCAGTTCCTAAGTGCTAGGATTATAGGTGTATGCCACCATACCTGTTTGATTTTAAAAGTTTTTGATGGAAATCAAGATCAAAACTGCCTGCTAAACTGCATGTGTCTAAAGCTTGTAAAGTTGGTAGGCTACAAATTAACCTTGTATGGTTAGTGGGAAATAAGAGCTGGTGGAATGGCAAGTAATTGTACTTCCCACGTCCCTCCAATTGTCTACATTTGACTTTTTTTCATCTTAAAAATGAACTGCTGCATAATAAGTGTCATGGATGAGTCAAAGGATATCCACTGTGTAAGCCCACCCATGATCCAGAGGATGTTATATCATACCCAGTAAGATAATCAGATATACACTGTTGAAATCCCTTAGTTGCTGTAAGCACTGTTTCTTTAAAGAGAGACAGAGAGAAAAAAAGTCATTCCTTTCTGCCTATATTCCCAGGATGTGTAAAGTCATATGCCTAGTGATAGTATCTGAAAATCAACATGATTCAAAGGTCCTCACTTTGTAATGTTTGCAGTAAGACTCCAGCATCTTAGCATTTAAGTGTTTTCAGATTACATCCATTTAAACATCTGTGATTCATTATCGTAAATATCACAGTTGTGTGGGACCATATGCTTCAGCTTGAAGCATATATATATATATATATAAAGCACGAGCAATAAATCTCAAGAACTTTAGGCTTGCCGTGGGTATGTGCAGAAAAGAACATTTCCAGACACGTGGGGCCTTATATAATCACAGTAATATACTTGAGATCCCATATAAGAATCCTTCAATTGCAAAAGTCTCTGCTTTTGATGGAAAGCTATGATTTACATTTGGCTTATGTGCTTCCCAGGAGAATTCAGGTAGGAAGGGAGAATGCAGCATAAAAGCCTTCGGCTAACACTGGTTTTTACTTCCTGAGGGAGGTGGGAGGACTGTTGTAGACTGAAGAAATCACAGAAAAATGAGATACCTGTAACAAGTGACGAGACACACTTGGCGGGCATCCCCTTCTATTCCCATGATGCTGGAGCTTGAGATAATGCCATATGGTGTAAGGGATGCAGTAAAATCTCTTGGCAACTGGAGGATGAATAGGCATGACCTAAGGGTTGATAATTTCCTTGCTTACATCAAAAAGTCTCTCTATAAATGCATACAAGAATTAATTGTGCTCATGTACTGCAAGCCAAATCATTGTGTTTTAACTTCCTGATGAGGTCTTGTCAACTAGACAGAACCAATTTGTAATCACAGCTGATGAGCTTCTCATCCACTGCAATTAAGGAGGAGGTGAATGAATTAATTGGTTACAACCACAAAGAATCCACTAATACTATTTGATTGACAACTGTGTGCCCAGATTAGCATGGAGCATAGCCAAAGAAACAAAGATGAAGAAGCAGGAAGCTCTTGCCCTCACAGAGCTACCTGGGTGCTAAAGGGCAGGCCAGGAGAAGATGCTCTAAGGTATCTAAGGGCTGCAGCAGTGACTGGCATTGCTGGTGAACATGATCAAGCCACTTACTTCACCGCTGCCGTGGGCATCTGAATTAGGAAGGATGCCCATAATGCTACTTAGGGGTTGCACGAGGAGCCCCCAAACATGACTCTGTCTTCTGGACAGATTTCTGAATTCTCTTCTGGAGTCTAAGTGGCAAGCACCTATGTTTACATAGAAGCTGTCCAGGCATTCCCCAGGAGGTGAATCGTGAGAAGTTCAAAATGCATTCAGAGTCGTATACCAAAGCTGTATTACTCACACTGGCTACCCATTATGTATGACTTTGACAAAAACCACACCAGACATTCGAAAGTGTTTGGATTAGGCATGGATGCTGATTTTGTTCCATGGGCTCACTTAGCAGCTGATCAGCTCAGTGTGGGTCTGCAAGCAGCTAAGATCTCAGTATAAATGATGGCTCTTCACTACGACTCCTGCTTCAAGACCACATGCATTCTAGTCTAGTGATTGACCATGTGTAGGTGCTGTCTGATTTGCACCTCCACATATGTCAAAAACCAGGGTTTGGTATTTTACATATTTTATGTGCATTTGTATATGTCCATGCATGTATAGGCATCTGTTCATGTGTATGTGGGTAGATGTGTGTGCAGGTGCACTTGCATGTATTTATATACCTTGTGTGGAGGTCAGAGGACAACTGAGCATATAATTCTCAGGAACACTATACAACTCGTGGTTTTTTGAAACAAGGACTCTCATTGGTCTGGAGCTCACTAATTAGAATAGACTGGCTGGCCAGAAAGTCCCACAGACCCCGCATCTCTGCTTCTCCAGCACTGGGATTACGAACAAGTGGCACCACACCTTTTGAACATGGGTTCTGTAGATCAAAGTCAACTCATGCTTGTGGGGAAAGCACTTTACCAAGATTACTGTTTGACATAACTTTATAATTGAGAACTTTATTGTATGAGCATATTGAATGTTGATCATATTCCCATTCACATATACTCTCATGTTCCTCTCTTCCATTCCCATTCCATTGAAAGCCCTCCTAGTGGGGTTATCAGAATTCTCTAGGGTTTTAAATATGTTTGATACAAAACTAACTTGTCCACTTTTGTACATAAAGTCATTTGGGGAAAAAATTAAAGATTGGTTTATTAAATTTTATGTGAAAGCTCATCTTATGATTAAATATATAAGCTCAATTGTATAGAAGAACAAATTTAATTTTATAATAAAATATATGAAAATTAGACAAAGGTTGGCTTTCTGTGCAATTTTTAGGGATTTTAGTTCTTAAGTAAAATATAGCTTTTGATAATCTCTCTTCTTGATGCCTCAGCCTGCACATTGGTTTTATTTCTCCTGCTACTGGAAGAATTTATTGCATTGAATTATGATCTGCCTATTTTTAATTTCTACCATATGGTGCTTATTTGGCTTTTTGGCATGATGACGAAATGGAACACTGAGCTTCAATATGGCAGCCCTCCAAATAATCATGGGGTCAAGTTTCTAGACTCCAAATATCATGAAAATAGATCACACACCTTATTCATCTTTGGGTTAGAATTTATTCCTTCCTGCCTCCTATCTTGCATGGTATAAAGGAACAGGTGACACTTTTAAAGGGCTATTAGATAAATACTTTGAGATTTGGGATATTCTTATTTCCCCATTGTGAGAGAACCATGTAATGACTCTGTCCCATGACATTCCTGCTGAATGGTCAGGAAAGTACCCACTGGCAAAGCACATTATCGCACCTAGAAAGAGCCAGGATTTAAACATGGTAGCCTAGACTTCTTTAGACTTTTCCAGTATTTGGACAAATGAGAGGTCAAACAAACATCAGTATTTGCTCTGTGCTGGATTATAGGTCCTTACCTGAATAATTATAGCAACTCAGCTTCCTCCTTTTCCATTGGCTTTTGTTCCACTTACTTTTGGCAGAGTTCAGGGCATGCCAAACTTGAACTCATGAGTGCTCCCTTATCCTTACCTGGACTGACAGTTCTAGGAAGCTGTTAGAAGAAGTGCTCCTCCACTATCATCTCTGTGAACAGTCCTCCTCAAAGACTCCAAAACCCTGAACCCCTCAAGTTGCTTGACTATCCCATTGCTTCTTTTGCCTTCTCTGCTCTTGAGCCAAGCCAAGCTATATTCCATTCCAGAATGGGTCCAAGCTGCCCCTTTGTACAATGTTTTGTTATTAGGAACAAAGGTAGCAGTGATTGACAACCCTTAAGTCACCTGTGGCTTACAAGTCTTGAAGCTTCCGTACACAGCTACCTCTCTCCCTGAAGTATGGATTCACTGAGCTGGCCAGCAAACCATTGCCTTGTTTTTCTCTCTGTTGTCCTATGGCTCCACTCCTTTCTTCATGTGCTCACACAGAAGCTGTCCTGCTGATAGGCCCCTTTCTCCCTGAGGGTATCTGCTCATGCAGGCAAGAGGTTCTTGGAAATTGCAAGACTTGTCAGAGTATCAAACACAGTTGGGCTCTGAATCCCAACTTAGGGTCAGCCCTAAAACTCTGCCACAGGTTTCCCAGTGAGAACAATTGTGAGGCCATATACCCTTGTAGTAATAGTGAAGCAAGCTTCTCTTTGCATTCACTTACCCTGGAGATGTTCACAGGAATGGTGACAAGTGGCCCCATGTTTAGTAGGGACATGCAAAAGAAAGGTCTTTGTTAGATACCTAGGTGAGTAATATAAAACAACTGGGATAAGACTTCTGTACACCCAAGATGTGGTGATTCACAGACTTGCTGAATCCATGATTTCTACTATGCTAGGCACTTTCAGATGAACTCTTTCATATATTACAGGAGTTTGCACTGTCGCTCTCAATTTGGCTTGGGGAGTTTGTTTCAAACTTGCCTAGCTGCCAAGTTGCAATTCTGATGTTTATTCATCCAAAAGCAGGATTGAACATATACTGTGTCAGGCGCTATGCTATATATAAAGTCATTCCAATTCCAAGTACAAATTCATAGTGATTGTAACCACCATAGAAAGACAATGCCCAGCTTCTTACCAGAAAACAACTGCCATGTATTAAAGAATCTGTAGCAAGAGAAGGTAAAACCTTGATAGAAGAAATTCAAAGAGAGCACCTCAGCTTTTTTACAAAAAAAAAAAAAAAAAAAAAAAAAACAAACAAAAAAAACTGAAAACAGGTGTGGGCTCTGTCTCTTTCCGAGAGGAAGCCCTTCAGGGTTTACATGGCAAAATAGGTTTCCGCCGATGATCACTTGACTGAATCATTCATTATATCTTCCACTGACACAATGGAATTGAAACTCCATTTTATCAAAGTTGGAACTGATGCGTGAGATGGTATTATGACTGTTTTATGTGTACGGTGCAGCTATCAAACCTATACAGCCTTTGGAGATGAAATCAACTTCCAGGCTAATCAGTCATGGTAAGGTCCTCTAAGGACTTCACAAAAACTTTGTTGATGCCAGCACAACCCTGGCCCAAACATGAAACTCAGAATAGTGCCTTCAGGAACCAGGAGGGCAGCATTAATTGAGGCTTGAGGAGGGGTGTGTTGTATCACCATCTGACCCAACATGGGGAGGCAGAGTACTGCACATATGTGAGTAACAGCTTGCCTGCCCAGAATGCCTGAGAAATGAAGGCTCAGGAAATCAGGGAAAGTGTTATTTCTCTTATCCAGGTAGATCCAAGAGGCTATGGACCAAGCCCTGTGAGTTCTTTTAAATCAAGTTTGTCCCTCTGGATACCAGTGGGATATTGAGGGACAGGAAAAGCTATCAAGTGATAATATATATCCCAGGGAGAAGCCATCTGATATTTCTGAACTAAAAGCCACTTTAGTCATTAGAAAGACATTGTTTTCCAAACCCCCAAATATACCCATGTTCAACTAATAAGCAAGCCCTTTGAGTGAAAGGACAATTGAATTCCGTGTTTCTAAATAGACAAAGGGAACTGGGAGACCTGGTGTACTCCAGTCTGAAAGAGAATGAACAATTTATATTCAGCTGTATGGGGACAGTGCCTAGTCTCTGAAGATGGCTAGGACAAGTAGTCCCAGGAGCTGATAAAGTTTAGAGAATTTGCAAAGCAACTGAAGGCATGTTGGTACGTTGAAATAAACAGTGTGTGGAATAGTCACATCACTGAAGCTGACAAATCAGGACCTTTCCTATGTCTAACACACTTCTGAAAAAGGCATTTTCTTGCCAGTGTGGGTACGGAGATGCTGGAAGTGGATCCTCACACATCTGCCTATGGGAGGCTTACAGTTCCCAGGATAACTGACTCGCAGCCTAAGGTCCTGGTTCACAAACATCTTTGTACATGTCTACAAGCCTCTGAGAGGCTTTATGACATATGTCCATAGACCAACATGCAACACTCAATAGATGAACACAACCTTTAGGACCATTTTCCCATGAAAGATGTGAGTGTATGGATCACAGATGTTGCCAAATGCACTAGGACAAGCATCACAAGCCATGTACTAGCTCAGACCTGTCTCCAGGAGCAGAACTGTTCTATAGTCTGCAGATAAATTTAAATCTATCTGCATTTTCATATTTCCTGGGATCATAATACAGCTTAATTTGGGATCATAATACAGCTTAATTTGTTCTTTCGTGAATTTTGCAGATAGTAAAAAAATCTATGCCTTTTGGATTCTTATCCCTAAGAACCACAGTCAAAAGAAAGAAATAGAAAAGCATAAAATCAAGGTCAGGAAGATTAAGACCCTTAATTCACGTGCCATAGCACTTCCCATTTTGATTGTGGTTTTGTCTCCCAGCTAAAGTTTGTCTTTTAGTGACATTTGCATTAAGCCCAGAGGACATTTTGAGTGGAAACATGCTGAAAGCATAATTGAAACACTGAGTGGTGCCATTTGTCTAATTTGCATTTTCCTCCAGGTGGGGAGTTTTCACCTCCCCCTCTCTTCTCCTGGGGTGCTCAAAGATTATCTCAAAGAATGATGTTATGCAATTGATTCCAATAAATCCTCAAATAGGCTATATTAGATGTGTATTTTTTTATTCTTTGCAGAAGCTATTTTAAATGCCACCCTGATGAATCATGTGAGGAAGTCTCCAGTGGGTTTAGTAGAGTATGGGCAATCCTTTGTCCCCCACACCATACAGAGGTTTCAGATATTTGCTCACAAGGATAAATGTCAATGATAATTTTTCCCTTTGAATTATTACACGATTTTATTTTGAACTACTTTGGGGATAGTCTCTATAGAAACACACATTTTTATAATCATAAACTATTCAATCTCTTCCTAAAATATTGTCTGAACTCTGCTCCTCCAAGCATGCATCGTCTTCATGTCTGTTGAAAAGCCAGACACTGACTGTTCAAGGTGCCAACAAAGTTAATAATATGAGACAATAGGGCTGATCATATTGGTTGTATGAATCTTTGTTGAGGTTATGAGGAAAGATGGGCCATGGCATATGAAGTCAATGCTGAACATAGGAGCTGCATGCCACCATGAATGGGTGCATGCAGGACCCAGAGCTCCAGGTGAGGCCACGGCTAAGTCCTACGACTCTTAGCCATTCTCACCACAGTGCTCAACCAAGTCAAGAGGTCACTGGAGGCCTTGATTGCAGTTCGCAGCCTTGTCTGCATTCTTTCCTCCTCACAGCACTAGAGAGAGGCCCTCACAACTCCACTAGGAAAGCATCCTTCTGCTCCTGCAGAGTTACCTGAGCTCAGTGAAACTACTATTGGTGGCTCCTCATGTAGAATAAGATACTTCTGTTTACTATTCAGCATGTAGCTATATCTAAGTAAAATAAGCTTCAGTTTCTGCTTCTGACTGTTGAGAAACAGATAGAGATGCTATGCTATGCTATGCTATGCTATGCTATGCTATGCTATGCTATGCTATGCTATGCTATGCTATGCTATGCTATGATGGTCCTGTGCAAGGAACTGTTTGCTTGGAGATGTTGCTTAAGCTGATCTGAGAGAATAAATAAAAGTTTCAAGGGTAAAGAAGATGAGAAGCAACTTCTGCCTGCCAGCACCCTTTAGCAAAAGCAAAAATGTGAGATGGTAGACTGGAAGCTGCAGATGTGGGTAACGTATGAGATGTGGGTAATGGCAGAGGCTGTATGATGGATAACTTGGACATTAAAGATGTCAGTCATTATGAATCATTTTGCAAGATGAAGCCATGGTCTCATGAGAGTCAAGTGCGGGCAGCATCCCACAGTAGAGAGAGCCCAATGCTTCCTTTAAGGAGTAAGGCTTTGAGTGACCTCAGGCCCAATACCACCAGTGCCCAACACATCTCCTTGCTTTGTGCTTTCTCCCGTGCCAGTCTCATTGGCTCTTGCCCAGTTCACTTGGTGCCACAGGACTTTTGCCTATGCTATGGTTCTATCTGCCTGACATAGGTCCCTTATTATTTATTATATTATTGGTTTAATGCATGTCTCCCTCATTAAACTCCAAGCTAGGAATTGTGTCAATCCTTGCACAACACTATAAACTCAACATTTTGCATGATGTAGGCTCTTGTTAAATATTTGTAGAAGCAATGATGGAAGAGAGGAAAAGTGTTTGGAGGGAGGGATGGGAAGAAGAAGGGAGGGAAGAACTTATCTATGTAAAAGGGTTCCCAAAACTTCTGTATGCCATTTCCTTACCCCCTACCCTGCCCCAACTGAGATTGCCTACTTTGAATCTGTCCCCCCACCTTCATGCTAGCAATAGCATCAAGAAGTATCAGCACTCACACAACGTGCTCCTCCAGACACAAAATGGCCTGGATATGTATGACCTCACAGTGCCTGACCCTACCTACACAAGACCATCATAATAGGAGGAAAAGATCATGACATCAAAATAAAAGAGAGACTGATTGAGAGGAGGAGGGGATATGATGGAGAGAGGAGTTTCAAAGGGGAAAGTGGGGAAGGGAGGAAATTACCATAGGATATAGTCTACAGTTATAGAAGTTGTCAACAAATAAATTAAAATTAAAAGAAAAGAATATCAGCACTCCCTGACATTGGACACTTTGCTTCCAGTGAATGAGCATTAGTTGATGATGACAGGGAAAACACCCTCTTCATAGTTCATCTCCATAAACCAGACCTTCTCAAGTAATCTTGACAACCAGAATGGTCAGAGGAAATAAGCAAGTGTCTTATAACTACATATAGTTATAAGTCCAAGGTAACTACACATACCTAAGTCCTCCTCCATGTCTATGCAAAGATGGTCCTGGAGCCCGGGGTGCTTGGCAGTATGTGTCAGGGCTGGGACTGTGAGAGGATTGAACAGATCTTCAAGGCACTAACATTCAGTTCTTCTAGGATCCCAGTAGGGGTGTGCTCTGCTGGGGTGTTGTCTTTCCTGAGAATATGTAGTGGTAAAAACTCATGGGCCAGGGTTCCAATTTTGGCTCATCATTTATACACTATCCGGACCAAACACCAACTTTTCCCACTCCAGGCCTCAGCTACCCTAACCAGAAACTGCAAGGGGATGAGGACAAGAAGAGTGATTGATTCCTTTTCATTTTGAAGTTTCAATGAGATTATGCATGCAAACTGCTTAGAACTGAGCCTTGCATGGCAAAAGTACTCCATCTACATTAGCTGTTATTACTATCAACTAATACGATTATTGCCTCAAGTGCCAGCTTCCCAGAACAGCATAATCAGCTCAGTTCATCAATATTTCTATGGCCTTCACAGTAAATTAGGACCTATGTTCAGGTGTCATCAAAAGACAGGGAACAAAGTTCCTAGTGGCAATATTTTGAGAGACACAAATTGAGATTAGCCAGGTGCCCAGTGAGTGCAGAATAAATAATCCTAGTGTAACACATTTTGGAATATTATGTAATGACTAGGAACAGTAGAGTGATGAGAGATTACTATGGAGTGATTTGGATCAACTGCCCTGACATGCTGGGCCATAGATGAGTCTCATGGAAGGAATGAAGGAAGCAAAGCACAGGAGGAATGTGCTTTAGGATTCCAGCTACATAAAGTGGAGAATCTATGGTATGGACTCCATGGTGTGTGCACTAAAGGTGGTGTTGCCTCTGGGGGTGGGGTGAGGAGCAGTTTTCCTCAGGAAGAGAAGGAATTTGCCATATTTTGTGTCATGGTCTGAGTGATGAGTGCACAGCTGTGCTGTTATTGTTAAAATCCATTGATCTCTAGACTCTGATTTTTGCACTTCTCTGTACCTATGCTGTGCTTCTGTTCAAGATTTATGAAATAAAGGCGGTCAAGAAGAGCACTAAAAGCAAGTGATGTTGTGCTTATTTAACCACTTTTGCTTTTCTTGGTTTTAGTTAACTGTGATCAACTGTGGTCCAAAATATTAAATGAAAAATAGGGGAGTAGGGAGACTGAGAAGCAAAGAGAGAAAAGTTATGAAAATAGAGACAAAGACTGAAAGAAGGAAAGGAAGGAAGGAAGAAAGAAAGGAAGGAAGGAAGGAATGGAGGAAGGAAAGAAGAAATGAAGAAAGAGAAATAAAGAAAGGAAGGAAGGAAGAAGGAAGGAAGAAGAGAGAAAGAAGAGAGACAGAAAAGAGCAAAGAATAGCCCATGTGATTAAGTTTAATTAATTAATTAATTTATTTATTTAAGAGAGAAAGAGTGTGTTAATGGGTGCACCAGGGCCTCTAGCTACTGCAAACAAACTCCACATGCATGCACCCCCTTGTGCATCTGGCTTATGTGGGTACTGGGGAATCAAACCTGGATCCTTAGGCTTTACAGGCAAATGCCTTAACCACTAAGCCATTTCTCCAGCCCCCCCCCCAAGTGCTTATTGATAGCAGAATAAATAAACTTAGTACAGCCACATACTGTAATATGATATAATGATTAGGATCAATATAGTGATTTGGATACCATCCCCATAGCTTTCATCATAGTATATTTTTATAATTTTTGTTTTTATTACCAGCTATTAATATTAATCTCATACTGTGCCTAATTTAGAAATTAAGTATATGTGTATGGAAAAACATAGTGTACATAGGATTCATGGCTCCAGGATCCACTGGGGTCTTAAAATATATCACCAATGAATAAAAGGTATTAATGTAGTATAGTTCTAAACTCACGGGGGGCTAATAGTACCATTCCATGCTGCCCTATAACAGGCCCCACAATCTGTAGCAGATAGTCAAGCATATGCACACCACATGGTAGAGCCATAATAATAGAGTTGTGTATCTGGTACAGAAGTACCCAGAGGAGATTTTCACTAGGTGTCACCACAATTGCTGATGAAAATGCCCAGTATTCAGGTCATTCATCTAAAGGCTGACTGTCCCTAAACCTTCTTACACATGACCAACCTATCGTCCTATCTATCCAGTCCTCAACATCCTCACCACTACTGCCTCCATCTCACCCAAACAGCCTTGTCACACACCAGGCTAGCTGACTGACTTGGCCTCTCATCTTGCCTTTCTCCAAACCACTCTCTTTGACTCATTAAACAGATACTGTTTGGAGGAGACCTCTGGGTTTTCAAGAGGTTCTCATGCATCCCACCTTGGAAGCCCTGTTCTCCACTAGAACAAAATATACCCACTGATCATCTTGTCTGCATGAAAATTCACCTGAGACTGCCAGGAAGCACCCCAACTTACTGGATTTTCTGTTTGTCTCCTAAAGACATTTCCAACTCATATATAGCACACCCTTCTACTTCCCAGATCTCTATGCTATTTCCAATTTGTCTCTCACCCAAGTGAACCCAGTTTATTCTCTTTTTCTTTGTCACTTTTATCACATACCCTCACATGCACCCCAACTTTCCATATTCAACTGTTAACCTACCACCCATAGGGACTGGATGTGCCCTGTGCATCTCAACATCCTCAGTGCTGAGCACATGGCTAGAGTGCCTGCGGTGATCGAGGCACTGTTTGATTCGGTGAAATCAAGCAGTATGGCCCAAGTCACTTGGGGACAATTGGCTCGTTCAGGGGTCAAGGGCAGTGTGGGGTCAGTGGGAGGCATGGATCTATGTTTAACATCTCATTGACAAAGCTGTCCCAGGCACTCACACTCCTGCTTTTGCTTTTTCCAGTGACATTCAGTGACTGTAAGGGAAATGACAAACTTCGCTATGAGGTCTCAAGCCCACACTTCAGGGTGAACAGCGATGGCCACTTAGTTGCCCTGAGAAACATAACTGCAGTGGGCAGGACTCTGTTCGTCCATGCGAGGACTCCTCATGCAGAAGACATGGCAGAACTCGTGATTGTTGGGGGGAAAGACATCCAGAGCTCCATGCAGGTAACTCAGCTGTTTGGTATGAGAGGGATTCAAGTGGACCATTGGGTTCTGCCTGTGTTGTGTGGGAAATGGGTCTTTACTGTGTTGGCCAAGAGTTCTTTTTCCTCTTTTTCTGTGTATTATTGGGGGTGAGCTCATGAATGATATAGCCAGCTCCCCCTTGCCAGTGTTTGGCGCACTCTCCTTCTGCTCTTCTCCTCTTGTCTTGGCCAAGAGGTGATGTCTACTAACTTCACTGCTCTCATTAGATCACATGACTGACTAAGTACTATTTCCATTTGTGGCACTCTGGTTGGTCACATGTCATTTCCTGAAGCCAGGGTAGAATAAGCTCCACCCACCCAACACATGGACCAAGAGTAAAAGAAAGATGGTCACCTATAAAATAAATAAAGGTGAACTATTAGAGGGAGAAGGATGGAGGTTGAACAGGCAGGAGTACATTATACCATTAGAGTTGCATATGGAAAAGCAACCACTGCATACGGTAGGTGCAGTTCTGGTGCCAGGCACTGTTGTCCATTCCCTTTCAGGTGCACATGTATGTTGAATGCTATACTTATGCACATGTGTACATGCTTTGTAATAATCACAGCCTGCCATTTATACATCCTGGTTCTATGTCATTTAGAGACTTAGTGTTATGGCTTACTCTTCCTCCTCCAGAAGATCTCACACTCTGGCTGCTTTTTAAAAAATATTTTATTTATTTATTAGAGAGAGAGAGAGCGAGAGAGGGAGGGAGAGAATGGGCACTCCAGGATCTCTAGCCATTGCAAACAAATTCCAGATGCATGTGTCACCTTATGCATCTAGCTTATGTGGGTACTGGGGAATCGAACCTGGGTCCTTGGGCTTTGCAAGCAAGTGCTTTAACTACTAAGCCATCTCTCCAGCCCATGGCTTCTTGATTTAAAAAGTTTTGGAAGGTACTCAGGAAGGCTTCCCAAATTATGACAATAACAATGCTGTGTCCCTTGCTTGATATATCTCACCTTTCCTCCAGTTTGCTTCTCTAGCCTTCCTTAACGGGAATCTCATGATTCTCATAGTCTGCTTCCATATGCTATCCCTTGTCACCCTGCCACATATATAATTTGGTTCCATGGCAGAGCGATCATGATGAGGCTCCAGCTGGGGAGTAGAGAAAGGGCGACTGGCAAAGTGATCATCTCCTTCTGCCAATACTATCTCCACAATCTTGAGAGACTCATATAACTCCTTTATCTGCAGACTAGAGGGTCCTACAAGTTGGGATGGCACATAAGTGGCCCATGTGCTATCCTGCTCTGTCACCACACTCATGGCAGATATGGCCAACCAGCCCTGGCTTGGCATGAGTATCTGTCCCAGCACAGCACTTCTGGAACCAACTGTCAGTCAGTCATATAGAGATGTTTCTATGAGTGGAATCTATTTGCCATGCCTGAAAAGGGCAAGCTGCACAATTCCCTTTCCTATCTGTTACTCTGCAAGTCATAGGGATATCACAAAACTAAAATGCATCCATAGCATGTCACTGATAGTTTTCAAGACAACTTGGTATTTGTGAACACACACACCAGGGTGGAGACTCATCAGCACACAAAGGCAGAGACTTGTTTCTTACTCAGTCACCACCATTCCCCAGCATCCCACTGACATGGGCAATAAGTCACAAGTAACAGAGCCACCAGAGTCAGCAGCAAAATAAAATGCTTCTTGGGAACATATAAACGGTAGAAGATTCAAATGCAAGTCTATATAGGGATGTCCATATCTAGATGAGCTTTGTTCCTCATGACTCATGGTTCATCTTTGTTGCCAAAGAAGACAATACCATAGTGTTTTGCTTGAAGAACAGTAGTGGGGGATTCTGGGTACTTCTCAGGACCAAGTCTCCCTGGAGTGGTTAGGAGATGTGTTCATGGCCAAGGGTTTGGCTGTGATTCCTTGGTCTCTAGAGGCCTAGTAATATGTTGGCAAAAGAACACTGCTTCTCTGAGCCCTGGCTGATTCTTATGTGTGACCATATAAATGAATTCTGGGAAAAATTGGCTGGTGTTGTTTGCTTCATATAAAGTACTTGGGAGGTGCCACGCCTTTCAGTGGCCAGACTCCAGCAGAGCATGGAATTCAGCTCCTGATTTGGAAGTTTTATGAGGTTTGAATATGCCCAGTTGTATCTGTAATAACAACCCTAGAAAAGAAAAGAGAAAAAGGAAAAGAAATAGAGAACAAAAGGATCCTTCTGGAGAAAGCACATACATTAGTGTATATTTATTAATATTTTATACCATCCCATGGTGTGGTAGAGCACGCAGAGAGGAAAATCAGTGAGCACGTGTATTAGCTTTCTTATCACTGTGACTAAAATACCCATGGAACAACTTAAAGAAAGAAGATTTAATTTTGACTCATTGTTTCAAAGATTTTAGTACATAGTTTTTATCTGTGCAGATTCTGGGCCTTTAGTGGGGCAAAACATCATGGCTATAGAACATGTAGCAGACAGGAAACAGAAAAGAGAGGATGTGACAGGAAACCAGGTATAACCCCAGTGACCTACTTCCTGCAATTAGGACCACCTCCTAAAGATGCCAGACACTCCCAAAATATTGCTGTCAGCCAGGGCCTGAATGTGTTCAATATATGAGCACATGAGGAATGTTCCATAGTCAAACCATACAGTAACAGCACAGGAGTAGACCTAGTGCCCTGCCAGAGGGAATCAGAAAGTTTGAATCCATGGTTTAGATTGAGACAGGGAAACGAACATGATGGACAACTGTGTGCCTTTGGAGAATGGAGAAATAAGAAAGCTGGACTGGGCAGCTTGTGTATTATACTGGGGACTGCTCTCTTGTGCTACAATTGCTGGTTTGAAGATTCTAACAACTGTGAGGTGCCTGCTGTTACATCCAACTCACCCTAAGGAAGGGTGAAGCAGAAAGGTGAGTGTTTTGCCCAAGGTCACAAATGTTAAGAAACAGGTTAGCAATGAGACCTAAGTTTGAGCAGTACATCTCCTGAGTCTCCTTTAGGCTCTCTGTGGGCTTCCTCACCCTGGACTGAGCTTTTCCTTGATGGATGGGTCCTTTGGGTAGTAAAGAATGTCCCAAGAGGCCTCATATCCTGAGAGAAATGTCTAATTGTCTGCAGGACTTATCTTTCCTTAGCTTGGGCAAATTGCTGTGCCTCCTAAGCCTCCGTTTAGTTTGATTTTGTCATCCATAAAGAGAAGATAATAAGCCTCCTAGAGTCTTCTTCATAAGGTTCTCATGAAACAATACATGCAGCAGCAATTTTCAGCATTTAGCTGTTACCATAATGTCCAAAGCTGATGCTTAGTAGCTCAGTCCTCTCCTGCTTCATTCACTCATGTGTGTGTGCCATATGTGTGGGTATAGGTGCATCTCTGCCACAGTGTGCATGTGGAGGTGGAGAGAGCAGGATAACTCAGGATGTCAGTCCTTGCCTTCCATCTTGTTTGAGACAATATCTCTCTTGTCTTGATATTTGGAATGCCAAATTAGACAGCCTATGTACTGCAGAATTTTCCTGACCTCATCTCCCATTGCCATAGGTACATTAAGATGCTACTTGCATCTGGTTTTGTGTGGGTTTGGGGAACATGAACTCCAGTTATTAGGCTTGGGTAGTAAGTGCTTCTAACCACCTTGCCATCTCCCCAGACCTTCCAGAACACTTTAAAAATATATACACACTAACATATGCTTTAATGTGTGTTATCTCTAATCTTCACAATCTTCCTGTGAAGTTGCTTGTAAAGCACACACACACACACACACACACACACACACACACACACACACACCTCAGCCAAGAGTCTTTAACTTGAAATTGATGGCAATCAATTTGAAATTCTGGATTCTCTATCCAACCACACAACTCCTTCCTGATACTCTCCCAGCCAGTAGAATGCCTCAGATGGCTGTTGCCATTGTCCCTGGACCAAGAGATGAGCATGTGAATTAGACCCACACAGGAGCAATGGAGTAAACCCAGAAGTTCAAGGTGTGGCTTGAAAATAGAAAAAGCCAAGAAATATTGTGAGGATGTGTCAAGATTGTCTATCTTGAAAGATGGAGATGAATGGAACTGGGCAGGAAAGGAGGAGATGGGGAAAAATGTTTAGTCAGTTTCATGTGTGTTAAGCTGGAAGCTCCTGACACATCTTGATAGAGATGTCCAGGAGTTGATGGTGAATGCAGGACAGGACTGCTCCTGGAGTATATACTTGGGAAAATAATAGCTCATAATGGTAGTATTCTTGGCTTTGGTGTTGAAGTGAGTGGGCTCACATTTCTACTCCACTACTTACTGATTATTTGACCATGGACAAGCCATCAATACTCTCAACCTTAATATTATATCTATGACATGGAGATACAAATAAAGCCCATAGCAGACTATCAGCACTTGGGCACAACATAAGACCTCAAGCAACAGAAGGGTCAATGGGATTATCTTGGAATCTCTAGAGGAAGAATGAGGACTAGCAGATAAATGGCTGGGACCATGTCCATGAGACAGATGCCCAAGATGTTGGTGGGACAGTAAAAGTAAGTCAAGGACAGGCATTTTCTAATGATAGGATGACACCCAATGGAACCCAAACAGGAAAAAACAAAAAACCATATTTGTTGATTTTATATCCCCCTGCTTTGTAAACCTTCTCTAAGACAAGTGAAGTCATAGTACAGGCCCACTTCAGCTGTGGGAACCAGGGCTGAGGCCTGTTATGTGTGATCATGTGTCACCTGGAAAGCCTGAATTTTGAAGTTAGAGTGTTGGTAACTTATTTATAAAGTGATTTCTGAATTTTTAAAGATATTTTTATTTACTGATTTAAGAAAGAGAGAAAGAAGAAGAGAGAGAATGCATGCACCAGGGCCTTCTGCCACTGAAAATCAACTTCAGATATATGTGCCACTTTGTTAATCTGGCTTTATCCAGGTACTAGGGAATCAAACTCAGACCATCAGGCTTTGCAAGCAAGCACCTTCAAATGCTGAGCCATCTCTCCAGGCCTCTGCAGTTTTAACGGGCTTCCCACAATCTAGTATTTGCCTGGGTGTTGTAAGTTCACCCTAGATCTGGATTGGCCAAGGCACAGTTTAATCCCTGGTCTTTTGGCAGACTCTGACTTATAGTTATGTAGGATGGAGAGGTTAGACGTCCATGCACAACAGTGTTTGCTAGCCTGTAGAAGGTGGTGATGAATTTGACTCACTAGCATGAATCTGAACAAGACAGTGCATTGTCACCACCAACCAAGCTGGCTGGCTCTTGTTGCCTGAAGAAGGTTAAGGTGGGAGACAGCAGAGGTGTGTGTGAGCATGCACATATGTGCTGTGCACGTACATGTGGATTTGCATGTTTGCCTCATGTATATAGCTTCAGAAATCTACCTTGAAAAGCTCTATACTCAATGCTGTCTGCACAGATGTATGTAAAGTAAACTTCCCATTTTCCAGTGCTTCTCCCTCTTCACCAAAGCTCAGCACCATTTGTGTAGTTGATGTCTGTCTTTAGAAATAATCATAACTTGCATGACTATAGATGAGGGCAAAGAGTTCTATCATCAACTAAAGGACCCAATGGAGTCAGGCTGGGAGGAAACACCAGGGAACACAAGGGAATTCATTTTTGATTCTCCTTGGTTGAGAAGTGAAGTGACTATATTTGGTCTATCTTGAATTTGGTAGTCTGGTTTTGGCCCAGTAGAATTTTGACACTTTGACCCAGGCAGCTAGATCCTATAACTAATGTAGAACATGTCCAGTGCAATAGAAGCCTTCCCTGTGCACTTTCACGCGGCAAGGTGTGGGGTTGCAGCCTATAACGGAATACGCCAACCCTGACTCCTGCGTTGTGCTGGTCTTCATATATGCCATGAATATCTGAGCACTCTTCTGCTGCTATTGCTCACAGCCTGACCCACTCACCAGCCCTTGCGGATAGATGCTGAAGATGATCCACGTCTGCCAATGTCCTACTGCTACTGCCTGCCTGGTCTCTGCAGCTTCTTTCACATCTGATTCATTCCTTGACCTGATAATACATCATCTTTTCCAGGAGTCTTTCATGATCCTTTTCTGAGGAAGGCTTCCTCCACCAGCCTCACTCCTAGCATGAGTTCTTCTCCTTTTGGTGTTCCTCTCCAATTATGTTGCATTTTTTCTGGGTTTAAGTATTTAATCCCAAGTTTTCTTTACTTGCTTGATTCCTTCTTTTTCCTTTCTTTGATTCCTACATCTTTCTCTCATTCCTTCTTTTGTTTCCTTCCTTCCTTCCTTCCTTCCTTCCTTCCTTCCTTCCTTCCTTCCTTCCTTCCTCTTTCCTCTTCTTTACCTTCCTTCTTTTCTTTCCTTCTGTGTATCATTGCTCTATCGTTAGTACCTAACATAGTACCTGGCAAACAGCCAAGCCCTCGGTTTAAGACTTTTGAAGAAATTAATGGAATGAGGTCCCTCCTTCATATAATCATCTATATTGAATTCTGCCTCTTATGATACAAAACCACCATGTTTCCTTGGATGAACCAAGTCTTCCTACCCTTTCACAGTAGCTGTTCCTCTCTGGGGACTGTGTCCCTTCTACTATGACTTCAGCTGCTCATTTGACAATGCCAGCTAGCCTGGATAATTCTGCTGATGCCTCAGGACTAGTGCAGGTGTCCCTTTTTGGTATGCCTCCCTGGTTATCCCCTGGCTGGCTAGGTCTCTCCTTCCTTGCTTCTCTGAGAGCCAGCCTGTATCTTCTAGACTGGATGTCAACCATATCTTTATTTGTGTCTGTGCCTATCTCCTTTTTGCACCCCTAACCTGAGGGACTGCTACCCAGTAAGAGGTGGCCTGGATGCCAAAAAAACCTTGGGCAAGGCTTCCAGAGCTACACTTTCCTTCTGTTCTGGCTTCCTCAGCTGTGAATGGATTCATAAGTGAATCAACCTCACAGGTTGTTACAGGGATAAATGAGTTATTGCCTGCAAAGCACTTAGAGTGATGACTGAAATGTTTAAGTACCATGAAAATGGCAATTGTTTCTCATGATTGGATTGTCAAAGCCAGATCTATAATACATGCTCAATGAATGAATGAGACCAATCAAGATGACCCAATCCCTCCCCCTTGCCCAGTATGACCAAATTCTCACACTTTTAACAACAGGTAGAATTCAATATTCCAAGTGGCTTTAAGTGTGACCAATCCCCATTGCTAGGTGCCTCGTTTATATGAATGAATGACTATAGTCTACAGAGAAGAGATCATTTATTTCACCTAGTAAAAACCAAAAGACTTGACAGTATTTAAATGTTAGTTAAGCATGAATTCTATTTCTTTACTGGAAGTCAAGACATAGTAACAGTGGACCAAATAAAGGGAAACTAGACTCTAAATCAAATAAATCAATAAATCAAATAAATAAATAAAATTACTTGTAATAATAATAATAATTTTATTCCATTTCAACAATTTAAGAATACTTTAAAAATGAAGAAAATTATGAAAGGCATTGAAAAGTAGGCACTAAGGCTTATTTGTCTTAGCTGCTCTGGAAAATATGCATTTGGAATGACATCATTTTGGTTCTTACTCCAGTTTCAAGATTCAACATGGAAATAGTTAAATAAATTTTTAAAAAGTAAGTGAAAGGAACATCCAGATGATGGAACCACTTGGAGAAAGAATTGATTTTATTTTTAGTTTTCTGAATAAAATTTAAAATAAGTTCACCAGCTGCCCACAAGCCCATGGGGATAATGATGTTTATATCCATGACATCTCAGAGGGACAGGATTCCATTTGGGACGTACCCTAAGGACATTCTGAGTAGCAGAACCTAAACTATTGGCCAAAGGCCCTCCTGTCACTATTCATATACATTCTAGGCATGTTTAGCCAGATTGCTGTGGACAATATTAAGAGAAAGCTAGAGTCACCTCAAATTTGCATCAAATAATCCACCTACTACCACTATTTCCAGTTATGTTAATGAGAAGTCATTAGATCCTTGAATGTCAATTTTCTCATCTGAGCAGTAGGGATAGTAGCCCAGTCTAGCATGGCTGACATAGTAAGAAAAGTGAAATGAAACAGGCACCACGTCCCCAGGTGTCTGGTTAACAGATGACTCTCACTCACTGGAGTACCTAATAAGTTGCTGTCACTTATGTAATTATTCTCTATCTTTCCTGATCTCATAGGCTAGACAAAAATACCCCTGCCCATTTGGTACTGGGATAAACACAAACTTTCTTCAAGGCTGAGTTAAGCATTTGCATCCTGTCTGTTTTGGCCATGGTAACAACTGTCCTCCAAGACACCTGCATACAGGTGACTTGACTTGATTTCCATAAAGCTTCCCAGATGCTGTAAATATGGAAGCAGTCAGCTAATGAAATGAATCAGCTTGTCTCATAGCCTTATCCCACTGACTGGGAGTGACGTGCAGTCTGTAGAGCTGGTCAATTTTATTGATCTTGTGTGCATGAAATATGTTTTACAATGATCCCAATAGAGGACCAATGTGTGCATTTACTGTGACTATAAAGAAATTATGAGTTAAAGATATAGAAACTTAATATCTACTGATTTAACAAGTGTGATAACTTCAAAAACCTGTGAATTACCACTCTCCTTGCCAAAAGCCTCTGTAGTTACTATTAAAGAAAATTAGTATCCATTTAACTGTCACCCAAATTGGGAAAAAATATATAGCTTGAAAATTATCATACAGATCCAAGAATTGGACCTTAAAAAGGGTATTAGGCGGTTCCATTTCGACACATGCCTAAATTGTTGTGTTTATGGCTCCTACCTCCAGGATAGTATTCAAATACAGATAGAAAGACATCCTTCGATTCATTAATTTAAGTAGATAACAGATTGCTTTGTGGATCAGAATCTACAAAAACTATATTCTGAAGATTAATTTTAATTGAAATGCTTGGGGAAAAAATAACCGATCCCCTAGGATGTGTTGATAACTGAAAGTGGCCTCTTTTTTGGCTTGTGAAACTGGATTTCATTCTGCACAGCAGTATTTTTCAGAAAATAACATGAGAGTCACATTTATCATTTCAAATTCTCTTATAGTCACATCGAAAAGAACCAGGTGAGATCAATTTTGGCAATATATTTTATTTAACACTCCTGTGTGTGTGTGTGTGTGTGTGTGTGTGTGTGTGTGTATTATGTGTAGTTCTATTATATTACCCTATCAACCAGTACTCAACATGAACTGTATTAATGGCAAGTTTATGTTCTTTTTTTGTACTATCTTTGGATTCTAATCTGTATCTTATGCCTATAGTACATGCCAACTTTAGCAGTTAGGGTTTTTTTTTTAATTATTTATTTGTGTGCATGTGCATATGGGTGTAGCAGCTTTGTGTCTGGCTTTACTTGGGGACTGGGGAATTAAACCTGGGTCAGTATTTTGCAAGCAAGTGCTTTTAACCATTCCCTAAGCCCTCGACTAGTTATTTTTAAATCACTGCATAATCACAGGTAGCAAACAACTGTCCACTAGACAAGACTGTTCTTCTATTCTAGGGGAAGATTTGTGCATTTTAGAAGATGAAAGAAAAAGCCATCCTCTGAATGACCCCCAACACATTGCAGCTTGGCCTTAGCTCTCATGTACATCTCTTTCTCAGTTCTTGTCACTACTCTGTGCCAGGAGGATCTTGTTCCCATTTCATAGATGTGGAAATCACTCAGAGAATTGTCTTCCTTTGTTGATGAGTAGCATAATTGGGGGTGAGATGAGCCTTCTGGCGGGACATATCCTCTGCTGTTTCAATATTAATGTCATTTACAGTTTCCCCACTGTTCTTTCATTAGCTGTCAAACACAAGGAGAGAACATGAGAAAAAAAAATTTAAAGGTGAGAAATAAGAATAAACCCAGAATTGAGCAGAACATCCAAATAAATTTTAGGGAGGTGGATAAGCCTTCTGTTGTCATGAAACTATCTTTCCCCTTGAATAGACCCTTTGGAAAGAGAAACTCACGAGACTTCTTATATTAATGTTTCTAAGCCAGAAACTATATTCATCTTCATAGTTAGGTTTGGGGAAAATGCTTTACATGAATCATTTATGTTTTATAAATTCTAATTTCCCATTTTGTTTTTATGTGCATTATCCTCACAAGACTGCCTGGAGTAAGCTGGCATATCCTATTTTATAAGTTAGGAATCTGAGACCCATAGACCTAGGTCTTAAGTCATGAAGCTGGCCACATATTCAAACTCACAGTGATCTTCAAGCCCATTATTCAGCCCATGTTAGTTCCACAACAGCTCCATGGAGCTTTTCAGATAAATGGATACAGGATTGCCAGAGTTAAAGCTTCCCCTGCTGCCTAGGATAGAATATAAGAAAGTGATGAAACACACATTTTCTACATTCTCTAACATGTTTCTACCTCCTCATTCTTTGTCATTACCATAAGTCGAGTCACAGAAAATTATGAGCAGAAGCATACGCACTTGTGTGCAGAGAACTGGTCACTGTGTGCTTTGGTGGGAAAGGCATGGCTGCTCATCTTTGAGAGGCGTGGTAGAGAAAGTTCATGGTGGTGAGGAAATTAAAGGTGGCTTGAAATGAAAACCATCATAAGCACTTGCCCTCATACTTCATATCTTCTTTTTTGGTGACTGATGGAGTTTAATTAGGGTTGCTTGCATGATCATGACTGGGGGTTATTTACTACAGCAAGGGCAACTTACTCTTAGTGGCTATACTACTGGAGAACATGATGGCCCCTCCCCCAACAACAGTAACTTCTAACGTAGCATAATAGTGCCCCCACTCCCCAAAAGTAAAAGAGAGGAGTGTCCTTGCATTATCCATTTTACTAGAGGTCAGAAATATCAGAAAGGTCTACCTTTCCTTTTCTCTATCTATCTAAAGGAGTTCTCTCCCTAGATTTTTTCCCCCTTAAGTCTCACTAAATCTCTTCCTCCTTAAAGGAATTTCCCTTTCCTACAAGTGATAAAAGGGGGTTTTCTAGGACTCCCACTCTTGACTCCTCTTGGGCAGAAACTCTATTCTTTCCCTCTCTAAAATACCCCAATTTGGTTCCCTACATAAGATTTTCCATTTTCTGGAACCCCCAATTATCTACTCTTGGTTAAGAGTTCTGCATTCCTTCTTTCTCTTAAGTTCTACCTACAATCTCTGAAGTCTAAAAATCACACTCTATAGTCTTTGGTTCATTTTTTTGAATTTATAAGACAAGAACCTGGAGGCCACTGACTCAATGGAAGTTTTGTTTAACTGTGACAGCTCGGCACCCTATGTCCTGGATTAAAGCCCAAGTGGTCCCAGCAATTTCCCCAGCATCTTACAGTTCAAACAGAATATTAGAGCACCTCCCCACTGCTTTTTCTCCTCTGCCAGTCAGAGATGATGGGGCCTTAGATCCAAGAATAGAGTGTTCTTCCTTCCCCTGTAGGCTGCACAGTTTCTCCTGCCTCTCAGCTATATATGGAAATCAGATGGTTCCTTCCACAAATCCTTTGACAAAAAGTGCCATCATCAAGGGAACACTTCATCATATAAGGAAAATTGGGCTTCTGTTGACAGCAACTTTTTTACAACTTATTTCCTTTGAAGATAGGAAGCTATAAACAAACGGAGTTCTCCAAGAGACTCAAAGAGTGACTGAAAAACTAAACAGGCCTTTTCAGAGTGCTGCCCCTGGCCATCATTGTCTTCCTGAATGCCTGTGTAGACTGTCTTCTTGGTTTTTTTCCTTTCTTTCTTTCTTTTTCCCTTAGTTGTTGTTTTGTTTTGTTTATGCCTGTGCTTTGAAGGGCAAAACAGAGTACTGGGATATATAATTTAACTCTCTGCATTGTCCATTCTCATAAACACTGCTTAACACAGATAATTGAGACGTGACTGCCCTTTACCCAAGTCCCTTATTCAATTTGGTCCTTGTTAGCAAAGCTGAGTCCCGAAGAGCATGACCATCAGTCAAATTTACCTTGTTATCTGTGATTTCCTCTTTCACTCAGGACTTTGGATAATATTCTCTCTAAAGATGGGGGGGGGGGGCGGTAGGTAGAAAGACCCAGAAATTGAATTTAACAAGAAATGCAGGGCTGGAGAGATGGCATATTGGGTGAAAGTGCTTGTTGCATAAGCATGAGCCCACAAGTTTGATGGGCATGGCCACACATGTCTGTATTTTTAGTAAAGTGGGAGGTGTAGCCAAGAGAATTGCTGGGGTTTACTGGCTAGTTAGTCTATCCAGAAAATGTAGCAAGCTCTACATTCCATGAGAGACTCTGCCACAGGGAAATTAGATGGAAGAGCAAGGGAGGACATTCAACATTCCCTTCTGGCCTTTCCATTTAAGTTTATGGGGCCTATGCATCTATCTGCCCACACATGTATATACCACACACACTAAAAACAGGTAAAAATATTTATCTTTATATTCTCAAATTCTAAGTATATGTCACAGTGTTGGTATTGGCTTATTAGATAGTAAAACTGTACTCTGGAGTGTGTGAACTTGACTGCCTTCTTCATTGTTATAAGTGTCAGCATTTCACACAAATCTAGCACTGAACAAATAACTTAAGAAAATAGCACACATGGAATATTGATGTTAGTAATGTGGACTTACCTCACACTCTGACAGGGACCACTCTGTGGTTTATATGAGGTTATCTGATCTCAATACTATACAATAGGTGTCATTATCTTCATTTACAAAGGAATATGGGGGGTGGAACACATGTGCCTGCCCAAAGTCATGGGCCTAGAATAACAGAGCCACACTTTCTATTTACACTCTTTTCTTTAAGTCATGTAAGCCTTTAATCCCAGCATTTAGGAGGCTGAGGTAAGAGGATCTCTGTGAGTTTAAGGACAGTCTGTTCAACAAAGTGAGTGATAGGTCAATCGGCACTAGAGTGAGACTCTGCTTCTAAAAAGCCAAAATAGGGCATTCAATAGGACATTTTATCTCTTTTTAAAAGTTTGGAACTATGAGGTGAATACTGTCTCAGTAGGAAAGTCTCAGATTAGTTAGCTGGATGCACCCAAAACATTTGCACAGCAGTCTCTGTCAGTCTGGAGTGTAGCTGTTGCATGCAGTCCATGGAACATGTTGATTTCTGTTAATTGATGATGGAGATGTGAAAATTTTGTAGCTTTCATAGTTCTGGAATCCTTGAAGGATGGGCTTGAGATAGAAAAAGGCCTCAAGTATCTGAATGAATAGATAAAACTAACTGGAAAGACCCACTGAGCACACTTCTGAGCTTCATGTACAGGCAGTTTCTATAAAACAGGATGTAAGGCCTAGGAGAGGCTTGGTTGACAAGGCATAAACAGGTCTGTGCCAACTTCCTCTACAGGTTTCTCCCCTTATTGCTTTACTAATTTTCCCTCCATAATTTTATGTGTATTATCTGAAACACCATGCTAAGACCTTATTTTGTTTTAAACAATTAGCTCTTCCCACTGTCCATAATTTTCTACAACTGGTTTTGCACCTTTCTCTGCAGAGTCCTACCATCCATCCTGAGCACTCTCAGTTCCATCTTCCATCACTGCTCATCCTCCACTTTCTTCTGTGAGGAAGCTCAACTCATCCTACTCTTTCTGGGGTCACTCTTCATGTGCTCCTTGGAACCTACTCCCTTCTTCCCTTTGTTACTTCTGTTTTTCATTGTTCCCTCCTCTCTGCCTTCAAATGTGCTCAGATCACTCTTTGCTCAAACAAGTGCCCCCAGAGCCATTGTGCCTGCTTCCCATTGTCTTTCCCCTCACCAGTCTTAGAAATCAGCCTTTGTACCACACCCCACCTCGTTGCTCACTCTACTGTAATCATCCACAACAGGATTCTGACCCTCAACATTTTTCAGAAATTGCTCTTTTGAAAGTTATTCAGATAGCTTAATGCCTTAAACTTCTTCTTAGACACATCATGCTTGAATTTTTTGAAGTATTTGGCAAATTATTATAATTTATATTTTTTGAAGTTCACATGACATAAAATTAACCATTCAGCATAGTTATCTGAATGGCCTGTAATACGTTCACAAGCTGTGTTCCACCACTTCAATCTAGTTCCAACATATTCTCATCACCCACAGGGACTCTCCATACCTACTAAGTATTTTCTCCCCATTCTCCCTTCTCCAACTCCCTGGTAGCCAACTTGCATTTTGTCTTTAGGAATTACCTATTTTTATTTTATAATCCTTGAACCTTAACTCTTAAAATCCCTGGTCTGTTGTAGTTGGCTTCTTGTACCAAGCATAATATCTGAAGGTCTTCTACATGTTAGCATGTGGACGCTAGGAGTAAATAAAATTACATTGTGTGTGTTAACCACAATTTGTTGATAAATTTATCTGTCAATTGATGTTTGGGCTGGTTCTACCTTTGGCTATTATGAACAATGTCACTGTGAATATGTGCATTCATGTATTTGTTGGAATACTCATTTTTGCTTCTTTTTCTAGATAGCTAAGAGTTGAGTGGCTGGCTCATATGTTAATTCTATGTTTACCTTTTTGAGAAACCAACAACCTGTTTTCCATAGCAGCTGAACTGTTTTACATTCCTACTGAAGCATTTGGCAGTTCAGTTTACTACAGTGTTCTCTGCTGTGCCAGCAAAATTGCTGCACCATCCTTATTCTTTCCATTCAGGTAATGCCAGCCTTTCCCTGTTCTTCTCTTCTACTGCCTTTTCTTATTTCTGTGCCAATGCAGGTGCCTGTCAATGTGCTTTCTTGTTTTCTTCTCTGCTCTTTTCTCCTATTTTCTACAGTATCATCCAACTTATGACTATTTCCCCTTTACAAATTTACGACTGTATATTTCTGACCTTGAATTCTTCACATCTACCTGCTAAAAGAGCATTTCTATCTGTATGCCATATTTATGTCTCAAAGTGAGTGTGTGTGTGTGTGTGTGTGTGTGTGTGTGTGTGTGTGTGTGTCCCCCATACCTATCCTCATGAACCTGAAGCCCTCTCTTCCAGGTACTCTATTTCTCTCAGTGGGGTCTTGTTTCCTCAGGAACCCACCATCTTGGATTTGCTTGTGGTGCTTTATTACTTGAGAGATGGATTTCCTCTTCTCCTATTTTTTTAAAACCTTATGCTTCTCCATCATAGCAGCCACACTGGCTTAGCTATATATCACTTCTTCCTACCTGGTCATGAGAGGGCCTCTCTGTTTCCTTAGTCCAGCCTCCACCTTTCCTTTGTTGTCTCTCCACACATCTACTACTGTCTACTACTACTGAGATGGTTTACCAAA
The DNA here is from genome assembly GCA_036365145.1 of Orientallactaga sibirica. NCBI lineage: Eukaryota > Metazoa > Chordata > Mammalia > Rodentia > Dipodidae > Orientallactaga > Orientallactaga sibirica. The sequence goes on along the minus strand of JAEOAD010000017.1, from coordinate 29,731,462 downwards.
GAGCATCTGGGATCATGCTGTGCCCTAGCCTAAGGCTATCAGGTTACAATACCCACTGAGAAACTCTCATATTAACCCCAAACTGCTTTGTCATTTTTTGCCATGCATCATCTTCATATCCCCACCATTCATGTGATTCTCCCACCAGAAAGTGCTGCATGTTTTCCACGTTACTGAAACCAAGTGGCCCCTTGCATATTTTTGTCTCGGTGGTGGAATATGTGAGCTGCAATGGAATGATAGGTATGAGGACCCAGTTAGGAGTTGTGACAAGAACATGAGCATCAGTGCTTGACTTACTGTTTAATAATGTATACTTTTTTAGCAAAACAAATGCTATATGCCAACAATCCAGTCCTTGTTATAGATTTTCTTTCTCTGTTCCGTTTCTTTTGATTTTCAAAGTTGTAATTAATCATGGTGAAAATAACGTTTCAGAAACATAATCTGCTTACAAGTTATACAAGTTAAACACTTGGTAATGATTGGTTCCGAGAGCTCAGCAATCTGAATCTCACTGAGACACCCTGGATCCATTACAAACATGAAGCTCCCACCCAGAGTGACTTTATCAGCAAATTTCTGATTATTGGCCACTCCAGCCAGCTTCATTCTACCTACTACCAGATGTTGTCACCGTAACCTATAACACCTATCGTTTTATTTATTGTATCGATACAGATGAATGATGCAAAACTTTCAAGGAAAATAAGACAAAAAAAAGGTTGTTCCCTTGAGATATTTAGCCTGCTCTTCTATAACTTCTTTACTTATGTATTTTTTTTTTCAATTGTGGTGTCTTTGGTCAATCACTGAATTCCTTTGTAAGAGGGTTAACTTTGTCCTTGATGATAACACAATTCCTGCAATGCAGAAATGAAAATAACTGAGATATTGTAAAGGAAGGAAAATGGCTAGATAAATGAGAAGCATGAATAATTTATGGAGAAATAATTCAAGCAGCTAACTATACCATGCATTCTCTGTTTACTTCATGAATGATCCATATGCCAAGTCCATGCAAGTTAATGTTTATTTCGAGAAACCTTTACCAAAATGAGCAAGAAGTAGTGAATGCCTCATTATCCCCTCACAGTGCCTAATGATACATTATTTTCTGTTATAAAACTTCAGGGTTTCTGAATGCATTGTTATAAATCCAAACTGTCAACATCTCTTTGGTAAGAAAAGGCACTGCATCCTATAGAAATAAGATGTAAGATTAACAATTCAGGCTTGTGTATTTTCATCTCTTCCTGAATTCTATCATACATGGCAGAAAACTATAATCCATATATTTTTATAGAAAATATGCTATGAACACCCATAAAACATTTAGAAGCATTTACAGAAGCAAAAATTGAACTTTCAGAAATGAAACCCTAAATAAGAAGACAGGAAGGACAGAATATCCACAGTGATTAATAAGACAGACATTTCATAAAATACTGTTTGTGGAAGCAATTGGTTTTGGAGATTAGCCCAAAGTCAAAAGCTATCTGGTGGTTCTTTTCACCTTAGAAGACACTGAGGCATGTCATAGCTCAGTCTCTAGAGTCAATCTTCCTGCTTTTCAGTCCCAGATCTGGAACTCATCATCCCTGTGATGCAGGAAAAAAATTGGTTTACCCTTTTAAGATTTATTTATTTTTTCTGCTGATGAACTGGGACTAAAAGTGGTACTTACCTCCTAGAAAAGATATGAGAGTAGAGTGAGAGCATTTGGGATTCTTATGGCATGTGGCTGCAAATGATATTTCCTAGTGAAGACGGAGTGACCAGAGAATATGCCTCTCATAGGGAAATACCCAGGCAAAGAGCACTGGCTTTGACTGTAACTTAACAAGGAAGCTAAAAAGGTTTTATGAGCTCAATACATGGCCTCAAAATGTGTCACTAAGATTCAGTGTTCCTTTCCTGTTCTTCATATTGTATGCACTGTCATGTTTACATAATGTCTTTCCTGTCAGAAGATGGGCTCATATTAGTATAATGCAGGACAATGTGCAACAAAATGATTTACCAAAGTCAGATGCAATATGGCAGAGGAGCACATGAGGTCCCAACGATAGAAAATTATTAATATCTTGGCTTGCTTCTGAAAAACAGCTCCATATTGCATAGTGGAGATACAGATACACTTTACATGTAAAATTTAGCAAGATTAAGGGTTAAAAATTTAAAAACATTTACCATGTAAACATTAACCAAGAAGTAAGTCGGTATGCCTATGCTATTATAAGAGGAAATGGACTTTCAGGAAGCAATATTACTACAGATAAAGAGAGCTATTTCACTGTTATAAAGCCATGCAACAGACTGATATGATAATCCTAGATTGAAATGCCTTCAATAACATGTGCTAAAAATTAATATATCAAGCAGGACTAATGTTAGAAATAGAAAAGTCCAGAATTGCAGCTGGGAAATTCATTGTTATTGTGTTTGTTTGCTTTTTGTTATTGTTATTGTTGATTTTTAAGACAGGGTCTCAGTCTGTAATCCAGGCTGGCCTGGAAATCATTATGTAGCTTAGGATGGCCTCATACACATAACAACCCACCTGTCTCAACCCCTGAAAGCACTGGAATTACAGGCTGCAGCTATCATACTCAACTTCTAGCTGGGTTTGGCACACAGTTCCATAGTTGAAAGAGAAATAGTATAACTACAAACAAAAGTGATGGAAATTTCAGTAACACATATCACAGTGAACCTGAGTACTCCAAGGTATAAATTCTTCTTAAGTACATGTTGCAATAGTTACCAATATGTGATGCTCTGATCATAAACTATATCTAGACAAAGCTTAAAAGATAAAAATCACCCAGAACATATTTTCTGACTACTAAGAATACATACTGAGAATCAATAACAAACAAAGCAGATGATATCCACTTGCTTAGAATGTAAGCAATGCACTTTGAAATGGTCCATGGGTAAAATAAATACTAATAGAAAGTAGAAAATAATTTGAATAGAACATAGATGTAGCAGTTACCTTCCCATTGCTAAAACAAAATGCCTAACCAGAAACAGCTTTTGGGGAGAAAGGGTGTATTTTGGCTTATGGTATCAAAGTAAAGCTGTATCCTGGCAGAGTAAGCATAGCAGAGCAGGAAGCTGGCTCACATCCTCACATATCAGCAGTAGGAAGGAAGCAGCAACAGTGAGCTCACTAGTACTGGAAACTGGGCTGGAATATAACACCCCAAGGCCCACCCCCACTTTCACACTTCCTACATCAAAACTCTATCTAGGAGGCAGAATCAGCCTTACATGCATATGTCAAGAGTCTCTAGAGATTTACATGCACATATAAGTGATTCTAAGATAACAAAGAAGAAATTTATTAAAATAAAGTCAATAATAAAGAAAATGGATATTGTATAGGAAAATATCAGTAAAAATATAATTTTTTGGTTCCTTGAAGAATGCATGACTTGATAAACTCCTACTAAGAGTGATCAAGGGAAAAAAAATCAGAACAGGGACAATTATCAATGAAGAGACTATAAGTGGAAATGTCAGTGGGGGTCCTCTAAGTATAGAAAGCACAAAATGCTTTATGAGAATCATGAGAATCAGTTTGGCATATAGAATTAGAAAACCCTATAAAAATATGAACTCTCAATACACCAAAACATACAAAGTAGAAAATCTGAATTGGCCTACATTTATTACAAAACCTTTTCAGCTAAAGAATGTTTCAAGACCAGGTGACTTCAAGGTGAATTGTACCAAACTTTTAGAGAAGACACAAGACCAACTTATACAAAGTCTTTCAACTCTTTTCTAAAAGTCTGCAGCACCTTTGTCACAATAGAGCCAACCTGAGACATTACAAAACAATCCCTTGTCAGCATATATGGGAAGATAAATAAATCAGACACCAGTGATTAGTATTCATTAAGCTTCACCATTGAGAAAGTGAAATGACAGGTTGATGAGTGGGAAAGTTATTTATTATGCATATGTCTACAGTGCATTTACCCACGACATATTAACAACTCCTGTAAAACTATAACAAGACAGAGAATCCATTGAAAATATGGGGAAATAGTTTTTACAGGCCCTTTACAAAAGAAAACCTTTCTAAAACCACTGAGCTTATAAGAAGACGTGTATCATTTGTATACAAGGAGATGCAAAGTAAAGCTACATGGAGATTATATGTAAATGTTAAGACCCAGGCAAACATACACACACACACACACACACACACACCTCCAAAAATACTTCAAAATAAACAAACTAACTAACTAACAAGTGATGTCCAAGATGTACAACAGCCAGGACTCTCACACATTGCAAAGCTGAACAGTTTATGACCTAGACATTCTACTAGATTTAATCCTAATATATTGTAGACATACATTCCCAGGTAGATATTAGAATGCTCAGAACAACACTACTAAGAAGAGCTTGAGGCCAGAAACATCCAAAAGCCTATCAGGAGACAAGTTGGTAAAATTTTGATCATATGTTAAGAACTTTTATTATGTTCATGGTCATGGTTAACTCTTATAGATATGACATGGGTGAAAGAGGCCAGGCAGGAGGGAGAATATCTCATCTAAGTCAAAGGTCAACACTAGGCAGAATTAATGTCTGCAAATCCTCTGAAATCAGCATGCTGGGTACTTTGGAAAGGATGAAGACCTAAAGGAGTCTAAGAGAAGTATCTCAGATGATGAGAATGTTGTGTGCCTTCATCTCCATGGTGATAATATAGGCAAACACTGTAAAAAATTACACAACTGTCTACTTACAGCTTTTCAATTTAAAATGGGAATGAGCTATGACATACTTTCATTAAAGTTAAAAGTAAAAAAGGAATGACAATCAGACTTTTCCTTTTGGGAAGTTGGAAGGTATTTATGGCAGCCACTCTAGTGTAAAAACCTCACCAGCAAGGCTGCAGCCCTAAGAGCTTAGCCTAGGTACTGTGTGTAAAGCCCTTGCACGGCCAGTTTGAATGTCCCTTTCTGGCTATGGTGATTCCTTTTGTCCTGGTCTCTCATAAAATGTCTTGAGATCTGTCTGCCCATAGGAACCTCCTAAATAAAGGTCAGCATGGTCTAGCTACAGGTGCAGATCTGAGGCAGGTGACACCCGCAGCTTACATAATCATGAGGAAAAAGTGTCCATGCCTAAATTTGGCTTGGTGCTTCCCTGTGACATACTATTATAGGGTATATCTACAATGCTTTGATTGTAAAATGCCCCATACTATGCTCATGTGCTTAACACTTGCTCCCTAGCTAGTGGCACTGTTTGGGAAGTTCAGAGGTAGAGCCTAATTGGAGGAAGTAGGTCACTGGAGGACAGGACTTGAGAAATACAGCCCAGTCCTGGTTCTCACCCAAGTTTCACTGTTCCATAATCCACTAAAGCATAAGGAAGCCATTTCATGCTCCTGCTGCCATGGAGTCACCCAGGGCCATGCTTTCCTTGCCATGATGGAATGTATTCCTTCCAACCATGAGCCAAAATAAACACTCCTTCCCTTAAGCTACTTCATGTCAGATATTTGATACCAGTGATGAGGAAAGTAACCAATACAACATCCGTAAATATGGAAACATTATAATGGGTTAGAGGATGTGTCTTGCAATTTATGTTTTTGGAATTAAAGGGGATCTTAGATTGCCATGGCTCCCAGAGACAATTTTACTTTCAAAAATAAGAAAACCTTTAAGTGCATGACATCTTTATTATCTTCCAAATAAATATAAAGCTTGTTGATTTTGTCAATTACATATTGGGCTAGGTTAAGGATGGCTTTCTTCTCTTCCTTTTGAGAAAGAAAATGACAGAATTTTCTGGGGAATATTTTTCCATCTTTGCTTTCTTTTATGGAAAAGATAGGTTATGCATAAAATAAAAATATTGAGGGTTGGGGATATAGCTCAGTGGTACAGTGCTTGCCAAGCATGTGGAAAGCCCTTGGTTAAACCCCAGGGTGTGTCTTATTATCACAATGGTCTAGCCAGGATTCCAGCCAGATGCCTAGGGAGGCCAAGGAGACCTGTGCTGCAGCAGTGGGTTGCCTCCCCTGAGCTCCTGTGACCACACAGGGAGAAGATAGTAATGGTGCTTCTGTAATGATGTTCTTCTGGCAGACATGTCTGTTGCCGAAATGGAACTGGACACACAGGAAAGAGAAGAAATAGCCTCATATAGCACATTACAAAGTAGAAAGCTTTTGAAGTCAGCAGCTGGGTTGGTCCTGAAAACAAATGTGCAGTCTGAGAAAAAGAATTACTGCTGACATCAGCCGACCTCCTGAAAACCGCCTGGTGATGAGATTATCTCTTTTCCAGGACTCTTACAGCCTTTACAAGGAGATTTTCTTGCTTTGCTTTGCTTTCCTTTCCTTTTTTTTTTTTTTTTACCTGATGGGACCTCCTGGTCTGTGTTGATCCATTTTCATTCAAAGATGGATGTAGTAGTTGTACTGTATTCACCCTAGTTTGAGTTCCCTGGAAAGCAGAGCATCTGAGGACAGATGCTGTCTCTGGGAGGTAGTCTCAGGAAGCAGGATGGCAGTAAGGCAGAGAAGGGTCAAAAGCCAGGAAGAAAAATTGTATTATTGAGGTTGCTTATATCTACAGGGAGATTTATTTCAGTTCTTCCAGAACCTTCTAGAATGTCTCCTGGAATCATCCTTCTGCAAGTTGAATGAGCTGATGTCTTTATTCACAGCCTTCCTACTTCCCATAAGTTGAGAGTTTCCTCATAGAGTTTCATCTGCCTTGTGCATTGGACAAGCTTCTCCATGTATCAGAGATGGTTTCAGGTAAAATGACTCCCAGTCAGGGAAGCCAGGAGAGAGTGCGATTATGAGAAACTGTATCACAGTTGCTGCTGGAACTGAGACATGGGCAATGGATCGTCTGCCACAGTCTCGGTTTCCTCCAGGAGATCCAGATCTCTGAAGAGAGAAGGCATCATCACTCAGCACATGCGCGGGGACACTTGACCACCAGCGTGGTTTTGAGTCAAGCTATCCATAGCAACTCAGTGAGAGGACAACGACTTTCTGGACCCATAAACAAGATACATTGTCAATAAATCTTAGAGGGTAAGATGTGCATCCTTTGTGGAGTGATCAGCTATTTAAATCATTGGAACCTTCTGGTCTCACCGCATTTGTGAATCTAAGACTTTTGCCCTTCAAGATCAAAAGGAGCTGTAGCTTCAGAGCTTCCCAGATCCTTCTTAATAAGCGCATCTTCCTGTTTTATCAACAAGCCTCTAATAAACAGTTTTTTGATATGAAAGAGATGGGGAGCTAATATTTTTTCAATACAAATTGATAGAGTTAGAGAAAGCTATTTGGCCTAGATAGTCAATCCTACTAAAAAGTGATGATCAGCCATCAAATACTTGAATCTCCAATCTCGAAAATCTAACAGTTATAACATAGGACCCAGACCTGACTAGAGAGGAAATAAAAGGAAAGGAAAGTATGGACTCTGGGTCAGGACATACTGGTTTGTGTGAAATGATGAAGTAAATACAAAATTTACTTGTATTTTCATTCTTGGCTATGAGGTTCCAGCTAATACGCTATACAATATGCCTAATAAAAATGACTTGAGGGAAGAAAGATTTACTTCAGGCTCACAGTTTCATGGCAGAGAAGGTATGGTAGCTGTTACAGCAACCTTCTGTTTGCTGGAACAAACATCCAACCAGATGGAGCTTATGGGAGGAAAGGATTTATTTCAGGCTCACAGAATCCAGGGGAAGCTTCATTATGGCAGAGGAAGATGGCTCACTTCCACAGATCCATAGCACAGAGCAAAAGAGAATAGCCAGACTTCAAGCTGGCTCAAAACACACCTAGGGCTGGAGTCAAGGTCTGCCTTCAGTGGCACACCTCCTCCAGCAGGGCTCTGCCTGCTGGAGACTTAAGCAGGAAGTTTAATCTTAATTAAATAATACCTGAGACTATAGGACATTTACATTCAAAAATATAATAGTAACATTCAAGGTAGCCACAGCATGAGACCACTTGCTCTTATCTCAGGGCAAGCTCATATCCTAGAAAACAGAGATCTCACTAGGAAACAGGGCTGGGCTATCACCCATATATCCCTCTTCTCTAAAACCATTGCCTCCAGTGAGGCCCTACCTCCTAAAGGTTTCAAAACAGTACCTCTAGCTTAGGACCAAAGAGTTCAAACACATAAACTTGAGGGAGACATTTCATATTCAAACCACAATAGTAAGGTCATTCTCCTCTGTGTACACACAAGCATATTTGACTCTACTGAGTGTTCCATTCATTCATCCTAAACATTATAGCCCAAACCTCTTATATAATAGTTTCTCTATGAGCAGTAAAGCTGCCATTAAAGTGTTTAAGTTTAGTGGCTAATGAGTTTGTTCTGATACAATCTGACACATAGCAAGTACTCAGTATCAGTCCCTTGGCAGAATAAATGCAAGAATGGATGGATAGATGTTAACATGAACCTCTTTCTTTATGAACCTAACATCAGCCCCTCAGATACCAGATTTACTCAAAGTCATGCATCAAGGTAGCAGAAGATTGGAGATATATTCCTGTGTCTAATGCATTTTCAATCTTTAGGAGTGTGTGCTCCCTTCCCACAGTCATTGCTAATTGAATGGACATCTCAAGAGATGATCAAGAGATGAATTCAATGGCACATAATTAAGAGTGGCAGAAGTGCTGCATGGTGCCATGTGGACTTTCTGTGTTCCTTAAGCCATTTCATGTGCAATACCATAATCACAGTTTATGAAAGCCCTCTATCTTGACTTCTTCCCAGTAATAACTCCGGAATATAGTAAGATAAGAATTTATCAGGTTTAGATGTGGACAAGGAATGAGCAATGAATGTATTTCCTGCTTACAATTCCTCTTACATAATCACCATGGTGTACTATCCTGTGGACTGAGAAACCAACTTTGGGGGATCCAGAGTACTTAACACACAGTTGACACCAAGTGACTTTGACATGACAGAGCTCACATTGTTTTGGTGTTGCAGCTAAATGAAGCCAGATGAGCTCTCCCCCAATACAAACTGTATGGTAGCATTGTAAATGTATAAAAGCAGAAAGTAATAGTAGAAAAGAGTAGAAAGAAGGGAAATAAAGATGCTCCTGCAAATATGGCACCTGTGAATAATCCTAATGTCCCAGTTGAATGAGAAGGTAATAATGTCCAAGATAATAGTGTCACTGACATGTTGCATTCAGCCAGAATACAATTATTTGGAAAAGATCTGCTGCAGAGGCTTGGGGGACAGTAGTTGAGGGCTTGGAGCTGAGATAGTGAGTCTGGGGTATGAAACATTCATGGAAAATGGGAAAATGGTGAAGGAGGTCGATACCAGGACTTCTGAGGCGTAAGATCCAGATGAAGCTAACATGGGTTAGTGTCTATGGACTATCTAGAATGATAGTACTCAGTCTAGGAGAAATGATATCATGTGTCCTTCCCTTGTGAGTGCCTGATTAAATATTACTTCTTTGGAAAAAAAATCTTTCATATCATGTTTCTTAAACTAGTAACCTTGTATCACAGCACAGAGAGAGAGAGTGTGTGTGTGTGTGTGTGTTTGTGTGTGTGTGTGTGTGGTTGTATTTTTTTCTATTCTTAGTATTTGTCACAGTATTTAACTGTGAAAAGCTGTTTCTTCTCTTACTTCCTGCCCATCTTCCATTCCCATTGATTTTCCCACTAAGTCCTTCTCACTTAGCTTAGTGCCTGGCACATAATCAGGGTTACATAAAGAGGTATTGCATTAAGAAGTGAATTTCTAATTGAATAGCTGTTAGACCATAAATGTCCAATATTTTTTGCAATGCCTGATGGCTAGGTTCCAGGGGTTAATGAGAAGAGTGGCAGGGGATGAAGTTTCAATGTTCCTCTCTGTGCAATGGGAAACGAGGAAGTGACCCTCAGAATAGCTAAGATAGCCATGCTTACTGCCAGATTAGAACAGCTGTACAAGTAGGATAGAGGGGTTCTGCATACTAAATCATGTACAACAAGCTAGCCCAAACTTACAGTCATAAAGCAATAACCCCATTCAATTTGTCAATGTTTCTGTGGGTCAAGGATTCCAGATGGTTATCAGCCATGTCTTTTACACAGCTATTTTCATCTGGTAACTTGGTCAGGCTGGAATTCCCAAGAAAAACTCGTTACACCTGGCACCATGGTGCTTATTTTATGTGGCCTCTTTTCATACGCTGTCTTGTACTGGTTCACAGCAAGTCATGTATTTCAGGATGGTTGGCTTCTAAAGGGCATGATGAGAGCTCCATTGAAAAGAAATGCTAGATATGGGTTCCATTCTACTGAGCAGATCTGTTAGCCAAATCTAGAGCAGTTGGTAACTCACCATGGCTGTGTGCCACTACTGCACTTGTGTGAGCATCACTTCAGGTTGTTTGCTGCTGAGTAGCTTAGACTACGAGTTGCTTAGACAGATGTTGGTCGTTTTCTCCCAGTCACTTATGTAGCACCTTCTGACACTAGACAAGCTAACTGTCTGGGAACTAACTCTCTTCCAGGTCTCTCCATGTTATGTCTGAACAGCATATAGTGTCTTCAGCAGTAGGGTCTTACCAATAACCTTTTGTGGGTCATCAAATACTCTGACAAATCTGTCTTCTTTTGGAAAACTTTGTAGGTTTCACTGATCAATGGTTCATTGTGGATGTTAACCACATGCTGGTACTGGAAGTTATAGGTCAGTGCCAAGGGAAAAGAAGGAAGAAAAAAATATAGGTAATATGAAAGAGAGAAGAGAAAGAAGAGGAAGTGATAGAGAGAGAAACAGGAGAAGATTGAGGTTAGTCTTCATCATACCCTCTCCAGGCCTCTGTGGTTCAGATGTTCTCTCTAAGCACCTGATGCAGGTTCTACCTTTTAGTATGTCTTTCAGGATATAGGATTTTATGGTACCATTTCCACTTGGGTCCAGTTTTTTGTCCCTCTCCTTACCCTGCTTTCCCACCCCACTATCCCTATTGTCCAGTCCTCAAAATGTTTGTTAGGTGTGTCAGCATCTCCAACTTGTTTTGGGTCATTTTTTCTTTACTGCTGTGTAGAATTCCATTGTGTAGATATACCACATCTTAGTTATCCATTCATCTAATGAGGGACATCTGGGTTGATTCTACCTCTTAGCTATTATGAATTGGGCAGCTATAAACATGGTTGAGCAAATATCTCTAAACTGAGGCTTGGAGCTTTTAGGGTAAATGCCCAGTAAGGGGATAACTGGGTCTGTTGGTACCTCTATAGTCATCCTTTTTAGGAGTCTCCATATTGCTTTCCATAGTGGTTGTACCAGCTTACATTCCCAACAACAGTGAATGAGGGTTCCTATCTCTCCACGTCCTTGCCAGAATTTGTTGTCATTAGATTTTTTTTAGTGTTTGCTATCCTTACTGGGGTATTGTGGAATCTCATAGATGTTTTAATTTGCATTTCCCTGATGATTAGGGATATTGAATGTTTTCTTAAGTGTGTGTTTTCCATTTAGATTTCGTCCTCTGAGAACTCCCTGTGCAGTTCTCTGCCCCATTTTTTGAGTGGGTTGTTTGATTGTTTTTTTTTTACTATTCAGTTGCAAATTGATATATTTCCATGATATATTTCATGACAAAACAAGGATGACTTAAAGTTAGATCTTAGGATGCTGAGGGAAAAGCCCCAGAGTTAGCAGGTAGAGGATTATTCTCAGGCCTTGAAACCTGGTGGAATTCCTTCTGCTGTATTTCCAAATTGTTTAGGACTTGTGATACTTCTTCTCTCCCTCTCTCTCTCTCTCTCTCTCTCTCTCTCTCTCTCTCTCTCTCATTATTTTTATTGACAACTTCTTTAAATGTAGACAATATCCCATGTTCTTTCCCTCCCTCCCTCCACCTTCCTCTTTAAAACTCCGCTCTCCATCATATCCCCTCCCCCTCTCAATCAGTCTCTCTTTTCAGTTTGATGTCATGATCTTTTCCTCCTATTATGATGGTCCTATGTAGGTAGTGTCAGGCACTGTGAGGTCATGGATATCCAGGCCATTTTGTGTCGGGAGGAACACATTGTAAGGAGTCCTACTCTTCCTTTGGCTCTTACATTCTTTCCACCCCCTCTTCTGCAATGGACCCTGAGCCTTGGAAGGTGTGTTTGAGACATTTCAGTGCTGAGCACTCCTCTGTCACTTCTTCTCAGCACCATGGTGCCTTCTGAATCATCCCAAGGTTGCCACCATCTGAAAAGAGAAGCTTCTCTAACCAAAAGTGAGAGTACCATTAATATGTGGGTATGGACATTAAGAGAAGTGCTTACTGGGCAGTTTGGTGAGCATAGTATATACATTTAGTGAGACACCAGCAGACATTACACCCTTAGGGCTCATGACTACCCCTGTGGTATGTTTTCAGTATCAGGGATGTATTCCCTCCCATGGAGAGGGCCTTGAGTCCAATTAGAGAACAGTTGGTTTCCCCCATGACAGACATGCCACTATTGCACCCATTGGCTCATTTGGCCTGGCAGGCCAAATTTAAAGCTTGCAGTGTTCACTGTTGAGTACCTTCACTGGTGTTTTCTTTCTCCCATTGAGCTGCATGAAGGTAGCTTTTTCCAACTTTCTATCAGCTGGTCCTCATGGAGGAGGCTTTCAGCTCAGTTCCAGCAGGATTTCTCAGTGAACTTGCCACGCAAGTATGTGGAGTCTTCGGCAATAGGGCCTTACCATCTATTCCTGGTGGGAAACCAAGGGCCTCGGCAATGGCCTATAATGTTTGGGGGTATCTGTGACCTCCCTGGACAACAACTCACTGGAAGGTATCCCATCCCTGGCACTGAAAATTTTCTAGTAACAATCCATGGCTTCTGAGTGTTCCATTGTCCAGAAAAATAGGTTTCCATATGACTTTTTTATTGTTTAGGTTTTTGACTTCTTTGTAGATTTTAGAAATAAGGCCTCTGTCTGATGTGTATTCTGCAAAAATTTTCTCCCATTCTGTGGATAATCTATTGGCTCTGCTTATTGTATGTTTGTCGGTGAAAAAGCTTTTCAGCTTCATGAGATCCCAGTGGTTGAGTGATTCTTTAATTTCCTGAGCTACTGGGGTTTTGTTCAAGAAGTCTTTTCCCACTCCTATATCATGGAAAGTTCCTCCTACCTTTTCTTCCTGTAGTAGCAGCGTTTCCAGTCTTATATTGAGGTCTTTGATCCATTTGGACTTGATTTTTGTGCATGGCAAAATGTTTGGATGGAGTTTTATTTTCCTGCATGTGGTTATCCAGTTTGCCCAACACCATTTGTTAAAGATGCTGTTTTTTTGTTTTTTTTTTTTTTCCAGTCTACATTGTTGGGGCCTTTGTCAAATATCAAGTGGCTGTAGTTACTTGACCTAAAGTCCAGATCCTCGATTCTGTTCCATTGATCTATCATCCTGTTTTTATGCCAGTACCGTGTTGTTTTTATTACTATGGCTTTGTAGTATAGCTTAAGTTCAGGTATGGTGATGCCTCCAGAGGTGTTTCTTTTGTTGAGGATATGCTGGATGCCCTGGAAGCACAGTACTACTTCCACTGCATCCTGTTGGTTAAAATAGCACAGGCTTATTTCACAGTTATGAGGAAGAAAAGTAGACTACTTCTCTTGGTTGGAAGGTTAGTTAAGAATTGGCAGCATTTTTAATACAAACATCCCAAGAAAATACCCGTTAGGAGATTGTTCCTGTAGACTCCACATATGACTGTAACATTGAAAGTGTGAGAAGGGGAGGTGAGGAGATGGGTGTGCTTTATAATTGGCAGGAGGCTTGACATGTTGGTTAGGATTATCTTGGAGGCATTGAACAAGAGAGAACATATTTGTTTCTATTTGTTTCCTATTACTCTATGGAAAAATTATCAAAATTTCTATAGCTTAAATGATACAAAGTTATTCTCTTCCAGTTTTAAATGACACAACTTCAAAAGAGTCATATAGCTAAAGCCAAGGTGGTAGAAGCTTGATTCCTTCTGGAGGGGATAGGAGAATCTGTTACTTGCCTCTTCTAGCTTCTAAAGGCTCTTTATAGTCCCTTCTTCCATCTTCCAAAGTCAGGTATAGAGCCACTTTTGTGGGCAGAGTCCTTGAAAGAGTAGGGAAGTTAATAAGAGGCAAGCTGAAAGGACAGAATCAAAATTTTATCATGCTAAGTATGAAAAAATTTGTGAGATGTCATAAAAAACAAATTATGACTGACATGTGAGTCAGAAACATGAGTCTTGAATTTAGTATTATAAATATATACTTCAGATTAATCAATGCAAAATTACATGAGGGGAATTGAGGTCATTTAAGAAGAGAGCTTGCTCCTGGGTTATCTGATAGAAATTTATGCCAAATACATACATCAAGATTTCCTGGTAGCCACATATGAAAAATAAAAAGAAATCGGAAAATTAATTTTAGTCATAGGGCTAGGAAGAGATGGCTCCCCCCACACCCAATTGCACCAAAGACCCTCCTCTTTCCAGTTAATTCTTCCTATTTTGTTTTCTTATTCCTTTTCTCCTCCTCCATCCTCCTTATCAAATTTTAAAAATATATTTATTTATTTATTTATTTGTAAGCAAAGAGAGATAGAGAAAAGAGAGACAGAGAAAGAGGAGAGAGAGTCAGAGCCTCCAGCTGCTACAAACAAACTCCAGATGCATGCATCACCTTTTACATCTGGCTTTATATGGGTACTGGAGAATAAAAGCCAGGTTGTCAGGCTTTGCAATCAAGCACCTTAAACACTGGGCCATCTCTGCCGACCCTGTCAAAATTTTGATGGAATTAAAACAGTGCAGGTCTTGTGGGAGCACCAATAACAACTGTGAGATAATGACTGCATTAGTGGGTTCATGTCAGGAAGCATACTTTGGGAAACATCTTCTTTATGTATCACGTGCTTGTGATGCTATCATTTAATCCATGTAAAACTAGATATCTTATATTACTATTTTCACACTAAGTTATAGAAATCTAGTATATTTTTTTTTCAGCTCAGACTGGCCATATTTCTATTGTTTGATGTCAACATATGGTTCATGGTGATAAAGGGGACACTATAGCTCAAGAGAGAGATCCCTGAGGAATCCTGGCATTTAGAGGCTGAGTGTCATAGAAGGAAAAGTAGATATAGGAAGTTGATGTGGGAGCTGTGTTGAATGCTAGTGTGAAGATAGGAAGGCTGGGTGGGGTGACCAGGGTCTTCCATAGAAGACATGAGGAAGAGGACAATATGAAGATCCTGACTCTTTGAAGACATTGTCCTCACTGCATTCTGTTCTTTCTGGGTGGTGAAAGGGAGGTAGAGCTGGGAATCTTCCACTCATGAAGCCTTAGACCATGTCATATTACCATGCTGACAAATGGCTTTGGTATCTAAAAATAACAACCTTGGCTGTCTTTAGCTGAGAAGAACTGCAATTTGGTTGCAATCCAGGTATGAAAACAACCATATCCACTCCTATGTGTTAGTGCAAAGCTTGTCCTCTGTAAAATGTCTTCAGTATCAGAGCTATAAAATAAAATACTCTCAGATTATATTGTGATTTCATGTCTACAAGTCATAAGACATGGCAGCTTAAAGGTCCTTCTAAAATTAGATATGAAATATGAATTTGACATGCATATATAGTTTCCAAAGTGCTTTGGCTTTTTTTCAGCTATATGGTAATGCTGAGATTTCCTCAACAAGTGCGTAGGTTGTGGGACAACCAGTTTTCCCAACCTGCAAGAGGCTCTGGGCTTTCTGAAGTAGGAGATTATCAGTTTAAAACTGGGCCCCAGCTAGATGTCTTGGCCTTCCTGGGACTAAGAAATTTCCCAAGATGTAGGACTTTCAATGCTAATTCCAGTAGAAGTCTTGAGCACATATCAGCAAGCTGATCACCCAAACTGAGCTAGGAAGCCTAGTCACCAAGGACCTCTTGAGAGTGTCAACCCTAAAAATGTACTGATGTTTTAGGCTGATAACTCACCAAAGGGATTATAAATCTCAATGCCAATTTATTCATTTGCAAAGAGAAATGAGTGTGACCAGGACTAGAAATCTTTAAGTCCATTTGATCAGCACTTTTTTCTCCTACATGAAGCCAATCTATTAATTTACAAAAAGGAATGACTATCGCATGCTCTGAGACACACAAAGTCCAAATGATCAGCAAGTTCTCTCCCAGTGCAAAGTCATTCTGCTAATTTACAAAGAGAAATTACTGTGGCAGAGACTGGGATGCTCAGAGTCCTCATGGTCAGCACATTTTGTGCCTCTCCCCCACCCTTTGTGGAAGGCCAAATCCCAGCCAGAAGCCTCTCTGTGAGCAGCAGCATGTGAGGTGTGGGGGGAAGGTTTGAAGGTGCACTGTGAAAGCCTGCCCATCTAACTTCACCTGGCGGGCTTTCTTTGCTACCCATTGCTCTTACTGCCTCCAGGATGGGTCTTGCCAATCTTACCTCCACCAGGCATCCTAATCTTTAGACTTTTATTAGTGAGTTACTTCTGAGGATATCCATTTATTAGGTGTGCTAACACTTTAAAATAGGTAGGCAAATTTTATCTCCCCAGGAGCCATCTCTTCTTTGTTACCCTCACCTTTAATCCAGTATGATGAGAAGCCTCCATCCCCTACATGCCTAATGTTAAGACAGCAGAAAGCAACACATCATGTTCCTTAGTACTATGCAGATATCACTTAAAGCAGTGGTTAAGGGCAGAGGCTTAGAACTGAGACAAGCTACTATCTTCTTATCAACTGCCACCGAGAAATGGGGTAAGACATTATATCCCCTAAAGCCTTAATTCCTACATCTGTTACACAGGAACCTTCCAAATTCAGTTGTTACAAGTATGAAATGAAACCAAACATATAATGGGAGTAACATAGTATTTGAGAAAAATTTGATATTTAGTAGATAATAGGAGAAATTTTGACAATAAGAAAATGAACATAACTGGAATTCATTATGTTAAGAGAAATAAGCCAGAATCAGAGAGGTTTATGTTTTAAACATATGTAGAGCCTAGAATTAAAATTATGTATGTACGTATATGTAAAAAGAGCAAGATAAAACTCCCTACATGACACTCTAATGATTTGCATCTCTAAAGATACTGAGGTTTATGGATGGAACTGACTGAGGACATTTAATGCTGTTAAATGGAGCGTTTCAGGACAGGAACTTCAGAGTCTGGTCTCATCAGGGGTACACTGCTCTGTCATACTGTGATGTCTGTGAGTGTGGGCTGAGTCAGCCAAGAACATGAAGCAGATCCACAGTTGGATTCTCATACTGTGGCTCCTCTCGACTGAAGCTAGCCTTTTAGATACCAGGACTTGGTCTTCTGGACCAGCCACCTGGCAAATGTCCTGATCAACAGTGAGCCATTGCCACCACCCACAGAGTCTGGCACCAGGGTGATCATCTGTAATGGCATTTTTCAATTTGCTTATTGCTCTGCAAGAAGAACCAAGAAGGCAATTGGCAGAGGAAGGTTTGGAGGGATTGCCATCCCTTCAGTATTCATGGATAGCTTCAGGTTGCAGGCTCACCAAATGCAAGGGCTGTGTCTATCCTGCCATATTTCCCTGCCTTAGTCTCTCCCACAGCCTGAATCTTCCATCTCTGCCCAGTGTGTAAACTTCCAAAAGGAAATGTGTTTTGCATCATGACACATGATCGCCACCCACTGGTTGGGCCCAAAGCAGTCCATTAAACACTAAAACAAGTAACTGTTTTAAGTGTTTTAAGGATTGCATAATATCAGTTGAATGTTCTTAAATTATCCTGTCAATTTTCAACATGGTTTCCTACTTACACACCTTGAATTATTTATGTCCATGTGTATCTTCAACTAGGAGTGTTATCAGAATTACCATTCAGATAAGGCCAGCAGTATTTATTAGGGTTCTCACACTGGCTCAAGTCACATATGTGACCATTTGTCATAATTGTAATGCTGACGATTAGTTTAGACTCTACACTGATAAATACAATTTGTAACCATGATCATATCATTTTGTCAAAACCATTTTCTTTTTAAGACTCTCCTCTGGGCAGCCTGGGGAGAGGCTCAGCCAATAGAGTGCTTGTTGTTCAAGTAAGGGACCTGAGTTCAGATCCCAAGCACCCACGTAAAATGCTAGGCATGGCGGCACATGCCTGTTATCCCAGCACTGGGGATGTGTAGACAGAGGTATCCCTGGGACTTGTTGGCTAGACAAAGCCTAATCAGTGAGCTCCAGGTCAGCGAGAGACCCAGTCTAAAAATATAAGGTAGAGAAAGGTAGATGAAAGACACCCAACATCAACATCCGTCCTCCACACATCCTTACACATGTTCATGCACACCTGCTCACATATGTGCACCCACACATACACAAAAATGTATGCACTCACACATGTACATCACACACACAATTTCCTATAGGCGAAGCATCAATTTTGCTTCAGTATTATTTACTATATATTTTGAAGGAAAGAAACTGAGCTTGAAGAGGTTAAGTCACTATGCAAAGTCAAATACCTAGAAACTGTAGATTTCATCCTGGGGAAGTCTGACATCAGAATCTCATCCACTTGGTTAGACTGTCTCTCAGTGATGCTATTGCTGCTTCCTCCAGCTTGGATGGTCTGCCTTTTCCTGACACTGGGACATCCTCACCCTTATCAGTTCTCCCCACCAGGTATAATGATAACCCCAGGCAATTCAGACAGGGCCTGGTCCATGCATCTCATGGACTGAGCTGCTAATATCCTAAGTTCTATCTGCCACATAGGCAAGAAGCAACCAGTTATTTTTTAGAGAAAACAAAGCTTTACACTAAATGTTGATTCTCAACATCTCTCTTGAGATGCAGGTACAAATCTGCATGCAGTCTGTGGTAGCTACAGACCAGATAAGCAAATTAAAGAAAAAGGAAAAAAAAAAAAAATTGGGCCCATGCCATTCGGAAAATTCCCCCAAACTTCTGAGGGCAATTTTAATTTTTTCCCCAAGGAACTTGATGATTCTTTAGATAGAAAAATTATTTTCACCTAAAATATCACATTGGCAGTCCTGGAATCCTCTTGCTTCTTGGCATGCTTATTAAGAAATTCTTTTCTTATAGCACAAAAAAAAAAAAAAAAAAAAAAAAAAACTCAGCGTTCTTAGCTTTTGGAAATCTATAAAATCATTAGCTATCCTTTAAAAATATGTTATTGGAAATATATGAGGTTTTTATCTCTGTATGTAAATATCCTGACATGAGCCCGGATGACCTTGATACTGACAGTTTGAGAATGTTGGATATTCTTGATGATGACCTTTGAGGACCCTTCCAGTTAAAAGTAATAATGAGTCCATGAACTTGAATTAATACTACCAAAAGACATGCTGAATTTTCCCTTTATCTTCTTTTGTTCTTAAAGAATAGCTTGATATATATTGATTTTATTTCATACAGAAATGAGTGTTTCACTGTTGACATTTTTATGACCTGTAGTTTCCATTCTTTTTAACAGCCTTGATGCAATATCAAAAAAAATTTTTTTTAATTTAAAAAAATTAAAAAAACAGTATCATGGCTTGTAAATGCTGTTTTAAAAGGAAAGTTTGTTTTAGCAAAGCAGACATGACTTATATAATCCACTTTGTTCAAGAAAGGCTTGGTAGTAACTTCAGGAAGAGGAATGTGATAGGACTTGACAAAGATGAGCACCCCCTAAGATGATGATTGACTCGCAAATGTGAGAAAGGCAAAAAAAAAAAAAAAAAAAAAAAAAAAAAAAAAATGGCCAAGCTGTTTGTTTTTATCTATGACAGTCTGATCCATAGATTGAAATTCAACTTTAAAAAGGCCTCTTTAACAAGGGTTTTCTCTTGGGCAATAATAGCTGCATCAGGGTAGGTTATGTCATGTTGCTGGAATAAATAGCTCCCTAAGTATTTAATGACTAACAAGAGACACTTATTTATTACTTATGATACATAACTGAAATAGGTTAGAAAGGAGTTTACACCACAGTCTTCCATGCTAGGTCATGAGTGTAATATCTCAGTTTGCTTTTAAAGACAATTATTTATTTATTTATTCATTCATTTGAGAGAGAGTGGGAGTGAGAAAGAGGCAAAGAGAAAAAGAGAGAGGACAAGAGCAAGAGAGAATGGGTACACTGGGGCTTCTAGCCACTGCAAATGAACTTCAGACACATGTGCAACCATGTGCATATGGCTTTATGTGGGTACTGGGGAACTGAACTCAGGTCCTTAGGCTTTGCAGGCAAATGCTTTAAATGCTGAGCTATCTCACTAGCCCTCAGATTTGTTTTCTATTTAGAGATAGGATAGTCTTGAACTTGTAGGATTGCATCAGCTCCCCAGATGCTGAGATTATAAGTATTAACCATCAGTTCCAGTGAGTTATCTTAAGGTGATATATTGGCTTTGTCCATGGCAAAAAAGAGAACATTCCAGATTTTACCTTATACCAAGTATATTGTTTCAGGGCTGGAGATATAACTTAGCAGTTAAGGCATTTTCCTGGAGCTAAAATCTAGGGATGACATCAGGGATGATGCTAAGTAATTTTCCCAAAGATGTTCCCTACCTGTTAAGAGCCACATTGAACTGCTGCACTGCTGTTTCTACTAGCTTTGCCCAGCTGTGGCCAAAGCACTGAGCCATTTGCACTGGGAGGCTGGAGACAAGCATCATCTACCCTCACTAACACAGGAACACTCCTGCAAGTGTCAGGAAGGCATGCTTATTGCAGGCCCTGCAGGCACTCTCCCCATGCTATTGGGAAACTAATAATTTATGAGGTTGGCTTTCATGTTTAAGCATGTCAGGCCAAAGAGTCATTGTTTCAAGTCATAAAGATAAAAAAGTGATGTGACATTTGAAGAATAGTGAGGAAATTTGACCATGTTAAATGTTTGAAAATTTTAAAATATGTACTATATACTAGTACATATGTATCCAATTTGAAATAAGTATGGATGAGAGAATTCTGAAACTGATTATATTATGAGGATTACACATAGCTAATGTATGCATAGGCTATAAAGTAAATACATTGTACTGATACAGTCCATTTTGTATCTATATGCCTATCTATCCATCTACCTAAACCAGTGTTCAAAAGACATTTAAGCCACATGTGAAATTTTAAATTTCATTTTGGCATTTGAAAAATTAAACCAAAATATATGAATCAATCTAATAATATATTTCACTTAGCCTTAGATAAGCAAATATGATCACTCTTAGATATATTCAACTTCTTTTGGTGCTAAGTTTTTGAACTACATATTTTTTATATGTAGAACACATTTCAATTTGGACTCTTATCTTACCTTGAAAATTCTTGATCTGTATTTAATATTTATAACATAGACAGCTGATAAAAGACTCACATGCCCACAGTGTTCCAAAGATATTTTTAAATTATTTTTATTGATTTATTTATTAGAGACAGAGAGAGAGAAAGAAAGAGTGAGAATGGTCACACCAGAGCCTCTAGCCACTGCATGCCCCACCATGTGCATCTGGCTTACGTGGGACCTGGAGAATTGAACCAAGGTCCTTAGGCTTCTCAGGCAAACACCTTAACCACTAAGCCATCTCTCCAGCCCTCCAAAAATATTTTAAATAGTTGAGTGAGCCCATTGACAATGGCTAAACTGATGATGCATTGATGTATAGTACAATGAGTAGTGGATGAGGAACACAAACAGGTTCTCTTGGAAGATCCTCCTCCTACAGAAAATCCACAGAAGTTCTCCCCCTAGACTGCTAGGAAGAATTTCCTGTTGGGAGTGCAGGTATCTGTGTGCCTGTGTCAATGTGACTGCAAGCCTAGAGTCCACATGCCTACATCATCCACATACATTTTCTTTTACCAGCTGCATGACTTTGCGCCACTTTACTTAAGTGTTCTGGGCCACATTTGTGAAGGTAGTGCTGTAGCTGTGGATCAACTGCTCCTTATTCACTGACAGAGCAAAAACCTGGACCTCACCCTGGGTTTACTGACTCAAAATCATCATTTTAACAAACTCTCATAGGTTGAAGCTAAGTTGTGTATAGATGACTACCCTAGAAAATGTCTAAAAGTTCCCTGGGTTCTAAAAATTTCTTTTTAAAATACATCCATTAGTCTGAAATGCAGATATTTCAAGATGCCATGACCTTTCCAGGAGTAGTTTCCTTTACTAGGATCTGAAAGGACTGTTTCAGTGGTGGCAGTGCCCAAATGTTCCATGTGCTGACATTGGGTCCAGTGAGCTAACAGCTCATCAGTCCCTTACAACCTGCAAAGCTCTGTTACTGTCCCCAATTAGACATGGGGAAGCGCTGGCTGAGAGGAACTGAGGTTCCCAGGCAGCTTTGCACATTGATTGTGAGGCTTGAGTTGGAGTCCAGCTTGTCTGGTATGGGAGCTTGCATTGTCAGTGTCTAAATAAGAAATAACTTGTGGCAGACCCAACAACTTTCATTGCCAGCACCCTTGTTTTTTCTTTGGTGTGTGTGTTTGTGTGTGTATGTGCGCACACGCGCATGCACATGCACATGTGTGTGTGCGCGCACACACACGCGCGCGCAATCTCTCTTAATTATCACACCTCTTCTCTTTTACATTAATGCTGGTACCTCGACCTTCTTTATGTAATTAACTAGGCACTATTTAAGTGCTCATCACAAAAGTGGGCAGGCAATCATGCACATGGTGATGAGTATTCTCAGCATCTTTCTCCTGTTTGCCCTCCTTAAAGTTTCCTGCAGACACCCCAGATCCATTGAAAGAAACCACTTTCTGAGTCTTCTAATGTACATTTTGTTCATGTAGAGTAAAATATATTGTTCTTGGACAAGCAGAGAAAAAAAAATGTGTCCTGTCTGGTCACAATAGGATCTTATTTGGTAAAATAGCCTTAAAATATGGTAGTATAGTTAGTATAATAGACTTAGTGTAACATAAGATAATATTTCATAATATATGTTCTCTAGTAATATCTGTATAATACTTAGCAGTGTGTGTAAATAATGTTCTATGATTTTTCTTGAGGAAGGTGTGAAAAACCTATTAACTCCAGATGGGGCATAGACAACAGAAGTCCATCTTGGTGACCTAGTGAGTGTACTGGGGTCACTTACAGAGCCGTGGATAAGTGGTTACTTACAGGAGCATGAGTAACTCAAAGATAGCTGTATCACCAAAAAAGACCATCCCAGTTTGGGTGACAGAACTCCTAAGTTCCATGCCCAACTCGGAGGCAATTCTGTCAGAGTCTCCTCTCCACTAGCAATTGCATTCGACCTATGTAATCCTGGGAAGGAGCCTTGTGAGTCTTGTAATGCCTGAGCTCTATAAGCCTTGTAAGTTTCTTGACATCCTGATCTTATGAGCCTTCTTCCTACCCCAAAAAAGGAATATTTCAATTTTTAGGAATTGGCTGACTAATTTCTATGTGTGGGAGTCTGCAGAGCCTTCCTTCACCACCATTACCTTCCATGCTCTTGTTATTAACTGCAGAATTGCTAATAACCCCATATACAGGTGAAGAAAGTACATAAGCTTGTGATGACTGAGATCTCCCAGTTCCACACATATATGCACTGCCTGAAAAGCACTCGGGAGAACTTAGAACTCATGAAGCATCTGCTGCTGTCCTGCCCTGCTGCACTCCTCCTCCTCAAGGTTCATTTGCAGCTCCCATCATGGCAATCTGTGCCCCTCAAATGATAGCTTGCTGGACCAGAGATGCCTCTGGAAATTCTCACCTATGGGCCATATGATCTGTGGAAGAACTACCCAGCATTATTTCCCCTAGTTGAAAATACCAGGATATGTTCCATGCTGTCTTTCAGAGGGTCAGGTTGGGACTGAGCTGCAGTGGTCCACCCTGGAAACCTACTCCCATTAATAGACCCTTCCTTGGCTTGTCTCACCCCATCTCACTTCTCCATTCCTTCTATGCGCTTCCTGGCATCACCTCCCCAATAAAAGAAACTTTCAGCTCCATCCTTATTTCAAGATCTTTGAGCAGCTCCAAATATAAAGACACTTACCGGCCCTGTGAAAATCAACTTGTGACAATGCCATTCCCAGAGTTTACCACTTAAGAGTGAACTCTTGGCTGGAATTAAATTTAGCATGCCAGCTTGACTCATTCTCGGCTGTGTTCACTGGCTTGCCCTTGAGGTGCAGTACAATGTCCTAGAGCTGGTATAGCACAGGACAGGCCACTGGGATTGCTGTGTATGCAAAAAAAAAAAAAAAAAAAAAAAAAAAAAAAAAAAAAAAAAACATGGTTGCAATGGCATGCTGCACACTGCAAAGATATGTGCCTTGCTACGTGGACTGCACTCTCAAATGTTCTGATCTCTGTTACCTTTGAAGTTCTGTGCAAAGCAGACTTCAGCACTGGATCTCTATTGAATTACACAGGCCACACCTGAAAAATGATGACACGAAAATGCTATTATTTTGGATTTTCTGAGTTTTCCAAAAGAAGCACATCAATCTTTCTTGGAAAGGCTCACTGTTTTCCTTCGTGACCAGATTTCCTTAGACTTCTGAAGAAGCTACAAGTTCACTGGGCTAGAGGTCTAACTCAGTTGGTAGAGTGCTTGCCCAGCATGCACAAAATACTGGGTTTAATCCCTAACACTGGAAAAAATATATTAAAAAATTATTCTGTAGATAAAGTATATGTATTATAAGACAAACCAGTAAAGGCACTTTGATATCAAACATGTCCATTGGCAGAATTGCTGCAAAAGTCCCCTGCACACAAAAAACTAGCTTGTACCTATAATGAGAGGATCAGCTTTGTAACAAACACCAAACTATGGAAGAGAGGCAAAAATGATCAATTCTGTTCAAGAATGTATGCAAAGTAGCAGAAAGCTAAAAATGGCAAAGCCAGGATTCTGGTCTGCTCAAGCCAGACATCCTGGCTCATTAACATAAAACTGGAAGGTGCAAAGGAGAAAAAAACACTTAAAACTGTGATAAGACCAAATGGTCCATATGGATATAAAAGTAAACATGATGGAATGATGGCATAGCCAGGCTTTTAACACCCTCTGGCACAAAGAACCTTTGAGCATTATTTGATAATATCCCAAAAAGAAAATGATAGCACCACATTTTTCAAATGTTTCATGTAAGTCTCAGGAAATGACTAATGCACTTACCTGGTTTCTATATATGGCCAGGAATTGGATGGGGACCTGATGTCTTGTTTTGTGCATTAAGAGCTTATTGTTAGTATGTGGGTGTGACTTGTATGATTTCTGTGTCCTTAGCCATACACAGACCTATTCACAGCTTCAGGGAAGCCACCTGGCCATTTCATAAAGGAGTTTCTAGCTGGGCATGGTGATGTGTGCCTATGGTGACAGCAGTAAGGAGGTTGAGGCAGAAGAATCACAAATTACAGGCCAGCCTGAGCTACATAGTGAGTTCTCACTCAACCAGGGCTGCCTAGTGAACCCTGTCTCAGAAAACAAAAAGCAAAACAAGAAAAAAGCTTATAAACCATCTTGTTTCTTGTGCCTAGTCTAAGAAATGTATGCCTATATACCCATTGTGGAAAACATTTTCCTCCAAACACTGTATAACTTAAAATTTTACATTTAGACTTAAAATTTTTACCTATTTTGATTTCATTTTTATGAATGATATGTTATAGAAGTTAAGTTTCATTTTATTCTCCTCATGGATTCACTTTTTTTTTTTTTTTTTTTTTTTTTGGCACTGTTCATTTAAAAAGGATTACTTACCATTTTCTTCAATGAATTAACTTGCACCTTTGTCAAGAGTCAGTTGACCAAATAATGTGAGTCTAGTTCTGAGGTGTATGCCCTGCTCTTGGGAGCTCTTGACTGTCCCAATGATGTTCTTATGATGGCTGTTTTACAAAAAGTGCTAGAGCAAGGGTAAGTCTTCCAAATTTGTTCTTTCCCAGGATTGTTTGGAAATTCTTTACATTCTCACATAATTAGTAAAAATAGCCTGCCAGTCTCTACAGAAAGCCTAGTAGCATTATGATAGGGATTGTGCAAGTCTATAGAATATTTTGTAGAGAATTAACATGTTAATAATATTGAGGTCATGAACATATTAGCCCTTACCATTTGTTTAACTTCTCTTTAATTTCCTTCAACCTTGTTTCAGTTTTTGACATGATATTCTTGAATCTTTTGTCAAATTTATTTCTAAA
Organism: Orientallactaga sibirica; assembly: GCA_036365145.1. Lineage (NCBI taxonomy): Eukaryota > Metazoa > Chordata > Mammalia > Rodentia > Dipodidae > Orientallactaga > Orientallactaga sibirica. The sequence continues at coordinate 29,705,207 of JAEOAD010000017.1, read as the reverse complement.
GAACTTTATATTTTTGACGCTTTTATAATTAAATTGAATCTAGAAATATTCTTCAAAATGTGTACTGTTATATTGAAATAATTGATTCTTGAGGGCAAGCTGTCACATTGCTACATTTGCTCGTTTGTTCTAGTATTTTTTTTTTTACATGTGACTTAGGATTTCTACTTAAACAACTATGTCAACATAAAAATAGAGACTGTTTTGCATCTTTCTATGTCATATTGATATGTTTTAATTTATTTTGCCTTCAGTGTAATGTTGAATAGATGTGATATGTGAGCACCCTTGTCTTTTTTTCTGAAATAGGAGGGGAATTTTTCAGTATTTCACTACAAAATTATATTGTTATCTGTACATGTTGCATAGATATTTATCATAGTGAGGAAGTTTCTTCTATTCTCAGTAGTTATACATTATTTTTATCAGAAATGGGTGTTGTGCCAATTTTCAGCATTTATTGGAATGATCTTAGATTTTTTTTTTTTACCCCTTATTTTGTTTAAATAACAGAAATGAAAATTTCCTAAGATGATCCCTGGAGTCACTTTTAAAAAATATTTTATTTATTTTTATTTATTCATGAAAGACAGAGAGAGAGAGAGAATAGACATGCCAGAGCCTACAGTCACTACAAATGAACTCCAGATCCATGTGGCACCATGTGCATCTGACTTATGCGGGTACTGGGGAGTCAAACCTGGATCCTTAGGCTTTGTAGGCAAGTGCCTTAATTGCTAAGCTCTCTCTCCATCCCCATGAATTCTCTTTCCCCCCTCTCTTCTGTCCCAATATAAGAAATATGAACTTGCTTTTAATCGCTGCTTCAGTTGTAAAGTATAATTTTCATATAATTCTCAATTTGAAGTATTTTTTCACTTTTCTTATAACTATTTCTTTGACCTATGAATTATTTATGAAGGTGTTTAGGTACATTTTCTACTTATTTTTTTACAACTGATCTAATTTAATTATGTAATGATTAAAGAATAGAATATGTATGATTTTTATATATTTGAATTGACCAAAACTTATTTTATGATACATAATATGTAACTTTGTTGAGCCTACATGTAGTTTGTTTTATATTTATACCTCTTTGCACTTGATAAACTTTTGTTAAACTTTTTTTTTAATTTTAATTTTTTTAAGTTTTATTTATTCAAGAGAGTCAGAAAGAGACAGACAGAGAGAGAATGGGCACATCAGGGCCTCCAGCCACTGCAAATGAACTCCAGATGCATGCGCCACCTTGTGCATCTGGCTCACATGGGTTCTGGGGAATCGTAGCAGAGTCCTTTGGCTATCCAGGCTAACGCCTTAACTGCTAAGCCATCCCTCCAGCCCTTGATAAGCTTTTGAATCTGAAAATTTATGTCTTTCACCATGTCTGAGCCATTTCATTCATTATTCTTTCAAAATCTTTCTATTCCTGTCTCTATGAATGATATTGACAAATATGCTAAAAGTTCTGATTTTGTCCTAGAGGTCTATAAAACGCTGTGTTCGTGGTTGTTTTCTATTTCTTTATTTTTTGTTAGCTTTCATATTGTCTTCTTTCATCTGCATTTTGTGGCTGTAACCAGCCAGTGCTCTTTGCATCATCTAGTATCCTCTTTGTTTTCTTTTTGCAATATCTTGAAGTTTTCATTGTAGAAGGACTTTATTTTATATATCTTTTTTTTACTATTTATTTATTCATTTATTTGAGAGAGAGAATGAGCATTCCAGGGCCCCTAGCCACTGCAAACAAACTTCAGACACATGCACTACTCTGTGCATCTAGTTTTACATAGATACTGGGAAATCAATCCTTGGTCCTTAGGCTTCCTAGGCACCTGCCTTAACCACTGAAACCATCTCTTCACCCCTATTTTATGTATCTTATTTTTCACACCTAAGCTTCCTATTTTGTTCACTTTTTATCATTTCTGTTAATCTGCTAAAATCGCCTGTCACTTCAAGTGCATTTTCATTTAGGTCATTAATCATAGTTACAGCAATTTCCAATTTACTAACTGCTAATTTCAATACCTAGATAGACCTGGGTTTTGGTCTTCACTTATTGTCTTTCGACAAAGAGTGGTGTTTTCCCATTGTTTTCCTTTTAATGTCAAGTAAAATGTTGGATTATATCCTGAATAACACAAATGATATGTTCTAGAAATTCTGTATTCTGTTCTGCTCCTTCAAGAGCAGTTTGTTTGTTTATTTTGTATCATTCATTTCTAGTTTGGTTAGACTCAAACCTGCATGCCTGTGCTTGAGATAACCAACACCTCAAATGGGAACAGAGACTGCATATGTATGTGTGGTTCAAAGCAAGCTTGAAATATATATATATATATATATATATATATATATATATATATATATATCCCTCTACCCTATGAGCAGAAGTAAATCACTCAACGCTGGGCCTAGCAAGACATAAATGAATTTCAAAAGAAATTAATTTGTAATAAAATATTATGTATGTTCAAATACCAACATTTTAAAATAAGAAAATTAGCATTCATTTTAATTACTTACAGCAAATGCCATAGGTATATGTTAAACATTTGCATAAAATAGGATGTAATGCATAAAACCATGAGTATATCAGCCATGTAGAATGATGGAAGTTAACTGTCTTAGCAGAATTTCAATAAAACTAATATTTATCCTGTGGGAATGTAGCTCTATGCAACTTTTTTCTTGGACAGTTATAACAATAAAAATTTTAGTGTCTTTTGACATGCCAAGTTATTCTGGTGGTACTTCTTTATTGACCATCCAAAGATAGCTCTGTTCATGAAAGTGACTTATTGTCTTATGGGTGGTAAGGCAGCATTGCCTAGCAATTCTTGGTGCAATGCTAGAGTCCGAAGGCACTTGCTGCATGCTTAACTTCTCTATATGCTCAGAAGTTTCTTAATTTTGAAGTAAGAATGGTCAAAGTAACTACCTCATGAATAATTAGGGAAAATTAACTGTGTTAAAATGCATAACGTGTTTAGAAAACAGAGTGACTACTTAGCCAAATATAGTCAAACATTAGTTAGAAAGAAAAAGAGCTGGGAGTGGTGGCACATGACTTTAATCCCAGCACTAAAGAAGCAGAGATAGAGAAGTCACTGTGAGTTCAAGGAAGCCTGGGACTACAGAGTGAGTTCCAGGTCAGCCTGGGTTAGAGCGAGACCCTACCTTTAAAAAATTAGTGAGGGGGCTGGAGAGATGGCTTAGCGGTTAAGGTGTTTGCCTGCAAAGCCAAAGGATCCCAGTTCAATTCTCCAGAACCCACGTAAGCCAGATGCACAAGGGCGCACATGCATCTGGAGGTCGTTTGCTGGAGGCCCTGGCGTGCCCATTTCTCCCCTTTCTCAATCTGCCTCTTTCTCTCTCTCAAATAAATAGATAAATACATATTAGAAAAAAACATTATTTGGGTCATGGTCTATACATAGAAGTCAGTGCTCCTGTTGCTGACTCTCTCCTACCTGAGATTTACGCATTGTCTTCCAGGTGGTTACTGTTGCTGTCAACTTTTTCCTCTGCTGTGTAAACCATCAGTAGCTGATCCTATTATCAGACTGAAAGCCACAAGAATAGAAAATGTCATCATTATTATTTTCTTCTCTCAAGTTTTTACTCCTTTTTGTTTCTTTTTGTTAAGTGTTTGTGTGTGTGTTTGATCGTGTATTTGTGTGCATATATGTGTGTGTGTATTATATTGTGTGAGTACAGGCATGTGCATGCCACCATGTACATGTGGAAGTCAGTGGGAAACTTCAGGGACCAGACATCACATTCTACCTTATTTTGAGGTCATATCTGTCTTGTTTACCACTGTGTATTCTAGGCTAGTTGGCCCATGAGCTTACAGGGACTTCCTTATCTCTACCTCCAATTTCACTATAGATGTACTAGGATTACAGATGTGCTGCACCAAATTTGTCTACTTTTATGTGGGTTCTTAAGATCCAAACTCAGGTCATTAGGCTTGCAAAGCAAGCACTTTACTAACTGAGCCACCCCTCTAGGCATCCCTTCCAGTTTCTTTTCTTTATATATCTACTCTCCACACCTCTAAGAGTGCTATTAATATGTGTGGCCAATGTTTGTAGCTGTTAACCACCAATGGATTGACCAACTTTAGGAGCCGCTAAGCTATCTGAGTAGTAAATTCCCTATACTATCATTTCTGATGGCTTCATAATGTTTCATTGTAAGAATATACTATCATTTACTTATTTTGATGGTTACATATATTATTTTTAATGAGTTCTAATTTTGACTGAAAACATCAGTTTCATTCTAATAAGAACATAATTTGGTACTGAAGGAAAGGATAGTTCCTCTGAACTGAAGTTGTCCCACCTATAAAATGGGATGACAACACTAATAACAACAATAACACAAATAATACCAGCAGCAAATGTGTGTTTTAGTGAGACAGAGGCAGAACTTACCCACATGAAAAGCACAATTTGAGTAAATGTAGGCAAAGCACCTACTTCAACTCTGGAATATAATTAAATCAAAATAAATACTAGTTTTCTCTTTAGATGAGTTTGTTGTTGCCTTTGTGTCTGTGAGCCTCTGTCATGGTTAGTGCAACACAAATACAAGAATGGAAAGTGGGCTTGAGAGATGACTTAGCGGTTAAGGCACTTGTCTGTGAAGCCCAAGAACTCCTGTTTTGAGTCCTCCATATTCCACATATACCCAGACACAAAAGTGACACAAGCATGCAATGTTGCACATGCACATGGGGGGAGGGGGCGTATGCATCTGGAGTTCATTCACAGTGGCTGAAAGGTCCTGGTGCTCCCATTCTCTCTCTCTCTCTCTCTCTCTCTCTCTCTCTCTGTGCCTCTCTCTTTCTCTGTCTCTCAAAAATAAAAAAGAATGGAGAACAATTAGCAAGATTAAATTTATTTCTTTTTATGCACATAACTAATAGCCATGATTATTTCTTTAATTAATCATATTGTTTGGGGGAGTATGATTTTAATGGTCACATATCTATTAAAAAATTCACTATTTGGATGATCCATGGGGTATGAAAAAAACAGAAACTTACATATCTATATTACATAAATTCCCATAAGAGAAATAACCTATGGAATAGTCTTATTTCTAATTGCAGCTTAATGCTGACTGGATAATGTCAACCAGATAAAGTTAAGTAGCACATTTCAGAGTCTAGAATGCTCATTAAAAGCACTTTCATATTTGGACTAACAGGAATGACATATCTGCCTCATCCCTTCTTAAGGAAATTGCAGTGCTTCATCAACTTTACTTCATTAAGATCCCACAGCAGTCCTGTGGCATGGGTGAAGGTCAAGGAGGCTCTGCCTTTTGTGGAACAGAACATCAAGTGTCACGATGAACAAGAGCTCTCCTTAGGATGAGCCACAGTGGAGAAGGGCTCTTTATCTTATTCCCCAGGCTTCTTTTCCCTGGAGATGGTTCAAAGCAGCCACATCTCTCAGATTGTGGAGACACTGCCAGTGCCACAGCCCCACCTTTCTAAAGCAAGGAATCTAAATTCAGGAACATTTACATACCTGTGCATGAGAAGAGAAAGTTTGGCTTTTCTGCCCCTAGTTCTATGCCAAATATTCACTGAATCAAATAAATGGGGAATTCCAGCTACTTTTCTTCCAACTCCTGTGTCTTCTGGCAAGTCAGGTGTCCTACTAAATACTTTTCATGCACAGGGTTACATGATGCAGTCCTTGTAACAAAGATGTGGGATACGCCTCATTGTTAGCCTCATCTTAAAGATGAGACATATACAGACATATACATATACAGACATCTCAGGTTCCACTTATCTTACCTAACCATCTTGTGCTATAATGTAAGAAGAGTCTGTGTGCATCTTGCATAGAATTGACACATGTAACCCTAGAATATAGATACAGCAATGAATAGGGACTTTATTCCACAAAGAAAGTTATCAAGTGAATGAATGCTATGGGAACCTTTGCAAACAATATGTTAATTTATAGTTGTTAAATAACAATACAAGTATTGTTATTTAACCTTAAGAAGGTAAATTACAATCAAGCTTATCAGGTTTGAAAATATTATATTTATTTATTTATTTATTTATTTATTTATTTATTTATTTGAGACAGAGAGAGAGAGACAGAATGAGTATAGTACACCTGAGGGCCTCCAGTCACTGCATACAAACTCCAAATGCATGTCTCTGTGCATCTGTCTCCACATGGATACTGGGGAATTAATCTCAAGCCATGAGGCTTTGCAAGCACATGCCTTTAATAACTGAGCCATCTCTCCAGCCCAAGTTCATGGTTTTAATTAGTATTTATTGTGCAGCTACACTACTCAACCTGAGCAGACCTCAGGTATACACTGGTGAGTGAAAGACATGGTCTGTATTACATGCCTCAGTAGTATAAAGATAAGAAATTAAACAGGGCTTATAATTGTGCTAAGAGAAATTAAAGGTGCTTGGGATATAAAATAGGTCCATTCTGCTTAGACCAAGGACCATATTTCTAGAGTTTAGAGGAAAATTACAAGCAAGCTTCCAAACAGAGAACACCTGCAGAGAGTACACTCTTGGCTTTATGCAATTCGAGCTACTCTAATAGAATACAATTGACTGGGGGTGCATAAACAACACATATTTATTTATGAGGCTGGAATTCCTAGATCAGAACTATGATGGTTGGCTTAGTGATGAGAACACTCCTTTTAGTTCAAGGCTTGTTATGTCATGCTGTGTTCTCACATAGCACACAGCCCCTTCATTTCCCTATAAGAATGTTTAATGGGGAAATGACTAGTAAATTTGAGAGTGACACCTCATCAGGACCATATTCTCATGGCCTCATCAAAATCTTATGATCTTCCAAAGGTTCCACCTCCAAATGCCTTGACACTGGGGAATAGAGATTCAATTTTTGAATCTTCTCGTGCAAAATACATTCATCCCTTCCCAAGACTTCAATGTAGTATCACTTCTCAAGCTAGCTTGGTCCAGCATGAAAGTCTGGGATTCAGAGGATCTCGGTGAGCTAGAGCAATGGACAAGAGCCATGAAGGTGAAATTTCATTCTAAAATTGGGAATGACATGCAAGGACAGACTCAGGAGATTTGAAGGAAAAGTTAAGTGGAAAAGACCAGCAAATGTTGCAAAACCACATTCCGTGCTTTACCAGCACAGTGCATCTATACATGTCTTTCATAAGACAAGCAAGGGGGAAAGATGCTCTGTATCTGTTGTCACATGGGATGCTATGAATGGTGTCTTCCCTTTCAATAGAATTGTATGGTAAGATTTTTAAATGGGGGAATGACTAACAAGTTTGAGAGCAATTAATAAGAATGACTCAGAACCATAACAGGAGCTGATATTCTTTCATGCTCTGTAAATATCATCACTATGTACATAGTAATTGGTTATTTGTATGACTTCAGAACTCTTAGAAAAGAAGGATTAATGATAATGTGTCAGTTTGGCATGCACAATTTTAAGTAAAGCATCTTCCTTGATTCTTAGAAATCCTTGAGAGAAAAACCAACAGGATTTTTCTTTGTAGTCACTGTCTGTCTTGCCTGTTTCAATAAGGAATCAGGACAATATACATAGCTCCATATTATATAAGATGCATGAGAATGTAGTGAAGCAATTAGGGTTGAGGAGAGAGCTTTGTGGGTAAAGTGCTTAAAGTAAGAGGACCTGAGTTCAATCTCCAGAAACCATGTATAAAGGCCAGGTGTGGTGGTATGTGGTTATTATCCCATCATCCTAGCATAAAGGAGGTGGAGACAGGAGGGTTTCTGGGGCTCACTGGCCAACCAGTCTGGCCACAATGAAGGTCTCCAGGCCTACGACAGGTCCTATTAAAAAAAGAGGCAAGTGGAATTCCTGAAAAACAGCACCCAATGTTGGCCTACACACACACACACACACACACACACACACACACACACACACATGCACATATACCAAAAAACACATACATGCACATTCAAATGTAATGAAATTAGAATGAAGGGATAGTAAGGAGCATAAAAATGAGAAGGAGGCTGAGTAGAAGAGCACAGTTCTCTCTGTGTTGTCTAACATGCAGAAGGATGAACAGAAACATTCCTATTAGGTTATGATAGGGAAATTAAGATCTGGGTTAAATTACCAGTATGTCTAATGTCACAGAGCTAGAGAGTAACCAACAAAGCCCAGACCACATCAGTCCTCTCTTTTACTCGAGGCTCCCTTCCTATAATGTGAAAATGAAATTGGTGTTGGAAAAGATGTCAACTCCAAGAGAAGCGCCATACAACTGGAAATTTCTCTCTAGTATGAGCTGTGAGCTTTGAACTGGTGTGACTTCCACTTCCTCTATGCTTACAACTTTCTTCAGCATAGCTACTCATGAGCTATTTAACATGCCTAATCTTAATCATGTGATGCAGGAGCTAAGTATAATGAAGGGCATCCAGCTATTACAGCACTTCTCTGCCTGTTCCAAGTTATGTTTTATTAAGCCTACTTGTCAATATTCAATCATCAAGAAAGACGTCTGCAGGTAATCCCAGCCACTCATCAATAACACTTTACCAACTGCAGCTCTTTAGGGACCAGAATTTACAGTGAATGTAGCATTGCTGCTGGGGACCCATCATATTTTTTATCACACTTTGTGGCTGGACTGTCAGAAGAGGCTGTCCTAAAATCTTAATGTGACAAAAATCAATTTTCAGATGTAAATCTGGGTACCATAGGTGACATCTTCCATACCTGATATATTGCTTGTCTCTGGTTTTGAACTAATGATCACATAAACAAAAGATTGGAACCAATGGATTGCATTATTGGGTGGGGAAAATTTACATTACTGGAACAAATTTAGTAAGGAGTGGCCAAGGGAAGGATCCAATGCTTAGAATAAGATTTTGGGATGGGGAATGTTGGGTGGAGTGGTACCTTGTGTTCCTTTCCCTTGTTATTCCAAATGTGTTTATCCACATGTTTTCAGTTTCTCTTTGAGCCTGAGGTCCCCTGTGTGGCTACAGTGTGTCTTTTTAGAGAAGCATTACCTGCCTTTACAAGGCACAGTCATAGAGTTGTTGGCAGTTAAAGGGATGTTGGTTGAGGATAAATCATTTTCCTTAGTGGTGAAGCAACTGATAAATTGTCCGAACTCCAGTATATAACCCTCTACCTAGGCTCATGCAAAGCAAACCCAATTAAACTCAGTATGTAACAAAAAAAGACATAAAAGGAAAAAGAATCCTTGTGAATAAGAAGGGGTTCAACAGGAGTTGGAAGAAGCCAAGAGGGGATAAGTGGGGTGAATGTGATAAAATACATTCTATATAGCAAATATACTTTACATATGTTAACATTGTCAAACAGTTTTAAAAAGTAAACACAAAGTACTCATATATTCAGCAAGCATTGAACATTTACTACAAAGGGTACATTCAAATGCAAGTAAACGGAGTGTCTACTGATCAAGAGCTTCTACAACTGAAGGTTGTTTTTCTTTCTTTTTTTCCTTACCAAAAAGTTCTAGGGCAGGTGATTGCTAGCATTGGTTTTGCAGTTCCACAGGGCCATGAGAAAGAAGTTTACTTACTTCTCTTATTTCATCTCACCCACCTTAATTTCCTGGCATATATCTCAGACTAGCTTTAATGACCACAAGATTGTCAACACATAGCCAATTAGCATGTCAGTAATCCTGAGAAGGGGAAACAGGGAGCCAGCTATGCCTGTCCTCTTTGCTGTAAAGATAGTCCTATCAGAAACTACTAGAAGTCTTAAGAACAGAACCTTATCACATAGCTACTCTTAGCTACAAGGGAAGCTGAAACAGCAAGCTCATGACCAGTTCATTGGGGCCCCAAACAAAATTCAAGTTGTACAGCAAGGAAAATGGGAAAATAAGTTTGGGAGACAACTAAAAAAGTTACTGTGGATTCTATGGTCAAATGTATATACTGTGGAGGGCATAGAATACTGTATTTATTGTCTTGTATTCAGGATTTGACAGGCTCTGTACATGCTGAGACACATAAGAGCTCTTAATAGAGGATAGAGTCACTGATGTTCATATATAAACACAGAATCATTACTTTTTTTTTCCTTGCAATAACTATTGGTTATGAATTGTTGTGAATGATGCTATTAATGATAAAGCCTTCCACGTGCAAGCAGGTGCCAGGTTGCTCCAATGGAGAAACAGCAGGACCGTGAGACCATTGCATGTGCTCCAGCTGGGCATATAGTGGTACAAGTAAAACAGGGTTAGTGGAATACCAAACTTAAATACAAGTTAAGTTCAAGGCAAAATTCAGAAAGAGAGTTTTAAGAGATGACCTTGTAGCTGTAAGGAGTCAAGACATTTTCCCAAGCAAATGTAGCTGAAGCATCGCCCTGGATAATGGAGAGGGTATTAATGGCTACAAGCTATAAGATGAAAGTCCCAGAGCTTTAATTTATGTAATGAGTAATCCTGGATTAAGTACACTGAGACTTGGCTTCTGAATCTATCAAATGGGCAGAGATCCTGCCACTAGAGCTGCAATCAAGACACCATAAGATGATCGTGGTAAAGTGTTCATTGGAGAACAGTGGAGCTATTTAAACCGGATTCTGTATTGAGGGTTAAGTCATTCTGAATCCCTGGCCTTTCATAAATCTGAATTGGATTTCCAATTTCTTAAGGCCTTGCATATTTTTATCTTCTGATTTCCAAAGCAAGATAAGAATAAGATGGCTCTGCTGTTTTGACCTTGGCATTTACACTGTTCTTTGAAATCAGGTTTTTGTCTGCCTTACTGATAGTATTTGTTCCAAGAAATAAATACACAACACTGCCTTGAATCTAATTCATGATATTGCTGCTAGGAATCTTACAGACAAAATACAACAGACAGTGGATAAAATGACACAGAGTAAAATCTGCTGTGGGAAGAAAATTGACTACAAGATCAAATATTGCTGGCATCATGGAATGTCACAAAAATATCCTATGAAAATTTAGACTTAGAAAGAATGAAAACAACATAAAATGACAATGGCCAAAACCAACAGAGGATATTTTATTACTAGCTAGAAATTGATGTAAGAATCCAAAGTTCGTGTAAAAAAAAAAAAAAAAATTAGACTTTGTAGAAGAAGGCCCCAAAACAAACCTGCAAGTCAGAAGGTGTCACTGGTTTAATTTAATTTGACCAAAAATCATCATTGAATCAAATACTTGGTATAAAATTTTTGTATGGCACAATTAATCCTGGGGGAAAAGTAATTTAAGCAAAGTAAAATTTATCTTTTTAATTGGAAATTCTTTAACTGTGTGGTGTAGAAAACTGATCAATGACTTAATTTGGCTTAATAGTGTTTGCTTTGAGAAATATTGCTGGATGGAAATTGTTGACACAATTCTGATTCACCATAATTGCTTTGAAATATATTTGAGAAGCTAGCCAAGTCTATATAAAGGAATTAGAACATTATATACTTCATGTAGGTATAAGATACTTATCAAGCCACCTACCGCATTCACAATCCCTCATTATTATTAATGCCCTCATTCTTCCGTTGAACTTTAAAAGTGTGAATATTTATTTTAAAATGCTTAGGTCCATGTGTTATTCAATACCAAATGAGGTTCAGTCATGTGTGGGTCCTATGCATACATTGTGGCTTGCCCCCCAACAAGATAGCTTCAAGAATTAGTTACTAGAAGGGAAAGAAGATTCCTCCTTGCTGTAGCCACCACCTTTAGTGAATACTTTAAAAGAGACTTCCTGGGACATTCTCCATGAGTCAGGGGCCTCGAAGACCATACTGGAGTATTATAGAAGTATTTGGAGTGTTCCTGCTGTTTGCAATTAGCCTCAATCCAGATAAGAACCCCCTCTTTGGCTCAGGACATCAAGACCCTTCAAAAACCTGACATCTTTAGCTAATGCTGACACATTTTGGGCTCCACTCTGACATGTTATTTCCTTATGCTGAGAGTGTCTCATTGGCTTTGTGCTGCCTGTTAGACTTATAACTCACAGAGCTGTGACTTTAAATGTCAGGGTTGTCATTGCAACAATGGAGCAAAAAGCAAGCTGTTGACATTCTTTGGACACAATTCACAATGCCTTTTTTTTCCTGGAATGTTTTCATATTTCCAGGTGACACTTGCCTACTAAGCCATGTCATAATGCCCAGAGTTTTAGAACAATGTGTCCTGACCTAGAATCAACAGCCACTATGTCCAAAAGCCACTTGTGATAGAACCCAGAGCAAACTGGCTCCTTCCCTAAGTCAGAAGAGCTGACCTGTAGTAAAGATAGTATTATCTACTCCACTGGGTTGTTATCAGAACAGAATGTTGAACTTCTCTGTATAGTCAGAACTTCTGTAAAGAAAAGTGAGATCTCTTGCATACTCAGCATCTTTAAACCCCTCTGTGTGCTCATCTGGCATTCTGAAATTGTACAGATTAGAAAATGCTACTAGAAAATTAATGAGCTGTGGCAAGTTTCTTGACAACACTTAGGAGCCGGTAGATAGCAATTAATAATATATATATCACTTTAGAACAGAGATTATGTAACAGTAGCCCGTAGGCTGAACAAAGCCCCTCATCTGTTTTTATCAATAAAGTTTTATTGGAACACAGTCTTGCTCATTCACTGTACATTGTTAATGACTTCTTTGGTGCAAGGGCCGACTTGGGAAATTGAAACGGAAATAGCACAGTCTATGAAGTCTAAAACATTAACCATTTGGTACATTATAAAGAAAATTTGCTGACCCCTGGCTTAGTTTTGTCAATTGCTCTCTATAATTATGTATTCGGATCTAAATATCACAGCAGTCTGAGGGGTTTTCTTCTGCATTTTAAAGATGTGTAAGCTAATGTTAACTATCTTGTGCGGACTGCAGGTTTTGGCTGTTAATTGTCCTACATAATGCCACAGTTTCCTCCTTTCCCACTTCACAGTCGACATTTCCTCCCACTAAGCTACCTCTCTACATTCATTTCAGCTCCTAGCCTAGCCCACTGCAGCTCTGTATCTCAGGCCACCACACTCAGATCTCTGGTGGAGATATTAAGACAGACTTTCTCCTCTTTTCAAGTTCAAGGGAGAAATAACAGGCAGCATTGCTAGTGTCAATTCAATAATTCTTTCAGATCCACTTGCAGCTCTGCCCAGACTGTCTATTCAGATTGCACGAGCTGGTGATTAAAACTTAGAACAATAATTAGACCCTCTATTTCCAAAGCAAATTCAGTTTCCCAACCAGACTTCAACATTCATTACAATACTGACTAATAAAAACAAATCTAAGAACATATGCTTTTAAAGCTTTTCTGTTGTAAAATCTATAACAGCAATAAAACCAATTTGGAATTCATGATCCCAAAGAAAAACATTTGCTGAACATCCTCTTCTGTTTCTCATCTAAGTATACTGCATGAGTGTGTGCATGTGCACGCACACACAGTAGTACTATAATTTTCCATGTATCCTATGACAGGAACATTTTCTATGTTGCTACATTATCTTGTGTTTAATATTTTGAAAGATGACACCAGAGTTCTTCTTGCTGACTAGACATAGTGTTTGAAAAACTAAAATGTATACACTTTGTGAAACATTCTAACGGATTTCTTTTTTCTTTCTTCCTTTCTCTCTCCCTCTCTCTCTCTCTCTGTCTCTCTCTTTCTCTCTCTCTTATCCTCCCTCTCTTCTTTCTATCTTTACTTTTCTCCTTCTATCCCTTTTTTTTGTCTCCTCCTCCTTCTCGGGAGCCCAACTTTCTCTGTCTTCTACAATAAGGAAAAATGTTTCATGTATATTTGATGGTTCTTTAACAGGCATTAAAATTTGTCCTTAGTTTGAATTCTCAGTTGGCAGTAAAAGAAACATGTTTCCTCTTTAGGTTAAAAAATCTCAGTGACCAAATCAGTATCATGTTATCATTTAAAAAAAAAAAAAAAACCCTCGAAAAATAACTTTTGAAACTCATTTTATGTTTATCAGTACAACTGGGTAGTTCTGATATTACAGTCTCTTAAAACTACATTTATTGGGCTGAAGACATGGCTTAGTGGTTAAGGCACTTGCCTGTGAAGCCTAAGGATCCATGTTTGATCTCTCTCCAGAGCCCACATAAGCCAGATGCACAAAGGGAGGCAAGCACAAGGTCATACTTGCCCACAAGGTGTCACAAGCATCTGGAGTTCAATTACAGTGGTTGAGGCCCTGGTGTACCAATTTTCTCTGTCTGTCTGTCTGTCTCTCTCTCTCTCTCTTTCCCTGTGCATCTTTCTAAAAAAAAAAAAAAACTTTTTTTCCTCATAATTTATTTTTATTTATATTATTCTGATTTTACATTCATAATGTTGGCTCCCTTTTCCTCCTTCCTTTCCCCCCTCTTCCAAAGGGACCCTCATCAATGCGGAATGTGGGTCATGTATTGTGGGGGTAATCAAGAGTTCTGGAGGGTTAGGCCAAGTCTCTGTGCCCCAACTTGTGGCTCCAACATTCTTTCTGCCCCCTCTTCCATGAGTTTCCCTGAGCCACATTGGGGTCATTTTAGTTCTACTTCAGTGATAAGGTTTTGGGAGCCTTTGTGACTCTGGATACCTGGCTTAGTTGGAGTTGGATGTTCTCTGTGTTTATCTCCTTCAGCCTTTTTCTGGTGCCGTGATCCCCAGGAATGCTGTATTCTTGCCTGTCCCTGCATTACTCTATGGTTTCAGCTGGGGCCCTGGTGAGGTGTGATTGGCGGATCCTCCCTTCAGGCTCATTGTCCATCTAAAAAAGATAAGCAAATTCTCCAACGGAGAGAGAAGTTAGTACTAGATAGAAGGGATGGCCATAGATATTTTGGAGGCTCTCTTCTAGCCCACATTTGGTGGTATGTTGATCTTGGAGACTGAGCTCATTTTTTGTACATGGTTTTGACTTATTTCCCAGTTCCAGCAATGTGTTCCATTCCACTGAGTGAATCTATTAGTCAAATCAAGAGCAGTTGGTTGCCCACCATGGCTGTGTGCCACTACTGCACTTGTTTGAGCATTACATCAGGTTGTTTCCTGCTGGGTATCTTATACTGCAAGTTCTTTGGATAGATGTTGGCCATTATCCCCCAGTTGCTCATGTAGCACCCTCTGGCACTAGACTAGCTAACTGTCTAGGGACTGACCCTCTTCCAGATTCTGGCCATGTCGCTCCATATTTGATGTCACACACGCATGCTGTCTTTGACAGTAGGGTCTTACATTAACCTTGGTGGGTCATCAAGAACTCTGACAGAAATCTGTCTCTTTTTTGGGAAACCTTGTAGGTGTCTCGGTTCAACAGCTCATTGTGGAAGTTAACACCATGCTGGCACTGGGAGTTGTAAGTCAGCACCTAGGAAGGTGAGGGAAGAAAAAGATAGGTAATAAAAAAGAGAAAGTGAGTATAGATAGCAGAGGGAGAGAGAGAAGAGAGAAGAGAGAGAAGCAGGAAAAGATTAAGGTTGGTCTCTCCAGTTTCCTGTGATTCAGGTGTTCCCTCTGCGGGCCTGCTGAAGGATCAATGTTTTAGCCTGTTGTTCAGAATAAAGGGTTTTATAGTATCATTTCCTTTTGGGTTCCTATGTGTATCCCCCCACCCTTGTCCTCCCTCCCACCTTCTCATTTCCTCCCACCCTTACCCTCCCTCCATCTCACCCTCCCTATTGTCTGGTCCTCCAGTGTTTATTGGGTTTGGCAGCGTCTCAGGTAGATTCAGGTTAGGAGCGACAGATAAATGAGACCATGTGACAATTATCTTTTTGTGTTTGGGTGAGCTCAGTGAGGATGATCTGTTCCATGTTTGACCTTTTTTTTTTTTCAAATTTCCTTATTTCATCTTTTTTTTACTGCTACGTAGAATTCCATAGTATAGATATACCACATCTTGGTTATCCATTTGTCTAGTGATGGACACCTGGGTTGATTCCAGCTCTTTGCTATTATGAATTGAGCAGCTATGAACATGGTTGAGCAAATGTCTCTGATCTGAGGCTTGGAGCCTTTAGGGTATATGCCCACTAAGGGAATAGCTGGATCCGTTGGTAGGTCTATGGTCATCCTTTTCAGGAGTCTCTATATAGCTTTCCATATGCTTAATACAGCCAACATATCAGAATGTGATCTTGCATAAAATATTTTCTATTTATATAATTCTCTGAATGTACAAGTTAGATCTGAATACCTCACCATGTAAGCTCATCTTAGAAAATAACTCCACTAGAATATTAGCTTCTCAAGGGAAGGATCTGCATGTGTGTTGTTCACTGTTGAATCCCAGCATATCTAACTCGCCTGCTACTTGTTAGTGTTTAAGAAATATTTGTTTATATGTTTGATGAATCACTTTTAAAAATGAAGGTCAGAAGTGAAAACAGAGATCTTTGTTCCCTAAAAGTATAAAGTAGTGGTTCTTGAGCCTTTAGAGAATAACTTAATCAGTTATAGCTGACATGTATAGATATAATCTCACAAATAATTTCAGTCAGTCCAACAAATCTGGAATATTTACAATGGACACCAGGTGATGCTGGCATTACGAATCTAAGTTTGAAAGACTATCTAAGCCATGATACATTTAACACCATCCTACCAAGTAGAACCAGTTGTGACATTATAAATAATCCATAATACTTAGTATGATGCATTTGGATTAAGGTCTGTCAAAGTTGGTGATATCATTTATGTATATATTATAGCAGCAAATATTAGGCTCTGAAAGGCTCCAAGTGTTGGGGGTTTAGCTTAGTAGAAGAGCTTGCTTAGCAAGCATGAAGCCCTGAGTTCAGTTCTTAGCACCGGAAAAAAAAAAAAAAAAAAAAAAAAAAAAAAAAAAAAGACAACATATCCAAACTGACACCATCATGCAATGAAAAACAGGATTTGGAGCCTGGCCTTTTAATCCTGGTCCAGTCTGGTTTGCATTAAATGCCTCCTTTACCACTGTGCTGATTTGCATAACCTTTGCCTTCTTGGCATTTGACTATTACTGTTAGAGTAGATAATCTGGCTCCCTTGTAAAGGGATCAAGACTTTCACAAGATTTTCACAAGGCACAGTCTGGGATGGTTAGGGACAAGGCAGGTGCTAAAGACATCTCAGCTTCATCTGGAAATTTCTAAGTAGAGTTCATTAACTCATCAGCCCTCATTCCTTTTGAGCATCATACTGATATCATAAAATAATGAAAATCAATGGAAGCCTAAACAGGCCTTATCTATTTTCTTTTGTGGCTTTTTTTCCTTCTTTAATCAGTACCACTTTCTTTCTCTGCTACTTTAAAAATGCTGTCCCACTTATTGGCTGTGCAAGTCTTTTATTTTTTAACATTTGAATTTATTGGAAAACTAGGTACATTCTGCCTTTCCCAAACATACCTACTGTTGCTTCATAAAGTAAGAAGCTAACCCCTTACTCACTCAGCAGATCTACAACCTCCTGTGATATCCATCAAGTCATTTTTCTTCTTTTTGTAGAACTATTTCATTTATAAAAATAATGGTAATAGTGTTTTTCACAAGCTTTTTGTAGCTGCTGAAAAAATTCTTTGAGTTGGTAGGGCAGGCATTGTTATCTTCAGATGGAAATGAGAGAATGAGGATGGTTACATAACCCTGTTTTGCTTCTTCCTTTGTAATATTGCTCACTATGTTCTCTTAGAGTCTTCTGGACTCATTCAGCTATAATATACAAAAGTAATCACACTTGGCTGATGTCTGGTGAAAATGACTTTATGTTCTCTGATCCCCATTCCTTATTTAGTTTCCACCTTCTGTAGTACTTCTTCATTATTGGGATAGTTGACTTGGTGACATAGCATATTTGGATTTATCTTGAGGAAATGCCACACATAGTTTCTTCCAGGGACAGCCTCATGCATGAAAATGGTAGAAGTCTTTACCTCCTACCTTCTGCCTCAGGCCTTTTGAGGGAACTCCTTATTAAGAATATATAGGTAAAGGAAAGAAATGGTTATAGTTAGTGTCAATCATCAAGAGCAAAGCACTTGCAGTAGTACATTGTGAGAACTAGAAGTCCTATAATAGAGGCAGAAATGAAATGCCAAAAGATTATACAAGAAAATGGTTAATCCTAGGAAGAATGACAGACATGCTTCATGGGACAGGAGGCCTTTTAGCTGGACTTTTAAAAATAGGCAAGATTTATGAAGGATGACTCCCACTCAAACATTCCTTAGAAAAGCTGAATGAAATAGGTGAAAGAATAGGCAAGATTTGAGCTAAGAGACATATGCTTAAAGTCAGAAAATTTGAGCCTGTCAGTAAAGTCTCATGGCATATTAGTAAGAAATTAACCCTCATCACAAAAATCCAACCATGTGGTTACAGCTTAACTGCAAGGATGGTGGGAACTAGAGACAAGTTCCTGAATAAGCCTAGAGGTCTGGGTCAAGCTGCATGTGGAGTTCCGATTGCTTCTGGCCTATGCTTTCTGGTCTTTACCATTGTAGTAGAACAACCAGGATATGATCTCTTTGGTGGTAACTGGCATGTAGGAAACTAGAAAATATTCTCAGTGAAAGTACCTGCTGTTCTCAGTCAGGAATATTCATCTGTGTTCA
Organism: Orientallactaga sibirica; assembly: GCA_036365145.1. Taxonomy (NCBI): domain Eukaryota; kingdom Metazoa; phylum Chordata; class Mammalia; order Rodentia; family Dipodidae; genus Orientallactaga; species Orientallactaga sibirica. The sequence continues at coordinate 29,686,582 of JAEOAD010000017.1, read as the reverse complement.
AAGAGAAGTTGGGTGGTGATGCAGTTACAACAGAGGCCCGAGTTGACCCTTCATAGAACCCCTCAAAGTCATTGTTAATGGGTAAAGGGAGCTGAGATTTTATACCCTCATGTTGACTTTTCACTGGAGGTAGTCTGTTGCAGGAAAGGTGCAATTCTAGGCAAGGTGGCTTTCTTCAGCAAAGATCAAGTACTCTCAGTTGGCAGCTATTGGCTGATAACATCTCAAGAGTGAAGGTGTCACTTCTTAATGGGGGAGTCTGTGCAGCAACTGTGTGATCCAGTGTGTTCTCGGTGATGGTGTTACATGATCAGTAACAACTGCCTTCCACACACACAACTGTGCTATCCATAATCAACAACTCCAGTCCCCATAAAATATGGTTTATATTTAAGGTTGGTGACTTCCCTCTAACTTGTCCAAGAGTAGCTATGTAAATACCTTTCCAAGTGGTTACCTGTATAAATGCATTTTAGAACAACTTCACTTTCCATCTTAGTTGATTCTAAAAGTCCCTGAAAACTAATTCAATGAAAACTTCTTTACTCCTGTGTATACCTCCCCTAACCTTGGATTCCTTTTGTAGGGTGGAACATCAGGGCAGTATCTGGGATCTACAGTATCTAGCTTCTTTCTCATTGTTTGGAAAAATTCTACTCTTTCTCCAAAAATGAATTTTATTATCAACATGAGAAGTTTTCCTCATGTGTACTAGTAAATGGTTAACTACCAGATCTCTAAAAAAATAAGGAGCTAAAACCCAGATTTACAGTTTACCAATGATTTGGTGTAAATACACTGAGCTTATTTCAAGATACCAAACTGACATCATAGAGCTGAGAAGAGATAATATTTATTTTAGCTTATTTCCTCAATCCTTTGGCATTCCCCAAACCGCACCCACTAGACTATCCACATGGTGGTGCAGGAATGATCCACTCCAGATCCCAACATAAAATCAAAGCAACCCTAAAGTTGACTAGAGTCATCTATTTGGTATCATCTTGTGATGGCAATGCTTAACCAATGTGATATTGCACCTCTCCTGCCCCCATTAGTGGACACCTATATATCCTACCATAGGCTCATCACTATATGTTAAAATAATTGTAGTGTTTTATCATGCTCTAGCCTCAGTACTATCTCCTCCAGGATACTTACTTCTTCAAGTTATATACTGTGCTTAGGTAATAGCACCTGGCCCAAATCCTCAGCAAATGGTAGATGGCTTCAAAGGTGGGATCCATTAACCTTTTACAGGGCCCATGATTCCATGATTGTACTATGAGATGAACCACAAAAGCTCAGACTCTGTCTCTCTAGATTCCACACACACACACAATGAATAGATAAAACACTATGAGCAGTTCAATAAACACAGAGAAAGGAGACAATTATGCCACCTTCCAAGGATCTTTTTAAGTTCACTGGAATACAGAGTTTTTAAGCTGTATAATGGCTGACATATGTTTAAAAGGCAACATTAAGGAATCTGGGAGATAGCTCAGTCAATATCATGCTTGCCTTACAAGCATAAGGACCTTAGTGTGATCCCCAGTACATACATATACATATATATATATGTATGTATGTATGTATGTATGTATGTATGTATATATATATATATATATATATATATATATATATATATATATATATATATATACAAACATATATATGGTGTAGAGAGGCAGATCCCGAGAGCTTCCTGGCTAGCCAGTCTAGCTTAATTTTTGAGCTCCGGGCCAATGAGAGATCTTGTCTCAAAGGGAGGTGGATGGCATTACTAGAGATATCACCTAAGGTTGCCCTCTAGCTCCTATACCCTGCTCGTCCCATCCCCCCATACATGTGCACACATATGTTGAGCCACACATGGAAACATTCACTCATATCATATACATACATGCATGCATACATACATACACATACACACACACACACACACACACACACACACACAAAGAGGCAACAATAAGAGAAAGGTCTAGGTTTGAGATGTAATGCAATAAAAAAGCATGGACTCAACTGGTGTTGAGCTTGACAGTTTGAAAACTTGTATGTGGATATCAGCTGAAATACATAGAGTTAGAGGTACAGCTCTTTAAGGCATCAGCCTAATACAACTATCTGTAAAGACTAGAGCTAGATATGGACTTGTCGAGCTTCTTTAAGACAGTCATCAGGGGCTGGAGAGATGGCTTAGCAGATAAGCCACATACCTGTGAAGCCTAAGGACCCTGGTTCTATTCTCCAGGTCCCAGGTTAGCCAGATGCACATAGTTGCACATGCATATGGAGTTCATTTGCAGTGGCTAGGACCTGGTGTGCCCATTCTCACTCTTTCTCTCTCTTTCCCTCCCTCTGTCTCTAATAAATAAATATAATATCTTAAAAAGCAAAGAAGTTTAAGACAGTCATCAGTTCTCAGAAGTTCACTAGCCAAGCATCAATAGCTATAATATGGGTCCACATCTCTCTGAGAGCAGCTGGAGACTAAATAGGAACATATCAAATGCCACCCCAGAGAGAAGGCTTGGTCAGAGATATGCAGCTATGACATGCTCACTTTGATAATTCTCCCTTTCCTGGAAAAGTTATCCAACAGCTCCTGCAATATGGGATGGAAAGCATCCTCTCTGTGCCAGAGTTAAAGGACTGCTCACAAAAATGAAAGTGCAATTATAGAAAAATTATCCCTGGGCTATGACCACATTTCCTGAGAAGTTTATTACTACCACGACTCCTGATTTCAATTTTTAGAACTTAGAAGCTCTGCTGAAGCCTAATTTAAATTCTTGCTATGAGAGACTTTGCTTTACAGGCATGTGTTAGGGCAGAATGAATCAAATTGGGTGTAATTCCTTTGGACTGACCTCACCACAAACACATGCTAGGAGACGACCAATGAGGTAGCTTTGTAAATAATACTGTGCTAATCAATAGCCATCTATTCACTGCTACTTCTAATGAACCACACAAACTGTCCAGTTCACACTTGAAAATGGTGATTTTAATGTATGTGATATGCCTGAATGTATACATGCATGTTCATACGTGTGGGGGCACACATATGTGCCCATGTATTTGTAATTCAGAGGTCAACATGAGGTGTCTCTTCAATCACTCACAACCTTACTTTTTTAGACAAGATCTCTCAATGAATACAGAGCTCACTGACTCAGCTAGATTATCTAGGCAGCAAAGCCCAGGGTTCCTCCAATTTCCATCTCCCCAGTACCAGGATTATAGATGTGTGCCACCACACCCAGTTTTTTTTTTTTTTTTTAATGTGGGCTCTGGGGATGTGAACTCAGGTTCTCATGCTTGCTATGCAAACACATTACCCACTGAGCCATCTCACCTGCCTCCATGTGATGATTTTTACATCAGTTTTTGATATCAAAGTTTTTGTGTATAGAAAAAAACTGTCAATGCCTTTGAAAGTCAGGGCCATGACAAACTATTATCCAAGTCTTATTAAAATCCTCTGACCACATTTGAGCATAGAAAAAATAATCTTAATCCTGTCCTTTGATAATGTCAAGACAGAGTGTACCTCTGGAGAAATATTGATACAGACTCAAATCGATACTTGTTTTCACTTGTCAGTGTTTTTCTGTGTGCCTTGGAAAAGACCCTTCAAAGACCTTCCTAAAACTCAGTTTTACTTAACAAAAGTTGACATCATCATAGAGGAGGTAGACAGTTTTATCACTGAAAATATGTATTGAGCTTCACATGGAACTTTCTGCATATGTATACATGTAGCCTAAGAGCCATCAAAATTCATATAGTAAGAATTTACAAATCTTTTCAATCTAAAGAATCTACAGTGGTTTCTACACTGTTATGATGCTAACCATGCCCCATGAGAGCTTCTTTCCCATCCTTTAAGAGAGCTCAAGATTGTGAGGTTGTTTCCATCTATAACACAGTTCATTTTGTTCTTTTCAAAAGACTTTTAAAGCTGAAAAGCCAAGACTTTTATCAAAGTCTATAGAACAGTGTGTTCCAATTACAACATAGTGATCAGGGTGGGACTCTAAGGGTGATCACATTGGTACATTTTATATCCTACTAGTGCCCAGGGACACCCTGCATGCCTGGATGACAATGCCTTCTTCACTAACCTTCCACAATTTTCCTGACTAGGATAACCAGTGACAGCTTCTGGAAGGTGGTGCCATCTTTGGAGCTCATGTGGGAAGAGGGAAATCTCCGGTGAAATGGATGGTGTAGGGAAAGGAACCAGAGCAGGAAAACCAAACCTGCTCAGGCCTGGAGATGGAGCATAGAGGTTGAGGCATGTGCAAGGCTCTGTTTTCAGTTCCTACCAATATTCACATAGACCTGCTTAGTGAGGAACACTCAGTAGCATTTGATCTGAGGAAAAGCAATTCCAGTAAAATAAGGTCATTAGAGAAGTTGTCAAAGCTCAAGTTTTAGAGGGTCTTCAAAGTCCAGTTAAGAGGACATAGTAATCCACACTATGAAAAAGCGTCACTTATTTATTGCCATTTCTTCTGGCAACAAATATGCACCAAGAACCTACTTTGAGCTACCTTAAAGGTAACTTTTTTAACAATAATAGCTTGTAAGTCCTGGTCTAGAAGACTACCTGGGTGGATCAAAGGAAGAAGAGATGGTAGTGAAGGAAGGGAAGAAACGAAGCCTCCTGTTGGCAAGATGCAAATGAGAGATGACACTGGACACTAGGATCTGTCATATAACAGTAGCAAGTAGTCTTTTGGATCAAGCTGAAAAGCATGGACTCAAGAGATATTCCTTGTTTTGGTGTGTGTGTGTGGAGAGAGAGAGAGAGAGTTTAAGAGAGAGATAGAGAAAGAGACAACATGGACACACCAGGGCCTCTTGCCACTTCAAACGAACTCCAGATACATGTGCCACTTGGTGCATCTGGCTTTACATGGAAACTGGGGAATTGAACCTAGGCTGGGCAGGCTTTGCAAGCAAGTACCTTTAACTGTGAACCATTTCCCCAGCCCTTGTTTTGTCTCCTAGTGGTTTCTCTACAGTTGATGGAATTCATCTTTAACTTATTAATTTCCTATGGAGTACTATCACATCATTTTTCATATTCTTCAGTTTTCTCCTTTCTCAGCCTTTGTCCTGTTGCTATGGAGCATTTCAGTTCACAATATGCTGTTACACTTATAGTACATTGCTATTTAGTTAAATAATAACATTTTAAGACATTTTAAAATATTTACGTCAGATTTCCCCATAGATCCACAACTTGGTTCCTCATTATTTTGTGTGTAGATCTATATTTTCATCTGATAGTGTTTTCTTTTGGCTAAAGGACTATGTAATATCTCTTGTGAAATTTTTGTAATGTCTGATGAATTACTTTGTCTTTGTATATCTGAAAAAGTCTTCATTTCACCTTCAATATTGGAAGATGTTTTCACTGGGAATAGAATTCACAGTTAACTTGTTTGAATTTTTTTCTTTGTATATCTCAAAAGTTTGCTCCACTGTCTTTTGACTTGTATTGTTTGTTACAAGATATTGTCTGTCATCCTTATCTTTATTTTGCTGTGGGAGATGTTTCTTTTTCGTCCATAGTGGCTGCTGAGATTTTATTCTTATCACTGGTTGTAAGCAATTTGATTGTGATAAGAAACATTCTGAAGGCCGAATCAAGAGGATACTGAAACAGAGAAGATGAGCATTGAAGAAGTTTTAAAAAAAATTTAGCCTATATGGTTTTGTTGAAACTAGTTGTTTCTTCTTTGATCCAGAGATAACTATCTTAGCAAGTGGGGAGAAAACATCATTTGCAGAATATACTCTCCAGGAAAAATAATATCTTCAGCATGCTATATATAAATATATGTGGCGTGTGTATGCAAGTACACATACATAAAGATGCTATTCTGGTATAAATGTAAGATCAAAGTCCTAAGATATGTAACATACTGTTCTAATATACATGATATGCATATATTAAACTACAAAGTGTAATAAAGTGAGTATCTTCAAGCATTAGCATAAATGTATATATGTATACACAGTTTCCCTGTTGATAATAACTCTTAACAAGGTGGATACTCTATAAACATTATCATAAATGTATATTTGTAGACACATTTTACATGCCTGCACTAACTGTGATGTAGATAGTATTATATTCCCAACTTTTCATGCTTTAACTGTACCACAGAGTGGTTAGATAATTATATAGCATATATCCAGGAGCTGGCAGAGCTAGAAGTTGAACATGGGCCATCAGATTAGCAGTCATGTGTTCAACTACTGTTCTAAACTGCCTTACAAAAAATGACAGCCAAGTATACCAAGGAAAGAGCACAAAGGCACCTGTGTTATTAACATTCTGTGTTAAGGAAGAAAAAGAATATTCCCTCTTGGACGTAGAAGATACTGCTTTCAGGGCATTCACCTCCTGCCTGGTATCTTGGCCTCTGGTTTGGAAATTACTATTATTTCAAATAGAAAATATTCATAATCTTACACATGAGACTTCTAGGTAGACACTTGAGTAAATTGCTGATCTTCTCCTCTGATGTCACCCTTTGTTTCCAGCAGTGGATAGAAACTCCACTGTGTGAAAGGGAGGGAGTTCACAGACTTGTTTAAGCCATCTATCATTCTTGCCAGTGAAGGAAGAATGGAAGGAAAGAAAAAAGGAATGGAGGGGGAGAGGGAGGGAGGAAGAAAGGTAGGAAGGAAAAAAGGAGGGCAAAAGATGAGAATGTTCAATGTCATCTCTCTTCACCCTAGCTGTTGGTCTGATAATGACAGACATTACTAAATGAGAATCTTCTAGAAACTAGAGACTTTACATATAGTACTTCTAGTCCTTAGATTAACACCCACACTACTACTCTTCCAAAGCTTAACTTTGAACCACCCTTGATGACCTGCTTGTGCCTCAACTTCTTCATCTGCAACTAGAAGCTAATGACGATGGCTGAGATATTCAATGAGGTGCTATGCTTTTAAGGGGTTAGCATACTGCCTGATGTGTGGGGAGCACTTGGGATGTGTATGGTGGTGGTGTTGTTCTCTACATGGGTTTTCTTCTATCTAGCTGCTCCAAGTATGTTCATCAACAACCCCCCAGCTATCCTGCAAAACCAAGTTAGCATTCATCCCAGCATCTCCATCACTCAGTCTCTGTCTCGGTTTCTACTAACAGTCAGTAAACACCTTTCAGCGTCTCAATGAATGCTATTGCTTCAGACAGTCTCATTTTGCTTTCTCAACCACATTAATTCATCACTGTTTCGATTCATATGTAGTGTAAGCTCATACCAGTTGCCAAGAACTGCTGTTGTTTACCAGGGTTAGGATGTTAAGTATGAAAGATAAAAGTCAACTTCCTGACTCTTATCTTTTATGTACTATTGAGGGGAAAACAGACAAAATTAATAAATGTGTATAAAACATGTAGCATTTAAACAATGACAAGTGCTGTAAATACAAACAAATAACACGAAGGAAGTAAAATATGTGGGGATAGTCTACTATTTCACATGTCAGGAAAGATTTTTCCGTGGGAGTAGGATGATCCCATTCATTCCAGAGGTGAGGAAACTGATCTCAGAGATGGGTAGTGAATTTCCTAATGTCACACAGCATCAGAGTAGAAACCAAGATTGCTCAGCTTTAGTGCAAGGCATCCCTGCTCCACACAAAGAAACTCAGCTCAAGTAACAACTAAGTCAAAACCAAAGTCTATGTAATCCTTTTCATTATTCACTATGTCTGAAATAGTCCACTCTTCTGGGCTTTTTCCTTCCTTATGACCTAATCTTACTATATTTAATAGACATTAATGCCCCAGTGGAACTAAGACTTGGGGTCACCTCATGCCAGCCAGGATGTGCAGGGTAGGATACACATGCCAGTACCTTCGTGTGACTTAGAAACCACCCTGCCCCTGAGGGACCCAGTTTCCAGGGACATAAGGCTGTAGAGAAGAGGGTGAATTTTAGCCCTTGCCTGTCTCTCCAAGGGCTTTTGGCAGTATGAAACCTTTATCACAATAAATGACAGTGTGGAACCTCCTCATATACAATTTTTTATTTTCACACACCATTTACCTAATGGAAGTCACATAATAGGCACTCAGCGAATCATGGATGATTAAATTCTTTCTCATTTTTCATTTCCTAACATGATTAAAAATCCTTTACATTTCAACTCATGAAAAAGGACACAAATTAATTAATTGTGCAGTACCAGGACTTAGTAAGCACCTACTAACTGCTAGGTGTGAGGTTAATGGCAGGGAGTGTCCTGCTTTTATAATGTGCATTAGTCAGAGGTTTTAGAGGATTGGAACCAATAGAATGAATATGCATTGCAAAAGGGATTTATTGGATGGGCTTAAATGATATGGGCTGGGTAGTCCAACAATGACTAACTACACCCTGGAGAGGCTGAGACACCAGTAGCTGCTTAGTCCATGACCTGCATGCTTCAGCAGTCCAATCTGACTCTGAAGGCCTGGAGGATTCCTCGAGAGCTTCTGGTCTTCAGTCTACATTGGAAGCTGGGTTCTGATGTCAGCAGAGGGTAGAAGCACTCACCACCAAGCAAGGGCAGCCAAGCAATAAGCATTGCTTTATCTTGGAAATTCTTTTTGTATAGGATGCTGCTGAAAGATCTTCCTACTCTGGGGTAGGATCGTCCCTCTCCGTTAATCCTTTTTAGACATGCCCTCAAAGATTTACCCAAGAAATATGTCTCTCACTTGATTCCTAATCCAGTTAAGTAAACAATAGAGACTAGCAATCATATCAGGCTTACATTATAATGGAAGAGAAAAATCATTAAGTGATACTGGTATATATTGAGTATGTTAGATGATTATTTCCAAAGAAGAATTCCAAAGTATGGAATTTTAGGGTTAAATTTCCTAGAATGTTTGGGTAGAGTAGCCTAGGCAGGCCTGGTACAATAGCATTCTTTTTAACTATTGTATGAGTGAAGAGAAAAGGCCACTGTGGTGGACAGAATAAGGGCTCCGCAGATGCCCACATGCTAAACCTTGAATCCCATTAATATGTTGCCCCCTAAGGCAACAGAAATGTGATTAAGAAACGTGAGCTATCCCGAGTGCCCAGTGTTATCTTGAGACTCAATGTACCCCCAAGTGTCCTAGTAGGAGAAAAGCAGGAAGCAAGGCCTGAGAGAACTTACAAGACCTGCTGGCTTTGAAGGAAGAGGAAGGGGCTCTGAGTCCAGAACTGCAGTAGCCTGTAGAACCTAGGAACCAGGGAAAGGATTATCCTCTGGAGGCTACTGGAGGAGCCAGCCCTGTCCATGCCTTGCTTCTAGACTCATGAGAGCTACTGGCACCATTAACCATTGAGGTTGTTATCATTTGTTATGGCAGCAATAGGAAGCAAATACAACAATGAGTATACATTTGAGGGAAGAACATTCCAGGCAGGGAAAATAGTCAATGCAAAGCCCTTGAGGGTGGGAATGTCTCTTATATAACCCAGGATACCCGTGAAACTGGGCTGAAGCCAGAGTGGTTCTGGGGAGTGTCAGGTGAGAGGGACACAGAGTACATTACATAACATGAAGTCAGCCAATACAATCATTGATTTTACTCCAAGTGCTAGAAAGTCCCACTAGAAACCAAGAAGCAGACAGTATGTCCCTAGTTCCTGTCTTCATAGGATTATGGCTCCTGGGGAAGGGAGGAAAGATCGCAGCGAAGAGGCCCCAAGCCAGAGTCTCTTTAGAAGGACTGCAAGGAATCCAGGTAAAAATGACTTTGGGGTAGACAAGGGTGGTAGCAATTGGACAAGGGAAGGGGAATACGACACAGTTAAATCCTGACAATGCTTTGAAGGTAGAGCTCAATAACCAGATCAAGAATCAACTTGGCACTTTTTTTTTTATTTTATAAATTTATTTTTTTGAAATAAAAAATTTATATTTAATATTTTTTAATTTCATACTTGTACATAATATATTTTGATCACACTTACCCCCACTACCCTGTTTTGCCTTTTCCAACTTCTGTTCCATTCTTTTTCCCAACTCATTCCCTCCCTACATTCATGTCTTTGTTATGACCCATTGAATTAAATTAGTGTTGCTTGTGTAAGTATGAATGGTGGTTATTTACTGGGCCACAGACAACTTACCATTAGCTAAACCACTGAGAAAAATGTCTCCCTCTCCCTCAGCAACCACTAACTCTTAACAGCTGCTCAGGCAGAGGGGGGAGCCTCCTGAGTGCCTTCTATCCGCGATGGAATGTTGACAGCCCCAATCTTATAAGTAACCAGGCAATGGCCATGATCTGCCCAAAAGACAGCATTCCCCACCACTCCCTGCTTCCTCTGTTCTAACATTCTTTCTGCCTTCATTTCCCCATGTTCCCTGAGGGGTAGTAGACATATCCCTTTTAGGGATAAACACTCAGCAGTCTCTTCTCAGCACTCTGATGAATGAGGAGTCTTTGCATTACGTATCACCAATTGTGGAAGGAAGCTTCTCTGTTCAGGATGAGAGCAGCACTAATCTATAGGTATAAGCACAAGTATTTAAAAGGCACTTTGATAACATATCCACTGAGCAAAAGAAAATTTGATGAATGTAGTTTTAACTGGAAGAAATCTTGAGTAAAATGCATTCAGTAATTAATATTTTCATGAGGAAAGAGCTATGTAAGGGGGAAGAGGTGGAGCAGATCACTGTCAAAGCATTAAGTAAAACAGCCTGTGGTCAATTCTTAACTCTTACGCTCTCCCAGAGAATGTCCTTGGGCAAGCTGTTTGACCTTTCTGGACCTTGGCTTCCTCATATAGAGCATGGGAGTGCAATGATACCACATCACAGAGATTGTGTGCCTACTGAAGGAGAAACCCTGTGCCTAACTCATAGCAAGTACTTGCAAAAATGTTCTCTTTCTTGTGTCATATAAGTCATTGATTTTTCAAAGGTATTTTCTTATTGATAAAACATTCAAAGAATTCAATATGGAAGTAGAATTGCTCCCTTCCTATGGGGCAAGTTCACAGAGCAGCTAGGATGCTGATATTGCTCTCTGGGTCCCAGCAAAGATTTTCAGAGTGATGTTATCAAACAGTATCTATATTTGCCAACCATGACTTCCAAAAAGGATCCCAAGTCTTCCGTCTTGTGAAGAAGAATGTGCATTACATAGTAATTGAATATTTTTACACACGTGCCTCTTCTTTAAGCGCTTGTTTTACCATCAGCACATCAAAACCACCAGGCCTAGGGAAACCTCAGATGTGGGAGAATATCAAATGTGCTTTTCTCTTTTTTTGTCCTCTTTCATGGTAGATCTGACGCACCTTTGAACCTTCAAAGGACAAGATAATCAATGACGTGGGGAGACATGCGACACTCTGAGCATCAATGTGAAGATGAATTTATTAATGTAAACGGTGGTGTGTAGAAGAAAGATTGGGGCTGAATTAAAATGCGAAATCTGTAATCCAACAAAAAAACACAGAACAAAGGGAGGAGAGGGCGAATGAACAGGCTGATAAAAGACACTTTGCTGATTCTAGGCTTTGCTGAAAAGAGCTACATTGAAGAGGTTATCTCTTGAGTAGCTTATGGTTACCGGGTATCTTAATTAAAATGTCTTCAACAAAAGAGGAAGAGGAACAACTCTGGAGGTCTGTGGGATATGCCATGAAAAGGAAGAAATTTACCAGGGAGGAGGGGGAATTAAGGAAAATATTGAAAGTAACTTTCTAAATGATCTTGACTTTCAGATGTAGAGGATATTTAAATCTTGTTGTGACAAAGGGAGCCATTGACTTTGGAAGCCAGTGTAGGAAATAAACATCTTTCTAATTTTAGAGTTTGTAGTCCTAGCATCAAGAAGTTTATGACCAAAAGCCAGCAAATAGATGTAAATGAAGGAACCAGGGTCCTAAAGGCAGACAACATTCAGAGAACTTCCTGAGAAAAGGAGAACTTCCTTTTCTTAAATAAAGGGACATTGTGTTCTGATCCCTCCATTTCTGAGGAAGGGATATGCTGCTCAGAAAGAGGGTAGAGGTTGTCAGGATTGTTGAGGAGGAGGCTTTGGGATCTAGTTTTCCCAAGTCACCATAAGATTGGGAAGCTGAACTTTCCCCTGGCTGTAAAGCCCTGCTTTCATGTTTGTGAAAGTGGAATGCTGTCTTCCTCTGAGTCCGTCCTGGAATAACCCTGTGCCATCACTATTTCTAAATCTCTCTTAAGCTGGCAGAGGTAATGTTGCACTTCATTGCAGGGTGGCGACACTGTCCTCACCAACAGCCAGTACTGTCTCCTGGCAGCTAATGAGGTGATTCGGCTGCCAGGCAGAGGAGAATTGGCATTCCTTCCACTCCCATGATGAAAGCATCAGGTGCTGAGTGAAAGGCAAGGCTGTATCTTCCCTGAGGTCAGCCTAAGGTGAGCGACTCAAAACACTTTTGGAATAAGGGGAGATATGTAAGGGATACTAGACAGCATGGATTAAAGAGATACTATTTATTTAAATTAAAACAAATCTGCATTTGCATATGACTGGGACCTAGCCAGTGAGACTAGAAATTAGTAGAATTATCCTAAATTCACCAGCTAACCAGAGCTGGAAAGTGGCATACATAATGCATAATATGAACCTAATTTATGTCTATGGTGTGTGTCTCTGTCTGTGCTGAGTGACTGTAGTATATTTCAGCTATGTAAATTCATTGGCCTTTGTTTTTGGTGTGTGTGTGTGTGTGTGTGTGTGTGTGTGTGTGTATGTGTGTGTGTATGTGTGTGTGGTATGGTGTGGTGTTAGTGTGTGTATGTTGTGTGTGTGGTATATTTCTTGTGTGCTTCACTAGTTTGTGTTTCTGGTGTGTGTAGTGTGTATGTATTATGCGTGTAGTGGGTGTGTGTGTGTGACATTGGAGAGAGAATGCATTTTTAAGACAGGTGGAGCAGCCCAGAGGGAGAGGAACAGGTCAAGAAAAAGAGTAACTTTAATTAGGGGAGCACAAACAAAGACCTGATGTCACAGTAGAGCATGTCATTTTCAAGCACTGTAGCAGCTGTGATCAGACAGATAGGTTGGACCTCCTGAGGACTAGCTCCCTTGGTGAGATGAAATATCTTTCCAGAGCTGAAGAGATGGCTTAGTTCACTTCACTTGCCTGTGAAGCCTAAGGACTCAGGTTTGATTCCCCAGTACCCACATAAGCCAGATGCACAAGGTGGCACATGCATCTGGAGTTTGTTTGCAGTGGCTGGAGGTCTTATTCTCATTCTCTCTTTCTCTCTCTCCCTATCTGCCTTTGTCTCTCTCTCCATATATATATGTGTATGTATGTATGTGTGTATGTATGTATGTGTATATATATGTGTGTGTGTGAAATACCTTTCCAGGTTTGGCAGTGGCATAGGACTTTAAAAATGTTCACAACCTTGCCTTTAACCTAGTAGTTTTACTTTATGTGTGTACATGTGTGTGTGTGTACATGCACATAGATGCACTTGCACATGTGTATGCATACATGTGGAGGCCAGAGGACAATCTCAAGTGCTATTCTTTAGGAAGGCCATCCACATTTTTTAAGAAAAGTTCTCTCACTGGCCTGGAACTCACCAAGTAGGTTACATGGCTTCTCAGTGAGCCCAGGGATCCACTTGTCTCCACTTCCCAGGGCTGGAATTATAAACCAGTGCCATCACACTTGGCTTTGGTTTAATCCCTGACAGTTTTTCCATGCAGGGACTAATGACTGAACTCATGTCCTCATGGACCTGATGTAAGCATTTACCAACTGGGCTCTCTATCTCCAGCTCCACAAGCCTAATTTTGTCAATCTTTTATAAGGAATCCTCATCAGAGGAAAGCAGGGAAATGAAACCTTCCACACAGTGTTATTTTATTTGCATGGTAGTTGTCCCAATCAACAGTTGGTGGAAAGAGCACCTAAACATATGAGCATAACAACAGGGGGATGATTTAATGCATTTTCCACATTCATGGAAAGAAAACTTGGGATGTCATAATAGATTCAAAAAAGAAAATAAAATCTGTTCAGACTCTTCAATTTCAATGTGAGCAAAAATTACGTGAGAGCTATGAAGGACTGAAATGCTATTCTGTTTGTTTGTCATAAGGTTATGGATAACTGTGTTTTCTTCTGTGTGTTAATACATTTTCTAGAGTTTCTATATGAACCTATTCTGCTTAGAATCAGGAGGAGTGAATTAAACAATGAAATGCTGTTGCATAGCATTCAAGCTCAACTGAATGCTAAACTAAAAAAGTCCCTACACACACACACACACACACACACACACACACACACACACACACACACACACACTTAAAAACTGAAGACTAAATCCAAATTCAAATTCATGAGCAGGCAGATTGGAGATGGAAGTCAATACCTAGAGAAGTGAGACCTACAGTAGGGAAGTTTATTTTTCCTTCCCTGACTTGGCCTCAGATTGGATTCAAGTCACATAAAACAAAGATGGCCATGTAGATAGCTAACTCTTCCAAATGTCCAGGGAAGGGGGACACTCTGAGGGAACCCTAGAAAGGAAAGAGCTCTCTTGGTGGTGTTGAGTCATCCTCAGCTCCTAGAAATGGAACTAGAAACACAGCATGTGCTTGATACATAACTATTTAGTGGATGAATCAAATTTTGAGAAAGTATGCACTCTGGAGGCTAACCTTCTATCTCCCAAGAGAAATAATAAAGATAGTGATCTCTCCAGCAGTATCCAAATTTTGTTTTACCAGTAGTCACTACTAGAACACAGTTTGAGACCTTTCCTCTGAAAAGCATGGAGACCTCTGTGTTTATCCACCACAATCCTCTTCAGCATGTTGAGAACTCACAATTCAACAGGTTCAATGTACAAGTTACCTTCTCATTGCTGGGAAAAACAAAACATCTTGCCAAAAGCAGCATATGGAAGGAAAGAGTTTATTTTTGTCTATAGTCTTAAAGAGAAGTTTCATTATGGTGGAGGAGCATGGCAGAGCAAAGGCTGGGAATACATCTTGTCACACCATCTGGGAAGTAGCAGTAAGAGTGAGATAGTTAGTGAACACCTAGTGACACAGGATTAATAAACCCCAAGGTCCACTCCCAGTAACACCCCTCCTCCAGCAAGTCTCCACCTTACAAACCACCAACTTCCCAAGTGACAATTTTGTATCTCTTTGCTTAGACACAAGCCTAGAGAATGACACCCTGGTGAGCCTTCAGTAAATGACTAATGGCAATTGGAGTTTCATATTACTTACTTTTCTCATTGCTGTGAGGAAATACCTGGCAAAAGCCAAAGGAAGGAAGTTGTTTATTGTGGCTCACAGTTTAAGTGGATACATTCTATCAGTGGGAGGCCTGTTGATAGGTGCATGAGGCAGCAGGTCACATTGTGTCTGCAGTCAGGAAGCAGAGAGAAATGAATGCTGTTGTTCAGCTTTCTTTCTTCTTTATATTCAGTCTGGAACCCCAGCCCATGGGGTGATGCTACCAAACTCAGGGTGGGTTTTCCCTGCTTAGTTAAACCTCTCTAGTTGCATGTCTTAAACATACCCAAAGTTGTGTCTCCTGGGAAATTCCAAATCCAATGGAGAAAAACCATCACAAGTATATCCCAACCCCTTAGCCCCTCTGCATGCAGTGATATTTAGAATGCTCCAGTGTCCACTTACTCAGACATGCTCCCTTCCTTAACTGGCTTTCCTTTCTATCTGAATTCTCCATTTTCCTACCAGGATTAGGCACCAAATAAGCTACTTGCTCTCAGATTCTTATCTCAGAGTTTGCTATCAGAGGTTCAGGGTATGAAGAAGAAGGTTGGTGCAATGTTGCTACCCAGTGGATTTGTGTATAAAAAGGAAAACAAAAGTCATGGAGATCCCTCAGTTGTGCTTCTGTGGCACAGGTAAAAGGTGATGACCTTGGGAAGAAATGTGGTCAAAGGGAAGGAAGGGACATTCCCAGGGCAGATTTCCCAGGTGGAATTATGGGAACAGACAACTCCTCAATGGTGCAATGTGGTGGAAACCAAAGCAACTATTCCTCAGCTATAAATGATTAACCCATGAACAGCTGATAGGAAATCTTGTGGTTGGGAAGGGGTGGATGAGAAGACATAATTCTCAATTCAATTGAGGACATGCAGAATCCAAAGTGCCTGTAAATAGCCACATGTCATTCATTGTGAAACTTCCATGAGTGAAGCACATGATCAATACCTCTTTCACACTTTCTTGTACTGCAAAGCATTGTTCTTCCATGAGGATGGAGATGGGGCTGGAAAGATGATCCATTAAATAAATCATTTGCTGAACAGTCCTGAGTACCCACATTCAGAACCCCAGACCCAATATAAAAGCTAGAAGCTGTGGTAGGCTTCCATAATCCTAGCACACAGGTGGAAAGATGGGAAGTAGAGACAGAAGGTCCTGAAAGCTTGCAGGTCAGCTAGCCTGGTGAATGTAGCACAGTAAACAACAACCAGAATGAGAAACCCTGCTTTGAATGAGGTAGACAATGAGGACTGACTCCAGATGGTTGTCCTGTGACTGCCATGTCTGTGTCATGGCATGTGCACTCACATTCACACACATGAAATACATGTGCATACATCTAGACCCAACAACATTTTTAAAGGTTCTGCCCAGGGTGAGATTTATGACATAGGTGTTCTCTAAAAGGACACATGCCTATTGTGAGCTTGTGCAGATGTAAGAAACATCATTCCTGTGGCCCATGTTCTTATTCCTAGAATACAACTCAGATTAATACAGCTGTGCAGGCAAGAGGACATGTGTGTATTAGGAAAACAAACCCATTTGTAAAACACTTCAATATGCCTCCAGGTGCTTCTAAGTAGCTATTTAACATGAATATTTTATCAATGCCAAGTAGATAGAAGGAAATTCTAGTCATTATATTCCCATCACCGTTGCACGTGGTTGAATGGACTTCTGACTAAAGAATCTAAACATGTTTAAAATTTTTTCACCTCCAATGAAATGAGCAGGTCCTGATTGTGTTGTTACTGCTCCTTCTTGCTTCATGAACGATTTCCGAGGCAATTGTGTCTCAGATGTGGTGTTTGGCAAATTTTCATCCTCAGCCTGTGCCTTTGGATTAATTTTTAACTAGCAGCTCAAATATGGGAATGTTGACATTTTACAGAAAATGGTACAATAGTAGGGCCATTATCTGTCACTGTGTTACTTATGTTTTATTTCTAAGATCAACTTTACAAAGATGGGGCTGGGTTAAGTATAACAAGTAGCAGAGGACAGTTCCTATTTAAGATGATGTGGTCTTTGGGGATGCCCCCCATTACTGACAGGGATGGGTCAAGGGCAAAGTCAGATTGCAGACGTGTTTAATGACCTGTAGAGGCTTCTCATGGCTCCTGGGATTCAGAACCATCAGCATGGGGGATGGTAATATGGATGGGTCTAGCTTTACTCTCCTCCATCCTTTTCAGACCTTCCCAGAGCCTTATACTGTCTGCTCCAGCTCTTTTGGCCTTTTGTCACTTTTGCCCCAGTGCCTACTATCATGCCGTTCCAAGACCTGGAACCTCGCCCCCTCCTTTTTCCCTTTATCTAGATGAAGAAAGCTACATGGGTGAGCCAGCTATAAGAGATGAGGGCCCTGGAGAAAGAACACAGTGGAAAAGGGCCTCCTCAGTGAGTATCTGACAATGATGTCAGTGACTGCATTGGGCACTCAGCTTCCTAGACATTCTGGACCTTGGTGATGCTGAAGGCTTCAACTTTTGTCATGTGGATGCTATGTGAATGAGAGGAGGGCAGTGTTTTTACAAAACCTGGGTGAGAACTTCTGGAATCACTCAAATTTCAAACTTACCTGATGAAACCTGTAACATCTCTTTTCCTTCCTTTCTTTCTTTTTTTTTTCTTGCTTACCTTTATGTGTTTGTGTGTGTGATGTGCATGCATATGTGTACATATATCCATATGTGTTTGGGCACATGTGTGTGCAGGTGTATGTACACATGTGCATATGGAGCCAGATGTTCACATCGGGTCTCTTCCTCTGTTACTCTCCATTACATTTTACCGAGGAAGGGTCTCCCACTTGAACCCAGAGCTCATCAGCTGGCCCCCGTTTCCCCCGTTTCCCTAACTTTGGATTAACTGTTTCCAAGTCTTTTATTTATGAGTGTTATTATTGGAGATATTGTTTCTGATATAGATGGTAATCATTTTTAGAAAGCATGCATGCATGGAGGCTTTAGGGAATGGTGGCGTGCATCCATTTCTTTGAGTTGTATATCTAGAGAGTGGGGTAATATAAATTGATAGTGTAGGATCACAGTATCCCAGGACCCCAAGAGCCATCATCTTTCTGCCTCTATCTTTAAAATTAATCCAATTGTTTCCTGTCTCAAGATGCTATCCTGGACTCATAGATAATTTTCACATTACCCTTATTTCATTGTCAAAATAACTGCATTTAGTAAATCTACCTTGATGACTCAGCTTGGTTGACATTTGAGTTCCAAAATATTGGGGAAATACATAGTTGTAAATGAAATAAGTTGAGTATCTTGATTCCCAACCTCCTAAATTTGCTACAAAAATTTTGGTAGTATTATCGATTTCTTCCTTAGGCAGGCAAACTTGAACCCAGGAGGTAATAATCAAACCTAAATCTCATCCTAGTTATAGCCAAGCTGGCTAACTCATGCATTTGAATGCATATGAAATGTGCATGGAGCATCCTAGAACCTTCCCTCTAGCAACTTCCAAGCACAGTGGAATCCATTGCTATAGTGGGATGCATTGCAGAGTGGCTTCTGCAGGTTCATTCATTTGCAGAAATTTGTAAACAATTAAGCTGTGATCCTGCAGCACAGAGAGATATTGCTGCTGGCTAACAGCTGACTAGGATCTGCTGTCTCTCCTTAAAAATGTTAGAACTGTGTTTCTCCGATGAGCCATAGAGTGCTCTCTCTCTCTTTCTCTCTGTCTCTGTCTCTCTCTCTCTCTCTGTCTCTCTCCTTTCTGTCTCTCTCTTTCAGCACAGACCTTGCCAAGCTGGTGACCAGCAGTAGCCCTGGGAAAGGGTAGAGCCCAGTGTTTACAGCAGGGCATTCTGGCATCAGAGGTCTCCTACAGCAGTGTCTTATGACCTTGGACTTCAGACAAACAGCCATGGCTGTTCCACCTGTGAGGTTCTTAGTGGATTAAGCGAGATTAAAACTATGGTGTGCCTCTCATTTTGCCTGGCACATAATAAGTAACTGGCAGTGTTTCCCCTGGCAGACTCATGAAGATGCCAGCTAGCCTGAAGATTAGAAAGGCCAGCAAAGTCAGTGCTGTCATTTTGATTCTTGAGGCTGGATTGTCTGCTTCAAGTTCTCCAAAGGATAAATCCCCTGCTCCTTCAAATCAAAGTATTCCAACTGCCTAAGGCTCCAACCATCTTGGAAATATCACTGACCTTCTTTTCTTGAATAATGAAGCTGTCCACAACCAGACAGGCTGACCACCACAGTCTTACCTTCCACTGCTCTCCTTAGCCTCCTGCCTCATGGAGATAAAAACATTCCAGCTTCTGCCTGTCTCTCAATTGGACTCGCTCCTCCTGGCAGACCAATATCCCCAACAGTTATGAAAGTAGAAGATTAGCTTAGGACTTTTTATATGGCTTTCTTATTATGTTCATCTCACTTATTACCCAATGCAAAGACAAGAACTGGAATGGCAGAGGGTGGGCAAGAGTTTGCCCGTGACTTTGTGTTTCTAGTCCCACAACTCTGTCTCTGTCTTGGTGATTTCTGCTCACAACTGCATGCCTGTCAATAAAGAATCTCAATGCTCATGGCTGTGTCCACCTGTCATCATATATGTGCTAGTGTGCCTGTCCATGAGCCATGAGACACGGGGCTCATTTGACTGACAGCCATACACCACAGCCAGATCTAGGCATGTGCCTGTAACTATGCTTGCACACTTCACTTTTGCCACTGACTAGCATACATACAATGTCCATGTGCATGCCCCCCCTTCATGCTGAGGACAGGATGGGAGGACAGGAGCACTATCCCCCTTTCCTCTCAGCTGAAGGAAAGGAGGATGTCCTCCAAAGAACCACATGAAGTGAAAGCTGGGTCTTAAAAATGTTAGGACAGAGGACGTAGGACAAGACAGTCTGTCTCTTTGAGGAGTAAGTAATTGGCTGTGGATGGCTGATGCCATATCTCTAGCAGACACATGTGCAAGCAGCCACATACAGGTTTCCAGACTCACTAGGTGAATAGAGACATCAAATATTTTCTTCTTGTGTCAAATACAAATTCTCACACATGTACGGGCACACACAACCTAATTCTTTTGAATGATGTGCATACACATGTACACTCATATACCAAAATCTACTACTATTACTACTACTATACCACAAACACACAGAGAGAGAGAGAGAGAGAGAGAGAGAGAGAGAGAGCCATATCACTCAAGAACAGATGCATATGCAGCAGGCACTCATCACATGGCCAGGCAGAAGGACTCACATAGCACATGAAACACTTCTTCCCACTTCACATGAGCCTACCCCTCAACTGAAGTAACAGTCATGGGCACAATGAGGTGAGCAAAGGAGAGGTGACTACTGGGACCATTCCTGCCCCTGGACCATGCATATCTTATCTTTCAGGATTTCATTGCAGGTCCATAGTCTGAGATGAGAGTCTTTGGTGTGTTTGAACCTAGAGCATCCAGACTCTAACAGAAATTGCCAGTCCTCTTCAGTCAAAGGGGTCATTCTGTGCTGTCAGAGAGCATCACACATACTGGATCCTATTGTAGAATAGTTCATCCTACCTAAACCACTCTCTCCTCATGAGGCAAAGCAGAGCCTCTGGCTTTCTGTTTTAGAGTATGTGGATTTACAATCTCATTTGTTCTCTCTCTCTGTATCTCAGTGTCTGGAGAAAGTAGAAGCACACCAGAAGCAAGTAGTATGCTCCCTAGAACTGTCATATGATATGGTCTCAAAAAAATCTATCATGGGGC
The DNA here is from genome assembly GCA_036365145.1 of Orientallactaga sibirica. Taxonomy (NCBI): domain Eukaryota; kingdom Metazoa; phylum Chordata; class Mammalia; order Rodentia; family Dipodidae; genus Orientallactaga; species Orientallactaga sibirica. The sequence continues at coordinate 29,665,527 of JAEOAD010000017.1, read as the reverse complement.
TAGAGAGATGGCTTAATGGTTAAGGCATTTGCTTGCAAAGTCTAAGGACCCATGTTTGACTCTCCAGGTTCCATGTAAGCCAGATGCACAAAGTGACACAAGCTGCACATGCGCACAAAGTGGAACACATGTCTGGAGTTTGATTGCAGTGGCTGAGGCCATGGTGCAACAATTCTCTTCTTCCCTTCCTCTCTCTCTCTCAAAAAAGAAAACAATAATCTATCATAAATAAAGGAAAAACCTTGATGTTTTATGAGTGACCAAGGAGGACCTGAAAATATGAAAAAAAAAAAAAAAGCTATGGACCAAGGGAAGAAAAATTCAGGAATATGTGAGTCATGTAAGAAAGGGATAGTAGATGTATATTGATTCATTCATTCATTCAATCAATCATCTCTCCTTTTCTGCCAGAACTATCTATGGAGCCCTTCCATCCTGACAAGTACAGTTCTGACCATCTGTGCAGAGCAATGTGTAAAACACCAAGCTCAGGCCTCTAAGGAGCTTATCAACTAGGGGGGCAGAGGGACAATGTGCAGGAAAAGGAAAAACATGTGGTTCAACAATGAAGCCCAGGCCTGGAGAGATGGCTTAGGTGTTAAGGTGCTTGCCTACAAAGCCTAAAGACCCATGTTCGATCTCTCTCTAGATTCCACATAAGCCAGACACACAAAGGTAACATAAACACAGGGTTGCACATGTGCACTAGGTGGCACAAGCATCTGGAGTTCAATTGTAGTGGCTGAGGCGCCCTGGTGTTCCAGTTCTCTCTCTGTGTATAATAATAATATTATTATTATTAATGAGAATAAAGTGGGAGAGAAGGACCCTGGAAGTGTGCAGGGGAGAGATGCTGACATTTTAGATGGAAAGGCCAAGGAAATGACCACTGTGAAGGTGGTTTTCAAAAATGAAAGACAGACAGACCATGTAAGCATTGGGAAAATGGACTTGGGGGCTGGGTCATCCCTTGGCATGTCCAAGCTGCACATGGTCTGAGTTCAGTGAGTACTGGGAGGGGGCAGGAGACAGGATTAACCTGGGAAGTGGAATTCTGATCCTGGGAGGCTGTGCAGACCTACAGAGGGCTTTTACTCTGCATGAGCTGTGAGCCATGTGAGAGCTTTAGGCTGAGGAATGATGGGAGGCTGCTACAGTTTGGCTGAGTAGTGTCCTACATAGGCTTTTGTGTTTGCACACTTGGTATCCAGCTTGTGGTGCTATTTTGGGAGGTTATGGGACATAGTGGGTGGACAAAGGACACTGAAAGTGGGCCTTGAGGGTGCTAATCAGACTCTGTTCTATCACACTTCATGCTTATATTTTATATTTTATTATTTATTTATATGAGAGAGAGGGGGAGACACACACACACACAAAGAGAGAGAGAGAGAGAGAGAGAGAGAGAGAAAATGGACATACCAGGGCCTCTGGCCAATGAAAGAAAACACAAAACACATGTGCCACTTTGTGCATGTGGCTCTACATGGAAATTGGGGAATCAAACCCAGGCCTTTGGGCTTTGCAAGCTAGTGCCTTTAAATGATGAGCCATCTCTCCAGCCCCAACTCCCTGCTCCTTGATTCACCAGCATGAATCTCAAGTCCTTGTCACATTAAATAGAACTGAGCCAAGCACCATACTTACCCCACTGTGATGGACAAATTATGGAACTTTCCACAAAGCTAAGAAAACCCAATACCCCACTCTCTGTACCCACTTCCTACCCATCCTTTGACATCTTAGATCTGCCTTCTCTAAGTAAACATTTGCCTTATATGGACATTTCACAGAAAGGAATCCTACAGTGTACTCCTGCCAAATTTTCATGCACTCTGCCTCATTTCATAGTTGATAGTATAGAGCAAAACAGAAATGGATGCAGTGATATCCCATAACATATATAAAGGACTCCAGGTGGGACCACATTTGCAGATATCCCAACCAGAGACCCCATGGCTCCAAGATGGCTGAGATCTCCAGTGCAGCCACAGTCCATTCCTTCCTCCTTCCCTCAACATCCCGTATTCCCCACCATCTGAGATACGAGGACATCTTCCCAGCAAGCCTCCTACATGAAGACTTTTGAATCATAGTCTGTTACCAAGGGACCCACCTGGGACCCCCAAAAAGATCTATAGTATACATGACCTGTGAGGAAAGGAGTCCCTACACTAAAGAAGACTAGTAAAAATGCTTGGTTTCAACTGGCCTCTATAGCTTGGACCATACTCCAGGGTTTGGCTATCACTGCCCTCTTCCTCCACATCTGGTTGCAGGGAACAAAATCCCACATGGACACCCCAACAAATCTGTAAGATTTTAAATGAACTGTCCTTCCATCTGAGCATATTCACACAAGGATAGTAGCTTTGCAGTTGATGGACACTTGTGAGAGGTTCATCCATCACACAAAAGAATAAGAAGTTAACAGAAAACTTACATATCACTTTCCTTTACCTTCCCAACAACATGAGGCAAAAAGTTAAAAGTGTGAGGGAGGGCTAGGGGATAGCTCAGTTCATGCTAAAGTTCTTATCTTACATGAAGACCTTAGTTTTATCCCCAGAACCTATGTAGAAAGTCCAGGCATGGCGATGTGACCTTGTAATTCCAGTGCCAAGAAAGTCATGACAGATGGATCTCTAGGCTATGTGATAAATTCCAGGCCACTGAGGGATCCTGTCTCACAAAAAGATAGGCTACTTGAAGAATGACATCAGAAGTTATCCTTGGGCCTCCATGTGCACATGTACATGCGTGTGTACACACACACACACACACACACACACACACACACACAAAAGACTAGAGAGGAGGCAGCTGCCTTACCCAGTGTCTCCTCCCAGATGCCCACTGGTTTGTGGTGGGCTCAGAGTTATGGAGTACATGGAGCACATCCACAGTCACCTGTGCTGACCCTCAGATATATTTCCCAAGGCTCAGAGTCCCCTGCTTCTTTCCTTGGTCTCTTCACACTCAGGTCGACACTACTGTACCTGTCACTTCACATCCATGGTGCTGGGAGAGGAAGGAAGCAGACAGCACTGTGGCATTAGTAACTGGTGAGCTAGGAGGTAACCAAGAGGACCAAAACATCCCCCGTTGGCAAGCTTGGAAACACAGGCAAGCCCTCCATTACAAACAATGGAAAGCTTATTGTTGAGGACATGGTGTGCTTTTTCATTACATTGGACACATTTACACACATATTGCCATAATGAACAGAGGCCTCCGTCAGCTGTCTAACAGAGCTGAATCACCAAGCACTTATATTTGCATAGCACTTTAAATCTTCTCAGAGTCTTTTCCTACAAAGTCCCTCATCGGAGGCTCTTGAATTTTTTTTTATTGTAAATGAGATTTGTATACTGCACATATTTTACATATTTTCCATTCTTTTGCCATCCCTTAATAAAACAACAGCATCTCCATAGATATTATATATCAGTTTTGTATAAATAGACTTCACGGTATTTTCCATTGTTTCTTGGTTTTCTGTTCTATCTTCTTTTTGTACTTCTTAAAAAAAAATGGGTGAGGTGATTTTGTGTTGTTTGGTTTTGGTTGACTGGGTTTTTTCTTGTTGTTGCTTATTGGTTTTATCCCTTGCTCTTTCTGTCAGCATCTTACATATATATAGATTCTAGTTCACTGTCTTGGACAGTGTGGAATACATTGTCTTCTAGAAAGCAACCATCATTTTACTCCATCTCTTTCACAAAAATTTTGATATTCTTCATGTAAAATAGTATGCATCCAGCAAAGTGATCTGTATTTCCCTATGTATTTTATGATATATTTTCTCTCTGCTAACTGGGTGAATTTCATTGGAACAAGGCTTAGATAATCTGAACTTCACTGGTTAAAAAGAGTTAAGGATTTCCTGGGAGGTTTATGTAAATATTAGAGCTGACACATGTGTCTTCCATGTTAGCTAATCACTATTTAGTATATTGTTATTTTAGCAGTTAATGGGAGTGATGACAAAAGCCACAGAGTGAGGCCAACAGCACTTGTGACATGGTCTCAACTGCAGTATTTATCGCTAATGACCCCATAACTCCACCCCCCACTGATGGGCTCAGAGTCAACATTGCTACTGAACATCTCAGTTGTCTTTCAGTTTTGTCCTTAATATGACACTAAGAGATTTTCTTTTTCTTTTTTTTTTTAATTTTTATTTTTATTGACAACTTCTTTAATTGTAGACAATATCCCATGTTATTCCCCTCCCTCCCCTCACTTTCCCCTTTGAAACTTCATTCTCCATCATATCCCCTCCCCCTCTCAAACAGTCTCTCTTTTCAGTTTGATGTCATCATCTTTTCCTCCTATTATGATGGTCTTATGTAGGTAGTGTCAGGCACTGTGAGGTCATGGATATCCAGGCCATTTTGTGTCTGGAGGAGCATGTTGTAAGAAGTCCTACTCTTCCTTTGGCTCTTATATTCTTTCCACCCTCTCTTCCACAATGGACCCTGAGCCTTGGAAGGTAGATTTGAGATGTTTTAGTGCTGAGCACTCCTCAGTCACTTCAGGAAGAGTTTTTCTAAGGACACTTTTATTCTTCCTCAGGGCCAGCACCTAGATGTATTCCTAGAGAGAAATAGAGAAGTGGAGGGACATGCATATTTGTAAAACTCTTGATAAATAAACATTACTTGGCTGCTTTCCATAAGGGTGCTGAAAGTTTATAATCCCAGAAAAATCAAGAAAATAACTACTACAGAAGTGTTCAAGGGCTTTAGCTGATCTTGTTTATTTTCCTATGTACATTTTCCTTGAAAACTATAAAATGCACCCTCTCTCTCTTTCTCTTCCCTCTCTCTCTCTCTCTCTCTCTCTCTCTCACACACACACACACACTCACACACATTTTTATGTGGCCAGGAGTTAGTAATGACATGAAATTATTATTTACCACATGCTCTTGATAGGAACATTATTCTCTAAAGTTTGTGATGCTTACTTCTGATGATACAGAAGATAATTTTAATTAGTAGGTGGTATTTGATGAGATTGATTTACATATTAAAAGTGATATTCATTTTTCAGTCCTTTAATTAAATCAAGGAGAAAGCTCCAGCTCTGTGCTAACCCCCCTTTAACACCTCTCTCACCCTCTCTTACCTCCTTTTTTGTTGCTTAATTTTCTTTAAAAGAGCATTTTTTTTTTCCATAGGCAGCAGTATCTAGCCTGAGTTAACACTATTGTTTGGTCTATAGTATGTTTATTTTTATGTTTTCTTTTTATATAATGTGATACTACCACTTCATGTAAAATAATGATGTGAAGTTCCCTTTGTTTTATACATTTATTTAATTAAAAATGTGTAGCAGGCCTGGGGAGATGGCTTAGTGGTTAAAAGTATTTACTGCACAAACCTGATTATTGGAGTTTTGATCCCCAGAACCCACATAAAGCCAGACATAAGTAGCACCTATATCTGGAATCCCAACACCCTGTCAGCAGTGGGAAATAGAGTCAGGAAAATCCTGCAGGTACCCCCTAATCATAGCACAGGTCTCTTGCAAAGACACTGGTTCTACCTCTCCATCATCTTTGCCATGGTTTGGAACTCTGTGGCTTTCTTTTTGTCCCTATCCCTACAATTGCCCATAAAGGGAGTAATATTTTAAAAAGTACTTATTTATTTATTTATGAGATAAAGAGAGAATGAGCACATTAAGGCCTCTAGCCACTGCAGACAAACTCCAGATGCATGCACCATCTAATGCATCTGGCTCTATGTGGGTACTGGGTCTTTAGACTTGGCAGGCAAGTGTCTTAACTGCTAAAGCATCTCTCCAGCTCCTGAGGTGAGTCACTTTTATGTGAAGCAGATGCTTTTGGTTCCTAACCAGGTAAATATCTCACCTTTGGGGCAGATGAAGGATGGTAATACAGAAGCACTGGAGGGTGCATAAATCAACAGTGATATTGTGAATAGAACGATTCAGAAGTTGGGATTAAATAGCTTCATGATTATCATTGTGAATCATGATGCAACATTAGTATGAACCTAACAATGTACTTGGTAATCCTAATGAGGTTTGATAGAATAAAATTGGCAATGTCCAAAGAGCTATGGGCTCTCACAACAAAGGAACTATGACTGGCACAGACTCATGCATCCCTTCTGTGGGAGATTTTAACTGGCTGATCTTGTTTTCTCTTTTAGGATATATTTAAATTTGCCAGAACCTCTCCTGTGCCAAGACAAAAGAGGTCTATTGTGGTATCTCCCATCCTGATCCCAGAGAATCAGAGACAGCCCTTCCCAAGAGATGTTGGCAAGGTAAGTAAGACAAATGTCAAGTGATACACCATGTTTCTATTAAGGGACAGGCATGCGCAAGACAAGCTGACTGTAACTGTCTTGGTGACCAGCTGCAACTGGACTCAGTTCTTGCATAAGGGGCCAAAGTGATTTTGGCAAGGAAATAAGTTTAAGGATAAAAAAAAAAAAAAAAAAAACAAAAAAAAAAAACAGGAATGTTGAAAAACTAACAGCCTTATATGTCAAACATATCTTATTTATTTATTTGCAATAAGAGGTAGAGAGAGAAAGGTGAATCAAACCCAGACCATCAGGCTTTGCAAGTAAGTGCCTTTGACAGCTGAGCCATATACCCAGTCCCAGTGTATCAGGATTTTGGAGATCTGTATGGTAGAAAGTGATTCTGAAGTAAACCTGCAAGGTGCCCTTGGTTAAGAGCCTACTCTTGGTCTTTGTAGCTGATGTCCAGGAAACTGGCTGATGGGCCACTTGAGAACCTGTTTGTCAAATATCTAGGTGCAGAGGCTCTGTTAGATCAGCCTTCCAAAAACTTGCCTAGGTCACAGGAACTGAAACCACCTAACTAGATTCAGAAACACTGTTGTATGAATCAGAGCAGTAACTTTTCCAAGAAGAAACATCTATCATTAAATGGCCACAACACTAATGGTTGCTGTGTCAAAAGAAATTCAACGAAATTGAATTTAATGATCTAACTGGCTATTATTGGAGATGTGGGAATCACGCCACATGCCATCTATGAAACAGAAGTGCCCTCTGCTGAGTTGGACAGAAGGAGCTGGGATAACATGTGGGAAACTATGAATAAGAGACAAAAATTAAAGAGTAATTTCAAAGTCAGTTCCTAACAGTTAAAGTGACAAAACTTATTTGACCTATAGGCTCATGTGGACTAGGCCACCTATGATTGTTTGCAATGAATTCTCTGCTTTTCCCAAAGCTGGCCCATTTTAAAGTACTTTGGTTGTATGGTAAATGGCTACCATTGGCTCCATTCTGGTTTGATCTGGCCTTTTGTAACTTTTGTAAGAGCCTCATGGAAAACAATGGCCTCAAGTAGAAAAATCTGCATGGCAAATCAAATTTTAACTGGTTTTTATTTTCTTCTTGGACCTAGAACTTGAGCATGGGAACTTAATTGAATGAGTAATCTTAATGCCTGGGACTATTGGTTTATTAATCTATTCATTCAGTAAAAATGGAATAGCTTTTTCATGCAGAATCCAACCTTTAGGACTGGGTAAACACAGCTGTAACAAGTAGACAGTAGAGTTTCTATTCTAGTGGTGCGACAGACATTTCTGCAAGTAAATAAACAAGAAAATTACAGAGCATGACAAATACTGTGAAACACCAACACACTGAAGTAAGAAAAAAGTAAATGGAAAAATCAGGAAGGGGTGATGGTGGGAGAAGATGGCCTCACAGATGGCTGATGGCTGGCTGGTTGTGATGAGAAGGGACAGTCATGGGAAGCTGAAGAACACGGCAGTTTGGAATAGAGATTCATGTTCAGTGGCCCAAAGTGGGAAAGGATAAGGTGCATCTCTCAAGTAGCTCTCTGAGGAACTGCAGCCCAGCAAGCCAGGAAAAGCATGGCCAAAGGACTTCAATGATGTGGCTGGATGTGGAGACATGGTGAGGAGTTGAGATGTCATCATAGCATGCCATGATTGGCTGCTGGAAGCACTCCCAGAGAAGTGCATGTTTTAGAGATCCCCCTGCTTGCCTTTCAGAGAATGGTTTGTGGAAACAGAGTAGGAAAGAGGAATGGGAGCACAGAGACCCACTAAGGAGGGAGTTTGTGGTGATCAGAAAGAGAAATGAGGGTGACTGGAACTACTAGAGACCTATTTCATTAAAAAATATTTTATTAATTTATTTGCAAGCAGAGTGATAGAAGAGAGACAGAGAGAATGGACATGCAGGACCTCCAGCCACAGTAAACGGATTCCGATGCACGCACCAGACTCTGATGCATGCAGCACTTTGTACATGTGGCTTTACGTGGGAACTGCAGAGTCAAACTCTGGTTGTTAGGCTTTGTAGGCAAGCACGTTAACCTCTGAGCCATCTCTCCAGGCCCTAGAGAGCTATTTCTATTAGAAATGAGAGGCAATAATAATTCAATATTTTGATAGTCACTGTATTTATTATTTTAAACTACTACTGTACCAAATACCTCTTTATGAAAACACTTTCAGGCTGGAGAGATAGCTTAGGGGTTAAGGCGCCTGCCTCCTAAGCCTAAGAACGCTGGTTCCAATCTCCAGCAGTTCCAATCTCCAGGTCCCACGTTTAGCCAGATGCAAAGTGACGCAAGGGCACAATGCTGCACTTGACCACAAGGGGTGAACATCTGGATTTCGTTCTCAGCAGCTGAGACACTGCTGGCACACCCATCTCTGTCTTCCTCTCCCTCTCTCTCTCTGTCTCTCTCTCTCTCTCTCTCTGTGTCTCTCTCCAATAATAATAATAATAATAATAATAATAATAATAATAAATTTTAAAAAACACTTTCTATGACATTTGGAAACTAAAACTTTTTGGAGTAGAGAGTGTGATAGGCTGTGACTAGCCCTGTCCCTGCCCCACCAACCTCCCAGTAGCTCTGGCTACTGGCAAATATTTTACCTATTATTTGTATTTTTTATAGAGCCAATGATTCTACTCACCAGGAATTAAAAAATCTATATCACCAAGGACCTGCCCCAAATATTTTTTAAAATATTTTCTTTTTATTTATTTATTAGAGAGGGGGGAGAACATAGGCATGTCAGGGCCTCTAGCCACTGCAAACCAACTCCAGACACATGTACCCCCATGTGCATATGGCTTACATGGGTTCTTGGAATCAAAAATGTGTTCTTAGGCTTCCCAGGCAAGTGTCTTAACCATTAAGCCATTTCTCCAGCCCCCCAAATAATTTTTTGAGTCCTGTGTTACACCATGAAATACTTGTGGCAGGCTATTTCCAACGAAAAGAGGTTCATTTGGGTTCATGGTCCTGTAGGTAGAAGTTCAAAAGGTCATATCTAATGATGTCCTTGTTAGCAGAGTCCTGAGGAGTTGCAGGGGGTCACTGGCAAGAAACTAGATTCTCTCTCTCTCTCTCTGTCTCTCTTATAGTACCTCCAAGATTCAACTGGAAATGCTACCCTAATAAACTCTTCTAATTCAAGTCACTTTCCAAAGGACATACCTCTAAATACCACAGTCATTTTATGTTTCCACTCTCTTAATATCTTGCAGTGGGATTTGCATTTTAACACATCAAGAATTGCGGGGGGCTCATATGCAAGATGCATCACAATCACAGCAGGACCTAGGCTGAGTTCTGCTTTCCTAAGTCTCTTGCCAGTAAGCCTAAACTTTTCAACTGTAACCATGTGTGGTGGTTTAATTTAGGTGTCCTTCATAAACTTAGGTGTTCTAAATGCTAGGTTCCCCAGCTGATAGCAATTGGAAATTAAAGCTTCCTGGAGGCAGTGTATTGTTAGGGGCATGCTTATCAGTATTATAGCCAGTGTCCCCCTACCTGTGTTTGGCACACTCTCCTGTTGCTATTGTCCACCTTATGTTGGCCACAGGATGATGTCCACCTTCTGCTCATGCCATCATTTTCCCCTGTCATCATGGAGCTTCCCCTTGAGTCTGTAAGCCAAAATAAACCCATTTTTCCCAAAAGCTGCTCTTTGTCAGGTGATTTCTGCCAGCAATGTGAACCGGACTGCAACATTATAGTTAGTACTGAAAGTGGCATTGCTGCTAGACACCTATTTGGCTTTGGCCTTTTGGAGTTGATTTTCAAGAGGAATGTGGAAGGATTTGAAACTTTGGCCTAAGAGACACCTTGCAGTGCTGTAAGTACAGCTTGATGGACTATTCTGGTCAGAGCTGAAAGACCTGAATGCAGTAAGAACTATGGACTGTGAGATTTGGCTTATGAGGGAGAGAAAAAGCTTTGCTTGGACTGGGCTAGAAGCAGTCTGTGTGAGAGGCTTGCTGTTATGCCCATGTCCTGAGAATTTGTGCAGGGTTGCATTGCATAGAAATAGACTGGTGTGAGCAGAGGGATATGGCACAGAAGTGAAACCTTTGGACTGAAACTTTTGCCCGTTCAGCTGCAATTATATGAAAGATTACAACTTTTGAAATTCGGTCAGCTGACCTGCACTGGGGCAATTAGAAGAACGTAGACTCTTTTGAAGGGGCATGAGTGTTCAAGGAGTGTCCTGTTCTTCAAAGTCTGCTTTATTCCCCCTGGTTAACAAACTGGCACCTAGCTGGTAATGTGGAGTATAAAAAAATGCAGGACAGAGAGAGTCATTGAATGTGTAACATGGTCTTGTGTTTTGGAAATGACCACGGGCAGTGTGAAGCAGGTTTGCTGGATGCCTTCATAGAGACCCAATGGAGACGGGAGGATGGACCATGGTTTGCAATGGAGACCCAGTGGAGATGCTGGGGCCACAAGATGGCTGCTAAGGAGAGTTGCCATCCCAGATGAAGTTTTCCAGTGCTGTGAGTAGCCTAGCTGGAGGGGTGGAATTGGAACTCCAGAGACTTGTTACTGGTTAGAATTATTGGACTTAGAGATTTGTCACTGGCCAAAGTTGTTGACCTTGGAGCTAGAGTTTGATGTTTGTCCTGTTTTAAATCTTTCATTGTTTGAATATTTCTTTGCTATGCCTAATTCCATCTTTTACAGTGTGAATGTCTGTTCTGTGCCATTATGGGCTTTTTTAGTGCATTTTTTGGTATTATGGCTCAGTTAAAAGATCTTGGACTATGGGAATGTTTGACCATCATTGGGATTTATAAAAATTATGGGATGTTTAAAGTTGGACTGAATGCATTTCATTTTATATCATGGATGGTTATCAGTTTATGGAGGCAAGGGGCAGATTGTGGTGGTTTGATTTATGTGTCCCCCATAAACTTATGTGCTCTGAATGCTAGGTTCCCAGCTGATGGAGATTTGGGAATTACCACCTCCTGGAAGCAGTGCATTGTTGGGGGCAGGATTCTGGGTATTATAGCCAGTGTCCCCTTGCTAGTGTTTGGCATACTGCCCTGTTCCTGTTGTCTACCTGATGTCGGCCAGGGGGTGATGTCCACCCTCTGCTCATGCTATTATTTTCCCTGCAATTATGGAGTTTCTCCTCGATTCTGTTAGCCAAAGTATATCTTTTTCCCCACAAGCTGTTCTTGATTGGGTGATTTCTGCCAGCAGTGTGAACCTGACTGCAACACCATGTGTCAGAATCTTCAAAGGCACTTCAAATGAGCAATGCCACGGGCCTACCATCATGGGCCTCAGGGGGTAAGGACCAAGTATCTGCATTGTTTATCTTTAAGCAATCTCAATATGTTGTTAGAATGAGGACTCTTGGTCTACACTAGTCTTTCCCAAAGAGATGCTGTTGACCACAATGCCAGCCTTCCTAGGTAGCTTATAGAAATGTATATTCTTGGATCCTACCCTGAGATAAACTCTTGGGTGAGGCCCATTTTTATAATTTTATAGAAAGCACCTCTATGCTTCTACCATTAACATTTTAGTAAACATTCTTTGCCATATAGTATAAGTCATATATTCATGAATACACATCTCTGTTCATCCTGTGTATTGGTGCATGTCAAAGCACTATACTTAGTTGTGATGCTATCTTTTTTTTTTGGTTTTTCAAGGTAGGGTCTCTCTCTAGCCCAGGCTGACCTGGAATTCACTCTGTAGTTTCAGGGTGGCCTCAAACTCACATCCATCCTCCTACCTCTGCCTCCCCAGTGCTGGGATTAAAGGTGTGCATTAAAGACAGTACCTGTCAGCCAGGACATGCCATCCTGTAAAAGAGGACTCTCAGGTTGGGAACAGCAGGCCCTCCATGCATTATTAGTTAAGAGCAAGGCCTAGTATTACATGGAGTTCACCAAAGATTGCCTCTTCTATTAACCTACTGTATGATATGGATAGTTCATTCCCTTCTTTGGCATGAAGGAAGATGATCCCTGTAGAGTTCTTACCATGAGAATCCAATGAATAAATGGAAAATGCTTTGCACAGTGCTGGACAACTGATGAAGAGATGCTGATATTTCCTGCTCTTCTAATCTTACACGATCAAGGATCTTGTCTGTTTCCTTTGCTATTAAGTCTTCAGTTGCTCTCACAGTGCCTTATAAATAGCAGATGCTCACATATGCTGGCTGATGTGAACTGGGTTGAATTTTAGAGATGATTTCTTCTGGGAGGTAGTGAGAATTCATTCACAGAGAGAGGTCAAGAACAGTGGGGTTTAAAGTCATGGAACTCAAAAAACCTTAATTTAGGAAATAAGATGAGAAAAGAGGATAAAACAAGACAGAACACCTCGGCTGCAGTGCAAGTATTTATATCTGGTTTAACATTGGGGCAGAATCCATAAGCACCCTATCCTCACCCGTTTGTAACGTACATCTCATTGTTCAAAGACACTCCTCCATACCTCAGAATGTTTTGCATCTGTGCGGAGAATTCAGGTTTAGTCAGATGTGCTAGAAAATTCATAGCTTAACACCTCCGCTGCGGGTGGGATGCCCCTGAGAAAGTGTTTCCCACTATTTCCTGAGGTTCCATGGGGATTACAATCCAGTTAACTACAGTGGTGGCTGGCTTGATAAAAAAGTGTTTGGACAGGATGCCTGCCTTCCTGCTTGCCACTCTTCCCTAAGAGTATCCACATGTTTCAGTTACCTTTCGTTGCTGGGACACCCCACCAATAGCAGGTCATGGGACGAAATGTTTTATTTTGGCTTACAGTCTTAAGTGGAATCTTCATGATGTCAGGGAAAAGATGGCATGAACAGAGACTAGACACCACCTCTGCCACAGTAGGTGGAAACAGCAGCAAGAGAGTGTGCTGAACACTGGCAAGGGGAAGCTAGCTATTAAAACCACAAACTCTCCCCCAACAATACACCTCCTCCAGCAAGGCTCCAGTTCCCAGATTGCCATCAGCTGTTGTTGCAGTCAGGTTCACACTGCTGATAGAAATTACCCGACCAAGAGCAGCTTGTGGGAAAAAAGAGGTTTATTATGGTTTACAGGCTCAAAGGGGAAGCTCCATGATGGCAGGGAAAACAATAGCATGAGCAGAGGGTGGACATCACCCCTTGGCCAACATAAGGTGGACCATAGCATCAGGACAGTGTGCCAAACACTGGCAAGGGGAAGCTGGCTATAATACCCATAAGCCCACCCCCAACAACACACCACCTCCAAAAGGCTTTAATTTCCAGTTGCCATCAGCTGGGGAGACTAGCATTCAGAACACTTAAGTTTATGGAGGACACCTGAATCAAACCACCACAGCTGTGAAGTAACAATGATGGAATTCTTGTCTCAGTGTCAGCTTCTGGTGGATCCAAAATGAGACCTGTCTGCTTTGATCATCATAGGATCTCTTCTTCAAATAGCAGCATTCTAAATGGGAGTCTAATAAGCTATACAGCATCACAGAGCACTGACCTAGAGACATTTTGAGGGAGAGTGAGATGGAGGCCAGAGCTTTGCCTCGTGGATCCTCTTTGTTCTTTCCTGACCACTTACCCAAGATATCTCTTGCTCTCCCACAGTTCTGCAGAGCTGAGGTTGTCATGGATAGGTAGGAGTGACAAGACTAACATAAAAGATACAAAGAAGAATAGATGGATGAATAAAAACAAGTAGGCACAAAGATGAACTTATATTCCTTTGGGAATACAAGGCATAGGTAAACAATAGATGTTGCAAGATAGTGAGGTTTTACTGCAAGAAACATCTGGAAATTTGAGAGACTTAGGCATTGCCATGTTAGCAGCCCATCGCACTAGGAAATGCAGCTGCTTTGTAGATGGAGGTTAATATTCTCTATATGAGTACATATATAAGAGGCCGAGGAGAGTTTTCAACTTGGAAACAAAATTGATTTTTGATGCTATAAGAAGAATGTAGAAGAAAGGTTTCCCCTGTGGCTCTTATGCCATGTGGAGCTTGTGATCAACAGAAAGATGGAGCGAGCAGCTCTGAGGGAGTCTGTGAAGTCTCAGCTGATGTCCACTTCAGCCATCTGCCACATAATTGACAATGGGCTAGATCTTCTGACTACTAGAATACAAGGGTTCTTTCCCATCCTAAGAACACATGCCTTCACAAACTTGACCTACTAGTTCATTTGCCAGGTGATGGTGATCATAGTAAGAGGATGGGTCCACAAACTGCATTGAAACGAGGAACACACCTGGCCATGGGAAAATATATGTTTGCTTCCTTGTTTCTGGCTTGATATCATCATCTCTTCCCCACAGAATATCTCATTCCTAAAGAAATTAGAAAACACCCAGTAGTCATAAGAACATTCTTTCCAACCCCCAGCTTCCTTAGCAGTTTTGAATTCTACACAGAAGAAAGGAGCTAGGATTGTGTATGTTCCCAGCAGTGCTTTCTCCCCTCCCCCTTCAAAGTGTGACTCTTTCAAAATTTGGCCCATAAATAATTTCTCAATTTTACAAACTTCTGTTGATAAATATTTCATGGCATCTTTAGAGACTTTTTTAGTTCTTTAGCCTGATTGATTGAAAACAGGGGTCTTTAAATCTGCATGGTGGTATGGAGGTCTTTGGGAGATGTATTTTATTCTGTTTTATATTAAGTTTGATAGACAAGTCATTTATGAAATGCTTATTAGAGATTCTACTTTCATCACAGAGCCTTTTCATCAAAACCAATGAAAGCACATTTTACTGAAAATCCTTTTTTATACCTTCATAAATTGGTGAATAGACATTGAGAAGGACATCTTTAGAACAGGGTAGAACAAATACGTCATGGGACTGTGTGTTCTTCATAAAGAGAATCAACATAGATCATTAGAACAAATCACTAAAACCACTCATCCAGGACTTTGCTTTGATTGTGTCATGAGTGTGAGTCATGCATAAGGATAATTTATATCACTTCCACAATAATCTACAGCAGTCTGGACACATGATTTATTAGAGCACTCCACACATCCAGGCCCTTGGTATCTTATATATGTACCTACGTGATACTTGGAATCTCCTGTGTCTGCACCTACCTAATGCAAATCAGTGCCTGAGTCTGCAGGTTTTTGAACTGAATTTGTTTTACTCCAGTTAGTAGTCTTTTGACTCCTTGTGAGAACCTGTGGGTACAAAGTTGTATCCTCAGGGGCTGGACCACAAATGGATGCTAAATCTTTGGCACCTTCCTCTTGCTCCTGCTCAAATGACTTGCTATATTCTTTTACCTGACTCATTTTACATAATTACCATCAGTCCCTCTGCCCCTTTTAAATCATTGATTCACCCTCTACCCAGCTTACATGCATTCTATACACACAAACACACATATATAAAAAAGAGGGAAAAATATATCCTTTCTTTTAGGCAATGGAAAATTTATGCAATGACTAAAACCACCATCTAGAGAATAGGAGAGAAATTAGAATATAGGAGCTCTAAGATGCCCAGAGGCTCAGTGCTCAAAAATTCTCCTTGAAATGAACATCAGAGTTTATGTCTACTTTCAGCTTATACATAGCCCTTTCCTATTTTCATGTCTTTGATGTCTTCCCTTTCCTTGGACACATGCCTTTCATCCTCACTCCCTGTGAGCAGCCCACTTCAATTCATAAGGCTGTACTGTCCAATGGAGCATTGACATCACTATAGAATGTTTGATGTCTACATTGCCCAGTATGGTAGCCAGAAACCACATGCAAGCCAGCAGTCACTGGAATGTGGCTAGAGCAACTGTGGAAATGGATTAAAATTTTTCTACCTCCTGTTCTGCAATGAAGGATTAAAATACTGACTTTAGTATACAACATGGCCATTATACTCATGAACTCATGTTCTTCAACAATAGCTTCTGATAAGTTGCCCATAATCTAATAAATAGAAGCCCCACACCTGTTTGTGATAATACTATTTATCTCAGAGGGTCACAAATGGCTAGCCTGAAAATCAGTTTCAGGGAAATGGCAACAGACACCGTGGTCACTCATACCTCATAAAAACAGAGATTCAGAGTCTACAGAGAGAGCAACAGTAAATCAGGTCTCTATCTTGCCCACCAAGGTTCAGGGGCTATTGTGGAAGAGGGGGTGAAAAGATTTTAAGAGCCTCAGGATGGGTGGGAATAGCCTGAGACACCATGTTCCCCATTTCTGCAGAGACTGACTGAGGACTCTTGATCCCCACAATGAATACCAACAAACCAACCAAAGAAGACCCTCAGCAGAACTAGGGCAGGGGAGAGGGGGTTCTATGTGTACAACCTTTTAATAACAAAATCAATAATTAAAAAAAAAAGACATGAAAGTATGAAGGAGATAAGTTTGGAAGAATAGGTATCTAGTGGGAAAGGGATAAAAATGGGTAACAGGGAATTAATGTGATCAATATATGTTATATATGTAAGGAGTTGTAAAAATTTTAAAAAAATAGTTTAAGCTTGAAAACTAAGACTTGATCCAATTATTGGGACAAATTGCCATGTGAGACTTATTTTTCAATTATAAATTTTAATTCAATTTTTTTTTTTGGAGAGAGACAGAGCGAGAGACAGAGAGAGAGGGAGAGGAAGACAGACAGAGATGGGTGCACCAGCAGCCTCTCAGCTGCTGCAAACGAAATCCAGAAGAGTGTGCCCCCTTGTGGTCAAGTGCGGCATTGCGCCCTTGCATCACTGCATCTGGCTAAATGTGGGACCTGGAGATTGGAACCGCTAGAGATTGGAACCAGCGTTCTTAGACTTAGGAGGCAGGCGCCTTAACCGCTAAGCCATCTCTCCAACCTTATAAATTTTAATTTAAATGCAGACTTCCTATCTTTGAAGAAAAGCAAAATGTACAAATTGTGACACCCCATCAGAATTTCACAAACATACACAAAAAGAGAAAGAGAGAGGAGAGAAGTCAATAATCTTTACATTGATTTTGTGTTGAAAAAAATGTTAGATAATATTGGTAAGATTAAAATTAGTGTCCTGTATTTATTTGGATTTGCCTAAAAGTGTAGCTTCCTTCAGGCTAGAGACATGGCTTGGCAGTTAAGATACTTGTCTTTGAAACTTAAAGATCCATGTTTGACTCCCCAGATCCCACATAAGCCACACACACAAGGAGATGCAGATGCAAGGTCACACATGCGCACAAGGTGGCACACATGTCTGAAGTTCGATTACAGTGGCTGGAGGCCCTGGTGTACCAATTCTCTCTCACGCTCTTGTTCTGATTTTCTCTCATAAAAAAGGGCCAGTCTGTTGGGCTTTCCTGAAAACAGCGTGGCTTCCAAAACCCAATTAAGTTATATATATGGCCCACAATGTATTTCCATTGGACAGTGCTGATCTACAGCTCATTTACAACAATCTTCTCTATGAATTTTTGTTTGATCACTTTTATATCTTGTTTATGTCTCTTTGATGATGTTGACATATTTTCAGTGGTCATACAGTCCATTCTGCATAATTCTTACCTTCCTGTTACTTGTAATTTATCAAATTTCATTGCCAGTTATTCTACCTAATACATAGTGGAGACTCTTAATATCCTTTGTATTGAATTCTAGCCATAGCTACGGCTTGTTGGATAATCATTCAATGGTTACTGATTAATTAAAATGATCATAGCCTGTTTTTTTGTTTGTTTGTTTGTTTGTTTTGCTAAAATGGAATTAACAGACCATTATATGATCAGTCTGGATATTTCTAACAAATGCTAATTTTCTATAGTAGCAGTGAGGCCACCAGTTAAATTGTTTGTCAGTCACCCATTATGTCTGGCCATATCTGAATCCTTAGCAGATTGTAATAGATTTTGTGTCCAGGGGTAATTCCTCTCTCTCTCTCTCTCTCTCTCTCTCTCTCTCTGTGTGTGTGTGTGTGTGTGTGTGTGTGTGTGTGTAGTGGTGGTGGGAGAGACAGAGAGAAAAAGAGAGACCTGCATTTTTGTATTCACTCATAGTTAGGATATTTTAATTCCACTTCAATAAAAATACTCAAAACTTTCACAACTGAACAGAGTCAATTCTAATTTATTTTTTGCTGTCTAATAAAAAGTATATTCACCATTAGCACATGTTGCCCTCCTTCTGCAAAGTTTAATTAATGATAAAATATAATTGAGTTGTTTTGATTCTCTGCCAAATGCATATATATGCAAAAAATGCCCTCCATGATATGCATCCAGCAAATAAAGGCATCTGAGCCTGTGGAGGAAGCAATAATTTTAACCCTGAGTTTATCATCCTTCCAGTTCTCAATTTGAAAGATGCCCTGGACCTTGTTGTTATGCACATTTGGCCTCAGAGTAAATTTATACTTAATTATTTGAGAACATTAAAGGATCTGTCATTTCAGCTTGAATTAGTATACTAGGCCTAAGGTACTGAGCGATTTCCAACTTAAAGTACAATCTTAAACACCTCATGAGGGCCAGAATCCAAGCTGTACCCAGCTATCCCTTTAGTTCTCTTTAGTTCCTGCTATAACTCTATAAATTAAGCAGGACTATGCCCATTTTTCAGATGAGATAGCTGTAATCAAGAGAGATTAAGTAACTTACCTAAGATAAATACTAAAACTGAGAGCCAAGACTCTTCATTGCCTAAAGCAGGATCTACCCACTGTAACATATAACATACATAAATGATTAAAACTTCCAAGGGTCTTGGCTGGATACATAACATACTCACATGAATTGTTACTTGATTCTCACATACTCTCAGAAACTAATATCATGTCCTTATTGTGTAGCTGAGGCAACTGAGCCGTGGAAGCATAATGTAAGATAGGTTAGTTGGTTGTGCAAGTGAGTCCCTTCTGTGTTGCCACCTGCAACACAGCAGGACTCTGCATGAATTTCAAGCCAGCATAACATGGGTTAAAGAATCAGTTTCACTGGAGAACCAGGAAGCATTCAATCTGGAGTGAACCAAAGATGAGAAACATAGCTCTCCATTCCATAAATGCCCACAAGGAGGTGCTCCAGGGAAGGGATTTATTCCTGCATTCTCCCTTCTAGTTGGCCAGCTCATGAACAACCTTGACTGGATGGACAATCAAACTCTAAGGGTATATGGCAGCCTGAACTCAGGTGGCCAGATTTATAGCCATTGTCTGAGATTCCACAGCTCAAAATTAGACACTGTGTCAACAGTATCCTGTGAAACTATCTCCCTGTGGCAGGGAGCCTTGACTTGGAGTGTTTGGGGATTTCTTGGTACAAATACTCCCATAGTGGCCAATTGTGAGCCACCAACTTACAACCTTCCTGAATATCTAACAATGGACTGCTATCAAAGAGTAGGGGGTTGATTCCAGCATATCACTAATTTTAGAGCTATGAACTGTGACATCAGAAGGTGTCAGAGAGTTCAGTGGCCCTAGAAGGGGTTATGTTGTAATAGAGCCCACAGCTCAAAGAAGTGTCTGGCCCATCCATCCACCAACACCCAAATCTGAATTTTGGGTTTTGTCCAAGTGAGACTCAAAGGTCATTTTTGGACAACACTTCTCCTTGCACAGCATTAAATAATTGCCAAAGGTCCAAGGCCACACTGCCAGTGTAAAGTATAGGTGAAGTTTAACTCTGGCTGCTTTAGTTCCAGTCAATTTCTCCTTCATACAAATAACCCAAGGTAATCTTGGACAGTAATACTTGTGGCAATTGTCCCAATTCTACTTGGAAAATGAGGGAGGAAGATTCTCTGGGAGGTGAAATGATGTTAACTCACAAACATTTATTTGATGTGTGTATTTGCACACTGAGTTAAGGCCAGAGGTCAGGTCTTTGTTTAGCAAATAGATTATGTGTTGACAAGTAGAGAAGGGCTTGCTGCCCCTGGCAAGGAAAGCCACTGCCTCAACACAGGTGACACAATTCTTTTTGTTGTTGTTGTTGTTGTTGTTGTTGACTTTTATTTACAACCCTGTTCAAAAGGAACCATAAGTAGAACACCGAAGTTTGGTGACAACAGTAAATATTACCCATTTCTCCTCCATGGTAAGAATGAACAATACCAAGGTTATCACATTAGTCACACACACATGCACCTGCACCCATTCATATACATACACATACGCACATACATAGAGCTCAGTTTAGGACTTGTGCACAGCCAGACACTCTTCCTAGGCTGAAAACTTAGATCCCATCACTTGTTTATCCAGAAGTATTTATGAAGCAATAACTATGTGCCAGGCATCACAGTGGTTAGTTTTTGTTGTTCCCCCACAAAGAACACCTGTTTCAGAGGAGGGACAGACCTGTGAACAGGCAAAGAGATGGAGAGCTGGAGAAGTCAAGCTGGAGGAAGGGACCCGAGCCAGGTGGTAGGCAGTGGGAAGTGGGATTGGGAAGAAAGATGTCCAGGTAGTGGAAAGAGGGTGGTGCACTAACTACAGTAAGAGAGAAGACCATGTGTCTAGAGAAAACTGACTGATAGGACTTTGCTGTGAAAAAGAACTTGTCAGAAAGAGGTAAATAATCATGGGCTAGAAATCAAAGAACTCTGCAAACAAGATTACAGGATTTGGATCTTACAGTTTGATGATGGAAGGTTGTAAATTGGAGACCCATGTATTCAGATTTCTCTGTTAGGAAAGATCAGCCTGATTGGTTGCCATGGGTAACACGAGGAATAATGAAAACTGGACACCAGAGAGAAGAAGATGCAGCCATGTTCCAGATGGGCTACATAAAGCTCTTGGGCATGGACAAGCGGGAAACAGGGATAAGATAGCAGACTGCATGGATGGGTGAATGGAAAGTGGGCAGAGAGAAAATACTAGAAGGTTCACTTTTTAGCTGAGAACATCATTATTTTGTAGGATTCTGAAGGGTTACCTTTGGTGGCATTTTTCTAGACTCAGGGTTTGACTATGGGTAGGAAGACCATGAAACCAAAATATCTCTTTTATCCACCTCCTGAAGGGTCAATCTCTGGAGCCTTCTGGGCTACTCTTTCCAAGAGGAGGCAGGTCCACCTGAGGGTTGTATGTTAGGTGAAGGTCAAGACCAGTTAGTTTAAGGAATGCAGAAGGAGCTGGCAGCAGGTTTCTGGGAATATTCCACATTCCTCCCACAGGCTTATCAGAATATCGCACCTCCCTCCCATGTCTTCCCAGGTGGGAACACAAGCCCTGAGGCATGTCTTCTCGGGTTCCACTTGAGTCCTTCCTTACTATAGATATGAAGTATATTTTTCTGCCAGCTCAGAAATGTGTAACAGCTGTGATCACTATTGGCCTTCCACCCTCAAATTCAGTCTAAATACATTTCTTCTTAGCAATTTCTTTCTTGAATGCTGATGTTTGGCTTGACATTAGTCTACACAATTCAAATGTTCTGTGTTGCTCAAATGTTAGTTCATTTATTTGACAACTTGAAATTTCTCACAAGTGCTGCTTTTATTTTGTTATTTGCATCTGGAAACCATTCCTAGCATGCCACAGAACAAGTCTGACTTTGCTTTAAAAAAAAAAAAAAAAAAAAACTAATACATTTTTCTTGTTATAGAAGCATTGTGGAAACTTGGTAGAAAAACCTATATTGTAAAATAATGACTGCACTGAAGGTAACCAGTATAGACATGCTAGACTCCATATCTCAACATTTAAAGTGTATCTAAATCTGTGAAGAGAGAGGTCCCAGACTCTCTCTTTTCCTGGTACACATTCCATAGGCCTGAGCCAAGACCTGAGAGCAGATATTTCTTTTAAAAAATATTTATTTTTTGCAATGTGTGTATGGGAGGGGGAGAGAGAGACTGACAGAGAGAGAAGGAGTGAGAATGGGGTGTTCCAGAGTCTCTTGTCACTGAATATGTAAAGCCAGATGCACTCCAGATACATGAACCCTGGCTTTCAGACTTTGCAAGCAAGCACCTTTAGCCATTGCTCCATCTCCCCAGCTTAGAGAGAAAGAACCAACATTCCAACAGTCCCTGGTTTTCTTGACAGGCTTAGCTATGTGGCCCACACTTTGGGGAAATCTATCCTAAGTATACACATACACAGGTGACCATCCAATACTCACTGGTTTTACTTTGACCATGTTTCAGATCCATCTTTCTTGCCCTACAGTAATTTTTCTCTAATGGATTCAACCCTTAGGTTCTCAGGGCTTCTTAATGGGACATGTACAGACCCTTAAAGGGGGTCATGGACAGATCTGTCCACTGTGTAATCCAGCAACTTCTATGTTTCTGCATATAAAATATTTGGAGGACTACACCATTCAATTCATCAGAATGTGAAAGGAACCTATGGCACTGTTTGAAAATCTCTTATTCTGTCCCCAGGGGGTTGTTTTAACATTTTCTAGTCACAAATTATATTATTATAACTGTGGCCACTTATAAATCTTAGCATATGCATGTACATAGGGATTTATATGTATCTTATGCATATAAGGTATCTGAATATATATATATATATATATATATATATATATATATATATAAAAAAATTTTCATTATTTATTTTTATGAGAGAGAGAGAATTGGTGTGCCAGAGCCTCCAGCCACAGCAATTGAAATTCAGACATGTGTACCACCTTATGCACATGAGTGACCCTGTGCACTTGCATCATATTGTGCATACAGCTTTTGTGGGACCTGGAGTATTAAACTTGGGTCCTTAGGCTTCATAGGCAAGTTCCTTAACCACTAAGCCATCTCTCCAATCTTGTACACATTTTGTACACACACACACACACACACACACAACTTCAGCTCATACAGTTAAGAACTATCTTAGCAAATCTCAGGCAAATGCCAAATTGCATCATTCCTAAATGAAAACCTTAACTCCACTGTGCCTTTGTTCTAATGAGGCGCTTGCTCACCTCCATGCAGCTCTGCTTCCATCTGGACAACCAGCTCCCTATCTCTACCCAATACCATTTTCCTTGGGTCTAGAACTTCTTTGTTGTCATTACATGGTATAACTCATCTGGAGCAATAGATTGTTGGCCCTATTCAGGGTAAAAGGAGATGGCTTATTGGATACAAACCTCCCATGCATTCCCAAGAAAAGTAAAAATATATATATGAGAAACCTTCCAGTTATGCTCAGAGTTTCTCTCTCATTCTCACATATGTTCTCCTCATTTGTGATGTCTCCTCAGAAAAACTAAATATTGTCCTCTGTGAGAAAGGAAATAGGGTAGTGCTATATGTATCTTGTTGTTAATTCTCTATGTGATCTACTCATGACCTTACCACGTGAGAATACAGTGATGGATGGACTAAATCAATGCCTCAGAGTAGTGATGCTCAGAATAAAAGCTTTATTGAAGTAAAACTGCAAAAGCAGAACACAGCACAATGATATTTATAGGTAAAATATTTCCCAGAAATTAGTCCCTTTATCATAAAATAGAACATGACCAGCTCCCCAAATGCTCCCTCAAGTCCCCTTCTAGAACCAATTCTAGTTCCTCAAGGGTGTCACCAATACAGAATTCTAATAATATGAGTTATCTTTCTGTTTAGTACAAAATATAAGTGGAATATTACAACATGTGGCTTTGTCTGACTTGTATCATCTGGCATTATATCAATGAATTCAAATCTATACTGTAAGATTCCCTGGTAAATCCCAATCTAGTATTCCATGCTCTGAATCTACCACACATCCTGTCTTTTACATTGAGGATGGCTTGGCTCATTTTGAAGTTTCAGTGAATACAAATTGTGCTGCAATAAAAATTCCTGAATTTACCTTTGAGTGAGTATATTGGCTCATTTCTGTTGGGTATAGAACTGAAACCATTGGGTTAATTTTAGTGGATTCTATCAAACAGTTGCCAGTGTGCAGTCACAGCCTGGATCAAAAGCTGGGACCTGTGCAATGGGGAGCTGGAAAGCATCGTTGTGCTGCCTTCACAGTGGCAGTCTATGGCCAGGTTTCTGGGGCTCATCCCCAGCCCCAGGAATCAAGCTTTTCTATGGCTTCCTCTCTTTCACCCAAGATCATGAGAATAAAGCCATCCTTAAGTCTGTTTGTAGAATCATTGGCCCAAATTGAGGAGTTACCATTGTTCTTGTAAGGTTTACACTGAATGTAAGAAATTAAATTATAAGCTAAAGAATGAAAACTTCAGGACCCTAGCAAACAGACATCAAGTCAAAGAAATGTCTAATATAGGTTCTTTTTGTCTTTCTTTTTTAAAAAAATATTTTATATTTTTATTTATTTATTTATTTATTTATTTATTTGAGAGAGAAATATGCAGGTAGACACAAAGAGAATAGGTACACCAGGGCCTCTAGCCACTGCAAAGAACTCCAGATACACGCACCATTATACATGCACCCAAGTACATGGGTACTTGGGAATTGAACCTGGGTCCTTAGGCTTCACAGGCAAGCACCTTAACTAGTAAGCCATCTCTCTGGACCTTTTTGTTTTGTCTTTCTTAATCATGATATCATTAATACATATCACCCTTGTTTCTTTACTCTGTACTCTGGAGATTTCTTTACACATCTATTCTGAACTTCCTTAGGTGGAATGACAATAATAATTTTTATTAATACTGATAAAATATTCATCCATGGTCTAAATCCATGGATACAGCTCCAGCTACACCTTCTTATACTCTGGCTTTCCAAGCCTTTCTAATGATTAACAGTGATGCCATCCAATAACCATCTCCACTTCTCTTTTAGACCACAAAATGTCTAACTTCTTTTCTCTCAGAAATATTAAGTAGCCATCATGAATAAACTCTTAAGACATGGGACTTGATAAAAAATAACTGAAGGAAGTTATTAGAGACCAACTGAGTCTTTGGAGCATCTGCTATTCCCCTTCCTAAATCAGAGGAGTCCACTTGAAGCTTCCGATATTCACTTGCAGTATACACTGTGGTGATTTGAATGTATGGCTCCATAGACTCGGGTGTTTTTGATTAAGCTTGAGCTTACAACTTGAATCTCCACCAGGTAACACCATGTTTGTTAAAAGGATGTCTCTGGGGGGGGATCTTATAGTGCAGCCCAACCAGGTGTATAAAGAGCAGTTTGAGCTCTGTCTGTTTGAGTTTTGCTGGCTATTCGTGATGTCTCTCTATATAGATCTATAGAAGTGAGCCAGCTTCTTATGCCATTGGTGGTATTTCCCATGAATTCTGTAAGCCTGAAATAAACCCTTTCCTCCTATAATCTAATTCTGGTCAGGTGTTTGTCCCAGCAGTGGAAAGTCACTGCAGCTTACACTTACCAATAGTTCTATCTTCTTTCTCTCTTATTCAGGAAGAACTAGGGACAGTAAAGCTGGAATGGACCTTGGAAGTGGCCTGGTCCAAAACTCTCACCACATAGTCAAGATGGAAAATGATTTTTTCAGGTTCATAAGATAAGAACAGTCCTTACCTTCTGCTTCTCATTCATGACTTCTTTTCCTTATACCTGCTGGGCCTTTGTGGTCCCGGCACTTGCTGATTAAACTCATGTGCTTCCCTAGAGTTTAGGAGGCTTGCCAGAGCATAGCTCAGCATGATTGGCCTCAGAGTGCTCACAACTCTCAGATTCTTTTACTGACCCTAGTCCTGTGTTTTTGTGTCAGCATTCCAAGAGGCAAACAAGCTTAAGAGCTCAGCCAAGAGCCCCACAGGCCTCCTGGCATCAGAGCCCACCTACAGGACCAACACAGCCTCTGAATGGGAAAGAGCTGGCTTAAGCACCAGGGAGCAGCATGGGTTCCACCCACAAAACACACTGCAGTGTTACAAGCCCAACAGGCTGTTTGGTTGGCATTGCTTCCACATTAGAGGTTTGCTCAAGCCGATCCTATACCTGAATCTTCCTCACCCAACTGATTCCTGTGTACCCTTCAGGCCTTTCACTGGAACACTGCCTCCTTGAGAAACAGTTACTTGATACTAAAACTAGGTCATGTCCTTCCTCATATGCTCCCCTTTTCCTCCAGAGTACCAATCTCAATGGTGATTCAGTTCAATTGATTGCCTTCTCCCAAGCTATGAAGCAACCCCCAAGCAAGCAGACAGGCATTTATGATTTTCTAGTGTATATCTGGCATGCCAGAGTCTCAATAATTACTGGATGGATGGATGAAGCAACTCCAGTAGTCTCATATAGTGGTAAGAGTTAAGGGCAAGATGTCTTGAGGACCCCTGTACAAGTACAGGTATCTGTATATTCTTTGATATGCAGAACATCAATTAATTTGGTAATTAATAAAAATATTTTCTTTATTTTTTTCCATTACTGTTAAATAAATGAGATAAAGATTTGAGACCAAAATCAACATATGGGAAAAGTCTCAGAAATTTAAATGTAACATAAGAGTAGCATATCTACATATTACATAATTTCACATTGTGTAACATGTTATATAAAGTATATTATGTGCTGTGGGGTGAACTTTCTATATTTAGCTCTGTGGAGAGAATGGATCCCTATAGGTAAATATTCCAGGTAACAGAAGCAAAATTCTTTCAAAAGAGTGAGCTGCATGAATGTCAATATTTGAGTGTGTATGTGTGTGTGTGTGTGTGTGTGTGCATGCGTGCATGTATTAATGTGTGTGGAAACACATGTGTACATGTATGCATGGAGGCCAAAAGTTGACATGAGGTGTTTTCCCTGATCATTCTCTACTTTCTTGAACAGAATCTCTGATATGAACTCGGAGCTTGCTAACTCAGTGATTCTAGCTAGACAGCATGTCCTAGGAATCCCTTGTCTCTACCTCCTAAACACTGGGATTACAAAGCAGGCTGAAATGCCATTTACATGGCATTTCCATGAGTGCTAGAGACCTGAACTCTGATCCTCAACTTGTGCAGCAAGCTCTTTATCTGATAAACCATCTCCTCAGACTAGATGTCAGGATGTTGATAATCCAGTTTCATACCCTAGCTCCCTGTCTTAAACTTAAAATACTCATTTGTTAACTGAAAATTGGTATTTGTCATTCTGTCAAAATAGAATTTCATAGAATTCTCGGGACAGGGAATATTTGCAGGGATCATAAAACCCTTGGCTCGATGCTTATCTTTGTGCCCTTTTTATGCTTTTTTAAATCTTTTATAGTTTTTTTTTTTTTTTTTTTTTTTTTTGGTTTTTCGAGGTAGGGTCTCACTCAGGTCCAGGCTGACCTGGAATTAACTATGTAGTCTCAGGGTGACCTCGAACTCACAGCAATCCTCCTACCTCTGCCTCCTAAGTGCTGGGATGAAAGGCATGCACCACCACACCTGGCCTTTTATACTTTTTTATGAGAGAGAAGGAAGGCGGAAGAGAGAGAGAATTGGTGCACCAGGGCCTCCAGATGCATGCACCATCTTATGTGCATGTGCAACCTTATGCACTTGCATCACTTTGTGCACCTGGCTTATGTGGCACCTGCTGAGTAGAGCATGTGACCTTGGCTTTGGAGACAAGTACCTTAACCACTAAGCAATCTCTCCAGCCCCCCTTTTATGCTTTCTACATCTTCTATATCTCTGGACTTTCTCAGCTGCTACTAAACCTCGCTGTCCCTCTGCCTGCCTCTCCTATGACTAATTAATCATTAATGTCTGCTGTTTGAGAATTGCTGGCGATTAGGAAATACTCACACATACATCTCCAAATCCAGACTCCCAATGATGGGTTGGAACTGACTTGTATTTGGCTTCTAGCCTGCTGGTGACCAGCTGTTTCTTTGACAGGCTCTTGGACCTTTCTCAGTCCCATTCCGCTTGACATTAGGCCAAGCTAGTCCCACCTACTTTCCAAGATCAGGGAGAGCAAAACAAAATCACCAGCAAGCAAACACTCAGCAAGTGTTCACACAAGGCACTCCTCTCTGTCTTTTCTCCCTAGCTGGGCCAGATCTATGACAGAAGTGGCAAGTAGTTCTGAAGGTTGCTCCC
Source organism: Orientallactaga sibirica (assembly GCA_036365145.1). NCBI lineage: Eukaryota > Metazoa > Chordata > Mammalia > Rodentia > Dipodidae > Orientallactaga > Orientallactaga sibirica. The sequence continues at coordinate 29,637,288 of JAEOAD010000017.1, read as the reverse complement.
ATGAGGAGGTAGCATAGATTTTTTGCTTATTACTTCTTTTGTTCCTACATGAACTCTTCCAAGTATTTGACATTGCTATTGGAATAAACCTACCTAAAATGCTATCTTATTGCAAGGGATGCTAAGCGCCTGGAGCCTGGCCCAGGCAGTCCACTTACAGAGTGTAAAAGGCCCTGTCTCCCCATCTGCCATCATCCACATGCTAGCTGAGGCAAGGCCAATGCATTCTCATGAATTCAAACACAAGGACCACGGTGTCAGGAGGCTCACTACCTTTAGGACTTAAAAACACAATATAAAATTTTGATTAACTTAATTTCTATTTTTTGAAGATGTTGGATTGCTTATAATATGTCCATATACTGCCAAAGGAAAGAAAAAGTCAAAAGGAGACACATTTAGAGCAATTTATCTACTTTTTAAAATTTTATTTATTTATATATTATTAAGAACATATTTTGTATGGAATCATATGTTGGTACCTCTTTTCCCTCATCCTTGCCTCCATTCCACTGGGGACCCTCCTCAGTGGGGTGCCAGGTATTCCCCATGCAGTTGGGGGTTATGCATTGTGGGAGCAGCAGTCAGTTTGGGGGGAGAGGCAATGCTTCTGGACAAGATGTCTCACCCTGTGGCTCTTACAATCTTTCTTCCCCTCTTCCACAAAATTCCCTGAGCCGTGGTGGGTGAGTTATAAGTCTACTTCAGTGATGAGCTCTTAGGAGCTTCTGAATCTGTTTTGGCAAGTGCTGAGTATCCTCAGGGTCTGTCTCCTTCACCCTGGCACTGATTATCAGGTTCATCATGGAAGCAGCACTCTTGCTTGTCTCCCCAATTCCTCCGTGGTTTCAGCTGTGGCATGGCTGAAGTGTGAGGGGTAATTTATCTCCTTGGGTCTCTCTACCTTCTGAAAAAGAAGAACATATTCTCCAATGGAGAGTGAAGTCAGCATAGTTTAAATGGGATAAGTGTTATTATTTTTAGGGAGAATTTGATGTAGGTAGCCCCTCCTTAAGCCAAAGACTAGTGAGAGCTTTATCTACTTATGGCTAAATTTTCCTGAAAAACCATTTCTGCTGCCAAGTTGAGTTCATTTCCTGGGCAATCGATTCTGGTTTCTGTGAGCAGAAGGATCCATCCACCCAGGTATCTGTTTCTGCATTGTTGGAAATTACCTTCCTTCCTCACAGCCAGCAGCACTAGATCCTGCTTTGTTTGCATTAATGTAGACCTAGGTCCTCATCCTGCCTCGGGGCCACACCCCTTGCTGTCATCCTCAGGCTCCACTGCAAATGGAGACACACTGCTTGTCTTGCCCCTTGCCCTTGCTGATCTAAGCACACGGATGTGCCATTCAGTCTTTGGTCTCTATCCATATGCTACTTCTCCAATTCATTTGTCCACATGAAGGGAGATGAAACCCAAAGCAGCAGGGCATCCAGTTCTGCTTTAATTACAGTGATGAGCTATTTGTCAGGGTGCCGCTTGCAGCATTGCTGCCTTGTTTTTGGACAGACCCAAAGTGGGGTAATGCCAATTCCCTTGTCAGCTGCTGTTCATGGGGACCTGGGCGGTGGCAGCATCTGTTTTGCTATTTATTGTTTGAAACCCAACAGTTATGACTCCACTGAGCTTTATGAAAAGAAACAAATCCTTTTGAGGGAGGGTGTGTGATTTAGAAAGAAGGTCAGAGACTTTTGCACAGAGTTCCCATGCTGGAGCATTCCTGGCATGTCATAGTATTGTTGTTATCATTAGCGGAAACAAAGCAGCCATTATTTTTTCACTGATTTAATTGTTCAGCAGGCACAGGGGGCCATGTCAACACAGTTCAGCAAATGCAAACACATGGTCATTGAAGCCCTGATTCAACATTGTGTCTTTGCCTTGTTCTGCTCGATTTCATCACCCTTCGTGTGTGTGTGTGTGTGTGTGTGTGTGTGTGTGTGTTTGTTTTGTATGTGCGGGGGTGTGCACATGTGTGCACCCCATGCCTTTTCGTTCATTCATTCATATATTTATATATTTCCTTAAGACAGTGTCTCTCAGGCTGGAACTATGACTCTGCCATTAAGAGCACTTCCTACACAAGCATGAGGGTCTGAGCGCACCAGGATTTGAATCTTCAAATCCCATGTAAATAGCTGGGCACAGCCCCATGTGCCTCTAACACTAATCTAGCATGGGAGCAGAGACCTGACAATCATCAGACTCTACAAGCTCCAGAACCACTAAACTGATGAGGCAGAACACCTGATGTTCCACTCAAGACACTGTAAGAAAGCATATGAGGCACCACTTCAATACACACACACACACACACACACACACACACACACACACACACACACAGCAAAAATATAGAATTTCTCACTGAACCTAGGGCTGGTGTTTTGGGCCAGACTGGCTGGTTAGCATCAAGCCCCAGAGATTCTCTGGTCTCCATTCCCCACAAGACTGAGGTTCCACACATATGTGACCATGTCCAGCTGTTTATGTTGGTGCTGCGGATATGGAACTTGGACTCAATCAGGCTCTCTCAGGCCCTCATGCTGGCATGACAATTGCTGTTACACACTAAGCCATTTTCCTAGCCATGTTAGGCTTTGTTTCTTGAAGAATGTACTGTAAATAAAGGGGATTATTCCAGACCTCTGACTTTGGCTTCTGCCTTATTCTTTCTCTTATTCCATCACAATTTATTGAGTACTTGTTAGGCCAGGTCTCAGGAACACAGGGGCTGATGGCCCATAATTTTCTTTCTTTTATATGTGTGTGTGGTAAAAAGTACATGTGTATGTGCTTGTGCATATGCATGCAAACCAGAGGACAACCTGGGATGTCATCCCTCAGGTCCTGCTCACCTAGTTTTGAGAGAAGGTCTCTCATTTACCTAGAGCCTACTGATTATTCTAAACTGGCTGGCCCATGAGCCTAAGGAATCTCCCCGTCTCTGCCTACCCCATGGCTGGGATTACAGGAGAACATCACCATTTTTGGCATTTACATTGGTGCTTGGGCTCTGAACTCAGGTCCTCATACTTACAAAGCAAATAATTTGCCAACTGAGCCATCCACACATTGCCATGTCCTCAGTGATTTGTCTCACAGTCTGCTGCAGAAGGTCCTACCCCAAGACACAAAGGTCTCCCTGAGCACATAACACTGAAACTGAGATTCTGAGGATGAAAAGATGCCAGATTTGTCTAGAGGGCCTCTGTGACTGACTGACTCAACCACCATGGTTATGTCACCAAAGGCAGCAGAGGGTTACTTTTGCCAGTCTGGTCAGGCCTGGCCTCTTTGCACTTGGTTGACTCATCCCTTACAGTCACAAAATGGCTACTGATGCTGCTCAGGCAATCATATCTAAGGTTGAGGCAGGAGTCAGTAGAAGCTTACAATCTGACTATACCAACCTTTTTTGTCTGTGTGGTATGTATGCATGTGTGTATATATGTTCATATGTATGTAGGCACACATATGTTTGCACATACATGAATGTGGAGGCCAGAGATCAATATCAAAGGTCTTCCTCAATTGCTCTCCACCTTAGGTTTTGAAAGAGGGTGCAGTGAGGTTTGTATTGCTGGCAGAAATCACCCAATGAAAAGCAGCTTGTGGAGAAAAAAAAAAAAAAAAGGTTTATTTTGGCTTATAGACTCAAGGGGAAGCTCCATGATGGCAGGGAGAAATGATGGCATGAGCAGAGGGTGGACATCATCTCCTGGCCATCATTGGGTGGAGAATAGCAACAAGAGAGTGTGCCAAACAAAGGCAAGGGGAAGATGGCTATAATACCCATAAGCCTGCCCCTGGCAAATACTGCCTCCAGGAGGCATTAATTTCCAAATCTCTATCAACTGCGAACCTAGCATTCAGAACACCTAAGTTTATGGGGTACACATTCTGCCCCTGGCCCCTATAAACTGATAACCATACATGATGTAAAATGCAATGCATTCAGTACAATTTTAAAAGTCCTCATAGTTTCAAACCCAATGATGTTCAAACAACCCCATAATCCAAGATCTTTTAACTGAGCCATAATACAAAAAAAAAAAAAAAAAAAAAAAAAAACCCTCAAAAAACCATAATAGCACAGAATAAACACTCATACTACAAAACATGGCATTGGGCACAGCAAAGAAATATTCAACCAATACAACATTTAAATGGGGCAAACATCAAACTTTGTAGCTCTAAGTCCAACAACTCTAGCCAGTGACAACTGTAGCCAATGACAAGTTTGATAATTCTGACCATCAACAAGTCTCTGGAGTTCCAATTCCACCCCTCCAGCTAGGCTACTCACAGTCCTGGAAAACTGGGACCAACAGCTCTCCTTGGCAGCCATCTCATGGTCCCAGTATCTCCACTGGGTTTCCTCTGCAATCCATGATTCATACTCCATAATACCAGGTAGGGTGCCAATTTGTTAATCTGGGGGTGGGGAGAGATAAAGCAGACTTTGAAGAACAGGACACTCCTTGAGCATTCAGGCCCTTTTAAATGACTACAACATTTCTGCTGTACCAATGCAGGTCATCTGGCCCAATCTCAATGGTTCTAATCTCACATACAATTTCAGCTGAATAGGCAGCAGTTTCAGCCCAAAGATTTCATCTTTTCTGTGCCATATCTCTCTGCTCACACCAGTCCATTTCAATGCAATGCAACCATGCACAAGTTCTCAGAACATGGGCATAACAGCAAGCCTCTCACACAAACTGCTTCTAGCCCAGTCCAGGCAAAGCTCTTTCTCACCATCACAAGCCAAACCTCACAGTCTTACTGCATTCAGTTTTATAAACTCTGGCCAGAATAGTCCATCAAGCTATACTTACAGCACTGCAAGGTGTCTCTTAGGCCAAGGTTTCAAATTCATCCACATTCCTTTTGAAAATCAGCTCCAAAAGGCCAAAGCCACATAGTCAGGTTTCAAGCAGCAAATGATACCATTCTCAGTACCAACTTTACTGTTGCAGTCAGGTTCACATTGCTGGCAGATATCACCTGACCAAGAGCAGCTTATGGGGGAAAAATGGGTTATTTTGGCTTACAGACTCAAGGGGAAGCTCCATGATAGCAGGGGAAAATGATGGCATGAGCAGAGGGTGGACATCACCTCCTCACCAACATCAGATAGACAACAGCAACAGGAGATAGTGCCAAACACTGGCAAGGGGAAACTGGCTATAACACCCACAATCCCTCCTCTACCAAGACACTGCCTCCAGGAGGCGTTAATTCCCAAATCTCCATCAGCTGGGAACCTAGCATTCAGAACACCTAAGTTTATGGGAGACACCTGAATCAAACCACAATACAGGGTCACTTACTGAACCTGGCATTCACTGATTCAGCTAATTAGCCATTTGTGTCAGAGATTCCCTATCTCCATTGCCCCTGCAACAAGTATTACAAACCACTATGCCTGGGAGCTGGGGATTCAAATTCATGTGTTCACGCCTGTCATCTTCAGGAGACATGGTCTTTCATTTGCTTGGAACTTGTCAATTAGGCTAGACTGGCTGTCCAGTGAGCTCCAGAGATCTACCTGTCTACCTGCTGACTCATGGGATCATAGGTGCAAGCCACCATGCTAAGCAGTTTTACATGTACTGGGAATCAAAACCAGGTCTTCATGTTTGCAAGGCAAGCATTTTTCAACCACCGAGTGATTTTCCTAGCCCACTAGAAGTCATTTTGGACTTGTCATTCTATTTGCAGTGTACACTCCAACCACTTCCTCCACCAACCTTGAATCAAAGCCATTCTGAGTTTTGATTCACATTCATAGCGAATGTTTACCATCTCTTAAATAATTTTTTTTTGGTAAATTCTAAAGTCATAGCAATAGGTCTCTTTCCCTTTGGGCTTTTCTTAAATTCCTTCTGATGAAAGGCTGCTTACTCTTTTGCCATTCTGCCTCACTTGGACCCCACTCCAGAATGGTGCATATCACATTGGAGGGCTAATGCCAGTCCCCCTCATGTCTGCTTCCTCTTGTTTCTGAGACCTTGAGGAGGTTAGGCCTCCCTTCCCTCTCTTAGCATAGCACTCTGAATACAACTAGAACTGAATGTTCACCATCTCCAGCTTGATGGGCATGGATATGAGAACAGGTAAGCAGGGAAAAACTGAGGGATTTACTCTTCCAGAGTCCAGTGAGCCAAGGACAAGGCAAGACTTAAGAGAAACAAGTAAACACCCGTGGTGCAAGCTGGACATGTAAAAGGGTTGTGGGAGCAGTGGGTAGACCATGGACTGTGTGGTCAGATTGCAAAAGGATAGAAACCATCATTGCTCTCACAAGCTGGGTGACTGGTCACGGTGTCCAAACCTTGAATCACCCTTCTGTGCAGGCTCCTCTGGTGGGAGCTCAGGATGCGCCTAGGCCTCACTCTCTGCATGTACATAGTAGAGACAGGATCAAATAAGTGTCCCAGAGCATATTCTGGCCCAAGTGCACTCTCAAGCTATAGGCAGTATTGTATCCTTACTACTTTTATAAATGAATCTGATTCAGATAACTCCTTCTGCCTTTGGAATTTTAGTGAAAGATCAATCCAAAGGCTCAGCGGTAGATTTACTCTTATAACCCTAAAATTTATCCTCAAAGACAGTATTTGGCTCATTCAAATATATTTACTTGTTTTTAAAGGCCCTTTTTCTGCTTTCTTTCAAATGATAAGGAAGTTCTAACCCCTTGCTTACAATAATGGCCTGAAGAAAATCTTACTACACACATCATATTAAATTAAGGTAATTGAAAACTACTGTTGAAGAGTGGACCCCAAATGTATCAGAAAATTAATTCAATTATAAATAATAAGAATCAGCCATTCTTGAATGCACATGAAGCAGCATAGAATCACAGTTAAACATTTAAGGAATATGTCCTTATCTTGTTACTATGGCTACAGGTTACTCCAAGATACAGTGGCTCTATGGCAACAATAGAATTACATTATTTTCTCTCTGCCTTGAAATATTCAGTAACTAATTTCTTGTAGCTTCATAATAAATCATATTAATGACCTCAGAGGTGGAAATCAAGGCAGTAGGACTTTCTGCATGCTTTTAGGGTTATTTCATTCAACAAAACAGAGGATTCACATTTGTACTCATTTGACCTGGAAGGGTAAAGGAGTTTTATAATGAGAATGAGATGGCAATGACATGTCGCAGGGAGGTGCTCACTTCAATCTCAAATATTTAATATCATGCATTCTTCAGGTCTCTGTAAAGATCACAACCATGAGAAAACTAAAATCTTCTTTCTGAGCAAGGACTGAGAGTGAATGTAATAGAATTCAATTCAATTTGATGCATCATTAATGGTTTCCTGTTATGTGTAAAGCACACCCATGCTGTCTTCTTTGTTAAAAGTACCATAGCTTTGTGTGTATCATCAAGTTTTCCAAACAGTGGAAATGATGAAGGAAGCATGTGCCACTAAGTTTCAAATCCTCATTGTCAGTCCCAGTCTCTCAGAAGCATCTCATGTGGAGATGAGGGGATAGCTTAATTAGTCAAGTTCTTGCCCTGTAAGCATGAGGGCCTGAGTTCAGATCCCAACAGCCACATAAATGCCAGATGGGCATAACAGCCCATCTATTATCATAGTTCTGGAGAGGCAGAGACAGGGGATTCCTGAGGCAAGCAGGCTAACTAGACTAATCAGTGAACTCTGGGTTCAAGTGAGAGATATTGTCTAAATAATTGAGTTAAAGAGTAATCAAGGATACCCATAGTCAACCACCGATCCGCACATGTTTTCTCTCTCTCTCTCTCTCTCTCTCTCTCTCTCTCACACACACACACACACACACACACACACACACACACACCCCAAAGCTCCTCATGAAATCCCAGAGGCAACAAATGATAGGAAGTAATGGTGTACTGCCTCTGGATCTTTCCAGCTCTGTATTTAGTAATGTCAGCTTAATAGCTCCAAGTCAGCCATGAGGCATACACTGATATCAGAAATGGAAAAGACTACAAATCACCCACCCACTCCACCTCAAAGCTGACTAGTCAACATTGTCCAACACTTCAATTACCAATAGTGTCTTGAGATTAGATCTTCACATACTATTCTTTCTTCTGTGTGGTTGGTTCCTTCTTCCTCTCTTATGTAGTTGCTTCCTTCTCCAAACACATGCCTAAGAGGCCATATGTTTTTGCCTCTGAAGATGGAGAGGCAGTTTAGATAACAGCAATTTATGGGCTTTTCTTTGTCTCCCTCACCCTGAGTAAAGCAGCCAGCCCCTCCTACCTAGACCTGCTGCTATCTCCTAGTTAGTCCCTTTGTGTTTGCTTCTGTTCCCATTCAACCCAGTGTCCATTCAGTGACTGAGATGAGCTCTGAAAACTGGAAGACCACTTCACCAAACAGCAGCAAAGAAATAAGTCTAATCAGTTTGAAAATGCAATTGAATTACAATTGGAAAATAGTAGAAAGTAACAAAAACAAAAGCTGCTTTTGTGAAAAGATGAATGAACTAATAAACTTCTAGTCAAGCTAACCAAGTAAAAGAGAAAACACAAATCACCAGGATAAAAAATGGAAGGCTTTTCCTCATGACTAGTCCCATGGGCATTACAAGAGTGATAAAGATACAAGATAAACAATTCCAGGACCCCAGATTTGATAAATTAAATGAAGTGGACCAATTCATTGAACACTCTAAATAATAAGAATTTACACAAGGAGAAATAGATAATTGAGTAGCTCTATATTTATTAAGCATATTGAAACAATTATTAATATTTTCCAAAAAAGAAAGCACCAACCCCACATGGTTTTATTAATTTTATAAGAAAAATACTTTCAGTAGTAATATCTCCCCACACATAGAAACAGAACATACTTTGAGAGGCAAGCATTATCCTGACAACCAAACCATTCAAAGGCTTCCCAAGAAAGGAAAACCATTCCAACACCTATTTGAAGATAAATGCAAAATTTCTCAACATATTAGCAAATCCAATAACAAATACACATAATTATGTAACATTGCTCAGTGGGATTTTTTTCAGAAATGTAAAACTGATTTATCATTTAAAGATGGATCCATGAAATCTATTATATCAATGTCATAAAGAAGAAATCAGGACTGGGAATGTAGCTTGGTGATAGAGTGCTTGCCTAGCATGTGTGGGGCCCTAGGTTCAATCTTCAATAACACACACACACACACACACACACACACACACACACACACCATATGCTCGTATCAGTCAGTGCAGAGAAAACATTTGACAAAATCAAATCCTAATTTATGATTAAAGCTAAGAATAGGTAATTTTCTCACCTTGATAAAGAACATCTTAAAAAACTACTGAAAAACCTAATTCTTGGTGATAGTACACTGCATTTTCCCCAGTATGACTGAGAAGAAAGCAGGGATGCCCCATACCTATTCAATATCCTCCTTGAATTCCCAGAAAATGAAATAAGATAAGAAAAGGTAGTAAAAGACATATGCACTAAAAGTAAGTCATTCAACTGCTTTTACTCATTGTGGTGTGATTGTCTAGGTAGAAACTTTATAAAAATCTACAAAAAAAGTCTCTGAGACTTGTATGTGAGTCTAACAAGTTCACAGGATATAAGGGTAATATACAAAACTTAAACAGTTGCTTTATAGTTTGATATATGCTTAAGTATAAGCCTAATGATCATGTATAGATACACATGCAGAAACTTCCAAATGTGCAACTAAAGAATTCAAAGCAGATTGCAAGCAGGAAGATTCATCATCCACATGAGTATGAATCAGAGAACTCAACATTGTAAAGATGTCAATTCTTCCTACTTGATTTAGTGATTCAATGCAATCCAAATCAAAGAATTGATAAGCTATTTTGTAGATACAAACTAAATGTGTAAGTGAAGGAAAAACATTTTGAATAGAAATACAGTTCTGAAAAATAAAAGTCAGAAGACTTATATTACCCAAGATCAAAACCTTATCAAACTTGAAATTAGATAGTGTGAGTAAGTAAGACAGTATGGTATGAACAAAATCATAAATATATAAATCAGGGAGATGGAATATCTGACTCAGAAATACATCCAAACAAATATAGACAAGTGTTTATTCATATTGGGGAGCTTGTTTATTTTGTTTGGTTTTGTTTTTTGCAAATGTATCAATGATAATCCTACAAAGAAGTAGAATCTTGCTGCAAACATCATGCAGGAATAATTGGATCCCCATAGGAAAAAAACCTGAAGGAGAAGCTAGATAAATGGAAAACTATAAAATTTCTGAATATAAGACCTATACATGATGGGCTAGGCAACATCCTGCTATGGATAGGGCAGAGGCTGATAAGTCCACATCCTTTCCTGAAGAGTTAATGACATTAATGGCATCTGGGTTACAGGGAGTCATTCTCTTCTTTGGTTTAGCCACTGGTAAGAGGTGAGAGAGGGTATATATAGCAGGATAGGAAGATAATGGAAGGTAATGTGTGGTACATATGATTGAAATGAAATATATAAGTGTATGATATTGTCAAAAAAAAACAAATTTAAAATATTTAAATAAAAAAGGAAAAAATATTCTGAAAGAAAACAGGAGAAAAGTCCTGGTGACACTGGGCTTAGTAATGAGCTTACTACAGAAAACCAACAGAAAGATAAGGAAAAGAAAAATGTGACAGCTTATATTTTATTAAAACTTTCTGCTTTGTTGAAAGACACTGTTAAGTTATAGAAAGAAGTTGCAGACTGAGAAAAATAATTGTGAACAAATTTCTAAGAAAAGATCTCATGTCCAAAATTTATAAATAAACAATAAAACCCAACAAACACACAAAGAAACACAAATAATGTGGGGAACATCTGAACAGATACTTCACTCATGGCTAAGGTGAGAGGAAATTAACTTCTGAGAAGATGTTCCACACCATTTGTCATTAGGGAAATGCAAATTGAAGCAACCAGCTACAACACAGCTTCCTAGAATGGTGGGGAGAAATCCCAATTGCTGTCAAGGCAGTGGAACAATATAAACTCTTATTCACTCCAAGTGGGAATGCAAAATAGTATGGCTACTTTGGAATACAGTTTGAAAGTTTCTTAAAAAGCTAAACATCATCTTACTATATGCCCCAGAAATTGTGTCCCTAGGTATTCATCCAACCTATTTGAAAAATTATCTTGCTTATGAACATTTATTTATAACACTAAAAACTAGAAGCAATGAAGATGCCCTTCAATAGGTGAATGCTAGATCTGTACAAGATAAGAAGGAATGTGCTATTGAGCCTTCTAAGGAAATGAATGACTATTAAATGTGGGTTTCGAAGTGAAAGAAACCTCTCTGAACAGCCTATACACTGTACGATTCCACATATATGACTTTCAGGGTAAGACTGAGCTATAGAGACATTAAGAAGATTTGTGATCATCACAAACTTGAGGCAGGATACAAGACACTATGTGTGGTAGTTTGAATGTATGTCCCCTGTAGACTCAAGTGTTAATTTGAATTTCCAACCACTTACCTAGAAGAGATGTAACTGAGGGAAGATCCTGGAATCCAGCCCTAAGTTGTCACTGGGGGCAAATATGATTTCTAGCCCAAAGATATGCAGAACATGTCCCTACTGTTTATGCTGTTGGTTTTGCGCTTGCTTGTGGTGCTGGCTGTTTGTTGGTGTCTCTCTGGTTAGATTTATGAAAGGGAGTCAGGTTCTTCCACCATTTGATGGAATTTCCCCTGTATCTGTGATCTTGAAGTAAATTCCTTCTTCCATAAACTGTGTTTGGTTTGGATGTTCATCCCAGCAACCTGGAACTGACTACACTATGCATTTGTCAATAGGACTTCACAACACCAAGAGGTAAATGCTTACATTATAAAAACATGAATTTGAAAGATGGAATAAAGTATGTGTCATGAAAATATTTGACAGTATTATAAATACATGAAAGAATGTCACTGAAAGAAGTAAAAGGGCAAGTGCTGATCAAAGTAACTGTAGCAGACAGCTTCAGGTTCACTGAGATGAACTTCCAGACCAGTCACAGTTATGGAGGAAATGATATTTACTGAAGCTTACAGAGCCAGGGAAAAGTTCTATAATGGCAGAAAAATCTGGCCTGCTTTCACAGGACCAAACACAGAGAGAAAAGCCACAAGCCAAAAGCCACACAGCACAGCACACTTCAGGAACTCCAGCCAGGCCCACTTTTTGCATACTTTAGATTGAAATCTCAAACCCACCACCACACCTTAAGATCCGCCCAGTGACACTGCCTCCAGCCAGGTGGCTGCAGATGCAAACTGAATATTTTGGGGGCCATCCATTCAAACTACCACAGTAATGTTGGAAATGAATGTGCTCCCTAAGACAGAGAACCAATGAAAGGGCACATGAGTATGGTTCCTGGTTGCTGAAGTCCTCTCCATGAGGGTACAAAGCAGCAATTCTGAAATTAGCACAAATACTAGGATGGAGCAATTGGGTAAAGGGCCAGATAATGAAAATCATGCACTGTAAGCATAAAGGTTGTCAGACAATCTAGACAAGGAAGCCAGTGTGATCCATGTGGTTAAGGAACCATGCTGGAGCTTTACATCTAAACCATGCCAAATGCTCTATTATTGCACTTAAATACCACATTTTCTTTCTTCACTGGGCCCTATAAATTATGTAGTTGAACATGCTGTCAGTGGGCTGTTCCCAGTTTCTTTGCAGTGATCTCTGCTTTCCCTCACCTCCCATCCTCTTCCTACCTCACCTCTTCTACCCCCAACACTCTGATTCCTTTCAGATCTATAGCTTGTACCCATTGGGCTCTACTAACACCTAGAACCCAGGTTTGATTCCCCAGGACCCATGTTAGCCAGATGCAAAAGGAGGCGCATGCTTCTGGAGTTCGTTTGCAGTGGCTGGAGGACCTAGCATGCCCATTCTCTCCCCGCACTCTCTCTCTCTCTCTCTCTCTCTCTCTCTCTCAAATAAATAAATTTTTTAAAAAAGAAAGAAAGGCAAGCCATGTGTGCACACATGTAATACCAGCACTCAAGAAACTGTGGCAAGATGATCATAAGTTCAAGACCAGTCTGGATTGTATAACAGAACCATATCTCAAAAAAGAAACAAAAATAAGAAAAAAATAAAGACAAATAAACTTCAGGACCCCAGATGCTTCCGTTTCCTCCCAACTTGGTAGCCACTAAGGCTGCTGACTACATTTGAGATGCCTCTATAACAACCTATATTGTTTAAGTCCTACTGGGCTCCTTTATCCCCCTCCAGGCCACACAAGAGGGACTCCCACCAAGAGACTCCCCCACGACCTATTAGTCATCCATTCTTCTCCAACCATTCTCAAAAAGCCTCCCAGAGTGACTTTACTGAAACTCAACTTGGGTCATACCAGTTTCTTACACTGTACCTTGATGGGCTGACACCAACTCTAGATGAAGGTGGAACTCTAGTGTTCCAGGTCCTTCCAGAATGACCTGGGCTTTCTGCTTCCTGTCATTTTAATTTCCATCATTCCCACCCCTGCTGTGACTGGACATGATGTCCTAATTCTAGATGAGCTCTCTTTCTAGGAGGCTTCTGCATGCCCACATGTGTGCTCTCCCTACATGGGAGGCCTGTATCACTTCTCCTCTGGGCCTCCCTGAAGACCCAGGTGTAGTGCCCTGGAAAGAGAAGCTACTGAGCTTGCAGCCTTGGCTCTGAATGTTTCACATTCTTTACGCTCTGCCTACTCTGCTCTCCATGTCTGGAAAGCTTAAGTTCCTCAAGGAACACCACTTTGACCTTCAATTCCAGGTTTGCTCACACACTCACATCCTGGCTCAAGGCTCTGTGACTTGCACCTGCCTGTGTTTCCTTGCTCTCTAGGTCTCAGCATAGGAGCTCCTCACAGAAATCTCCCAATCCTCTTCAGACATCTATCCTTAAAGATCTGCTTCTATCCCCTTTAGCAGCTCTGATGAATTAGGAGAAATGCTTTTCTTCATGTAAGGCAAATTTTCAAGGCAGGAAAATGCTTGCTGAAGAAAGTGCGGACAGCATTTCAACCTCTTTTTTCTCATTTTGTGCAGTGCATGCCCTGTATACTGGCCCTGAACTCTAACCATTCCCATCATAATCTTCCCTTGCCCATCACTGCACTTCACAAGCTATGTATGGAACATTATTACCTACTCCTACTTTTCCCCTTTTTAAAATTTTCAATATGTGTGCTGATACCCACCAGTTTTTCTGAAGTATATTTAATACTAAATCAATACTCGGAGTGAATGATTAATGAATCAATGAACTAATGAATTAATCAGAAAATGAATTCATATACAAACCTATCATAAAACCTTTTATCATCTTTTCATGGGAAACTATTCCCCTGGGGAGTCGCAAATGCACATCTTCACCCCAAATAAGGCAAAGATGGCAGACCAAAGTATGATTACACCAACACCAGTTCAGTGAATCAATCAGTTTATTGGGGGTGGTGACTTACAAAGCATAAAGAGGGTTTACTTATAGGAAGATGGGCTAAAACAGCCACTTTGATGGTGATTTCTGAGTCAAAATTGCACCTTGGTTGGTCCTGCCTCAGCCTCAGAATGAGGGCTTACTTACAGAGCAGAGTATCAGGACCCCAGAGCAGCCACAGCACAGAGAAGTCTCATTCCACCATGAATGATAACTTCCCTGTCACCGCTTCTAGATGCTCCTTGTCCCTGTCCAGGAGTGTGAGACCAAAGAGCAACCCTTCAGTGGGGCTCAGTGTATTGGGATTATCTTCGTGGATGCTCCTCCCTCAGCCTCCAGATGAGGGCTTACTTACAGAGCATGGAGACTCCAAAGAAACCGCTTACATGAAGCTCATCATTCCTTGATCTTTTATTCTCTCTAAATCTATCTCCCCCTGAGGTCACAAGACCTCATGCATTATTGTACACAGCTGGCACAGGGGGCACTTGAATCTCAGGTGTGGGTCTGATGTCCCTCCTCATGCCTTGTCTCCTGAGTTGACCCAGCTGCTTTTCATAAAGGTTCAGTAGCTGTTTACACTTTTCAATGGGGAGGAAATTTGTTATACCACACATCTCTACCACTACTACCACTATGTTAACACCCTTTAGATCCTAAAGTGTTTTCATGTAGATCTACCCTTGAAATATTGCTTTGGAAAAAAATATGTCCTATTTTACCCCTGTCCTAGGTTCTAAGTTTCCCCAAATCAGTGATCATATGTCATTCATCTTCATACCCTGTGTGGTGAAAAGCACATTGTAGCTGTGCATATTTTGCTTGAAATAAGGTGAAATACACCCTATGTCCACTCAGCTTTACTGTGCTGTTTCCCCAGACACCAATCAAGCATGACTTCACTCCAGATGTTTAAAACGATGAGCAAGGCTCAGAATATCCCTGGAGGAAACTCACAGTCCCCCTAGGGAGACAGACACTTAATGGAACCATGGAGAGGGAGCTCCAGCAAAGATCTCCAGACTTCCTTAAACCCCATGAATTATCTTTGTGACATGGCTGTGCCTCCTCATGCCCTTTACTTCAGCAGGGAATGTGACCTTGTAAAGGGCACCTAGTGCATGGTAACTCTCTTTCCTTAAACCCAGGATGTGTAAGATGAGGTGAGATTCAGACAGGAAATTCCAAGGATTGTTTCCTAGGTGGTATTGTCATGTTTAAAATAGCATTCATTGGACTTGCCCCTAAGAGTGCTTTAAAAAAAAAAATAAGCCTAAAAGTTCTTTACTTACTTAGAAACACCATCAGTAATCCATTAGCCAACTGTTTTGGGCCAAACAAACAAGAGAAGATTCAGGGTTCACTGTGGCCCTTGACTTGGAAATCTCATCCTCCCTTAAGAAAACAGATAAAACAGAGGTACAGCCCTTTTTGTTGATGTGAATGAGGGGCATTGCTTGTGATTAGACTGCTCTGAGAAGCACACTGAAACTGGCAGACTTTTGTCACATCCTCCTCTAATTGCTATTTGATGTTTTGCATGCCCCTGAATGATTTTATGAAAGAGGGCTATCTTAGAAGCCATTAAATAAATTATGAGTGGGCATGGTGGACTACTATGCAATCATTAAGAATCATATTCCTGAGCATTTTAACCATATAGAAAAATGCACAAAAAATGCTATCAAGGGGAAACATAAGTTATAAGATGGTATTGTAGCATTATTCCAATTTTATAAAAATGAGTCTGATACTAAAATGTTAACATTAGAATTTCAAATGGACTAGTAATTGAATATGATTCCTTTGAAAGTTTCTACTTCAATATTTCCAAATTTACTGAACTATTTATAATAGCCATGTCATTTTTTTTAGGGAGGCTACTTAGCTGGTCATTCAATCTGGGACAAGTTTGAGAGTAAAAGAGGAATGTCTAATTGTAACATCTCCAGGACAGCAGGCAAGATCACTACTGTTTTGGATAAATGTGATTAGTGAGTTGAATCGTATCTATAAACTCATATGTTGTCCTGATCCCTAGTACCTTATGCAGTGACCTTTCTTGGAGATGGAGCCTTTGCAGATGTAGTTAATTAAAATGAGTTCATATTGGAGCAGGTTGGGTCCTAAATCCAGTATGACTATTGTCTTTATAAAAGGGAACATTTGGACATAGACATGAACACACTGAAATTGTATCACTGTAAAGACAGGGATTGCGGTGCTAGGTCTATAAGGCCATATTAGTTACTTTTCTCATTCCCACAATGAAATGCCTGATGAGAACAATTTAAAGAAGAAGAATGTGTTTCAATTTATCATCTATCATTTCAGGAAAGGCATGATAACAGAAGCATGAAACAGCTGATCACATTCAGTCCATAGCCAGAAAGCAGAGAGGCATGAATGCAACTTGCTCAGCTCGCTTTCTCCTTTTAATGCAGTCTAGGACCCTTGCCCATGACTTGGTGCCACTCTCATTTTAGTGAAGGTTTTCCCACCTCAATCAACCTAATTTTAAAAAATCCTTCATAGATATGCCCGGAGGATCATTTTCAAGGTGAATCTAAATCCTGCCAAATTGACAACCAAGATTAACCATCACAGAGGCCAAGGATCACCAGTAACAGACAGGAGCTGGGAGACGTACCTAGAACAGTACTCTCCAGAGTCTCAGAAGGAACTAGCTCCCACAACCCCTTGATCTGGTCTCTCAGACCCACAAAGACGAGAACTTCCTGTTGTTTAGGTCAGTCACCAACTTTGTTCCATCTTGTTATAATAGCCATAGGAAAAGGATGCAATGGTCTCCATGGTTATTTCATATCTAGAAAAATGAGACATTTTTTGGGGGGGGGAATGAGCAGAAGGAGGAAACACAAAACTTTGGTGAATCAGAAGGAGTGATGGTGATGGAAAGATGGCTTAGCAACTAAGGCATTTGCCTGCAAAGCCTGAGGACTTATGTTTGAGTCTCAGGTCCCACTGAAAGCTAGAGGCACAAAGATGACGCAAGCACAAGGTTGCACATGCCCACTAGGTGGTGCAAGCATCTGGAGTTCAATTATAGTCTCTGAGGCCCTGGTGTGCCAATTTGTTCTCTCCCTCTGTCTCTGTCTCTCTTTCTCTCTCTCTCTCTCTCATTCTCTCTCTTTCTCTCAAAAAAAAAAACTGCTTCTTCTCTTCTCATGGTGCATGCCATGGAGTCCTATCTTGTTGATATCTTCATCATGTGACTATCTGTACCCTATGAAATATGACTGGAAGTCACATGCATTCCCTTAGAAAAGCCACATTAAAGACCATACTGGGTCCTGCCACTGTTGCCTCATGCTGTGAGCGGACCTACTTCTGTAGCTGGATTCTGTAAACAAAGATATGCAGGAACAGAGCTCTACCTTACCTATGGTGCACCTCTAATGTGAGAGTGGAGTGGACGTTTGCAAGTGTGATTTACTGCGATTGCATACTCATTTGTTGTTGCAGCAAAATCAAACCTACACTGACTGATGAGATATTTACTGAGCAACTAATCAAGTACCATGTTAAGGATGAAATAACAAGGTAGAAACCAATCCTGCCAGGGAAGAGCTAACATTAATTTACATCTGATTTGCCTTTAGACTATGAAGAGTTTGGGTCCCAGGTGTGCTTTATTTTATGTAACACCTGCAAGTAAATGTTAAAGGTGTTATTTCATTTGGTTTTTGTAAAGTAAAAATTTTAAAAGCCTTCATATTCAAAGTAGTCCCTGGCACTTCGAACTACATGTACAGTTATAAAGTTTGGCAATTAAAATTTTATGGTTTAAAGGGGGAAAAAACTCCACTGAAAAATAAACCTAAGTCAATTATTCAGTTATTTAATTCTCGTTTGGAAAATGAGATGTTCCAACACCATTACATTATATTAAGAGAAAAAAAAAAAAACACTTCTGTAGAAATAGTCAAATTTATTTCATTTACCATGAGAGAATATTAATTTTAAGGAACAAGCTTTGAAAGCCTAATCAAAGATGAGATGTTCTTCCCTGAGAAGTGTTGGACAAGGACAGTGGGAGACTCATATCAACTGGAGGCCAGGATGGAGGGAGAAGGGTTATGTCCTGAAGCCTCCATTTAAGCAAAAATTGCATGATGTCAAAATTATCCCTGAAAGTCCCTTAAATGGGCCTCAATTGGTCTAGACCTGAGACTTTAAAAGTTCAAAAGGTAAAAATTAATGTCTTTTATTTCTTCAGGGGCAAAGAAGAACAAGATCTAAGTCCAAAGGGCAAAGGACAATAGGGATTGGGAAGGCTTCTCATTTCTTATCCATGTCTAGGACTGCTATTGTCTGGGGGACTCTTCCCCAGTTGCTCCATTCCTGTTCTTTCCTCAAACAGCACATGTAGAGAAGGTGAAGTAAGGGAGTGAGGTGTGTGCAAGAAGCAGCTCCAAACCTGGGGAGATGCTTGGTGGGTAAAAGTGTTTGTTGTATAAGCATGACAACCCCAGTTCAGATCCCCAGAAGTCACATAAAGCTGGATGTCATAGCGTGTGTTTGTCATCCCAATGTGCCAATGCGATAGGAGGTGCAGACAAGAGAATCCCTGGAAGCTTATGGCCAGCTATCTTGGAATATGCAGTAACCACAAAAGACCCTGCCTCAAACAAGGTATAAGGCAAAGATCAATACCCAAGGTGTTCTATGACATATGTGCGCGCGCACACGCACACACACACACACACACACACACACACACACACTTTTTTTAAAAAGGTAACTGGGGCTGGAGAGATGACTTAGCAATTAAGGTGCCTGCCTGCGTAGCCTAAAAATGCATGTTTGAATCTCCAGGTCCCACATCTAGCCACAAGCAATATTGCACATGTGCTCAAGGGGATGCACACATCTGGAATTCATTCACAGTTCTCTCTCTCTCTCTCTCTCTTCTTCCTCTCTCTCAGGTTTGTATGTAAGTATAAAAGTCAATAAAAAACAATAATTTAAAAAAACAACAAAAAAAATGTAACCGTAGTCCTTATCACATTGAGGTAAATGCTCAGGGGTTGGAGAAGTCACTATTTCTTCTGTCTTGAGCTAGTTAGTGCACAGGACTCAAGAAGCAGGGAAGATAGAAATGCAAACAGATGATAGAAAGGCAAGATGGTCCAGCCTAGGCAAGAATACAGTATACATGTGATGCCACAAAGAGCATTTCTCCTACCTTGGCTGAACCTTAGAATCACATGGGCTTTCAAATATTTTGTAGCCAGGACACACCCAGATAACCCTATATACCAATGACATTAGAATCTCTGGGATGGTTACAGGTTTCATCACAGCTCAAAGCAGCCCAGGTGAGGCCATGTACAGCCAAAGTGACAGCAGGGGTGCAGCTCTGAGGAGACATGTCTGATGTGGACGTGGAGGCTGAGGAGATGTTACCTGGGGAAAAACATTTGTGCTGAAGTTTCCCGGGTGCCCAGTAGTTTTGCTTGTGCCTTGGACATAGCACAAGAATAATAAAAGAAAGCCCAAGCTCCTTGAATAAAATCAACGCATACCCTACTCCACAGGCTCACATTAACATGTCCATACTATTTCATCTCTCTGTTTAAAAGTCACTGTCTCTTTTTTTCCCCTGAAATAACAGGTATTTAATAGATTCTGTCTGATTCTTTGTATAGTTCCAACATGCATCCAGGTAACATAATGAAAGCATTTTCCTTTCAAGGGTCCCTTCCTCTCATTGGGCCACAACTGTGACACTGCAAAATACACTGGCTCTACAAAGGTTGTATGCACTGAAGTACAAAGAATTTCCTTTAGGGAGTGGTTGCTGTGGGTCCACGCTGTCTTTTAAGTTGGAAAAAAATTGATTTTGTTGTGGTGTTGCACAAAGGTTGATATTTTCAAAGAGTCCAGATGAGAGACGCCATAGGAAGCTAACAAGCTTCTAATATGACTAGATCAAGTTCCACTCACCTGCTGCGGGGGCGTGAATTCAGTCTTGGCAACATGAAACCAGGCTTTGACAGTATTCATTTCTGCGGGAAGAGCCTCCCCCAGCTTCCTTCCATAAGTTCTAGGGTGCTTTATTCCTTATTCACTCAGCACACATGTTTTTATAGCCATAATATATTTATACTAATATGAGACTTGCCACCAAATCCATAGCCATGTCTCTCATCCCAAAGGCAGCAGGGCTCTACATCCACAGATGAAAATAAGGCCTGACATTTTTCTCCCCACAGTGCTCTTCAAAGGAGCCATTTTCTAAAATTTGAATAAAGGTGTCATAGTTAATAAGATGGTGTTTCACCTCCTTTATCTTATCATCTTTACAAATCAAGGGCTGTAGATGTCAGAACACAAGACTTCTGGCAACTGTGGTTTCTTCAAAACATGCCTCAATGGGTTTATTATTCTCTAACCCTAGTTCCACACATTGTCATGGAATTGACTTTTTAGATTAATTTGAGTCTTTCTTTTTCTTACTTTTTAGTAGCTAATTGTCATATGGTTCATATAATTACCAGAGTTGTGATTATGATCTATCATTGAAAGGATGGCAGATAGCAGATCAACCTTTCCAGATGGGCAGTCTCCTAGAAGGCATAAAAGCTTTGGACACGTAATGATCTATGTCCCACCCATTGGACTGGGAGTGGATAGCTGAAGAGATCACAGTTTGTGATCTGTTCCCATCCTGGCTAACTGAAAGAGTCAGAAGTGTTGGGAAACATCTTCAAGCTAACCCAATTTACACCATAGTTACATTTTAATTGCATTTTAAAGTCTAATTGCAGTTGATTGTGAAAACTGTGTCACCTCATTTCAGTGAACTAGAGCTTTCTTTTTATGGAGCTACAAAAGGGACCAGCAGAATAACATCACATCACCTAAATAGTAATGGGGAGGGGTCAGGGGTCAGGTTTGGATGCCTCTCAAGTTGTCTTATTGCTGGTGTCACACACCTCTGGTCATTGCATTCTTGTTCTCTACTGTGGCCAGTGAGCTGGCTGATTCCTGCATCCTATTGGAAATAGGTCTTGTGTGTGTGTGTGTGTGTGTGTGTGTGTGTGTGTGTGTGTGTGTGTGTGTACATGTTTGTGGAGGCCAGAGGTAGAAATCAAATGTCTTCTTTGATGGCACTCCACTTTTATTCTTTGAGACAATGTCTCTTGTTGAACCTAATGCTCACCATTTCTGCTAGACTAGGTAGCTGGGAGCTTCAGGGATCTTCCTGTCTCCACCTACCCAGCTGTGAGATTATAGGTATCATCATAATGCCTCCCATATTGCATGGGTTCTGGGGATCTGAACTTAGGTCCTCATGCTTGCATGGCAAGCACTTTACCCACTGAGCATTTCCCTAGCTCAAAAGGAAAGTGTCTTTCCTCCCTAACTCCCCTCTTTCTCTTGTTCTGTGTGTGTGTGTGGGGGGGGGTGTACATGTACATGTGACACAATGCACTTGAGGAAGTCAGAGGACAACCTTGAGTGTCTGTCCTCATCTCCACCTTGTTTGGGGCAGGGTCACTTGTTCACTGCTGACCACCCCAGGCTAGCTTGCCTTCAAGTTTTTAGGATTCCATCTCAGCTTCCCATCTTGCCATAGGCATACTGAGATTACAGATGCTCATGCTACTACACCTGGCTTTATGTGGTTTGTAGGGATCTGAATTACATCCTCATGCTTGTATAGCAAGTGCTTTTACTATCTTGCCAGCCCCCAGGAGGTCCTTTCTTAACCATGAAAACACAGCTTTTCTAGAGAGCAAGGACAGAGTGATTCCTTATCACATCTTTAAAGAAAATAATCTTCACAATATTCTTTGCTGTCTGCTTCTTCAGCAAGTATTTGACAGGTCCCCACTGCTCCCCAGCTCCCTTGGTGGATGCTGTTTCACCCTCTATGAAGGGTCACCTGTGCTTTGACCCTGATTAACTAATGCTGGTTTTCCTTGGGTTTCTCTGAAGCTGATCTTCCTTTCCTTTGCTCACTCATGCTGAATAATAATCATGTATTCTTCAGTCCTTCACGATGACATATGTATTAATAATTCACAAATCTGCTTTCATTCTTTACCTCTCACTTGAGTTCCAAACCTATTTTCACTCGCAGTCCCTAGATAGTCAGCTGCCTTGAACTTGATATCTTTCTATTCGATTCTTCATCTTCCCTTCCATGTCTCATACTCTATTTTCTCTGTCTTGGTGAAATCTCCCATTCACCCAAAGTAGATGACTGAAAATAATCTTAGTTTTAAAAATACCAAGAGGGAAAAAATAGACCATTCATCAGTTTGCTGATTCTATATCCCTAAGCAACACTGTGGATTCCTGTGACTCTGGTGGAGTTAAATTTATTCCCAGCTTTTTAAAAAGAAGCCAGTGAAAAACCAAAGAGATGATTAAAACCCAGATCCCTGGGAAGCTGCTGAACCCACAGCTTTATTTTGGCAACTCATATTTCACAAATACTTTTAAAACAATTAATGAGTTGTAGTGTCCGTATAGTGGGGTGTATGGGTTTATAAGGATGATCTGGGGTCTCCATAAGAAGATAATTAGGATGGAGGGAGAACCAAACAACTCAGAAAGCTGAACTTAGATTCCTAAATCTGTTCAATGAATTTTTGACCCATCTTCACTTAAAAGAGCCATAATAGAAAAAAAGAAATACAGCCATTGCAGATGTAGGTACACTATGGCCACTACAAGACTACAAGAAACAGAAGTGTAATTTCTTATTTGAACATGATATAGATGTCTTCAGTTTATTAACATCATGATCTATCTATCAAAAATGAAACTGCATGGGGTTGGGCTCCTTACTAGGTGATCTTTAAGGTACCAACAGACAGATCATGAATGCTGGAAGAACACTATATTTAAATATCTGGGTGATAATAAGGTACCAGTGTGGGCTTAGCAGTTGTCACAAACTCCCAAATCTGATGGTGATGGAATAACAAGAAAGACCTATATGGACCAGGAAGTCTATGGGACATCTCTGTGCTACAGTCTCTATTTTGCTATGAACATAAAACTACTTAAAAATAAGTTTAATTAGTATGGCTGTGTGGTTTCTAAGCAGGTAGCAATTAGTATTTCAGTTGTCATAGGGACAGATCTGTGACAATGGAGATGAGAGATGAAAGCTTTGCATGATAAAATGGCAATTCTTCATTTTTGTGAATGCCAGCAAATAAATATGACCCATGACATATGGACTTAGAGCGAAGGCCATATTTAGCATACGGCCACTGTGGCACTTCTGTGGCCTTTCAAAAGGCCAGTTCCACAACCGTAGCAACTACTAATAATCCTATAAACTGCTCAGCTGCCTCAAGTGGTGTGTCTTTTGACCTAAAGGGGAAAAAAGAGGGGTGATATTTTAAAAATATCAATTTTCAAAAATCTCCAATCTGCTGGCATTAACTGATGAGCTCAGAGCTGCTTGGAAACCTCCCTCCTTGCACAACACTTGTAACCATGGCAACCTGTGTTTTAAAGGATGTTGAAGATGTTTTTAAACATAAGGTGAAGAAAACAGTTTCTATACAAATGTTTTCCTGAGACCTCATGTCTAATTCCACCAGGACACTTGTTTTTCTTTTACTAGGTTTGATGCCATGCTGGAAGATTTCCTGTTGGGGGAGAAACAGACAACTTAGGGTAGTCACAATACTAAGGCCACTGCTGTTGCCCTGCAAAGGAGACTTGCTCCTTGCAGGAAGACATGGCATCAGTATGCCTCCTGTTCTTATATATCACATACAAAAAGCTTTTGAATCTTTAATTCTGTTGGTTCCACGTGGTGATGTCATACATTCCAGTACAAATTCATTATGACCTCAGGTTTCCAAGCTATTAGGTTGGATTTGAGTAGAAGACAGAGCAATAATCAAAGAGTGTTCAAAATTGAATGTTGAGCTTCTGTGTTGAAGTCATCAAATGAATAAACAAGGGAACATCAGTTTTCTGATGAGTCAAGTGTTGTTGTTTTCAATGAGCTATTATAATTTAATTCAAACTTAGTTTGAACAAGGGGCATTTTGAAGAGTTGGGTTACAACCAAAGATTCTTATTGGATTTGGAAATACAAATACATATAGTTCCAACAATGCAGACACTAAAGGAGTGAACCTGACTCCCACAGCTCTCTCTTTCTGTCTGCCTCTCTTTCACAACTCCTCCCTGGGCAAAGCTTCTCCTCTTCTCTTCATACCTGAATGACAAGTATTGAAAGAGTATTGATAAAGTTCAAGGGTCACTCATCACGGTTCTCTCCTTTGTAAACATTCATCATCCCTTACCCATCCATCTCTGTCACTGTCATCATACCGCTCTCCCCAACTTATCACATTCATTAAAAACAACAAACACCAATTACTCAAATCAGCCCAAGACAGGAGTTTCAAAGGCCTGGGAATCCATTGTGGTTGCTTGAGAACATTACAAGTCAACGTGAGGTAGCAATTGAGCCAAAGAACAAGTTGGTCATTATTTAGAGGCTTTCCCGCACTTGGAAATCCATCATTTTCTCTACCAGTGTCAGTATCTCTCTACACTTTTCTGATTGTAATTCATAGCAAAGCCAGCTAGCCTTTTGTTATAAATGTGATCGTTCATGGATTAGTTCTGTTTTATAAGGAATTAAAAAAAAAGTTAACTATGAACCATGTCTTAGACAAGGCATTTATATATACCTAGGACTTCATTTTCTTCACCAAACCTCAGATTTCATTTTATAGATAACAGAAAACAAACACGTGTTGCATCTATAACATATGTAAACACCAAGCTATTACAAGAAGCTTTCTGTCACTCCTGAAGTCATCATCATCGTCATTCTTTATGTGTGTGTGTGTTCATGTGTGTGTGAGTACAGGTATTACAATGCCACAGTGCATGTGTAAAGATGAGAGGACAATCTGGGGTGTTGTTCTTCATCTTCCACTTTGTGTGAAGGAGGGTCTCTTGTTTACCTCTGTGTTCTCCATGTTATCTGGCCCATGAACTTCCGAGGATTCTCCCGTCTCCACCTTTCATCTTGCCCAAGGAGCACTGGGGTTACAGGTAGTCACATGACTGCATTCAGCTTTTTTTTTTTTTTTTTTTGGACAGAGACACAGAGAGAGACAGAGAGAGAGGGAGATGAAGACAGATAGAGATGGGCGTGTCAGCAGCCTCTCAGCTGCTGCGAACGAAATCCAGATGTGTGTGCCCCTTTGTGGTCAAGTGTGGCATTGCGCCCTTGTGTCACTTTGCATCTGGCTAAATGTGGGACCTGGAGATTGGAACTGGCATTCTTAGGCCTAGGAGGCAGGCACCTTAACCGCTAAGCCATCTCTCCAGCCCTGCATCCAGCTTTATATGGGTTCTAGGATCGAAACTCAGGTCCTCACATTGCACAGCAAGCACTGTATCCTCTGAAACCCCTCACTATTCCTTTATCATCACACTTTTATTGTATGGTATCATTAAATCATTCCAATAAATTTCTGAGCTATTTTATTGTGCACAGTTTATAGATGAACATACTCAAACTCAGAAGCATCACATGATTTGCCAGGAACATGCAGGTGGGTGATGGAGCTGTAAGTAAAATGTTTTTGAGTGCTATATCTCAGGGTACACTACCCACCATCACAGGTTAGGAAAGGAAAGGAATTGAAGGGACTCCCTGAGACAGAGTTAGACAGGCAACCATATTGGAATAAGGGAGGAAGGACTCACTTAGATTGTTTTCAAATTTCAAGTCATCCTAAAGCTACTGGGTGAACACATTAGCATGCTTGTTAACAGATCATACTAGCATTACCACACCTTTGTTCCTCTTCCCCACAGATTCTGATTTGTCAGGTCTTCACTGAATCAGAAATCTGCTTTTTATGTTTTTATTTTAGAGAGAATTGACATGCCAGGGCCTCAGCCACTGAACTTGAACTCCAGACACTTGTACCACCTTAAGGGCATGTGAGACCTTGTGGTTGTCTCACCTTTGTGCATCTGGCTTACGTGGTATCTGGAGAGTCAAACATGGGTCCTTAGACATTGTTGGCAAGTACCTTAACCACTAAGTCATCTTTCCAGCCCAGAAATCTGCATTATTGACTGACTCCACAGGTGATTCTGTGCAAGTGGTATGTCATCCTTGGAGAAAACATTTTTCAGGAGTACATGTGTGTGTGTGTGCGTGTGTGGTGTATGCATTGAATGTGTGTTTGTGTTGTGTGTGAGCACACATGTCTGTGTGAGTGAACACTGTGTGCATGCATATGGAGGCCAGAGGTCAATGTTTTGTGTCTTCCTAAGTCACTTTCCACCTCATTTATTGAGACAAAGCCACCCTCTTGCATCCAGGGCACACTGATTCAGTTCATCTAGCTACCAGCTTGGCCCAGGGATCCTCTGTCACTGCTTCTCAATAACTGGGATTATAGGTGGGTCACCATGCCCACCTGGCATTTACATGGGTTCTCATATTCTCATCCAGCAAGTGTTTTGCTGACCAAACCATCTCTCTAGTGCAAGAAATCATTTTATACATGTGTCAGAAGCCTTTGAGAAATGATTTTCTAATGTATGGAGATAGCTAAGGCAGCTCCAAAGATGAGCACAATCCATATGTGGGAAACCTCTTTGTACATTCCCTCAATACTGTTTCTAGACTTGATCTAAAGTCAAGTTCTACGCTCTGGCACATCCACCTTGTAGCCCATTATAGCATTAAACCTTGTACCCCCAAAACATAGAATGACAACAGCAGCGGCTTCTAATTTCTGGCTACCTATTTGCACAAAGATCCAAGCTGGGTGCTCCTCACCTTGCCTTATGGTTTTGCCATCATCCTTGTGCTAGAGGCACTGGAGCTCCCCACGTCTAGTCCTCTTCTCATTTCTGGGCATACAGAAAATGCTGGCTCAGTTTTCCAGCATGTCTTAAATCTGATGGAGCCCTTTGACTAGTTCTAGTCTCTTCTCTCCTGTGGTGACCATGGGCTCTCTTCACATGGCTCCAGCTGGAGGAGTTGTCAGTTGCTGTATAACACCCAGGCCCCACTGTCTTCCACCCAGAACTCTCACAAACAAGAGCAAGAGCTGCACAAACCTTTGTTTTATTAAACCTCTGAGATTAAGTTTTGTTTTTTTTCCCTTCTGTAGCATAGTGGAGTCAAACCTCCTGTTATTCCTTATTCGTGTCATTACAGTAATCACACTTATTAATTATGAGGAAGCAGCTGACTGTTGTGCTGAACACACCATACTAAGAACTTTGCAAACATGATCTAATTTAGGAATCATATCACAATTGAACAGACAACATAGCTATTGTCTGTATATCCACACAGCCAGACACTGAAGGGACAGAAATGGAGAGCTAGTAACTTGATCCCCACAAAAACTATCACCAGGCAGACTGCTTAAGTACCAGGGCTAGTGCTTTAGATCCTTATCACAGATAATCCTCCTCCGCTGAACCTGAGAGAGGTGGCTTTGCTTTTTATAGGGGGTGTGGGGTCATCACTTACAGGGTATGGAACAGGGAGCTCCCCAAATAGCCACTGAGATGGGTGTTGTCAAGGTTACTCCTCGGGTTCTCTTCCTTCAACCTCAGGATGAGGGCTTACTTATAGAGCATGGAAACCCCAGAGCAGCTGCACCATGGAGAACCTAAATGATGACTTCCCTGTGGCCCCTTCCAGAAGCTTCTTGTTCCTGTCCAGGAGTATGAGACCCCAAAGCAGCACTTCAGTGGGACTCATTATATGAGGATTACCCCTATGGATGCTCATCCCTCAGCTTTGGGGGTGAGAGCTTTCTTCCCGGTCTCAAGACTCCCAAAGGAGCACTTCAGAGGGACTCAGTATACCACGATTACACCTGCTGGTGCTTCTCCCTCAGCTTCAGGGGGAGGACTTCCTTACAGAGCATGATAACTCAAAGAAAACACCTCCATGGAGTTCATATATACTCTCTCTTCCCCTGAGACCACTTGACCTCATGTGTTTTTATCTACAGCTGGCACAGGGGGCACCTGAGATCTCAGGTGGTCGTCTAAGGACCCTGCGCACACCTTTTCTCATAAGTGGTCCCAGCTGCTTTGACAAAGCTGGCAATAGTTGTTCACTTCTTTCAATGAAGAGGAATTTTACCACATAACAACACACAAGATGTCCTCAAGGCTAGGTAAACATCACTTCCTTCTTGTTCTTTCTTTAAATTTATTTTATGTAAACAACACATGTTGATACCATCCTTTCCTCCTGCCTGCCCCTTTTCTGAAGAGGCCTTCCTCGTTGGAGATGCAGGTCAATCCCATGGTGATTGTGGGTCAAGCATTGTGGGGACAGCAGGCAGTTATGTGGGAGAAGCAATGTCTCTGTGCAAAACATCCCAACTTGTGCCTCTAACAATCTTTCCACCCCCTCTTTATCAAATTTCCCTGAGACATGTTGGGTGCATTTTAAGTCTACTTCAGTGATAGGCTCTTAAGAGCCTCTGGAACTCTGGTTTGGTAGGTGTTGAGTGTCCTCAGTGTCTATCTCCTTCACCCTTGTGCTGATATCAGGTTCACAGAAAAAGCAGCACTCTTGCTCATCTCCCCAGTACCTCTGTGGCTTCAGCTGGGGCTGTGGCAGAGTGCACTGGGTCATTTATCTCCTTAGATCCTGCTCCCATCTGAAACAGAGAAACAGAATCTCCAACAGAGAATAAAGTCTGAACCAGTTAAATGGGATAACCATTTTAATTTAGAGAGAATTTAAAGGGTGTAGACCCTCTTATATGCCAAGATTAGTGGAGCTTGACATTGGGAAGCAAAATTGTTATCTGGATATGATTCTGACTTGTTTCCCAGTTCCAGATATAGTTTCCTTTCCACTGTGTGGATCTGTTAGCCAATCCAAAAGCAGTTGGTTACCCCATGGCTATGTGAGCATCATGTCAGGTTGTTTGCTTCTATGTCACTTAGACTTTGAGTTGCTCAGACAGATGTTAGCCACTTTTCCCTGGTAGCTCATGTAGCACCTTCCAGCACTAGATGGGCTAAATGTCTGGGGACTGGCTCTCCTTTGGATTCCAGAATCCTTGCCGACAGCATATGGTGCCTTCAGCAGTAGGGTCTTACCATGAACCTCTGGTAGATAATCAAGTGCTCTGACAGAAGTCTGTTTGGTTTGCTTTGGGAGATCTAGTAGGTCTCTCTGATCAAGAGCTCATAGTGGATGTAAACCACATCCTGGTACAGAGAATTACAGGCCAGCGCCAAGGGAAAAGAAAAAAGAAAAAGACAGAGAAGAAAGAGAAACAGGAGCAATTTAAGGTTAGGCTTTGTCTCACCCTCTCCAGGGCCCTTCGATTCAGGTGCTCCCCCTAAGGTCCCCTTGTGGGTACCACCTTTTAGTCTAACATCCAGAATATAGGATTTTATGGTACCAGTTCAATTTGGGTTCAGTTTTGTTCCCCCACACACACTCTTCTCCTTACCCCATGCCCTAACCCCTCCCCCCCCCCGTCCAAGCCTTGAGATGCCATTCAGGTATGTTAGCAACTCGGGCAGATCCAGGTAAGGAACCACAGATAAGTGAGACCATGCAGCGATTGTTTTTCTGTGATTGTATGAGTTCACTTAGAATGATCTATTCCAAGTTTGACCATTTTTATACAAATTTCATTGGTCATTTTTTTCTTACTGCTGTGTAGAATTCCATTGTGTAGATATACCACGTCTTGGTTATCCATTCATCCAATGATGGACACCTGGGTTGATTCCAGTTCTTAACTACTATGAATTGAGCAGCTATAAATATGGCTGAGCAAATATCTCTGAACTGACATGTGGAGCTTTTAGGGTAAATGCCCACTAAGGGAATAACAGGGTCTGTTGGATGCTTTGGATTTCTTCTAAAATACTGTGGTTAAGGGTGGGGTTGGGCCTGCAGGTCCTACTCCTACAGCTTCTCTGAGATTCTGAGAGTCAGCATGCGTTCACCCCTAAAGGACTAGGAAAACTGGCCAGTGGGATTCAAAGCTCCACTAAGAGGACAGATTGGAACCTCAGTGTTCTTGGAGGTCAAGAGACGTAGGCTAGAGCTCTATTTGGAGAAAGTCCAGCTGCTCTGAGATAGAATAGCCTTCTTGATTTTTCTCTGGGGTTCCTGGGGTGAACCAAGTAATGTATCCAGTCTCCTAACCAGCTGGAAAGGACTACTACCTCTCTTGTGGACAGTGTCAATAATAGTCACAGTCAGTGATGGAGATGCAGGTAGGTAGTCTTATATACAGACTAGATTTAATGTTTTTTTAAACATGATTTTTATACATGAGATGTTAACCATAGTGTGTGAGGTGCTTGCCACAGGGTGCCCAGGTCAAGATGTGGATGATATAGGGCTTGCATGAACACAGACTGGTTCTTAATTCTCAGGATCACCTTCACACATGTGCCTCAGTGCTAAGCTTGCAGCAGAGCCAGGATCCAATCTGTCCTGGGAAGTATGGAGGTCAGTAACTGGGAAAGAATAGACTCTAAAGAGTGGAATAAGGACTAGGCTGGAGGAATTGGGGAAGCCCTTGAGAAGAAGGACAAGGGGAAGCAGAAAATGAAGCAAATGTAGTGAAATATGCATACATTTTAAAGTGACTAAGGCAAGCTTGCAAGATGCTCAGAAAGGTGAATTGCATGCTAGTTTGACCTTAAAGTATAAATTAGAGACCAGGAATGGGAAAGAGAAGCAGAATTAGAAATGAGGACCTTTAGCTAGCTGTCTTTCCTTGCACCTCCTTCCTAGAGGAATGGTGCAAAGAATAGAACAAAAAAAAAGGCTGTGAAAGAATTCTCAATGAGCTCTCTCAGTAGGATGCAGGAGATAGGACATATCCAAACAGGCAGTGATGGGAGATGGGGGAGGTCCTCAGAGCATCCCAGCCAAGAGCAAGTTAAGCTTAAAAGATCATGTTTCTAAAGTAGAAAAATAGGCATTAAGATGTACATTGTCTGTGGGGAGATTGAAACTATTCAGCCAGACAGCATTTGCCATGAGCAGTAGGTAGTGATACTGGCAGTTTGAATCTTAAGCTGCATTTTGACCAAGAAAGGGCTCCAGCATAGCAATGCAAAGCAGCACCCTGGCATTAGGGGAGCGAGTTGCTGACACTGTAAGCCAGTATCCAGGCACTGTACAAGAATGCTGGGAAACATAATATTGGACCAGAAGAATTTATGTAAATCTCTGAGGTGGTGTTTAAGCAGGCCTGGAGCATGAAGGAGAAGGGGCTTAAGAAGAAATACTTTTGTTTTGGAGGGATGCTTATGTGGTGTGCATATGTGTATTCATATTCACATAGGTGTGGACACAAGTGTATGTGCAGATGTGCACATGCATGCATGTGTGTGTTTGTGTGTGTACATGTATGTGAATGCCACAGGATAATCTCATATACCATCTTCAGGTACACTGTCCATCTCTTTTTGAGACAGGGTCTCTTACTGGCAGGAAGCTTACTGATTAGTTTGGACTATCTAGCCTGGTTGGACCAGGGCGCTCCAAAGAGTCTTCTGTCTCTGCCTTCTCAGTGCTGGGATCACAGGTGTGCACCCCACATCGGGTTTCTACATGAGTACTAGGGATAGTACCCAGGTGCTCATGCTTATAAGGCAAGTAATTTACTGACTGAGCAATCTCTCCCAGCCCTGGAAATGGGTTTTGAGGACCTATCAGCCTTGACTTGCAGAGTAATTAGGCCAAGATGATAGAGAGGTAAAACCAAGCACATCTCCAAGTCATCCAAGTCAACAGATAATTAACTTCTTGACCTCTGCCTTCCCTCTCTCCAAGATCAGACTTTCATTATCTCAGAAACATTTAAGCATCAAGAAATTGTAAGAAACACAGACTTTCCACACCAGCTTCTGCTGATATGTTGTGTGATTAATTTATGTGCCTGGGAAGGCAGTTCAGAGAGAATATAGATGGTGCTCTTACCTGTCTCATTTCCATATTTAACATATACAGGCACAGTTATGATGGCACGTCCCATGTTTATACCTATGTGTGTTTTGAAGTTTGCATTTAACTTTGTGTTTCTAAAACACCATTTTCCAATTCAGATTTTTCAAAAATACCCATTGGGCATAAAGTACCTTTTACAAAATGAGACGTTTTTAGCCTTACTATGAAGCAAGAGCAAACATATATTACCACCATTCATGGGAAACTGTGGTGCTGCAAATCTTCCAAATATATGAAAAAAACTCAGAGCAATTGCCTGTTGAACACCCCCAATTAGCTCTCTAAGATTTTACAAATGAAGCAACTGGATTCTTATATTTGAAAGTGGCTCTATTTGCTGTACTTTCACCTCAAAAAATAGAAATTCACATAAAAATGCAATGTAAAGAAATATGTCAATCATAATCTGGTATTTTAATAATCCCACAAAGTTTGTGAATATTTTAACCCTGTCATTTCTGAATATATTTAGCCCTACTATTTACTTGAGCTTTGATTGGAACTAGATTCATGTCTGAAAGGGAAATGTCATTATAGTTAAAGAAATAAGAGGTATTAGGAGTTTAAGATTCCTGGGCTCCTATGTGGAATATTCCTGAGCTGTGTGCTTAAGTGGACATTTTGTTTCACCAGCCTAAGCTCCTCCTTCACACTTTTTCTCTCCTAAAGCTATCTTCTCCCCCTCACTTCCATCATTTTGCTCTGATTACCCCTGGACTATTTACTTTTATCATTGTTTTGACAAAATACTGGACAAAATCAACCTAAAAAGGGAAAGGCTTATTTTGTCTCACAGTTTGAGGGAACAGTTAGTCCACATGGCAGGAACAGCATGGCAGCAGGAGTGTGAGCAACTGGTCACATTGCATCCACAGTCAGGAAGCAGAGAGAGATGAATGCTGGTGATCAGCTCACTTTTTCCTTTTTATTAACTCTGGGACTCCAGCCCATGAGATGGTGCTGTCCACATGTAGAGTGAGTTTTTCCTCCTTAATTAAACCTCTTTGCAAACTCCTGTACATATCCAGGTGTGTCTCCTGGATGATTCCAAATCCAGCCAACTCGATAATGAACATGAACCATCACTACCCTGTTTCCAAAATTCCCTTCTCAAACAGTTCTGCTGAGCCACATAGAAGGGAGTGTCAGTTCAAGACCATTAATGGGTAGCATTCTTCTGAACAGAAATAGTTCAAATGCTTTTGCCTCACTCAGCCCACCAGTGTAATTATAGCCACTTTGTAAATGTATTATGTAGCAGAGTGAACTCTGCATACTTATCCAAGATGTGCTCACATCTGTATTTTATTTGAAAATTAACTTTTACTGATTTTAAAAATAAGGAATGCTTGCTGCTTGATAAATAAATAATAAAATAGAATGAGTTTGTAGTTTTATCTCTCAGATATACCAATATACACTGTATTTGTATATACAATATACCAGATACAATTTTGGTGGCTTTTTTGACTCTATTCTGCTACCCATATACATATTGTATATATAATGTGAATATATGCATATATGAGGATATATAAGTTTGGCTTATATATTAAAATTGTGTCACTACTTTGAAAAGTCCTGATTTGAAACATCATGAGAATGTTCTTTTCATTGACTTTTTCTAAGCCATGGTATTTAATATCCATACAAAAATATATGAACTGTTATGCAAGTTTTTCATGATTGTTGGTTCTTTGGTTTCCCACCAAAACTCATTATTGCAAATAATTCTGTGATGATCATTCAGAGGCATAGCTGTATGCCCACAGTTATATGATTTCTTAACATTCATCTTTAGAATTTGAGGTTTACACTGGAAAAATAAATTCCTTCAGCAATGAATACATGGCTATCAAAATGCCCTACAAAGAAATGATACTGAATTTTAGTCCCAAGTTGCAGCATGTGCAGTCCCTGTTGGCCTTATACTTGCCAGCATTAAGTACCACATTTCTTAAATCTGTCATTTTGATAGATGAAAATGATAAGGTACTGCTTGTTTTATATGATTTATGAAATACTGATGAGGTATTTCTTATTTTTTCTCCATGCCCTGCAAAGCACCTGCCTGTTTGTACCCTCTTCCCTTCCTCTCTTTGTGAATTAACACTTTCTCCATAGATTTGCAAAGACTCATAAATTACCATGGATATTAATCTCCTGCTGCCTGTTGTATATTTGTTACATTCTTGCCAAATTATTATTGAGATTAATTTTAGCTGAATTTCTGTGACACTGATTTTCCAAATGTTTGGTCAGGCACGATGCCATTCTTTGTGACTTATTCCTCTATTTATTCAATTAATATCTATCCCAAGACCACAGGCACATTCATACATTCATCTTTTTCTATGTTGCTATGGCTTTATTTTTACATTTGATTCCTCAACCCTTTCATAATTTATTTTTATATATTATTTAAATTCATTTCCTTGAAATGCATTTTATTTCTAAGTGTTGTCATGAAGATCCACTCTTTCTGGTGTTTTGAAAAAGCTTTTTGGTAAATGAAGTTGTAACATCTCATGGATTTAGTTCTGTAGCAATGTCCCATTATCCCAACATTAATAGTTTTATAATACTTATTCTTTTCAAGACAAGGCCTTGCTCTGTAACCCATGTTATACTGAACTCACTATGTAGCCCAGGTTGGCCTTCAACTCATGGCAACCCACCTGCCTCAGCTATAATATTTCTTAATAAATGCTGAAACAAGTACTTCTAAAAGAATGTGTTATTTTCAGGCTGCCCTGCCTGCACTACTAATGACCTAAGTTCTATTCCCCAGTACCCACATAAAGCCAGAAGGACAAAGTGGTGCATGTATCTGGAGTTTGTAGTGGCTAGAAGCCCTAGCATGCTCCTTCTTTCTGTCTGTCTTTTAGTCTTTCTCTCTGCTTACAAATAAATAAAACCTTAAAAAAAAAAAAGAATGTGTTGGGCTGGAGGGACAGCTTTGCAATTAAGGTACTTACCTGCGAAGTCTAAGGACCTATGTTCAACTTTCCAGGTCCCACATAAGCCAGACACACAAGGTGATGCAAGTGCAGAAGGCAACACACGCGTCTGGAGTTCAATTCAAAGGCCCTGGCACACCAATTCTGTCCTCTCTCTCTTTCATTTAAAAAAAAAAATGCCAGTCTGTTGGGATTGCCTCAAAAAATATTATTTTCAAAACTGCCTTATTTCTCCCCTAACAGAAAAAGGAAAGCAAGCAATTATTTTGTCAGACTCCACCCTCTTTAACAGTCACTTGCTCTCCCAAAACAGGGGTCACACTGGAGACACACTGAAGCAAAGATGGTAAGAAATCAGTATATGAGAAAATATTCACCTGTCTCCAGTAGACAGAAGCCTAGACTGGAGGACAAGCCTCTACTGGTTTTCCATAAGCCTCTGCTTGGTTTCATTTGGCAAGCACAGGAAACTCACTTATTTGCTTTCCTCTACATCCATTTCAACTGCTTTTGAGATTTCCCTCCTAACTGTCATCTTTGTACTTAAAATAGTTGGAGCTTTGAACATATTTCTTCATGCATGTCTTACTTGGAAAAAACAAATTCTACTTTGGGGAGATGCTGGACAGATACACCTTTTAAAGAAAGAATTACTTATGAGCAATGGTCTCTATAATATATCTAAATTTTAAAGGCTTTACTGATAATGAGGTGAAATGCAAAGTCTAAGAACTGTGTAGATGAGGAATACAGGATATTCAGGCATGTGCACAACTGGATTAGACCAAATTTTCTCAGATTGCTGCCCCTTCAAGCTAGTTTTCCCAAATAGAGACAGAATGGAGCCATCATCTGCCAAAATGACAAAATTGGTGAGCCTTTTCCTTAGCCCTCTTCCCCCTTCCTATTCTTTTTTCTGCCCCCACATACCCCCCTCCAGCCTCACCTGCCCTTTTTTATGAAGGAAGCTTTTCTCATAAGGTCACTCATTCCATTAAAATAAGCTGCCCATAAATAATCTCCATTTCCTAGTTTAAGAATTGGCAAGTCCTGTGCCCATACAGTGGCTGACTCATGATAAAGTGCACAATAAATTCTGAAATATCTCTGTCTCTATATTCATTTCCTTGTTTCTGTCTCCAATTTCCTATATGTCATCAGGGAATTTGGTGATTCTGAAAATAGTGTGCCCTCTTGCAAGCATGCATCTCCCACTTCCTGAGAACCTGTTTGCCTTTGTGAAGCAGAAAGTCCCTATCTATCTATCAATCATCTATTTCCATCTCCATATATATAGACATATATTCATTGTGAGTTTCATAAGGACATTTTCCTATAAACATATCATGTACTTTGACTGTGTTCATCCTCATTCTCACCTTTCTCCCCTTTCCCACAATTCCCTGCATTTCCCCAGACAGTCTTACCAGTCTTACTCTTCTCTCTCTCTCTCTCTCTCCATATATGTGTGTGTGTGTGTGTGTGTGTGAGAGAGAGAGAGAGATCTGGTTTTTATGCCTCTACATAAAACCCAGAATCCATCCACAATGAGAGCAAACATGGGATGTTTTCTTTCTGAGTCTGACTTATTTCACTTAATATGGTGATCTCTAATAGCTACATGCTTTCAGGCCAAATCATGGTAAGATGAACAGTTTCTTGGCATCCTTCTTGAGAAGGTTTGGGTACCACTTCCAGTGCAGATCAACATATCAAATTAAACATTTCCCTTAGAATTTTGTCATCAATATCCCCAGCCTTTCTTCTTCCATGTCTTGTTTAAAACCTATTCTAATTCTATGTGGTGGTCTAGGCTGGAAATTAGCTCCATTGTAGAGGATTGCAGTGGTGGGATGACCTTTTGTCTCACCAAATCTATATATTGAAGTCCTACCTCTCAATATCCCAGCAAGTCACCTTATTTTGAGATAGGTCTTCATGATTTAAATTAAATTAAATTTGGGGTAGACCTTGGCCCACTATCTTTATAATTCAAAGAAATCATATAGGGGGATGTGAAGATGTGATAAAATGAAGGCAAAATCAGAATAGTGCATCTATGAGCTGTGGGATGTCAACAATTGCCAGAAAACCAGCAGAGGCTGAGAGCAAGCTCTACAGCAGGTTTGCCCTTGTAGCTCTCAGGTAGCCTTGCTGTCACTTTGATCTTAAGGTTCTGGCCTCCAGAGATGGGAGACAGTCACTTCTCTTCTGTAAGCCAGCCATCATGTAGCACTCTATCTGTCTGTCTATCATCTGTCTATATTTTCAAAAGCTTGAATAATACATGGGAAAATGCTTTGAAGGAGGAGGAGTGCAATGGAATGCTATCTTCCAGACATGACATAAGCATTGCATTTGCGATCTTACTGCAGATGTTAATGCTGGCACAGGACCTGCACGATATTGCGCTTATCAACATTCTCTCATGGATTGTGGAGAAGGGCATGAGACCCTCATCCCTCCTTGAGGAGGAAGAGCAGGAGAGATTTTCTGCAGTGGTGTAGCCACTGGAAAGTTACACATGCTCTGGTAAATAATCTGTACCCATGCTTATGATGGTAACTCTGATTAAACTCAGTGGGTCACATTCATGCCCATAAGGAAAAAAAAAGGTACCAAAGCATAAGAGGAACATAATGGAAGGAAGGGGTTCAGTTGAAGCAGCACTAGAAAGAGATTAAGATCAAAATTATTATATACATGTATAAAAATTATCAATAAGAAATAAAATAAAATCCAGGCATGGTGGCACACACCTTTAATCCCAGAACACAGGAGGCTGAGGTAGGAGGATCTCTGTGAATTTAAGTCCAGCCTGAGACTAATTCCAAGTCATCCTGGGTTCTAACAAGATTCTACCCTGACAAAAATAAATAAATACATAAATAATAATAAATAGATAAAATAAAAGCTTTGAAAAATAAAAGTTACATAGTCAAAACTCCTTGCCTTTCCTTATCTTCCTTTAACATTTTGTTGTTTAGGAAATAAGCATACGTCTCCCCTAAACTGAGCTTTTGCACTTGTACCTTTCCTGTTAACTTCTCAATGCCCAACTTGTTATTTATTTTACCATGAATGTAGGTCTATTGGGCTATGTTTTGTGTCTCTTTTAACTCAAGACCTGATACATCAGACCCAGGGACCAGGCACATCCTTTGCTATTACCAAGGGCACATCACACCCATATGCAGAGAAATGGCCAGGCTGTAGAAACAGTGTCCTAATTTCCATCCAAGGAAAAGCAGAGGGATTAATGGGCACAGAGACAGAGAAAACCCAGCTCTGAAACCTAGGGTTTGGTTTGTAGGAAATCCTGCCACATTTCCATTCCAGGGGAGTTGCAGGCTTATCGAATTTAGTAAGAAATGGATTTCTACAAAAGATCAGGTCAGCTCAGTGTCTGTCAAATCACTGGAGCATGTCTAGAATCCAGAGGTCTATCATACATCTCCCTTGGAATCCATCCCTTCCTATTAGTGCTACATCTAACGACACCAGTCAGAGCTTCCAGCAACCCCATCTTCTTACTTGGCATTACATTTAATATAAGATTCAGTTATCTTCTCAACATATTTTTGTTATCTTGACCAATGTTCCAGTTGCTTTTGAGATTTTTGAGTTGAAACCAAGCAGTAACAAATGACCACTCAGTTCAGCAAATTTCCTAGCCAACATGAGCCTTATTCTTCCTGGCCTGGAAAAAGAACCCTTCATGCTGGTACACAGACAATTCTGATTCCAGGTCTATACTGTCTAGAAAACTAGTGTAGCAGCTCCCTTTTTGTTGCTGGAACAAAACACCCTACCAACAGTTCATGGAAAAAAAGAATTTCCTTTAGCCTATAGTTTGAGGGGAAGTCTCATCATAATGGAGAAAGAATGGCAAGAATAGACAGCAGGACACCAGTTCTTTTTACATCTGCTGGAAGGAAGCATCAAGAATGAGCTATCTTGCCCTGGCAAGGGAGACTGGATTATAAAATCTCAAGGTCCACCAGGGACACACCTCCAGCAAAGCTTCAACTCCCACAACTTTCCCAAATTGCCACCAGCTTGGGACCAAATATTCTAAATCACATGAGGCTATGGGGGGGTACTTCATTCAGGCCACACCTAACCACCAGACACCTATGGCTACTTTTATTTGTATCTTATTTAATTGAAATTAAATAAAATGTAAACCTTAATTCTTTTACTACAATAGACATATTTCCAGTAAACAATAAATTCATGTGGCTACATTACCAGACATGCATGCATACAACACTACTATCATCACAGAACATGGCACCAGACAACCAGACAGAATAAAATTTCCAACTTATTCTCAGACATGCCAAAAGAATAGTGCATGTGATTTTTGGCATGAGTAGCATTTATATTTGGATTGGAATAGAGTAGGTTGAGAAAATTCTTCTAAACTAGAGAAAGCATCTATATCATTTTGTGTTTTATATGGTACTATCCAGAGTTCATTAATCATTGTACTGGCTTAGTTAAAGATGACAATTTATGTACTGAGTCTCCACAGTGGCCTGCTGGTGAAGACAGGGCCACACACAGTCTCTATTACTTTGGTTATACTTCTCTTTCTAACAAGTCAGTGTAGAGACTGGGTGAGAAAGATGGATTTGAAGCTCCTGGATCCAGAAGCAGCTGTGGAAGGTGGAGAGGACCAGGAAGCAAGTCAGGTCTCCTATTTGAGCTGAGTAGCTACTAAATGAGCAGCTGCCTGCCCTGCTCTTGTCAGCCCTTAATTTTGAAGATAGCTTTAAACCATCAGCCTTGTTCACTGAAAAAAGTGTAAGAAACTAAACAGAAAAGCATGCATCATTCTTACCCTGTGATAGGATGTGACCTCAACCTATCAAACATTTGTCATTCTCAATACATATGTGCAAAGTACATGTTGTGTCAGTTACTTTACTTGGTGCTCTGACCAAGTACCTTTCAATAAGCAACTCAAGGGAGCAGGGGTTTATTTTGGCTCATATTTAGAGGGGATTATAGAGGGAAAGGCATAATGACAGGCAGTTCCCCTGTGGCAGAAGTGTGCAGCAGGGACTCCTCACTTCCTCACATCTTGGCAGAGCAGGATGCATAGAGCAGAAAGGACCAGGGATGGGGCTGTAAAATCTCAAGCCAACACTCTGCACCATTGATATTTGAGCCTGGATGGTTCTGTTATTGAGGCTTCCCAGTGCATCATAAGATGTTGAGTACTACCCTGGCCTCCACCTTGTAGATTCCTACTTGAGACAAGCAAAACTGTCAAAACTGTCTCCAGATGTCACCAAATGTCTCCAACAAGGCATAGTAACACCCATTGAGAATTAATGATTTAGGTCATACCTGAACTTCCTTCCAGCATTGATCATTGACGATTCTATTCAGGATGACAATTTCTAAGCACGTGAATTCTTTGTCACTTCATAGATCATTATGGAATTGTAAGAATATTTCTAGGTACTCATGCAAATCACTGTGACCTGATTATCAACTTAATATTTGGATCATTGGGCCATTAAAATGCTGATTTGAAATTCAATTTTCTATTTTTAAAAATGATCACTTTGTGAATTATATCTGTTCTGTGGCTGATTTTATTTAAATGGATCATATAATTTCACTCACTCTGTGTTCATGAATACTGCTTTATAGCTGAATGTCAGAATGCCCACTAATGACCCTAACAATCATAGCTCAGAATCCATGCAGCCATTGGCAGGTTGGCTTTGTGTTTGCTCATCTACTTCTTTTCCCTGAGCATGACTTTTAATTAATGCTCATTAAGATACACAAATAGCCTGTCTTAGGATCCTCCTTTTGTTCAATTCACTCCCCTAACTCATTAAAATGCATCTGGAAGCCACAAGAGACATCCATTTATTTTATGGAACAGCATGTTCATGCAGATCACTGTGCAAGAATATACATATGAGAGGTTGACCAACAATTGGTTGGTGTATACTATTGCAGAAATAAATATGTATGTATAAAAGCTGTATCATTAATACTTGTTGACAGGTACATCACTCTTAGTGAGGACAGGATTGGACTCTCATATGAGAGCTGTGGAGGTTGCCTAGTGAGATGTTTAAGCCCTTTCATTGAAAATATGCCAGCTTTGTAAGGCCAAAGACTCCAAGAAACACAAAGTAGTCTTTGGGATTTGTAGGTCGTGTTGGGAAATCAACCTTTTCTATGAGATTAAATACTTTTCCATTGTGTTCCAGACATTGTTTGAAGCTCAGCATTCTATTATCCTATTAATTCTCCCA
This sequence comes from Orientallactaga sibirica, assembly GCA_036365145.1. Classification (NCBI taxonomy): domain Eukaryota; kingdom Metazoa; phylum Chordata; class Mammalia; order Rodentia; family Dipodidae; genus Orientallactaga; species Orientallactaga sibirica. The sequence goes on along the minus strand of JAEOAD010000017.1, from coordinate 29,595,547 downwards.
ACCAGACCGATCAGTACCAGCATTATCACTGCTTGACTAACAAGAAAAGGGCATCTTACTGAGAAAGTGATGAATAACTAACTACATCACTACATCGTTAGAATTGGAACCCAGCTCTATTCATTTCTGGAATTTATAGTCTTTTCTTCTTACCTTGTGTGGTAGTTTGAATATATGTCCCCCAATATATTCAGTGTTTTATTAGTTATAGTTTGCATCTGCAATCACCTTGCTAGAGGCAATGTCACTGGGGGCTGGTCTTAAGGTGTTGATGGTAGGTTTGAGATTCCATTGTAAAGATATGCAAAGTGTGCCTAGCAGGAGTTCCTGAAGTGTGCTGGGCTTTTGACTATAGTTTTTGCTCTGTGTGCTGTGTGGCTGGTTGGTTTTCTCTCTCTTGCTTGGCCCTGTGAAGGCAGGCCAACTTCTTCTGCCATTATGGAACGTCCCCTGGATCTGTTAGCTTCAATAAATAATATCCCTTCCTCCATAACTGTGCCTGGTGTGGAAGTTCATCTCAGCGAACCTGAAGCTGTCTGCTACACCTTGCTTCTAGATTTTGGTAACAAACAAATGATGTATTACTTTTCCTAGTTGAGATGCATTCCTTGGTATCAGTCGAAAAGTTGATTCACCATAGACTCTTATCAAAGCAAGTTAAGTTTTGTACACCAACAAGTCCTTATGCATGAGAAATGGTTGGAAATAACTTTTGATAACTGCTTTGGGCATACTGTTTTAATTCAGAGGTTTTTTTGTATTTCAGTTTGTAGCTTTCAAAGTTTAGTTTCCTCCCCTTCAAAGTAAGTTTTGATCTAATTACTTGGAAAAAAGAAAAGAAACAATGACTGAAGCCTGCTGATTTTTTATTTTTTTAAATTTCATTAGTCTCATTGTAGCTTAGAAATAAGACTTTTTAAAAATATATATATGAAAATATCCTTCCATCACATAGCACTTAATCAAAATCCTTGAGAACCTGGAATCATTTTGAGATAAAATTATTTCTCATGTTGTATTCTTTGGAAGGAATAGGTACAAATGAAAAAAAAAAAATCACTTAAAACCAGATGATGGCACAGGCTCTCCTGTGTGTTTTCGTTCACTAGCCTGAAAGTAAAAACAAGAAAACACACCCAGCAATTTTCATAATACACAATAGCATAACCTACATTATTTTTAAAATAGTTCCAAGTAATAAAACCATCTTAGACAATTTATAGCAGAAAACTCAACCCCCAGTGAATGTTGACAATGTTGACTTCACCCAATGTTTACAGAAATATCCCACCACACACATCCTCTTCAGCTATAGTCCAAAAGGACCCACACATTTAAATGTGGGTATTATACATCCTGTTTGAAGATGCACAGCATCCCCCTCATAAATGTGGAACTGTCTAGATCCCCAGACCCTGCTCAATTTTTCAAATATCTGTTAGATGAAGCAGGCCAACTTTAATTTCAGAAAAATATTCACTCTAGGTAATCACTCTTTAAAATAAACAAAGGCCACTGAATCCATGATGCCATCATCATTTCTTTGGATTTGTTTATTTTAATCTACCATTTGCAATAATGTGTTTTTTGTTTTATCTTCCAGAGTAAACACAATTCTATTAACGACAGACAGATTTAAACCCATACATTATAACACCAACCATTTAACAAACATCTTATTGTTTTAAAGCTGTAAATCATTTCCCATGGACTTTCTCAGCATACTGATATGTTTGAATGAATTGTTTGATTGACTGAATCTGGATCCCACTGTCCAGTGTTTGGGATTGAGAATTATAAGCAATTGCATCTACTGCTGGCTTTGCAGTGAACAAGAACGTAGGAAGTCATTTAATGCTTGGAGTCTAAGTTGCTTCTTAGTCAAAAGCAGATGCTTATCCAGGGTGCCCCAAATAGACTAAGGCACTTATTTCAAACATGGAGTGAGTCCCACCCCACCCTAACATCTGAATTCAGTGAGTCTGAAATGAGATATACAGCAGCATTCCTGAGCAACAAGCCCATGGAGAACCTACTGATGCGATCTGTAGCAGAGATCTCACCAAACTTGAAGCTGCTCAAATCACATCTTAGGCCATGATGCTTAACACTTTCACTTTTCTTCCAGAAGGCAAAACCAGCTGTTAATAATGTCACCAATCCAAATGTACTTGAGGGAGAATAGTAAGTCTACCTGTTTTATTTATTTTTAAAGTCCAAGAATATCATACTAGCATTATAACTTAAAAATAGGAAAAAATTGAGGATAATTAAGGGCTTAAAAGGGGAAGAAGAGGTAAGACTCACTGGGAGCTGGTAATTTTATGGATGCTTCATTTGGTATGTTTGCCCTTAGTCCATGGATAGACTTTAGGAAATCTCTGAGCACCTAGAAAAAGTGTGTGTGTGTGTGTGTGTGTGTGTGTGTGTGTGTGTGTGTGTGTGTCGCCAGGCATGGTGGGGCACACCTTTAATCCCAGCACTTGGGAGGCAGAGGTAGGAGGATCGCCATGAGTTTGAGGCCACCCTGAGACTACATAGTTAATTTTTCAGGTCAGCCTAGACCAGAGTGATATCTTACATCAAAAATCCCCCCCCAAAAAAAAGAAGAAAAGAAAAGAAAGAAAAAAGAAAGAAAAGAAGAAAGAAAAGAAAAAGTGTGTGTATGTGTGTGTGTGTGTGCATGCATATGTGTGTGTGTGCATGTGTGGATCTGTATGGTGTTTATGTGTGCATGTGCTTATGTATGTATGAGCATGTATTTGTCTGTATGCTTATGAGTGCATGTATTAATACATGTGAATGTGTGTAGTGTCTGTATTTCTGGAGAGATAAGTGCTGCTGTTTACATGGATTTGACTACTCTGTGTTAAAACTGCCCCTTCACTTATGTGGTGATTCAAGCATCGAGGCTGTCTCATATGATCACCTATAACCTGAGCTGAGCTACCTGTGAGCATGCTCTGCCAATGTCTCTAGGTTGTTGTTGGGTTACATGAGAAAATAGGACAAGAACATACTGCCTGGGACTTAGAAATGGCTTAAAAAACATCAGTTCCATCCTAGCTCTTATTCTGTAGATCTCTAAACCAGACAGAAGCAAGTACATGTGACAAGTTCATAAACGACTGATGACTAACTTCCATCCCAGCCTCCTGCTAGTTCTGACCTATCAGTAGGTTTCACTAAAGAATGACAAAGCTGGGCTGGAGAGATGGCTTAGGGGTTAAGGTGCCTGCCTCCTAAGCCTAAGAACGCTGGTTCCAATCTCCAGCGGTTCCAATCTCCAGGTCCCACGTTTAGCCAGATGCAAAGTGATGCAAGGGCGCAATGTCGCACTTGACCACAAGGGGGCACATGCATCTGGATTTCGTTCTCTATCTGTCTTCCTCTCCCTCTCTCTCTGTCTCTCTCTCTGTCTCTCTCCTGATGGCACTGGTCTCCCACTGAAACCACAAAGCATAGGCTGTCAGAGTTGTAAAAGAAGCTTAAAGTATTTTAATGCCAGGTTTAAATCCCTCACTATCTTCCCATGTTTAAGTCCACCCCTTCCCTCCACACACCATCTTCCTACTGCTGAGGTTTTGCTGTGTTCTCCTGGTCTGTGTTCATCCTCTCCATTAATGATTTTGAGCTCTGTCGGACTGTTGCGTGCATGCTTGCCTTATATGTTTGGTAAAGACAATAATACCACTGATCTCTAGGCTTTGTCCTTTAAGGTCTGTGGACACCAGAAAGCCCCATTAGTCTTGCCACATGTGATCAAAGGATTATGTTTAAGAATTCATACTCCAAACGCTAATTGTGATAGCTAACATTTGTATAGCTCTTTAGGATTTACAGAGTACTTTACTTCTATTTTTCCATTTAATCCTCACTTAGGTCTAGAAAAGTTAGTGGCACTAATGGGAACAAGCAAAAACCAATTTCAGAGAGTGTTAAATACACAGAATTATAAAGTAAAATGAGACTGATTTCCTCTAGTCCTGAGGAGAAATTTGTCTCTTTACTTTGTTATCTCCCTTCATATATCTAGTTATTTGCATGTTCATATTCATAGTTCTGTGTTCTCTGCTTCTAGTTTGTCCTCTTGTTTCAGTTTCTCAGTGTAGCTGGCCCATGGTGACATTTTTCTGCCTGGTTTAGGATGAAAAACAGATCTTTGACCTGCAGTGTCAGAATGATTAAAATTAGGTTGGCTTTGTCTGATAATGTTCCTTCTTATTATTATAAACACAGCCTTTATCTTAATGAAGCAGGGAGGAATGTTTAAGGAAACTTTTCATTTTATTTGTATTTCAGCCTTAAAATAGAAAGACAAAAAAGATATAGTGAGATTTTCCCCCCATCATCTAAGTAAGAAGTACTTTCTTTGAGATAAACACAAAAAGTTGTAAGTATTGGTGATACCAGTCAAACTTAGCAGCTTTGGGCTGTTGTCTGAAGAGCTCTCATCTGCTGAGCAGCAGACCTGTGACCCTCTAGATAAAGTTTCCAAATGCAAAAAATATTTATCTTCATACTATGACTTTCCATGCACAAGACATGAGCCATGGATTTGTTTCTTAGGGAACTAGTGAGTGAGGATGATCTATAATTAAATCTGTGAGCTATATGCTACACATGGGAATTGGGTACATACCCAGTCTCTTAGAAAAAAATGCAGTAATATTACTAGACCTGCAACTGGAAGAATTAAGTCCGATTTTTCTTCAGATACTTTTAGCAACATTACTTAAAATCTTAAATATGAGAAAACTCTTGTGTTCCTTTTAAGGTCTAGTGTGTGTTTAGGCTGGCTTTCATTTCATTCAGGCCTCAAAGTCTCCTCCCCAAGAGTTTAGCACCTGCCAGTGCTATCTAGGGAAGCACCTGGTATGAGAGACTTGGACCTGCCTTAGAATGTCTAAACCAGGAGGAATTTAAGCCATGGGTTATCAAGAGCTTTCTGAGTTTCAAAATGTGTTTTCAGGGTTGGGGAAATGGCTCAGTCTATAAGGCACTTGCCACACAAGCATGAGGACACAAGATCAGATCCCTAGCACCTACCTATTGTGGGGCGGAAATGGAGGCCTGCCTGTAATCCCAGCACTTGGGAAGCAGAGACAGGGGATCCCCAGGGCAGCCTGGTAGCTAGGCTATCCAAATCAGCAAGCTCTGAGTTAAAGTAAGATACCCTGTCTCAGTAAATAAGGTGGAGAGCAATAGAAGAACACACTGGCATCCACCTTCAGCATACACACAAATATACACACAAATGTGCACATGTATACACACATATACACACCTTGACACAGGAACATGCATACTCACACCATACATATGCAAAAAGTTAAAATAAATTATTTTTTCATATAAAATCTTAGTCAAGATCCAGTAGGTAAAATTAATTTTCAGTGGAAGGATGGAAGGGAATGAAGGAGGGATGAAAAATGGAGGCAGATCCCAAATCTATCAGACCTTTCAGTTGCCTTCCAAACCCAGCATTCAGAGGCAAAACAGCCTAAGGTACCCCAGTTCTCAACATGAACATCTATAACCAAGGGAAGGCACTAGTGAAAAAGACAGAGCTGAGAATCAACAGACCACTTGCTTGCCTCCTCCATCAGCTGTCTCATAGCCTCTAGAGGTAAACACTAGTCTGAAAAGGGAAAAAGTCAGAAAATAAATTGCAGACTTGTTTCCAAACCTGCCTGGAATATTTTCACAGTGACTTCCTCTGTCTAGAGGCTCAGGAGAGCCTGGTTTTTACCGCAGTGCTGCTATTTCATATCTGTTAGATACAGAAATAGATCTTTTACTCTAACTTTAAGAAATAAAACTCTGCTGACTCCTGCTCTTGCCATGGATTGTGCCCCTGTGTCATCCCTCTCTCCCAAGAAAAGGATCCTAGTAATGAGAAGGCAGACTCCCAGGATCACTAGTGGGAGGACAGGACATAGGCTTCAGGCTTGCAATGGTTGTGACAATAGAAGTAGCTAGACAGTGATGCCAATAAAACTGACACTTGAGTCTGCCCTGCTGCACACTATGAGAGTATCTTTGCGAGGATCAGCAGGGATTGGGACATGGAGTGCTTTTTGTGGTGTATGTGTATATAAGGAGAAGGAGGACCATATTATTTTATTGTTGTCTTGTTCTTTGAATACACACATATGTGAAGGGAGTATGGGGATAGATAGATAGATAGATAGATAGATAGATAGATAGATAGATAGATAGATAGATAGATAGAGATATGTATTCTGTATGCCTATACATATTCTGTATACTATCACATTGTAGAGATAAATATAGTGTGGCATGGAATCCCAAAGATTCTACAGCCATTGGAGATGGTTGAGATTTGGGTCTAACCAGCCTAGATCCCAAGTCTATCTGTCTGCCTATCTCTCTTTCTCTCTGCCTCTCTCCCTCTCTTCTCCCCTTCCTCCCCTCCTTCTTTTCCCCTCTCCATCCAACCCATGCAACTGAAAGCAAATCACTGAACTGCTATCAAAATTTTCATGAACAATGAAATAAAAGCAATTCCTCCACAAAGAGCAAACATGGAACCCCTCCCCACTGCATGTGGGAGATGCCATGTTGCTTAAAAAAATCATCAACCAAATAGGTACTTAAAAATTCCAGAATAAATTGAGATGAAAGAATTTAAGATTTATTTATTAAATTTGATATGGTACACCCTACTTTCTTTGGAAGCTTTAAACTGTGCAAGTTGTTTCATTTCTCACAGTGGTGATTTTTGTTGTTGTTTTTGTTGTTTTTCAAGGTAGGGTTTCACTGTAGCTCAGGCTGACCTGGAATTCACTATGTAGTCTCAGGGCGGCCTTGAACTCATGGCAATCCTCCTACCTCTGCCTTCCGAGTGCTGGGATTAAAGACATGTGCCACCACACCCGGCAAGGTGATTTTTTCATAATGAGCAATATCAACTCACCAAGAGAATTGTCTTCAATAAAATACTCTACCATCCTGTCTCTTCCACATGTAGTTAAGTCAAGGTCTACCTCTTACATACTGGCCAAGTTAGCTTTGGAAGTGTTTTCATGTAATCATAACAAGAACAGGGGCAATCAATAAGAGAAGCAAGCACTGTTTGGTTTAATCACAAGAAACATGGTCAAAGTGGTGACAACTCAGCGATTCTTCAGTCCCCTATGGCTCATGGATTGGCTTGTGCACTGCAAATGTCTGTCACTGACTCCTGCCTCCCTGATTGTCACTGTGTCCTCTCAATGGAATATGTCTGGAAACCAAATATCATCTCTCCTTTGTTCCTGTACTGTCTCATGGAAGAAAAGAAATTATACCTTCATGCAGATATTTTCCTCATGAAATAGCATTTGGTCATGAAATTAGCACTTTGAGGATTGTATTGTTTTATTTTGAAAGGCTTCTGAGTTGTGTGGCTTTTCAAGACATACAATCTACCTCTGGTGTTTGAGACTTCCTCTGTTTTTTTTTTTTTTTTTTTTGTGTGTGTGTGTGTGTCCTTTTTTGTTTTTTCCTATTTGGTTTATTTTTCTTTTGTTTTGTTTTTAATCTATTTCTGTACCTGCTAGAGACAGTGGTATATAGTGAATGCTGACATCACAGGGATAAGAGTTACGAGAAGTTAAATTTCTTTGTGCCGAAGTTGCATCAGATGTGCTCACTGAAGCCTAGGGAGAGTGAAAGCTTGACTTAGTGAATGGATCCTGAGAAGAAGTATGGATGCAGGGATGAGCTGGAGAGCAAAGTGATGGCCCTCATGAGGCCCCCAATAGAAACAGAAAAGGACAAATGAGGAGATGTAGATTTTAGTAGATACAGCTTGCTATCTAAAAAAATATGATTCATTCCATGCTTTCAGAAGTCGTTTGAAGGAAAAAAGATGATTATCTTTGCTAAAGCACTTTCATGAACCTGGCATTTTTGTATTTCATGTTTTTGTTTTATCAAGATTTATTTTATTTTTGATTGACATATAATCATTATGCATATTTATAAAGGACAATGTGAAGTTTCAGAACTCTCCCAAATGCCAATCATAATAGGTTTCGTTGGTCCCTTTTTCAGTGATAATACTATGACTGGAGGCAAAGGCAGCTATTCAAAACCAGACCCCTGACCCAACCACCTCGTTTAACTTCTTAGACACAGCTCAGCCTGAGGCCTCAGGACCTTTGAGATAGGAACTAGGAGGAAAATCTCTGCAGGGTCACGCTTTGATGAGACGTCTTTCACTGGTCAGGAAAAGCAGTATGCAAAATGAAACTCAGAGCTCAAGAGAGTTGGAAAGGTAAATGGTTGATTCTTCAGTTCAGCAAAAATGCATGGAGCCTCAGCTGCATGATGAGAGCTGCTATAGATTCTGTGAAGACAGTAGGTTACAGAACGGACCACGCCCTGTCTCTCTAGAGAACACCTTCCCATAAGGAGCTTCATAATTCAACAGCTAATAAAATATAAGGCATGCCACTTATTGCATGCATGAGTTCAGGGGCTAAGTGTGGGGCACAGGGTAGCTCTCAGCAAAAATGTGTAGTCTGGAGGATGAGCCTCTGAAACAGAGAGAACTAGTATGGCAAAATCCTGCAAAAGATCTTTGCCTAGAATGTTCTGGAAATAGCAGTGAAGCCTGTGCATCTAGAACAGATAGGAAAGGAAAGGATATGACATGGGATCCTGAAGGCCTTGTAAGCCACCATGAGGATTTTGTCTTTATTCTAATAGAGAGACAAAGCCAAGGGAGGGGCTGAGGCAAGACAGGCATGATTGGTTCATGTTGTTATAAGGTCCCTCTGGTTGTTCATGGAAGAATACACTGTTAAATATCAGGTGTCCAGGAGCAATGGTGGTGGAAAAGAGAGGCGTGAGGGCCCCTATGCAGTCAGCTCCCCATGCTGGCAGAAAACACCTGACATAGAGCAGCTTGTGGGGAAAATGTTTATTTTTGGCTTACAGACTCGAGGGGAAGCTCCATAATGGCAGGGGGAAATGATGGCATAAGCACCTGGCCAACTTCAGGTGGACAACAGCCACAGGAGAGTGTGCCAAACACTGGCAAGGGGAAGCAAGCTATAACCCCCATAAGCTTGCCCCAAATAATACAGTGCCTCTAGGAGGCTCCAATTCCCAAATTGCCACCAGCTGGGGACCTAGTATTCAAAACATGTACGTTTATGGGGTACACGTGTATCAAACCACCACATTCTGTCCCTGGGCCCCGTAAACTGATAACCATCCATGATATAAAATGCAATGCATTCAGTCCAACTTTAAAAGTCCCCATAGTTTTTATCAATCCCAATGTTGTATAAACATCCCCATAGTACACGGTCTTTTAACTGAGCCATAATACCAAAACAAAAATTCCCATAATGGCACAAAATAAACATACACACTGTAAAAGACGGCATTGGGCATAGCAAATACATACTGAACTAATAAAAGATTTAAAAACAAGCAGGGAAAACATTAACTTCTGTAGCTCCAAGTCTGACAACTCTAGCCAGTGACAAGTAAGTCTCCAAGTCCAATAATTCTAACCAGTGATGAGTCTCTGGAATTCCAATTCTGACCCTCTAGCTTGCCTGCTCATAGCCCCAGATATATTCCACTGGGTGCCAGCATCTCTACTCAGCAGCTATCCCATAGTTCTGGCATCTATCTCCATTGGATTTTCACTGCAATCCACGGTTCATCCACTCATCCATGTGGCTCCATTGGGCCTCCACATAGCTGCCAGGCATGGTGGCAAACAAGCTATATCACACTGTCCATGAACATTTCCAAAAAAGAAAATCATATTGTAAATTCTATGATCCTCTATTTCTTGCATTTGTTACATCCCATAATACCAGGTGGGCTACCCATTCATTAATCTAAGAGGGAATAAATCTGACTTTGTAGTGCAAAATACTCCTTCGTCTTTCAGGCCCCTTACTTTAAAAGAGTCTGCATTTTTTTCTGTTGTCCCAATGCAGATCAGCTGGCCTCATCTCAATGGTTATAATTTCTTAAACAATTGCAGCTGAACAGGCAGCAATTTTACCCCAAAGATTTTTCTTTCTGTGCCTAATCCTTCTGCTCACACCAGTCCATTTCTACAAAATGCAACCCTGCACAAGTTCTCAAGACACAGGCATGCAGAATGCAGCAAGCCTGTCACACAAACTGCTTCTAGCCCAGACCCTACAAAGTTACAAAGTTCTTTCTCAACCTCTTAAGTCAAAACTCACAGTCCATAGTTCTTACAGCATTCAGGTCTTTCAACTCTGACCAGAATCGTCCATCAAGCTTACAGCACTGCAAGGCATCTCTTAGGCCAAGGTTCCAAATTTGTCCATATTCTTCTCACAAATCCGTTCCAAAAGACCAAAAGCCACACGTGTTTCTAGCAGCAAAGACTCTACCCTCAGTACTAATTTACTGTTACAATCAGCTTTACATTGCTGACAGAAAACACCTGAGCAAGAGCAGCATGCCAAACACTGGCAAGGGGAAGCTGGCTGTAACAACCAGAAGACTGCCCTCAGCATATATTACCTCCAGGAGGCTCCAGTTCCCAAATCACCATCAGCTGGAGACCTAGCATTCAGAACACATAAGTTTGTGGGGGACACCTGAATCAAACTACCTCAGCCTCAGATGATTTATGTGCTGGAATGGAGTCCTGGAGTGATGGTCTCAGCTCTGCATTATGGGTGCTGCCACCTGCATAGCAGGCTCCGTGTATTGTGACATTCTCTTCTGATTCCTCCCATCACTCACCTCTCTCCATGGGAACCCTGTAGCTCAGAGCAATCCAGTGACCTACCTAATGCCTCCATATCATGCTTTTGCCCATGGCCTGGCTCCCCACTCTGCCCTCCTTCAACAGTAGTAGGCTGCCTCTACAGAAAATTTAAAGCACTTGGAGTTTCTTATTACATCAGCATGAATATTATTAAATATTCCCATAAACTCAAATTTTATCTATTTAAAAAGACAATGAATCTTTCCTATTGGAAATTGAAGTGGTTAGGATTAATGGCCAACCATAAAATTTTATAAGCAATTATTACGGTTTACTGTACCTCCCTCAGCAGCGTGCTGCTCCACCTTCTCTTTCTCTTGTTTGTCAGAGTGGGGTTTTCCCTCACTGTCCAAGACACTGCACTAGAAGGTGAACTTGGAATGAGGCCACTTCAAACCTGTCTTCTTAACATTGTGCATAGCAAAGGGATATCAGACAAATTTCACCAACATTTACTCTTCTTGTGTTAGTGATATGGGCATGGTGCATTTTTTTTTTTGTTGTTTTGTTCTCATAAGCTATGTTCAATAGACTCAGAAAGAAACACAACCTACTACTTCAACAAAATATACTTTTGTATTTTTTTCTCTTTTTATTTATTTTTTATTTTCTTATTTTTTATTGACAACTTCCTTAATTGTAGACAATATCCCATGGTATTTCCCTCCCTCCCCCTACTTTCCCCTTTGAAATTCCACTCTCCATCATATCCCCTCCCTCTCTCAATCAGTCTTAATTTTGATGTCATCATCTTTTCGTCCTATGATGATGGTCTTGTGTAGGTAGTATAGAGGCCATTTTGTGTCTGGAGGACACATTGTAAGGAGTCCTACCCTTCCTTTGGCTCTTACATTCTTTCCGCCCCCTCTTCTGCAATGGATCCTGAGCCTTGGAAGGTATGTTAGAGATGTTTCAGTGTTGAGCACTCCTCTGTCACTTATTCTCAGCACCATGATGCTTTCTGAGTCATCCCAATGTCACCACCATCTGAAAAGAGAAGCTTCTCTAATCAAAAGTGAAATAGCATTAATATATGTGTATGGACATTAAGAGAAGTGCTTACTGTGCAGTTTGGTGAGGATAGTATATACATTTAGCCAGACCCAGCAGACGTTACACCCCTAGGGCTCATGACTACCCCTGTTGTAGGTTTTCAGTATCAGGGATGCATTCCCTCCCATGGAGCAGGCCTCCAGTCCAATTAGAGAACAGTTGGTTTCCCCCATAACAGACATACCACTATTGCTCCCGTTGGCTCATTTGGCCAGGCTGGCCAAATTTAAAGTTTGCAGTGTCCACTGCTGAGTATCTTCACTAGTGTTTTCTCTCTCTCCCATTGAACTGCATGCAGCATAACTTTTTCCACCTTTCTGTCAGCTGGTCCACATGGAGAAGGCTTTCAGCTTAGCTCCAGCAGGATTTCTCAGTGACCTTGCAGCCCAAGTATGTGGAATCTTCAGCAATAGGGTCTTACCATCTATTCCTGGTGGGAAACCAAGGGCCTCAGCAATGACCTATAATGTTTTGGGGTTATCTGTGACCTCCCTGACCAACAACTCACTGAAAGATATCCCATCCCTGCTACTGAAAATATTCTAGTAATAATCTATTGGTTCTGAGTGTTCCATTGTTCAGAAAAGTAGGTTTCCATATGACTTATTTAGATCCTCTTAGATTTTGATTGGCCCTCCCTCTGCCTTTCCTTTCCTTTCCTTTTTTTTTTTTTTTTTTTTTTTTTTTCTATGGTGAAGACAACGTAGATGCTTTCACTGTTTTGTTTTGTTTTTGCATGTGTTTTACATTCTAATTTGTGCCTCTTTCTAAGTTTAGGATCCAGTCTGGCCATTCCAGACATTCAGTTATTACCCATGTTCCTAGTTCCATATACACAATTGCTTATGAGAAGAATTGCTTGGCCCTGCCGCCTTCCCATATCTCCTAGGGATTTCCCAAAGATTTACTCTAAGTTTTAATTTTTATTTATTTAATTTTTTAGAGAGACACAGAGAGAGAAAGACAGAGAGAGACAGGGCACACCAGCAGCTTCTCAGCCACTGTGAACGAACTCCAGATGCATGCGCCCCCTTGTGCACATGTGTGACATTGCACACTTGCATCACTTTTGCATCTGGCTATATGTGGGACCTGGAGATTCGAACTGGTGTACTTAGGCTTTGCAGGCAGGCACCTTAACCACTAAGCCATCTCTCCAGCCCTACTTCCAAGTTTTAATGCCTAGGATACCTCCTTCTTTCTATCTTCTTCTGAGTATCCCAATATTAACAAATTGGTGCAAAATAGTTTCAGTAGCTAAGAAATGATTCTTATGGAGATTGTATGTGACAGAAACTCACTCAGATAACTATGTAATTGATATGCACTGACTTCCACAATCAGCAAGTTCAAGGGTATATGTTACAGCTTTAAAACATCTGGATCCAGGACTCAAAGAGCTGTCATTTGTGTTCTCTCTTTGCAGGTTGTCCCAATTCCTTCCTGTAATACACATTTCTTCATTCAGTCACCAACAGCATTCTTCTAGCCCTGTGATCATTAATGCAAGAGCAGACCATACCCAGGGAAACAGTTCGGTCCATTCTTGACAAACACCTAATACTGAAGCAAATGGGTTTTATTTGTACAGAAGTTTACTCCCTTGTTTTAGAAGAGGACAACACTTTGATTATGACTCTGGCTGATATCACAGGGCAGGCATGAGGTGCAAGAAGGAGCTGGGGAATCCCACTAGGTAGACTAATGTACCACTATCACAGTTCTACCAAAGGGAATTTGCCTCTGTGTGCAGCACTGACAGGAGCTCAAGGGTGAGCAAGAACCCAAGATTTCTTTCTCATCGTTATTCAACACATCTTGAGCACCAGCCTTAAGTTCCCACTGGGTACTAGGTACATGTAGATGGCAAAATGAATAGCACGTCAACACTGCCCTCAAGAACACTGATCTTTAGTGGGGAGTGGGTCTCCTTAAATTATTGGGATTGATCGATATACATGCCTCTCCTTGATGCTAACTAAGAAAAAACAGAAATAGCCCAAGTGTTAATACTCTGTCTCTGGAATTGAGTTATTTTTCCAAGGCAATAAAATTTGAAGATTGCAATTAGTTAACCATTATGAAGACAAATCTTCAAATATTTCTGTCACTATGGTGACATTTAAAATGCTCCTTGCTCTACCAAACAGTCAATTGGATTTTTTCCTACTACCTTCTCATAATGGCTAATTGCTGAGCAATTGATTGAATCCCCTTTTGTTACTATGTAATTTACTAAGCTGACCAAAACAACTGCCCCGACCATTTCTCAGTTTGCTCATTTTGGTCACCTAAAGGGCAGGTTTGAGGTAGAAATGTGATTATTTGGTTAAACTCTTTGTAAATGATCGATTTGATTGCTTAATGTAGTGATTCAGATCAAAGGTTCTGTAGACAGAAAGACTTAAATGTTCCTCAGGGAAAGTTTCTTCACCTGACGAAGCCTCAGGCTTTGGCCTGTGCTGTGGAGATAGGAGGAGCATACCTTGTACAGTTGAAGGTGGGGCTACACAAGATGATTCCTTGTTAAGATTTTGCACCCCTGGGATATAATAAACCTAATAAATCATAGAAGGTGTTGCAGTCGGGTTCACATTGCTTGCAGAAATCACCCAATCTAGAGCAGCTTATGGGAAAAAAAAGAGGTTTATTTTGGCTTACAGGATCAAGGGGGAAGTTTCATGATGGCAGGGAAAATGATGGCATGAGCAGAGGGTGGACATCACCCCTTGGCCAACATCAGGTGGGCAATAGAAACAGGAGAGTGTACCTAACACTGGCAAGTGGACACTGGCTATAATGCCCATGAGACTGCCCCCCACAATACACTGCCTCCAGGAGGTGTTAGTTCCCAAATTTCCATCAGCTGAGAACCTAGCATTCAGGACACCTAAGTTTTTGGGGGACACCTAAATCAAACCACCACAGGAGGTTATTCATTTTATTGCCTTCTGTTGATGTATACTTAAAAGAGCTTGCACAAAATCCTTCACCTTTATACCTCAGTTTCCCAGTATGTAAAATCAGCATGACAAGGGAACGGTGAAGGGACTTAAGGATGAACTAAAAGGAAATCCCATAAATCCTCAGGTACTAATGCATTATTACTGTGCCAAGGCCTGTTCGTGCACTTTCCTGTGCCTTCTTCCTCCACCTCAGAGACCTTCCTCAGAAGCTCACCTTGGGACTCAGACTGCAAATACAAGATGGTGGCATCTTTTACACCATAGTATTCAAGAATGCCTGTTGCTTGTAAGGGACTGCATTGTGGATTCATGTCTATGGAAACAATGGGGTAGGTGAGAAATAAAGGAGCTTCATCCATGAGCAGTTAGTTGTTGCCTTTGGAAAAATTGCTTGAAATGACCTCAGTGTGTTTCCGTCACTTCTGGATGTTATCACAAGACAAAACACAGTATATCCTGTCTTCTGTAATGCCCAACCACCTCCTCACATAAAAAGATCAGCACTCTTTGAGGAAAGTAATTTCCCAAGAGCAGCATTTAAGGAAGAAACATAAATCCAGGTGGTGCAAACTAGCACGACCTGTGTGTAGAATCATCCACTCTGCTATAGCTTCTAGTGAGTTCAAATGCTGTGGTGCATGTGTGAGCACACACAAGTGTGCATGCGTGCAACTCCTAAGCCATCTCTCTGGCCCCTATATATATTTTTTTGAAGTTTATACTTTGTATGGACACATCAAGTGTTGGTACCATCATTTCCCTCATTCCTAACCATATTCCACTGAATAAACTCCTCAGTGGGATTGCTGGTATTCTCCAAGGGGTTGTGGGTTATGAGTTATGAGAGCAGAAGTAAGTCAGTCACTGTGTGTGGGGGGGGGATGCCTCTGGATATTCCCTCCCACCATGTGGCTGTTACAATCTTCCTGTCCCCTCTTCCACAAAATTCCCTGAGCCTTGGTGGGTGTGCTTTAAGTCTCCATTAGTGTTGGGCTCTCAGGAGCTGCAGGATTTCTACTTTGGTACATGTTGAGTATCCATAGTGTCTATCTCCATTACCCAGTTTGTCAGGCTCACCATGGAAGCAGCACTTGAGATCTCGCCAGTTCCTCTGTGGTTTCCCCTGGGGCCAGTCTACTGTGAGAGTGGCGGTTCATCTCCTGCCAGGGAGTCAGCTATCTTTTATTGGCTTATTGATAGCTTTTGGTTGTCCTTGGTTCTCTCTGCCTTCTGAAACAGAAAAACAAATTCTCCAATGGAGAATGAGATCAGCATAGGTTAAAGGGGAGAAGCAGTGTTACTTTAGAGATTTTGATGGACATAGACCCTCTTTTCACTAAAATCTAGTGGGAACTTACTGTTGGAGACCATAATCTTGGTCTGCATAGGAGTCTGACTAGTTTCCAGTTCCTGCTAAGGTTTCCTTTCCAATAAGCAGATCTCTTAGCCAATCAGAGAGCCATTGGTTACCCACCAAGGCTGGGTGCCACCATTGCAGAGGTGTGTACATCTTTTCAGGCTGGTTGCTTTTATATAGCAGTGTCCCCTGCTTGCTCACAATGTTGTTGTCCACTTTCCCCCAGCAGCTCACGTAGTGCTTTCCAGCACTATATAGGCTAACCATCTGGGGACTGGTTTCCTTCTGGATTCCAACCAGATCTCTCAATGCTCTGTGTCAGTATCACATGGTGTCTTCAGCAATAGGTTCTTACCTTTTACCTCAGGCAGGTAACCAAATGCTTTGACAGAAGCCTGTTTTGTTTTGGGGACCTCATAGGTCTCTCCAATCAACAGCTCAATGTGCATTGTAACTAATATCTACTACTGGGAGTTACAAGCCAGAGCCAAATGTTTTAAGGTTAGGCTTCATCCTACCCTCTCCAGGGCCCTTCTTACCAGATCTCCCCCTTCTCACACTCCTGCTGAGGGTTGTATCTTTTAGTGTACCAGCCAGGAGAAAGCTCTCTATGGTACCAATTCATTTTGGGTTTAGTTTTTTGTGTATCTGCCCCTCCCCCTCCCATTCCTCTCCTGGCAAACCCTTCCATCCCTATTGTCTATCCCTCAAGTTGCCTGACCCTATGCCAGCAACTCAAACTGTCTCAACTTAGGAACTACAGATGAGGGAGAACATGTGTTTGTCTGTGCTTGTATGAGCTCATTTCGTATGATTTGTTATATGTCTGTCCATTTTCCTACAAATTTCATTACATCATTTTTCCTTACTGCTAAGTGGAATTCCATTGTGTAAATGTATCACATCTTCATTATCCATTTGTCCAACAATGGGCACCTGGGTTGATTCCAGTTCTTATCTATTGTGAATTGAGCATCTATAAACAATGTTGAGCAAATATCTCTGCAGTAAAGTGTGAAGCCTTTAGGGTAAACGCCCAGGAATAACTGGGTCAGTTGGTAGCTCTATTTTCATCTTTTTGGGGAGTCTCCATGTTGATTTCCATAGTGGTTGCAGAAGTTTGCATTCCCACCAGTACTGAATGAGGGTTCCTCTTTCTCCCACCCTTGCCAACCTTTATTGTCAATTTCCATATGTTGAACCAACCATGAGTCCCTGGGATGAAGCTTGCTTGATCAAGATGAATATTTTTTTTTTTTCAAACTAAGGTCTTGCTCTAGCAGAGGCTGCCCTGCAATTCACTGTGTAGTCTCAAAGTAGCTGTGAATTCACTGTGGTCCTCCTACCTCTGCCTCCCAAGTGCTAGAATCTTTGAATATTGCTTTTGATGTCTTGTTGAATTCAGTTTTCAAGGGTTTTGTTAAGGATCATGGACATAGTTTCCTGTAGTTTATTCTTCTTCTTGTATCTCTGCTTTGTTTTGGTATTGGGGTGATACTAGCTTCATAGAAGGAGTTAGGGAGCATTTCCTATTTTCCATTTTGTGAAACAGGTTGATAAAAAGTGGTTTGAAGGAAGGAAGGAAGGAAGGAAAAAAGAATGAAGGGCCAGGCATTTCACTGGTCCTGGTTCACTGAGAAATGTGTCTACATCTGGCAGGAATGCTGTGGGCTGAACTGCAAGCATCTAGGATAATGTAGAAGCTATGAAGACTATAGGGTGGTCAGTTATCCTCTATAGCAGCTCTGTAGCTAGCCCACTGAGCCATCCTAGGTATGAACTCTCCCTGCACTGTTTCTTGCTAGCCTGCCAAGAATTCTCTAGTAGGTATTATCCTCATCTTAAAACAGAATGACCTGGGTTAGAGAGATTTGACTTTTTTTCTTTTTCCTGAAACCCAAAAAAGTGACTAAGCATGAACTTTCAACCCCAAGCTCCAGCTGCATGCTCTGAACCCGTCCTCCTGGGGACAGAACAAAGATTATTTTATATCCCTGCTCTTTCGGAACCAAGCCTAGGTTCTGGGCAGAATGAAGAAGTATAAGGAATTGATCCCAAGAAAGCAGACAGGGTCTCCCTGAGGCCTCTACACACATTCTCTGAGTCCCGTTCTCATGTGCAAGAGTGAAATCCACAGGAATAGCACCCTATCTTCATCTGTATTGTTGTATCTGTCCTCTAGCTTACATCACTGGCTCTCTCCCCATTGGCCTCTGCATCTGCACCAAACAGAGGTAGAAGGACGAATCCAACCTGGCACAAAGCAAGTCTAGATTTGATTGATAAACTTGCATAGAAAATGCACTCTAGCAATTTAGTGTTCTGTTCCCTTCTCTACAAAGTGAGGCCAATGATGTTTATTTAGATTACAAAAATCACTATCAAAATATAAAGAGACGGCCCTTATAAGTTGCCTGCCCCAAATCAAACACTTGACTCCACTCTTAGCTTCATTTCACACAGTACTGAGGGAGAGTCAAATATCTCCCGTAGCAAAACCACCAGCCCTGGAAGAGATTTATTTATCTGTATCTGAGTATCTATAGTTTGAATGATTCTATATGTGATAATTCTCAAGGACCATGAAACCCAACTTTGAGAATCTGAATGTCAGCTTTGCTGAATTACATCAGGGTAATGTGGCCCACAGGTGGCCTCTCTCAAGCTTTCCTTTCTTCTGGCAGCTGCTCTTATGTTGCAAACCTAGGGATTTTCTCCTTCTCCTTTTCCTCCACCTTTCTCTCTCTTTCTCTCTCTCTTTTCTCTATCCCTTTCTCTCTGATTCTCTATTTATTATTTGCAATACTAAGAGTTGAACCTAGGGTCTTTGTGCATTTCAGGCAAGTGTTCTACACTAAGTACACCTAGACATGGCCAGCAGTGCCCATCTGTCCTCAGAAAGAGAACCCAAGCTTTCAGGACTCAATTCAAGGATGGCCGCTTTTGCTATTAGCAGTGTTGTCTGGGGACAGTTCTAAAAGCAAAACCTTTGTTTTTCTTTTTTTCTCCATAGAATGCTACTTCCATTAGAGAGAAAGGAAAAAAATCTGCTTAGGAAGGGTAGAAATATAAATGGAACTGTGCCAAACCTCCAAGCTGTCATCAATTACTGTAACCTGAAGATATTTCTCACCTCCATTCAGAGTCCTCTTCAACAGCCATTTCCATCATCAACACAAGAGGCAGCTCAATTAGGCTGGTCAATTTGCCCCTTTGTTGAATAAAAAGAAAGTGGCTCAACTAAATCTTTTTCCCTTTTTGATGAAAGTAAATTTATAAAAAGAAGCACACATCTTAGCAAACGTCTTAAACTAGGTGAAGTAGGAATTGATTTTACTTACCTGCTTTCCCTTGTTACTAACTTGGGAGGGTGATGTAAGAGCTGGTACGTGGCAGCATTGTGATGACATGCTGGCCAGCTTCTATGACAGACAGCATCATTTCAAGAGGCATGGTGTCTATGCAAGCCACCATTCCTGCAGCCTCCCCCATCTTGACTAATGGGCATCCCACTCTCTGTGATATACAAATGCATATCTCAATGGAATTATAAAGGTGATGGCAATATTTTTCACATACATCAAAAATATGCAAGAATGTCTAAATAAAAATAACTGTCAGGAGGGTCTAGGATAAAGTCCTCACCACACAAATTGGAGGAACTGAATTTGGATCTCTAGCACCCTCCTAAAAACCAAACATGGAGGGGAATACCTGTAATCTCAATATGGGGTGGGTAGAGACAGGAGGATCCTTGGGCTTGCTGGCTAGCTTGTCTGGCCTAATCTGTGAGTTCTGGATTCAATGAGAGATCCTGTGTCGAAGAATAAAGTGGAGAGGGATTGAGGAAGATAGCTGATATTGAACTTGCGTACACCACTAGTACCACTTGCATCACACAAACAACATTATATGCACACACATGTGCTCAAACATATCAACAGGCATATATGCATGTACAGCACACACATATACACAAAAAAAACCTGTAAGGCGATTCAACCCCTTTGCTTGCATCACCCCACCTTTGACAATCAGTCCTAAGGAAGAATCCACCATGCACAGAATTGTCTTGCTCCCCAGGAGTGTTCCTGGTAGCTTCATTCGCATTATGTGTCATTAAGACAGTCCTGTGTTCATGATAATGAAAATGATTGGGAAATGATCGTATCCCTCCTTTAATTATTGAGTAGCCATTTAAAAAGAGGATGTTGGCAATGATAAGGAAGATGATTAGGTTACAATATGGAAATGAAGGAATGATGAGGGATTGCCAGGATCTGGAATCTGAGTGGAGAGGTAGTCCATGGAGGGAGAAGGATCTGGGTATGAAAAGGCAACATAAGAAATCCTAGATGGAACTGTCGATAGCTAAATTCTAGTGATGGATACACAAACCTATCTATACTGGTGAGTAAAAAATGCATACAACTAACTGCACACACAAGCACAAATAACACCAGAGAAATGTGTATAAGACCAATGGATCACACTAACATCAGAATTTCTAGTGTGCATTGCACTCAGGGAGAAAATTGAATAAATGAGATTTGTTACAATTACATGTGAATGTATTTCAAAATTTAAAAAAAGAAATTACAGCACTTGGGAGGCAGAGCTAGGAGGATCGCCATGAGTTCGAGGCCAGCCTGAGACTACATAGTTAATTCTAGGTCAGCCTGGACCAGAGTGAAACCCTACCTCAAAAAACCAGAAAGAAGAAAAAGAAAGAAAGAAAGAAAGAAAGAAAGAAAGAAAGAAAGAAAGAAAGAAAGAAAAAGAAAGAAATTGGGGCTGGAGAAATTGCTTAGTGGTTAAGGCACTTGCCTGCAAAGCCAAAGGACCCAGTTTCAATTCCCCAGGACACATGTAAGCCTGATGCACAAAGGGGCACGTGCATCTAGAATTCATTTGCAGCGGCTGGAGGCCCTAGCACACCCATTCTCTCTCTCTCTCTCTCTCTCTCTCTCTCTCTCTCTCTCCCACTGCCTATTTCTCCACCTTTCTCCTCTTTCTCTTTCTATCTCTCAAATAAATAAAGAAAAATATTTTTTTAATAAAATTAATGGCTGGAGAGATTGCTCAATGGTTACAGGTGCTTGCTTACACAGCTTTCTGGCCTGGGTTCAATTACCGAGGTAAAACTGATGGGCATTTACTTTCAGCAGCAAGAAATCCTGCCAATCCCCCCTAAATACATACATGCACACACATAAATAAACACAAATGAAATTAAAACATACTAATAATGCATCTGTATGTCTTCAAAGGCCTGAAAAATCATAATCAAATCACTGGAGCTATCAAGTGAGACATTGATCATCTTTTTTTAATACCTTCTACTTTAGCTTGCTTGCCAGCATATCCCTGGTGTCCATATATTAGCTGTGTAAAAGGGATAAAAAGAAAGGTTGACTCTCTTAGAGATACATTGCCAAGTATAATAATTTACAACCCTGTATTTGATTTATGCTGAAAATGTTCTCTATTGTTCTTCCCCCTGCCTCAAATGTAAAGGTATTTGTGCAGTGTATACATGTTTGCATAATCATAACCTGCTCAAGAATAAAAATGGTAGACAGCATGTTCAAAACTCAGGGTGCAGCCAGAGGCATAATGCACTGTCATCATCCTGCATTGATCTTTAACCTAGGTGTGGTGTGATGGACACTGTGGCTCACTGTGGTCCTGCATGATTCACACTCCACATCTAGTGTACATTGGAGGTGTATAGTGAGAAGTAGTTTAAAAGAGCAAGTGTTAGACAAAGAAAATACTTAGTAAGGGACTCTGTCAACAAATTTTAGCCCCTCCTTCCTGCTATGTAACTCCTATCCTTTGAGGTAGACAGAATTTGAGATCAGAGTGGTAGAAACCAAATAATTTGTCTGTTGTTTGGGAATAGGCTCCAGAGCCTATAAAAGATTCAACTCCTACTTCCCCTTAGGAGAGGTATCCAACTGGTATTAATATTTTAGAAATACTAGAAGGTAGAAGAGGGGTCATTATTCATCACTAGCACCTCCATGGTACTAAAATTAAATAATAGTTTTTTTTAAGACAGAATTGCAAGAGTTGTGGAACTATAAAAAAAAATCCCTCTCTTGGGGATGTTGCATTTTTTGCTTTTATCTGTTCTTCTTCTCTTGAGAACATTTTGATTTACTTCTGTGATAAGCTCATAACAACAAGGGAAGCTGGGAGGCAGAGTGAGCCAGACTGAGAGGAAGAGGGCACGGCAGCTTACAAATGAGCCTAAATAAATGTGTCCAGCTTCAAGTAAGACGGTGTTGGGTTTGGGCATGTGTGTCTATGCATACATGTGTGCATGTGTGGGGAGGGGGGGTCCAAAAGTACTGGGATCCCGGACTCCCAAGACAGTGAGATCCATAGGGCTACACAGGCTTGGGGTTTGTTGAGGAGGAACTTTGCATATAAGGTCCTTCTATTCCCTTCATAAGTCAGCCAAAGCCTGGAAATAGAAAAATTGAGCATCTAAGATTTGATACCTGACCATCATCTGGGATTCTAGATCCAACCTGATAGTCTTAAACCTTTCCATACCAAGCCCAGTCCCCACCCTAGTTGTATAACCTCCTCTGACAAATGATGCCACCCAATGGGGACTGCTTTCCTTACTGTGCAACAGAAACCATAGTAACTCCCTGGTAAACCCCCCGCCCCACCCCCCGCCAGCCTCAGTGCAGACCCTGGTATTCACGGGAGTGAATTCACTGAGGAGTGATCATGGTTATTTCCAAGAATGCTGCCTAAAGATTTTTTTTTTTGAAAGTCCTAATAGTTTTCTTCTCCCTGACTTTTTGATGTTGTTGTATTTAGATGCATTCTGATTATATTGTCAACATTTATTGATTGCCTACTGTGTGCTGGTCACAGTCTTGTGTTTTTGTGCCCAGCTCCTTTCTGTTCTCCCCAGGACCTCAAGAGCTCAGACCCATTACCCACATGTAATTGAAAGATGCTCAGAAAGATGAAAATAGGGCTGGAGAGTTGGCTTAATGGTTAAGAGGTTTGCCTGCAAAGCCAAAGGACCTTGGTTGGATTTACCAGAACCTACTTAAGCCAGATGCACAAGGGGTGCACCCATCTGGAGTTCATTTGCAGTGGCTGGAGGCCCTGGCGTATCCATTCTCTCTCTCTCTCTCTCTATCTCTATCCCTATCTCTCTCCCTCTTTCTCTCAAATAAAAATAAAACCATATTTTTAAAAAGTTTAAAAAGAAAGATGCAAATATTTGCCCAGAATACAAACCAAGGATTCATTAAAGACAAAGTACAAAATGACCAGGAAGCCGTTTTCTAAGCCCCTGCCCTGCAGAGGCAAGAATGGGAGAATGAGTCTTCCCCCGCAGACACAGAGGCACAGAGAATGAGAATGAAGCCTTGTCCAGCTGATGAGGAGAGACTGACCATGCTGGGTTTCAACAGGTGTCCCCAGAGAGTGCTTCTTTCTGCTCCAGCTTCACACAGGCCTCAAGTACTCCAAGCTTCAGACTTAGGGAGTCATAGTGGCTGGGAGGTAGATAGGACCTCAGAGTCTCTGCTGTCAGTGGACTGTGCAGCATCTTTGTGGGGTGACAGCATGAGCCTGGGTACATGGAGCACACTGTCCTTTGCCACACAGGCAAGCTCTCCACAGAACTACTTTTAGCTTTTAGCTGAAATCTGTTTGTTTCAAGAATGGCATCGATTGCCTTTTCCACAACAAGGTCTAGCCAATATGTTCTGCTAGTGTTTAGATGATGCTGTAAACTGTACCTCCCAGCCCATAACTTCAAGTTCCAGCCATGTGCTGGAATCTATCGTGCACAAACCTCCTCACTTTGCTTTCAAATGTGCCTCTCTCTCTTCTTTGGTTCCCTGGCTGTACATGGCCTCCATCATCCTGTATCTCACTGGTATAGGATCTATCACACAGACACGGGCTACTTAGGAGTGAACACCCACAGTGCATAGCAGTTGAGTTAACCCAAGTGTGTTTAGGGGAAACAGTCATCTAACGTAAGCAGAACCTGAAACCCACAGAACCCCCACCAAGAGACTAGCATGGATAGCACATCCTTTAAAATGCTCTCCCACAGCCTTTACTCAGTGATAGCCGGTATGATCTTCTCTTGCTGAAATTCATACTAGGGAAAATAACATGTTTTTAGAAGGCCATGTCTTTAGAATAGATATTCATCCCAGTTGATCTCAGTCTATATTTGGCCTATAAATGTTTAGGGAGCAAAGTATGTGTGTGTGTGTGTGTGTGTGTGTGTGTGTGTGTGTGTGTGTGTGCGTTTCACTGGGATAACTGAATTAGAAGCACCACTCAAGGTGAATCTCTTGAAGCATTCCAGCATATCTCTTGAACTCAAGGCCAACAAGCAAAGTTGAGTCCTTACCAGAAACTGACAAGTCATCTTTAAACCATGGTGATTCTATATGTTTATTGCATTATGCATTCATTTCTCTTCTGATCATAGGGTCTCTCATGTCAGCTTTTCTTTACATAACTTCTTTACTTATTATATATATTTGCATGCTTACCATAGACCATGCATTGTTCATAGCAGTGAACACAACTGAAACCCCTATTAATGTGGAAATTATATTTAGGTGGTAAATACAGACAACAGCCATAAAGATGCCAGGTGCTAAGGGCTCTATAAAGACAAATGAAATAAGACAGTAGTCACAGAGGATGATGTTGGAAGGGAAGGTACTGACATCTGTTTTAATAATTACTTATTACACATTTAGCTTATTCCTAGGTGATGTTTTGCATATGTATGTGTGTATATATGTAGGTGTATTCATATGTTCATGGACACATATGTCCGTGTGCACACATGTGCACAAGCATGTGGAGGTCAGTAGTTGAAAGAAGATATCTTTTGAGACAGGGTCTCTCTCTGGACCTAAAGCTCACTGATTTAGCTAGATTAGCAGCTTAGCAAGTCCTGGGAATCCTGCCTCCACTTCTGCAGTGCTGGGATTGTAGTCATGTGCTACCAAGCCTAAGATTTTATGTGGGTTCTGGAAATCTGAACTAGGCTCCTCATGCTTGCAAGGCAAACACCTTACTGTCTGCGCCATCTCCTCAGCCCCATTCTTAAGTCTTTAATGAGGTGGCAGGGAGGTTCTCTCTGAATAGTTAACCACACAATGAGCCATGCAGATGTCCATTTGGTCAGATACTGGTGAATTGAAGGCAGTGGGGAAGAAGTAGTGATACTTCAGTATGTGAGCACATTTTAGAGACCAAAGGTAAGATATAAGGCCATAGAGTGGTGATGTATATTATTTTGAACTTGAGCCAGCTTTACTCATTACTGCCTTTTGGTTTTCCTTGTATATGAATTTCCTTATGAAGGTCTCTGCTCACAGTCCAGTAAGGTCTCCTCACATTGGCTACAGACTCAACTTCCAAACTGAGAAAGATTAGGATTCTGACCCAATATTAGGCTTACTAGAGAAATGATCTGATCTGACTTGTCAGGCTCCGCTTTTTAAATGGGGACTTCTGGGTCAGAAGTTGGTAAGATATATAGATAGACCAGAGCATGACACTTTGAGAGGAAACAACAGCAAAGAAGGATGAAAGAATGTGGATGGATGAAGCACAAGTTGAGGCTAGAAACAGCAGCAGAGATGCAGCTATGAAAAGGCCAAACACTCGGGCTTTTCCTGATATGAAAAGGGATGGGGGCCATGGAAGGTGTTCATCAAGCTAGGATGCAATTGTGAGAAATCAGAGCTGCTTTAGGGGATACAGACCTCGAAGCTTTGCACACATCCTTCCAATCAAGGTACACACAACTCAGACCCAGAATGTTTGGGTTTTCAGTGAAGACAATTGAAATTTTATTTATTTTTGACATTATTTATTTTGCTAGCATAAGTCTTAGTATTCAAGTCTGTTCTGAATTATAAGAAGAAGAAATGCTGAAAGATTCAGTGGAAAAGCAACCCACGTGAATTTCCAGGGGGAGATGGTTCAATTGTTCGTTGATTACTTGCAAATGGGAACAGCTCTGGGTTCGTAATGTTGATTTGGTTATGCTGCGTTCTCTGAACTGTGGTTCAAATGAGTGCATAAATATTTGGTTTAACCTTTCTCTTGGACCTGTAAAATTTGAACTTATAGAGGAGACAGGAGCAGAGCTACAGTAGGAAAGAAAAGTTTGGCAAGTCAATAAGATGCTAAATATGTATATTCAACATTGTCAAAGGGCATGATTAATTTATTATCCTTTTAGACAGCAAAAGGTTGCAGAAACCTCCAAATTATGCCATTACTATGACAAAGCTTGGGGTTGGAGGAAGTTAAAGATGTTCCTGCCAGGAATCTGATGTAAAGAGAGAATGGTGACTTTTGGATACATATAAATAAATCTAGGAAGTCTTTAATTTTCACTCTGCTAATGACATGAGCTTGAGGTGAAGATTTCTGTTCAATCTTCATGGAGGGACTATGACACAGATAATTCACTTGAGAGGTGCTCTCTCGGTACCAGACTCCACACCTATTGATGCAACTCCCATGGATGCTCTATACACCCTATACATGCAATCAGTTCGCCATGTGAATTATGGCTTAACTCCATGAGCTTTGAATGATGTAAGTTATGTTGAATTGAGCTAAACTCAGTTACTGGGATAAAGTGATTGCTCAAAAATTTGTCAAGTGAATCATCTCAATGCTTCCCCAAGGAGGTGACACCTTGGGGTGTCAATGAGAATGGACAGCAGACTGAGTCCAAGTCTCAAAAGATGCTCTGACCATAGCCTGTGAAATAACTGGAGTGCAACATGGGTGGTATGTGGTCTCAGGTTTGATCATCTCTACCATCGATCTCCAGAACATGTTCATCCTTCACTACTGAAAGCTCATAGTCATGACCCAGTAATGTACCCTTTCCCCACACTGGAAATCTCTAGTTTACCTTCTGCCCCTATGAATTTCACTTCCCTAAGTGCCTCATAAAAGTGGCATCATGTAGCACATGTCCTTCTTTGACTTAGCATAGGATGTCCAGGTTTCATACATGTTGGGGCATATATCAGAGCCCCCATCCTTTTCAAGGCTGACTGTATACCCCACATTTTATCATCTGTTGGACACTCAAGTTGCTTTTACATTTTGACCACTGTACATGATACTCATTCCTTCCCAGATTTCTGTCCATGGGTCCTATAATAAAGATAATAATATCACAGTTGGCCAATAATAAATGTTTTAGAAACTTCTAAAAAGTGGAAATGTAATAATCCACTTTATCATATGTTAGGAGCAAAATAATGAAAATCACTGTAAATTATTGGAAAATAACAGATGTCATCTAAAAAATAAATAACTAAAAAATGCCTAACTCCCATACAAAATAACTAATAAAAAAATATGTCACCAGAAAAGAGTATAAAACCATGAAAAACAAAAAATTAAAGACTGTAGAGGTGAGGATATAGCACAGTCAGTAGAGTGTATGCACAAAGCTCTGGGTTCAATCTTCAGCA
Organism: Orientallactaga sibirica; assembly: GCA_036365145.1. Taxonomy (NCBI): domain Eukaryota; kingdom Metazoa; phylum Chordata; class Mammalia; order Rodentia; family Dipodidae; genus Orientallactaga; species Orientallactaga sibirica. Next base: position 29,567,866 of record JAEOAD010000017.1, on the reverse strand, counting down.
CAGTATAAATAAGATGTAATGGCATGTGCCTATAATCTACCACTCAAGATATGCAAGTAGGGCTGGAGAGATGGTTTAGTGGTTAAGACATTTGCTTGTGAAGCCTAAGGACCCATGTTCTACTCCTTAGCTCCCATGTTAGCCAGATGCACAAAGGTGAGGCAAGCACAAGCTTTCACATGCCCACTAGGTGGCACAAGCATCTGAAGTTCAATTGTAGTGGCTGAAGCCCTGGCATGCTAATTCTCTCTCTGTGTCTAAAATAAAAAATAATTAACTAAAAATACATACATATATAAACCACAATTGAGAATTAGCATTTTCAGATTCCCTCAGAGGACCTATCAGATGATAAACATAATGACTACAGGTGAGGCAGTAAATGGCACACGGAGTTAAAAGAACATTCTAAATTTGTATGTGCACTCAGGTCCAATAATTTGTCTTATATGTGTAATTTTTTTTTACCATATTAAGAACATAGGCCCTTTTATAAAATTAAAAATTTTATAAAGTTTTTGGGAAAAAGTATCCTCCATACCTTCATATCCCAAAGAAATATACTGTTCAACTGTGAGGTAGTCCCTTGAGTAGATTTGAGGAGGAAGAAACATCTGATTATTTTCTGATTTTGTTTCTTTGTTTTTTTATTTTGTTTTTAGTACTAGGCATTGAACCCTGGCTTTGCATATGCTAGGCAGCCTTTCTGCAACTGAGTGATCTACATCCCCAGACTTCTTATTTTTTTTAATATTTTGTTTATTTATTTTTATTTATTTGAGAGAGAGAGAGAGACAGGCAGATAGTGGGAGAATGGGTGCACCAGGGCTTCTAGCCACTGCAAATGAATTCCAGATAGATGCACCACCTTGAGCATCTTGCTTAATGTGGATACTGGGGAATCAAACCTGGGTCCTTTGGCTTTGCCAGCAGCACCTTAACAACTAAACAAACAATCCTGTCCCTTCTTAATTTTTTAATTTTATTATTTTAAATTTTTCATTGCATGTAATCACTGGACAAGATACTGTGTTTCCCAAGAACATTTCATACAAGTCTGTATTGTATGCTGAACACATTACTTCCCATGCACTCTGCCCTTCCCTCACTGCTGCCTCTCCATCCATCAGTCCCTTTTGTTCCTCTAGATGAATTTGCTTCCACTTTCATGTCATCTTTATGCACATGATTTTATGTATCTAGAACCACAGAGAAAATACATGTGACATTTTCTTCTGAGACAAGCTAATTCACTTAATATAATTATCTCCAATTTCCTTCTTTATGGATTAAAACTATATTATATATCTATATAATATATGCATGTCATACATGTGTATATATATATATATATATATATATATATATATATATATATGTATGTAAAGAGAGACATTTTCCTTAATTATTCTTCTGCTGTAAGACACCTAGTTTGGTGTCATAATTTAACTATTATGAAATAATGCTGCAATAAACATAGATGTGCAAGTATCTCTGTGATATCTTGACTTGGGTATCCTTATGGTAAATACCTAACAAGGTATAGTTGGTCATATGGTAGATCTATTTTTAGTTTGCTTTTTTTTATTATTTGAAAGAGACAGAGAGAGAGGAAGAGGCAGGCAGAGAGAGAGAATGGACGTGCCAGGGCCTCTCAGCTGTTGTGAACGAATTCCAGATGCATGCAGCCCCTTGTGTGCATGTGTGACATTGTGCGCTTGCGTTGCTTTTGCATCTGGCTAAACACAGGAACCAGATATTTGAATAAAAATTCTTAGGCTTCGCAGGCAGGCCCCTTCACTGTTAAGCCATCTCTCAAGCTCTATCTTTAGCTTTTTGAGTAGCCTCCATCCTGATTTCCATAGTGGCTGGACAGTTAACAGTCCCACCAGAAGTGTAGAAGTGCTCCCTTTTGTCCACAACCACAGTCGTCAGCACTTCTTGTTTTTGTAATGACTGCCATGCTGACTGAGTGAATGGGATCTCAAGGAAGCTTTAGTTTGCATTTCTCTGCTGCCTAGGCCACTTTTTACTTTTTATTTTGAGCCAAAGTTTCATATGGCTCAGGCTGTCCTTAAACTCACTCTGTAGCCCAGACAGGCCTTAGATTTGTGATCATCCTGCCTCAGCCTACCCTTCGAGCTAGAATCAAGGGCCTGTACCACTTTCTAGTTTACTTGGAAAGAAGGTATCTGTTTAAAAAGTGCTTTGGGGAATTATATAAATGGGGAGGGTACTAAGTACCTCTGTACTCTTACCAAACCCTAGGAAGCTAACCTGGAGAAACTGAAGAAAGAAATATACAGAGATACCCACGACACACATGTAACATACCTGCATTTCCAGAGAGGGAGTGGGGGGATTAGGAAAACAGGCCTTATTTTCTTTTTCAAGGTAGGGTCTCACTCTAGCCAGGCTGACCTGGAATTCACTCTGTATTTTCAGGGTGGCCTTGAACTCACAGCGATCCTCCTACCTCTGCCTCCCAAGTGCTGTAGTTAAAGGCATACACCACCACACCCAGCTTATTTTTATTCTTAATTTGTGACTTTATGAAGCATTTTGTGATCATATATAATATATACGATATAATATATAAATAATGAAAATAAAGTTACACTTCTTGACATAAAACATTCATCAAGTGTCCTCTACATTCAAATGTGAAATAGAATTAGACATGAACAGTAGGAGGGATCATTACCACTGTCCACTGAGAGGCAGTCTTCTCTCTCTGCTCAACAAACCTTAGGTTAAGCAGGAAGAGGTCAAGTGTCTGGACAGCACGGGGTTCAGGAAGATGAAGATGGATGGGTCCCCAGGAGACAGATGGCTCACATAAGTCCAGGGAGACTGGGTGCAACTCAGTAGCTCATGGGTGGAGAAGCAGGTAGAAACCTATCCCTCCAGGAAGAACCCTGGGATTTTGCCTTTAAAGCAATGATAAGCCATAGAAAGTTATAATCCTCTAGTCAGGTTTTCTTGTAGAATGACTACTCTTGTTACAATTAGGTAAGAAGGTGGGAAAGAGAATAGTGAGTGGGATGGAGGCCAGCTAGAAAACTCCTGTACTAATCTCTCATACGTAATGTATCTGCTTACTGAACCTGAAATGTGTGTCCTCCACCAACACAGCCTTGGAGACCAATGCAGGCAGCTATTGCCAGTGGAGATCTTTATGGCAGTACTCAGCCATCACATGCAACTGTGTCATTTTGCTATGTCACATACATCGTCCATAGACCAGAAGTAAAGAAAAATGGCTTGATTCCACTTAAGGAGAAATCGAAGCCCACACAGAAGCACCAGAATGTTGATTAAAAACAACACTCACTAAAGGCAATGAGGTGTGAAGGGAGTGCATTTCTCTATTGCATTTGGGATCGGGGAAAGGACAAGAGGACAGGCCAGTCCACTGTGACCACACACAGCTGTGAATACACATTGGTGTGTCCAGTGTCCTATGGTTTTCGAAGATGTTGGCGTTAGGGAAAACTGGATAAAGGGTATGTGGAAACCAAATTGCTATTTTGTAACATTTCTATAAGTCCAAAATTATCATACTCCAAAAGTTTATATAGCCATACATAATACATACATACATACATACATACATACATACACACATATGTGCCAAGTACATTCTGGAGGAAAAATGCAAAATAATTTATATATAATGATCTAATTTACATGAAAATTATCACATATATTGCTATGAATTTGTATAAATTCATGCAATAGTGTTTTAAGGCCAGACATGGTAGCATACATCTGTAATCCCAGCGCCTAGGAGTCATGTGTTATTGAAAGTTCAAGGCTAACCTGGGTGAGCCCAGGTGACATAGCAAGACCCCATCTCAAAAAAGCAAAACCAGAGGCTGGAGAGATGGCTTAGCAGTTAAGGCAGTTGCCTGCAACACCTAAGAAACGAGGTTCAATTCCCCAGAACCCATGTAAGAATTCCCTAGCAACCATGTAAGCCAGATGCACATGTTGGCACATATGTTTGGAGTTCATCTGCAGTGACTTGAGGTCCTGGAATGCCTGTTCTCTCCCTCTCTCTCTCTCCTCTCTCCCCTTATAAATAAATATTTTTTAAAAAAAAATTAAGACTAGATCTGGGGAGATTGCTCAGTGGGTAGAGAACTTGCCTGAGTTTGGAAAGTCAGTACCCACATAAACAGCCAGATGTTTTGGCAGACATCTGTAACCCCAGCCATGTCTATGGGTAACAAGGGAGGAGGAGACAGCAGCAGCAGCTGTTGTAAGCTAGCTTGGTTAAAGCCACAGTGTACAACGTGAGACCCTCTCAAAGAAGGTATAAGATGAGACTGACACCCACAAATTATCCTCAGACCTCCACACATGTGCTGTGGCGTGTGTATACCTACAGTCACACACATGAACACACACATACAACACATACACCAAAGAACAAAAATTGTACCAGTTACTTTTCTTATTGCTGTGACCAAATGCCTGATAAGAAGCAACTTAAGGGAGAAAGGGTTTGTTTTGGCTTATGGTTCAAGGGCCCAACCCCTCATGGTGGGGCAGGCATGGCAGCAGGAACAGGAGGCACTGGCTACATTGTATCCATAACCAGGAAGCAGAGATACTGAATAGGAAATGGAGCCAAGCTATAAAGCATCAAGACCTGTCTCCAGTGATGGACTTCCCCTTCCAAAGTTTCTACAACCTTCTTACACAGCACCATAGCTGGGAGCCAAGTATTCACCCTTGAGCCTAGGAGGGACATTTCACACTCAAAGTAACACACAATCCAAACAACAACAGCAAAACAACCTGATAAACAGCCATTGGTGGTTATTTATAAGCAGAAAACAAATGAGAACAGGACTTAGCAGAGAAGAACCAAGTGGGCACTGGCTGTGTCTACACCACACCACATGACAGTGTATGAGATGGATACAACAGGAATGTCCTTTGAAACTCGGACTAAGTAGTCAAGACTTGCTTTAGGCCTTTGTCCTTCCTGTCCCTGCCTGGATGCTGAGGACTCTGGTCCCAGCTGCCCCAGGCCACCTGTACAGCCAGCGAGGCAGCCTCTGACCCTCCGGGATGCAGGAGGGTTCTGAGTGCAGTTTTTGGGCTCTTGCAGGGAGATGGCACCTGGGCACCAAATCCTTTCTGGTCATTAATTCTTTTTTTCCATTCCAACTCAGAGGACAAGAAAAGAAAAAAAAAAATCCCACTGTGAAAGGAAGTGTTGAATTACAGAGGATAATAGGAAAGACTCACTAATTGTGAAGCCTGCTATGTGGAATAATGGGTGTGAACAGCTGCTGCAGGCGGCAGGGTTGGTTCTGGCCAGAGGAGTGCATTGGTTTCTTTTATGTCATCCTGTCTAACAACAGCAGCAAGCCTCAAGACTTGGCCCTCAGCCACAACATACGAGAATGCAGGCTCAGTGCAATGGACAGGTTGGAGTAGCAACAGGGGTGACACCTGGGGCCCCACATCACATGAATAAGGTGATTTGGTATCTCACCTGAGCTGCAGGAACTCTTGGTCACCTGAAGCACATGCTTAGCTGAGAGCTACTTACACATTGCATGCACACCTCCCCAGCTCAGTGAGGCAGCGGGTTAGGCAGGGGCAGGCCTGAGATTCCTCCTGAATAGGTGTTGAACTGAGATGCTGAAGTTTCTCCTGAAGAGCCTCTCTACTCCCATACTTTCTTCTTGAAGGCTCCTGCAATCTCCAGAGCCTCTCCCACAAGTGGAGATGGTAGATAGGTGCCTGGAGAAACACTGATTCTGCTTGACTGATTTCCTAGAGAACAGGCTCTCAAAAGTGTCTCTGTTAGCATTTTGTTTAAAATAGAAAGAAGGTAAAAAACAAGCCCAGTATATTTTCAGCAGAAGCTCCAACAGGTAGCTGGGGAACCAGCTTCATTAAGGAAGTGCAGGCATTGGCTGTAGCCTGTGCAGAGCAGAAGTCCGTGTGTGTGTGTGTCTGTGTGTCTGTGTGTGTCTGTGTCAGAAGAACAAGGATAATCCTCAGCTTTCTAGGTTCAGAGTTGTGGGTTCAGGAGGTCTGCAGACTTTATTTCCACTTATCCCAGGGGAGGCTGATGCTGACCAGGAGCCACATCTCTAGAAGATGTAGAGAGGATGATGGCCCACCACCTGGACAAGTGCTCTTGAAAAGTTCAGCACTCTGGGGACACCATGCCTAATGGCAGGTGTTCCTTCAAAGTACACTCACCTTTGAGGTTGAGGCAGTTTCATCACATTGATTAAAAAGCTGGACCAGAAGAGAAGAGAGGGAGGGAACAGAGGGGTAGGGAGGGAGGGTAGGGGATGCGAGGGTAAGAGCAGAACAGAGCAGTGCTAAACAGGGGCCCACTGGATGGAAGGCTTGCTCTGCCCCAGAGGAAATAACTCCCTTCCATCCAGCATCAAGTCTGGAGACCACAAGGTCAAGTGGCTCAAGCTCTGTGAGAGGGAGGGAGGAAATGATTCACACCTTGGCAGTGGGGAAAAAATGTTTCTCCCAGAGAATTTCTGTCTAGAGTTCACTTGTGGTGCTAGGCAACAGTGAAGAAGCAGGAGATGGAGGTGTTGGCCAGAGAGGCCAATCCACCTTTAGCTCCATTTCTTCCAGAAGGTCTGAGGGCTGTGCCCCACCCTCTCTGATCAGGGAAGTGTCAGGACAAGAATAAAGAGCAGGACTGGAAAGATATCTTAGTGGTTAACATGCTTGCCTGTGAAGCCTAAGGACCTAGATTCAGTTCCCCAGTACCCATGTCAACCAGATGTACAAGGTGGCACATACGTCTGGAGTTATTCACAGTGGCTGGAGACTCTGGCCCACCCAATCTCTCTCTTTCTATCTGTCTCTCTCTTAAATACATAAATAAACAAACAAAAAAACAAACAAATAAATAAATAAATAAATAAATTTCTTTTTTATTGACAACTTCTATACTTACAGACAATAAACCATGATATTTCCCTCCCCTCCCCCCATTCCCCTTCAGAACTCCATTCTCCATCATATCCCCTCCCTCTCTCCATTAGTCTCTCTTTTAATTTGATGTCATCATCTTTTTCTCCTATTATGAGGGTCTTGTAAAGGTATTGCTAGGCACTGCAAGGTCATGAATGTTGAGGCTAATTTCTGTCTGAACAGTTGCATTATAAGGAGTCATATCCTTCCTTTGGATCTTATGTTCTATCCGCCCCCTCTTCCACAATGGACCCTGTGCCTTGGAGGGTGTGACAGAGACGTTTCAGTGTTGGGCACTCCTCTGTCCCTTCTTCTCAGCACTATGTTGTCTTTTGGGTCATCCCAATGGTTATCTCCATCTAAAAAGAGAAGTTTCTCTAACCAGATGTGAGAATAGCATTAATATGTGAATATGAACATTAAGTGTAGTGCTTTCAGGGCAGTTTGGTGGGAATAATATATATATTTAGCCAGACAAGAGCAGGCTTTATAGCCCTAAGGCTCATGACCTCCCCTGCCATAGACTTTTGACTAGTTTTTTTCAGTACCAGGTATGTATTCCCTCCATAGAGCAGGCCTTCAGTCCAATTAGGGAGCAATTGGTTTCCCCAAGAGCAGACATGCCACTATTGCACGCATTCAGTCATTGGGCCTATCTGGCCAAACTTGGGGTTTCCAGTGTCCACTAATTTCACCACTGTTGATTTATGTCTCCCATATGCTGCATGCAGTGCAGCTTTTTCCAGCTTTCAGTTGGCTGGTCTACAGAGAGAATATTTTCTGCTCAGCACCAGCTTGCTTTCTCAGTGACCTTGCCACTCAGGCAAGAGATGTCTTCAGCAATAGGGTCTTACCATCTGCTTCTCAAAGGAAATCAAGGGCCTTGGCAATAGCCTTTAATGTTTTGGAGGCTACAGGACAACAAATCACTGGAAGGTATCCCAGCCCAGGCACTGAAAATTTTCTAGTAACAATCTATAGCTTCTAGATGCGCCATTATTCAAAAAAGAAGGTTTACATAAGTCTTGAATATCTTGAATATCTTGAATTTTGATTGACCCTCCCTGTAATCTGTTCTTCTACTTACATATATACAATATCATCCACTTAAGTCCTTCCCTCTCCTCCCTCCCTTATAGCCTTTTACCAGCTTACTGGCTTCTGCTACTGATGTTTGGTTCCAGCTCACATACAAGTCTATACATTTGTAACTAGGACTAAGTGAGGTAACCTAGACCCAGAAAGCCAAACATTGCATGTTCTCTCTCATAATTTTTTTATATACAAAGGACTGAAGAGATGGCATAGCAATTAAGATGCCTGCCTGCAAAGCCAAAGGACCTGGGTTCAATTCTCCAGGACCCAGGTAACCAGATTCACAAGGTGACTCATACGTCTGGAGTTTGTTTACAGTGGCTGGAGGCCCTGGCATGCCCATTCTCTCTCTCTACCTCATAAATAAATAAATTACTTACTTAATTTAAAAAATTGTTTTTTTGTTTTGTTTTGTTTTGTTATTTCAAGGTAGGGTCTCACTCTAGCCCAGGCTGACCTGAAATTCACTATGTAATCTCAGGGTGGCCTCAAACTCATGGTGATCCTCCTACCTTTTCCTCCCAAATGCTGGGATTAAAGGTGTGTGCCACCATGCTCGGCTTAATTTAAGAAATTTGTAAAATCCAGGCATTGTGGTACACACCTTTAATCCCAGTAGTAGGAGGATTGCTGAAAAAAAAAAAAAAAAAAGAGCATAGCATAGAAAGCTCTTCCTGGTGTGTCCTCACCCTCCAGCCTGTATGTGGCAGGCTGGTGTCCTGGCAAAAGGCTGCTCCTCACCATGTTCATATGCTGAGACTGTCTTCTGGGTTAAGAAGAGCTGTTTCAGGGCTGGAGAGATGGCTTAGTGGTTAAGGCATTTGCCTGAAAAGCCAAAAGACTTTGGTTCAATTCCCCAGAACCCATGTAAGCCACATGCACAAGGTGGCACACATATCTGCATGTCTCTCTCTCTCTCTCTCTCTCTCAAATAAATTGATGAAAAAAAATAAAATATTAAAAAAGAAGAGCTGTTTCAGGTATGCTTGCGGGAGGAGGGAGGGAGTTTGAGTCCACATGGGGGGGAAAGGGGAACCATAGACTGGTGACAGGGAAAAGTCAAGTGGGCTGGCTTCCTTGGCCACCTTATAGCTTGTTTCCAGGGAAAACCCTTCTGACACCAGAGAGGTTTGTGAGTTTTGTTTTAAAAAGTAAATCTGGGGGCTGGAGAGATGGCTTAGTGGTTAAGCGCTTGCTTGTGAAGCCTAAGGACCCCAGTTCAAGGCTCAGTTCCCTAGTACCCACGTAAGCCAGATGCACAAGGTGGCGCATTCATCTGGAGTTCGTTTGCAGTGGATGGAGGCCCTGTTGTGCCCATTCTTTCTCTCTCTCTGCCTCTTTCTCTCTCTGTCTGTCGCTCTCAAATAAATAAATAATAATTTAAAATTTTTTAAAAAGTAAATCTGTCACCTTAGAAAGGGATTTCTTTTCTTTTTTAAATTTTATTTATTTATTTGAGAGAGAGAGAGATACAGAAATAGGCAGGTAGAGAGAGAGGGAGAGAGAGAGAATGGGTGAGCCAGGGCCTCCAACCACTGCAAATGAACTCCAGATGCATGCACCCCCTTGTGCATCTGGCTTATGTGGGTCCTGGAGAATCGAGCCTCGAACCGGGGTCCTTAGGCTTCATAGGCAAGCGTTTAACCGCTAAGCCATCTCTCCAGCCCAAGGATTTCTTTTCTACATTATAGCTAAGATTTTTTTTATACTTGAAGGTGTCCATCTGACCCATGGCCAACAATGGAGTAATTGTATTATGATTGTTGCAATTAGTATTGCAGTGATGAAATATGCTTTATTGAGCCCCTTTTAATATATTTTTATAGATACTGTCTCTTTTTTCTCCTGTCTTTCTGTCTTCCTTCCTTTCTTTCCTTTCTTTTATACTGGAGATTGAACTCAGGGTCTCAAGCATGCTAGACAAGCACTCTACCACTGAGACATACTCCCCAGAATGTTTATTTTGGTCTCACTGAGTTGTCCAGGTTGGCTTTGAACTCATTCTATAGCCCAGGAAATACTTGAATGTGTGATCTTCCTGCCTCAGCCTTTTAAGTAGCTTAGATTACAGATATATGCCATCACACCCAAGTACTTTGTCTCTTTAACCCGTCAAAAGTCCTGGGAAAGTATAGAGGTTTTTACCCCATTTTGCACACAAGGAAGTTGAGAACTATAAAAGCACATGGATGGCCATTGGCAAAGGCTGTGTCTGTTTGTGTGAACAGTGGCATACCTCACTGAGCTCACACCTGCTATGTGCTGACCGCCAGGTTCAGCAGGGAGCCCAGGAAGATGACTCTTGATCTCCTGAAACTTCCAAGTAGAGGAAAATGGTCAGGTGGATCAACTCAAATGGTAATTAAAAAGTTCTTTTCCTCTAAAGCTATCATGTCTTTGTTAAATATATATGTATATATATTTTGCAAGCAGAGAGAGACAAAGAAAGAATGGGTGCACCAGGGCCTCTAGCTACTGCAAATGAACTCCAGACACATGTGTCAGTTTGTGTATCTGGTTTTATGTGGGTACTTGAGAATTGAACCTGGGTCCTTGGGCTTTTCAGGCAAGCACTTAACCACTTAATGATCACATTTTCCATTAATTTCAAAAATGCAAACAGAGATAATTGTTTAATTAAAACCGTCAGTGTATTTCAATAAGGAGCATTTTAAATCAGAGAAAAGAAATCATACATTGTCGTATGGAATTGTCTTGCTGTGTGCCTCAACTGGTTCTGCTGGGTAACCCGCCATGATATTCATGCTACTTTAGACACTACTGCCACCTGGTGTCTAAAAGCAGAATTGCAGGCTTGGAGCTGAGGTGCAGGCCCCAAGAGGATGCTTGTCAACTTCCAACTCTTCCATTAGGCCCTTTTGTTCATTTATAAAGTAGTTGCAACTAATCCCATGTCATCTTGCTTTTTCCCTATGCCTTCATTATGTATTATGTTCATGGTCATTAGACTGTTTTGTTATAACCAAATTAACATTGGCAGTACTGTTAGCAAAGTAACATTGAATATGGATAAATGCGTGAGTATAAATTCAAGAACTAGCTTATACAAATATTAATCATTTCTTGAACTGCACGACCTCAAATTCTATGGAAAAGACACCGCATAATTTTGACCCTTAATTTTTGATTCACCTCTACTCAAACTGTGATCATAACTTACCATTTCTAGAATTTTCCTTTTTTTGCATATGTATGTGCATGTCGTGTGCCTGAATGTGTGTATGTATGCTTGTATGTGTGCACGGCTATGCATGTATATGTGTTATGTATGTGGAGAGCGGAGTTCTGTGTTGGATGTTTTCTTCTGTTGATCTCCATCTGTGTGTGTGTGTGTGTGTGTGTGTGAGAGAGAGAGAGAGAGAGAGAGAGAGAAAGGGTCTATCATTGAACCTGCAGCTTACTGATGTACTAGACTATATAGCCTGCAAGCCCCAGGGACCATCCTGTTTCTCCAGAGTGGGGTTTATAGGCACTCACCATTATGACCAGCTGGGGGTCTAAACTCAGGCCCACCGTTAAGCACTTTCCATGTTGAGTCATCTTCCTAGTTCCCATTTCTAGAATTTTCTAGACTCTCTCTCACCTGCTGCTGCCCCTGTCTTTACTGCTCCATATTCCTGAACTACCATCCTCTATCTTCTGAACTTCCTTTTCAATGTCTATCCTAGGTTGGCGATCAGAAAGGATAGTGTTGCACAGCTGCCTGAAGAGCCAGAAGAAGGGTTCTAAATCTCATTTTCATCTCTATTTAAGAATGGTGACCAGGCAGCTTGCATAATGCCTTGGTCTCTGAGGTTTTATCCTTTAAACCCTAAAATGACACATCTCTGTCCCCGGCAATGTTCGAAGGCTTAAAGAAAATAGATGCAAAGCAAAGGCTGGTATTTAGGGGAGCGATGAGGAAAGAGGCACTGGTGATGAAGGGTACTCATCAATACTTTGAACCTTGCTCAGTTTCTGCCAGCAAAGGGATTGGAGAACAAATGAATTCCATGGCCTGTTTGGTATTGCTTGCAAAGAAAAGCAATTCTCTCCTGAAATTAAGAATAATGTAAGTGCCAGAGGGAGGAAGTAGCTCATGTCTTTAATCCCAGCACTCAGGAGGCCGAGGTAGGAGGTTTGCTGTGAGTTCAAGGCCACCCTGAGACTACATAGTGAATTCTAGGTCAGCCTGGGCTGGAGTCAAACCCTGCTTCAAAATCCAAAACAACAATAATAGTACTAGTAGTGATAGTAATATAAGTGCCCAACTGTGAACTTCATAGCGTTATTGGCCTCCTCCCTCTATCACCCTGCATTTCCTTGGTACCACAAGGCTATAAGACTCAATGATTTGCATATGAGGAGGAACAAAGTTTTAAAACGATGCTATTGTGGGTGATGTTGCTTTATGCTGATCTTGATGCATCAGGCACTTTGGTGTCGAACCTGACATTGATGGATTGGTCACCATAGCATGTTTGTGATGGACTTTCTCTGTGTCTTCCACACAATATTAAATGCCACTCTTTCTCTGACCAGGTAGTCGATAGTGACCGACCTGAAGGGTCCAAGTTCCGGCTCACTGGGAAGGGAGTGGATCAAGAGCCTAAAGGAATTTTCAGAATCAATGAGAACACAGGCAGCGTCTCTGTGACACGGACTCTGGACAGAGAAACGATCGCTACTTATCAAGTGAGTACCCCGTGTGCAGGCTCCTGCCCTGTGCAACAAGATGTGGATTTCTGAGCAGTTTCTTCCCACTGAGCTCATTATTTCTGTGGCTCATCAAACTCACAGCTGTGTGGCTTGAGGTACCTCTGTGGGAGCTGAGGTGGAGTGGCACCCTGACAGGGTGACAGTGAGGGTCTCAAGCTCATTAGCAGAGCCACCAGGCTTGAATTAGACTTCAGGTCATGGAGACCAAGAACAGCAGCCCTGAGGGCGCCGCAGATGGGGTCCAAACTCTTAGACTAACCTGCTTTCTAGAGACCCGCGTGATGATGAAGCGTGGTGAGAGGTGTGAACTCGTGGACAAGATGATTCTATTTTTAGAAGTCTATTCCAAAGAAATAAAGAAAATTTGATGCAGCTTTTGTACAACATAGGGCATGGTTCTTAGAGTGGAACGTTGCTGAATAGTGAGCATTAAGGGAATGGTTAAATCGTGGCAATTTCGAAGGTGATTTGGGCAGCCACTTAAAATATTTTTGAAAAGTATTATGTGAAAACAGTAGTGAAATGGAAAGATTCAAGGTATCATGAAATGAAACAGAGTGCACAAACTCATGGTAACCTCATTATGGAGTAAGAACTTGAACATAAAGGAGAGAAGTTCATTTAGAGACACAATGAAAGAAAACTCAGGGTTCGTCGTTATATTCTATTGGAAGTTGTGGATTTTCTGTTTGGCTCTCTTATCTTCTACCTGGTTTGCTGCTAGTTTCAGTGAGGAGAATGCAACAGAACCTGCATAGGCAACATCCTCTGCTGGCTACATGGAGGGTGGCTGTGTGAGGACACATGGTGGGGTCCCCACCTGCTGGCAGGTACCAAGGTGAGCACAGTGCTCTAGAGTCTCCACTCCAGGAGGACGAGGGTGCATCCCAGGCTTCCCTAGGAACTTTGCCAAAAGTATTCTCAGCAGCTGCGGGGGGGGGGGGCGGGGCGGGGCTAGTGGCATGAGCACCAAAGAACAAACTGTATGTGTCCTAGGGGTATCTACTTGTAGAGATTGAATGCGGGGCCCTCAGGAAGCTCAGGCTCCAGCTGGCCGTCACAGTAGTCATAGGTGGGCTCCCTTCAGGATGTGGGGCACCCAACAGCAGACATTGGATTGCTGTCCTCTCCTCTCTGTGGCTATCAGGGGAAAGGCCATAAATAGCAAGGAACTGAGCAAGAGTATAGTAAAACTCATCATTTCTATTTTTTGTCTTGCTATTATTATTACTAACAACATATTTCATATTGATACATGTATCTTTTCCCTAGTCCCTGCCCTCATTCCACTGGGGACGCTCCTCAGTGGGGTTGCAGGTATTCCCTATGGTGTCGTGGGTTATGCATTGTGGGGGCAGCAGTCAGTTATTTTTGTGGGGAGGGAACACCTCTGGGAATGATGTCTCAACCTGTGGTTCTTACAATCTTCCTCCCCCTCTTCTGCAAAATATTTTATTTTTATATATTTCAGAGAGAGAGAGTGGGCCTGCCAGGGCCTCCAGCCACTGCAAATGAACTCTAGACGAATGTGCCACAATGTGCACATGGCTTGTGTGGGGAACAGAATCTGGGTCTTTAGTCTTTGCAGGCAAGCACATAAACTGCTATGCCTTCTCTCCAGCCCCCAAAATTTATGGTTTCTTACCACACTGGCTAAGACTTCTGGGCTCAAGAATCACCATCTAAAGCTGGGCGTGGTGGCACACACCTTTAATCTCAGCACTCAGGATGCAGAAGTAGGAGGATTGTTGTGAGTTTGAGACTACCCTGAGACTACATAGTGAATTCCAGGTCAGCCTGAACTAGGGTGAGACTCTATCTCGAAAAACAAAAAAGAAAGAAAGAAAGAAAGAAAGAAAGAAAGAAAGAAAGAAAGAAAGAAAGAAAGAAAGAAAGAAGAAAAAGAAAAAGAAAAGAAAAGAAAAGACTCGCCATCTACATCCTAGCACTCCTGAGCTGTGTGAGCTTGGGTAACACATCAACCTTCTCTGTTCTTAAACATGTTTGTCCATAAAGTATATAAACTACTAGCAGCTCTTCATACTAGACAAGTGGAATTATTTTTGCAAACAATTGACTCAGAGCCCAGCAGTTAGTAGGTACTCCATAAATCAGCACTGCTCCTGAGAAGCATTTTCTGCATATTTTTGAATATCAAGTTCCCCAGGTTTCTAATACCAGATTCCTAACTCCATTCCTGAGCACACTGACATCTAACATGAATACTTCTTATTTCCATTGGAATGTTAAACAAATAGCATCATTTTGGTTGCCCTCTCCATGAAGTATTATAGATTTCAGGATGAATGTAGATCTCAGGATCTCCCTGGGGGTAAAGAATAAAAGAAAAGAGGTTTGGTGGGCAACCTGGAAGTTGGGCTAATGTGAAGTTGAGAGAGTAAAGTTCAGGTGTCATTTGTGAATCTGTGGAAGGAGAGAAAGCATGTTATCATTGGAGACAACCCCAGCAAGAGCTTCACATGTATCCATCACTTTAGGACCCTACCTGATGTTTGTGAGATTCAGGAGTGTTTCCCCAAAAGTTGTCCTGCTGGGAGTTCTTCCAAGTTCAGAAAAAGATACTAGGCTCCACATCCCAAGCCTGACTCAGTATAAGCCCTTGATCTCTAGAGGCAATGAGACATCTTTATAAAGTGTGAGGCATTGGAATAGTCATAGCAGCCTTTGGGCCCCATAATTTTGATTCACCTGAGGCATGTCTGGAGGAACCAGAGATCCTTACCCACTCATGGTTGGTTCATGAAGATCCACATGGTGCACAGTGGGTAAGGAAGAATGAAAAGCCTAATACTATTTGGAAAATGATTTTATTTTTATCAAATGAAGTACTATTTACATGATAATTGTGATAGGGTACAATGGTCTGGGACAGAAAAATGTCATCAGAGTTTCTGTGCTCCTGCTTCCTGAACCATGGTGTGACCTGGGACAACCTGCACCCTCTCTGGTCTTGTGATTCCTATTCTGTGATGTGTTGCTGGCTCTACCATCTGCAGAGATTATGAAAGATGAAATGGCTACTGTTGGCTGCCTAGTGATGCTAATGGTCAGGATCATAGAGCTTGATTGGCAGCTTGGGGCCTCTCATACTTTTTCCCAAAACAAGGCCACATAATATGTGAGGTGTTAGAAGCATTGATTCTACATACAACCACATTGGCTGAATTCAAATCATGATGTCATGTGTTAGCTGTGGGTCTTGGTTGTTGTCTGCCTCAACTTCCTAATCTGGTAAATAGAAACAATAATAGTGGACACTTAGGAGGGTATGATAACAAAATAACCATTCTTGACAGTGCTTGGGGGACTGGTGAGATAGCTTAGCTGGTAAGTAAAGTGCTTGTCTTACAAGCATGAGGATATGAACTCAATTACCAGAACACATGTAAAACTGCCAGGCATGGTGGTGCATACTTATAATACCCAGCACTGGGGAGATGGAAACAGGTGGATCCCTGGGGCTTACCAGTCCACCAGTCTAGCCTCACTTGCAAGCTTCAAGTCCATGAGAGATCCTGTCTCTAAAAAAGGTGGGTGAAACTTCTGAGTTGAGGTTGTCCTCTGGCCTCCACATACACAAACACAAACGTGCACACACATACACACAAGCATTAATAAACAGTGCCAGGGACATAATAAGCTATGTATAATTTTAGGACTCAAGGGCAAAAGATGAGTGGTGTCAGCAACAAAGGACAGCCAATGAGAACTGCAGAGACAACCATGAGGACCCTTGGCCACAGCACAACCTGCCCATCCCCAGCCTAACTATCCATGGATTTAGTTTTGTAATCTGCTTCCTAATGTGCTGATGGACTGATGAATCTATTCATTTGTTCTATGTATATTTGTTTGAGGACCTCCAGGCTAAGAGGCACCCCATGGACAGAGACCTAAGAGGCCAGAGACAAATACAGTGGAATCAATGTGCCCAGGTTCCCTACTTTCACCCATCATTCATTTTAATGTCCTATTCAAAATAATTGGATTCAGAGCTGGAGAGATCGCTTAGTGGTTAAGGCACTTGAATGCAAAGCTTAATAACTCATGTTCAAATCTCCAGATCCTGCATAACCAGATGCACAGTGATGCAAGCACACAATGTTGCACATGTACACAAGGGGGCACATGCATCTGGAGTTAGTTCACAGCATGCTGAAGGTCCTGGAGCACCCATTCTCTCTCTCTCTCCCCCTCTCTCTCAAAAAAAAATGTATTTAAATTCTTCTCAATTGTGTATGTAAGAATACCCAGTTGTCCCTTAATGATCCTATAGCTTGGTTTATATTATCTCAGTACCAACTGCTCCCACCGGAAAGACTACCGGAACTAGGTGGGAAAATAGCTTTTGACAGGAATGTCAAGGCTATCTTAGGAAAGTGGACCTGGGCCTGCCTCCCTTCCACCAGCCTTGGAGGGCTTAGGCTCTTTTGCCCTTTTGTCTGTGTTCTTTCCTTCAGAGTTCATGCTGTTTCCTCTGCCCTGTGGAGGAGCCTAGGGCTTCTTATGGGGGATATACTTCCACACGGTAATATTGCATTTCCTGTCCATTTCAAGCACCTGTGTGAAATCACTTACTGTCTGGGCAGTATGGCTAGATCCAGTTCTGGTCATGATAATGGGTGTGGTCGGGAGCAAAGCTGCTCCTTGAAAGCACAGAGTTCCAGGTCTCCAAATCACTATGTTTTAGCTGCTACTCCTACAGGTTTCAAAAGCAGGAAGCAAGAGTGTGTGGGTGTATGTATTGACATGATAATTGCTCTAATATCGCTCTTGTTTGTTTTAAAGTCAAATACTGCTGATCGCATACAAGTACATGTCAGCGTGCTAATAGCTCCCAAATCCAGCCAGAAAACACTGTGATGGAAGCCTTAGGCATTGGTGTGATGAGAAATCTGGATTACATTTGTCCTTGGCTCCAGTTGTGTATTGTTATTAAAAGCTACTTTTTAAAATTTTTAATGGGTTTTTTTGTTTGTTTGTTTGTTTTTGTTTTGTTTTTCGAGGTAGGGTCTCACTCTAGCTCAGGCTGACCTGGAATTTACTATGTAGTCTCAGGGTGGCCTCGAACTCATGATGATCCTCCTACCTCTACCTCCCAAGTGCTGGGATTAAAGGCATGCACCACCACTCCCGACAAAAGCTACTTTTTATTGAGTGCTCCATGGAAGACAGTATGAGAAACTCTTCATGTACACTCTCATATTTAATGTGTTCCCCATATGAGATTTAAGAAGCACAAGTTTCCAGTATTGCAGATCTGTGATCTACTAAGTAGGCTGAGACAGGAGAATCTCAATCAAGTTCAAGGTTAGCCCAGGCTACAAAGTAACTCATTGGTAGAGCACTTGCCTAGCTTGCATGAGCCATGAGAGTGTGAGAAAGAGAGAGAGAGAGAGAGAGAGCTATACTCAATTCTTTCAAGGACTCATAGCTAGTGCGTACTAGATTTGCCATCTACACTGCGTTTCTCATTCTTCTCAATCACTAAATCATACCTCTTTGTGTTTTCACCCCCAACTAGACTGTACTCTGACTCGGGACCCTCTTTCACAGGAACTAGCTAACTGCAGCAGGGAAGAAGCTCTGACAGGCTGGGTGATCAATGGCTCTGTTCTGTGACCCGCTCTTACCTTCACACATTCTTCTGCCCTGGCTTCCAAAAGGGCTTCCTGGGATTCTGACCTGAAGTGGCACCTGGCGAAATAATTTAGCTTTCACAGTATTGGGAGCTGACATATTAATGCAAAGCCTTCTGAAATATTACTCATTATTATGCATTTTGCCATCATTTGAGTGATTTGTGAACTCTTCATTGGAATAAAGTACTGTAAATGATTCATGAATGACCAAGTTTATGAAATTCTATAAAAATATTAGCAGGTGGTAATGATTCCCTCTCACTGTGCATAGAATCTGCTGGCTGCAAATTTGTCAATATGGGAGGCAAGAGCAGAATGGGAGACAGAGTCTGGCATAGGCAGGTGGGGACCAGATGGAAGGTTTGGGATGGTCTCCACAGGGGAGTCTGAGACAAAATAGAAAGCAGGACAGACCACTGAAGGGGGTGAGTGTCATCAGCAGGAGAGCATCACGCTGATGAGGTGGAAGGTGCATAAGTAAGTGGAGACATCAGAGTAGGTGGGAGGAGAGAGGAGCATTTGGAAGGATAGTGAGAACTATTTACTGAACAACCACTGCGTGCCTGAGAACTTCCTAGATCACTGATATAAGGGGTCTACAAAGATAAACTTATTATCTTTACTGGTAACTTGGCTGAGGATCAAAGGCATTCCCAAGATATGTGGTTATTATTAATGTTGGTACCAACACCTCATGGACACTCACGATGTGCCAGGGACCTACAGAAAGTAGTAAAATGATTATTTCATTTAACATTTGGAAAGATGATTGATTATTGTATTGTTTACTTTTCTGATTGCTGTGACAAATACCTGACAAGAACAACTTAAGGAAGGAAAGGTTTATTTAGGCTTACAATTTGAGGGTATTTCATCACAGTGGGGAAGTCATGCAGCAGGAATGTGAAGTGGCTGGTCACATTGTGTCCATAGTGGAGAAGCAGAAAAAGATGAGTGCTGGGGCTCAGCCCACTCTCTCCTTTCTATTCATTCTGAAACCATACCCCATAGACTGATGTTGCCCATATGCAAGTGGGTCTTTGCTCAGTGAAACTCCTCTGGAAATGCCCTCCCAGACACATCCAGTGGTAAGTGTCCTAGGTGATTCCAAGTCAAGTCAAGACAACAGTGAAGAAGAATCATAAGAACACTGTATGCTCAGTTATTCAGCCAGTAACTGGAGCAATCTCAGCCTTTGTCCTCAGAGCAGAGCAGAACCAGAGTATCTTCCTCAGAATGTTTGCTCACATTTTCTCCCAGGTGTCTTACTCTCCCTTGACTCAAGTTCTAGGTCAAGTTTTGACTTTGTGGTTAGGAGTGTACATTGTGGAAGAGGGGTCAGAAAGAGTGTATGAGTCACAGGGTGGGAAGGAGTACTTTGAGACATTGTCCCCAGCGCTGACTTATGAATGACCACACTGAGGAGGAACCTCAGTGGACTGGGGTTGGGGGAGAAGGAACATAAAACTATGGCCCAGTAGGTTGGATGGGAATATAACCAATATGCAATATGTTCATATAGTAATTTCTCAATTAATAAAAATAATTTTGGAGCTGGGGAGATGGCTTAGCTTAAACCCAGATTCAATTCCCCAGTACTCATATAAGCTAGATGCACAAGGTGGTACATGCATCTGGAATTCGTTTGCAGTGGCTAGAGGCCCTGTTGCACCGATTTTCACTCTCTCTCTCTCTCTCTTTCTCCCTGCCTCTTTCTCTCATAAATAAATAAATAAATAAATAAATAAATAAATAAATAAATAACTTTTTAAGAGTGTGGCCATAAAATTAGAATACCTCTAGCAGACAGAAGTTTTCCTTTGTTTCCAAAATAATTGGACAGAAAATGCCTTAATATGTGAAAGATCTTTGTTAAGTGGAAATAGACCTATCATATCATTGGCGATAAGACATCTGGGAAGTATTATTTGGAGGGTTTGCTTGTTTACAATACTTTCTGTGTCATGCTTGATGACATACACAATACCTCCATGGGATTGAGATCCCTTTCATAAGATTTGTACTTGGGATACTTCCCAGCTATCCACTGTAGGGACAAGTTGCACAAATGTTTTTGTCCCCTAACCTGGACATCACCATAGCATTCTATTACTCAAGATTCATTGTGGTAGTTAGCTGAATCCACTCCAACTAAATTACAGAGAAAGGGGTTTATTAAAGGGTTCAACTGCACAACAGAATTTCCAAAAGGGCCAAGTAACTGGGTTGATGTAACCAGGGCATGTGGCACCACAGGGAATGCTCGGTCTTGCGAATGCTATTTGAGTGCAAGGTTTCTCAACCTGGGCACTAAATGACATTTTGCACCAAGGGGTTCCTGGTGTGTGTGTGTGTGTGTGTGTGTGTGTTATTCAAGTGAATGTGTGGATGCACATTTGTGATGTATGTAAAGGACAGAGGACAGCCTCTGGTATTATTACTCTGTCACTGTCCCCCTTTTTTGAGGCAAGTTCTTTCATTGGCTTAGAACTCACAGATTAGGATAGACTGACTTTTGTAGTGAGCCCCAGATAGGCAAGTACTACAATGTCTGGCATTTTATGTAGATTCTGAGGATTTAACTTAGGTCCTCATGTTTCTGAGGCAAGTTAAAGTACTGACTGGGCTATCTCCTCGGCTGAGCTGGGGGATGCCTGGGGGAGGCTGCACAGTGCACTGTAGAGTGTTGAATTGTCACCCCTCTTCGAATATTGACAATCAAAAAGGTCTCCAGATATTTCTAATTGTTGTGGGTTTGAGGCAAAGATGTTCCTTATTTGAGAGCCACTGTTTTAGAGCCTTGGTCATTGCTGCCACCTTTACTTGCCACCTTTGTCAACATCACTCGTAAATGAATATAGCATCTTAGGGCTGGAGAGATGGCTTAGCAGTTAAGGCATTTTCCTGCAAAGCCAAAGGAGCCTGGTTTGATTCTCCACAACCCATGCAAACCAGATGCACAAGGGGTGGCATGCATCTGGAGTTCTTTTGCAGTGGCTGGAGGCCCTAGCATGCCCATTCTTATTCCCTCTCTCTCTCTCTCTCTCTCTCTCTCTCTTCCAAATAAATAAATAATTAAAATATATTTTTTAAAATGGATCTAGCATCTCTGCTTTGGCCCCCCAAAGGCACCAGCTAACTGTACCTTTCCCCGGAATCCTCAGACCTGCAAACCTCAGCAGCCACGTCAAGCAAATCTGTTGCAGTTACCTCTCAATGCTGGGACAAAACATCCAGCCTATGGGAGTCTCAAGGGGACATTTCTTCATGACATGGCAGTGCAGAGACTATGCATCACATCTTGTCACACCAGCTAGGAGGAAGTAGGAAGAGTGAGATAGCTAGAGAACACCCAGTAAGGCTGCACTATTCAACCTCAAGGTCCTCCCACTCCTGTAACACACTGACTCCAGCAAGATGCCACCTCTCAAAGGCTCCACCAGCTGGGGATTGAGTATGAGGCTCAATCACAAACACATGAGGTTATTGAGGACATTTCATGCTCAAACCACCACCCATCCTTATTATATGGCTAAGACACATGCTAGTGTGTCCACACAAGGATCTCAGGTTACACATAGCCTTTTAGGTGCACGGAATCTGTGTGTTTTAGTTCCTAAGCTTTCTAGTACAAGAGAGGCACAGGTCTCACGTGGATGATGTCAGCTACAACTTCAACGAGGCCACTGGTGCATCCCAGTTGCAGATGGGAGCTAGTGGGCAATGAGCACACCTGGTAGAGACAAGTGGCCTGCCCACACGTGGGATGATCCATCTTCAAATTTATGTTTTTTTTTTTTTTTTGAGACAGGGCCTCACTCTTTAGCCTAGGCTGTCCTGGAACTCAGAATATATAGCCTCAAACTCAAACTCAAACTCAAAATGATTCTCTTGCCTTAGCCTCCTAAGTGCTGGGATTATGAACATGAGCCACTGCACTCAGCTCCAAAGCTGAAATCTTGTTGCTATGGTCCTATCCATCAGTAGCACCCACATGGTTCAGGAAGGGCCCTGAGTGGGAAGAAGCAAAAGCTGGAGGTGAAGGCCCACACATTAAGCCAGACCTGCCGTTTCTGAGGTGAACCATGTGGAACTGCCATGTTTTTGTTGTTGTAGAGAGGGTGAGTAGCAATCATTTTACAGTGCATTCTAATCCTATGTTACCCTTGGCACGTGATTTGAATCTCAGTCTCTTATTTTTCACAGCCCCATCCCCTGGCAGTGTGAGTGCTGTGCGCAAGGTGGGTATGCATGCAGTCAGTGTCTGTGATTGGGAGAGTTGAAGCTCCTGCAGGTGAAATGGCAGTAGATGTCACTAGGCTGTGGGCAGGTAAACAGATGCATGTCAGTGATGCTTTAGAGAAAAGGCTTACTCAATTGAGTGACTTTGGAAGCGTGTTCCTCTGCCACCAGTAGTATTGCCTGGGAATGAGTTAAAAGTCCAAGTCCACATCTTTTGGGCCAGGTTGCAAACTGCTGTTTTTTTTAATGTGTATATGTTTATACAATGTGCATATATTTGTATGGGTCTTCTTGTGTATGAACCCTCATGCACATGTGTACATCTGCACATGGAGGCTAGAGGTCAACATTAAATGTCTTCCCCAACTGTGCTCCTCTTTGAACTGAAAGCTTAAAGATTCAGCTACGCTAGCTAGCCAGCTTGCCATGTCTCTGCCTCCCAAGACCTGGGAGTACAAATAGGCTACCATTGAGCTGGAAGGATGGCTCAGCAGTTAAAGACACTTGCTTGCAAAGTCTGACAGCTGAGGTTTGAGTCCCCAGTACCCACTTTAAGCTATATGCAAAAAGAAGCTCATACATCTGGAGTTTGTTTGCAGTGGCAAGAGATCCTAGTGTACCCATTCCCCCCATCTCTCCCCTGTCTCTCTCTCTCTCTGCTAGCAAATAAATAAATAAAAATAAAATCTATTCTTAAAATAACAAAAATTAGGCTGTCATGTCCACACAGTATTTACATGGGAAGGAGATGTGGCTCCAAACTTAGGTCCTCATACTTATACAGCAAGTGCTTTACCCACTGAGCCATCTCCTCAACCCTAAAAGCTGGGTTTTCAGTCACTTTCCTGGTGATTCTGGTACCTCCTCAATGCCATGGGTCTTAAGACTCAGTTCCGAAGTATTTGAATCATCACAGCTGATTTGATCCATGAATTCATCTCCATGATGAAGAGCTGTGAGCAATTTTATTCCTGCCAGCACTGTCAGGACACTATGTTGATTCTAGGTGTTCTCCTGACAGTAGGTGCTTCTGTCTGCAATCAGAAAGTCCCTCCACGCAACACCTGTGCCTCAGAATTGTCTTGTCTTGCTGCATTAAAGGTTCCTGAGAGTCCAGCAAATATGTCCCAGGTTCCTCTGCTCTCTCCTGCCTAGACTTCAGACGATTGCTAAATGCCACAGTCTTGAGTGTTTACTTGTTTCTCAGAAATCAGCATTTCAGGCCCAGAGATGAAGGTGTTTGGGGAAGATTTAAGCTGATACAGCCGAAGTCATTCCTGATAGGAGGCAGCTAGCCCTCGGTCAACAAAGCCAGCATTTCTGCCTTTTAGATCTGTGACCTTCAAGGTGGCATTTGTGGTCCTCAAATTTTGCTGCACATGAGAATCACCCAGGGAGCTTTTGAACTCCCCACTCCGTATGCCCAAGCCGAGTTCAAAACCAATTAAATCGGAATGTCTTGGAGTGTGACCAAGCACCAATGTTCTCATAAAACTCTCCAGGCATCCCCACTGAGAAGCCACATTTGAGAACCACTGAGTTAATCTTCCCTGTCTATACCTCAGTTTACTCACAATTAGGAATAGGAACAGTGACACAATGCCACATAAGCTGAGACTACTAGATGTGACAACACAGGAGTTTCTAACATAATACCAGAAACTCATCTTATTTCCCTTCTATCTTCTTGACTCTCAGCAAATATCTGAAGAAAACTGCTTTCTATCGTCTCTTTAAACACAAGCACTTAAAACTAGCAATGCAGAGAGACAGGATTTGATAAGCAAATGAACGGTTATCTCCTGACTGCTTTAGGAAAAGTAATTCCAGATTTGCTCCCAGTCTCTCCCCGCCCCAGTACCTCAGCGCATCTCCATCGGACTCTCCACTTCAGCTCTCTGCATTATAGCACTTCATTTCCCAGCCTGGCCTTATCTGCCGGGTGCAGCTGGTGAAACTGAGGCATGGAAAGGTGAAACAGCATTACCGCTGAGGCAGCCACACACCTGGATTAGACTGCCCAGGGCCATTGGCTGATTATTTATTTGGTTCACTAAGCAAAGCTGCTTCCTGACTCAGGGATATAGAAACACATTTTTCCCCTGAATTTCATTAGCACAACCTCCTTCAAAGACGAGGTGGCTGGTGAAAGAATCCCATGTCTTTCAACTTTCTCTCTTTCCCCATTTCAGGGCCTTGCATGTCAGACAGCTGGCCCTCTCTCAGGACTTAGCTCATGTTCAGAAAAACATGCATGGTGTGATGACCAGTTTTTCTTTCCCATTTTAGTTACCTAAAAACAACCTAGTTGGCTTGATCACAGCTGCTACTTCAAAAGCCTCGGTGGCATTTTCTTTCAAGGTGCTGATACATTATGATATGTCAAAACTGGAAGAGCTTTGGGATGTGTTGTCTAACCCATGATATTTCACAAATAAGCAAAATAATTGGCCGACTGTTCTGAATCCAGCAGCCAAAATATATTCCTGATATTTAGCTAGCTCTCAAAAATGAGTATGGAAATCACCCTGTGGGTCCAGTTCCTACACATCCAATAGGGCTTCCATCCCCACTCCCACCACTTTTTTGCCATCTATTCCTTCCACAGAAGAGGAGATGGCTCAGCAGTTAAAGGCACTTGCTTACAAAACTGGCCTTCCTGGGATTCAATTCCCTAGCCACCCACATAAAGAAAGACAAACCCATCAAGTAGTATAAGTGCCTGGTGTTCCATTTGCAGTGTCAAAAGGCCATAGCTTGTATGCACACACACACACACGTGCACGCCACACACACACACACACACACACACAATAAATATTTTAAAATATTTAAAGACTCATGAAGTGTTTTTCATTTGTATTTAGTATGGGTGAGCAGGGAGGGGCAGATGGAAGGGTTATCAGGGTTGTGGACTGGGAAGAAAGGAGATGAAGAGGCAAGACAGAGATAGCTCAACTAGACCTCCTCTTGCCTCTGGAAGTAGGTTGGAATGTAGAAAATGATTGAGTTTTGTTTCTTCTTTTTAATTTTTATTTATTTTTGGAGAGAGAGACAGACAGAGAGAGAGGGAGAGGGAGACAGACAGAGAATGGGAACGCCAGCAGTCTCTCAGCAGCTGTGAACGAAATCCAGATGTGTGCGCCCCCTTGTGGTCAAGTGTGGCATTGCGCCCTTGGGTCACTGCATCTGGCTAAACATGGGACCTAGAGATTGGAACTGGGTTCTTAGGCTTAGCAGGCAGGTGCCTTAACCACTAAGCCATCTCTCCAGCCCTATTTTCTTCTTTTTATTGACAGCTTCTATACTTGCAGACAATAAACCATGATATTTCCCTCCCCTCCCCCATTCCTCTTTCAGAACTCCACTCTATCATATTCCTTCCCTCTCTCCATTAGTCTGTCTTTTAATTTGATGTCATCATCTCTTTCTCCAAGACTGTCATAATGGGTTATTTTTATCAGCAATTCTCCAATACTGAAGGTGAAAGTAATTAAAACAATTTTAACAGATTAGGTAGGAATCTGGGCTTCAGCACTACAGCAGTGGAATCAGAGGGTGAAGTTGAATGTCCTGCCTAGGCATAAGTGTCCCACACCTCAACTTACCCAACTTACCCACCAGATGGTGGCCCACTGTTTCTTGTTTAATTGGAGCAGATGCTTGACTACTCTGAGGTTGAAGTGGGGTGGGGTTATTGGCAAATCCATGGGGTCTAAAGGAAGACCTAGGAAGTGGACTCTGACCTGCTCAGCCTCCTCTCCCAGTGAAGCAAAGGTGAGTGAAGTGAGCAGCAGGTGTGGACTGTGGTTGAGGAGAGCATAGTGAGCCCACATGCCAGCACCATGCAGACCAACAACCCAACAGGCAAGGATGAGGATCAGTCATTCAGAAGACATTCATTGTATGCTGACTTGTGCCAGTCACCAGCAAGTCTTGTGTCCTTGCCTCGGGGAGCCCTCAGTAATCAATAAATGGGTGTTGATGAAGATTTGGTAGTTGTAGGTGCTGGGGATGGGCACCGAGGAAGTAAAAACACAGGAGGTAGAGTCTGGCAGAACATCTCCTAAGGGCAGGAAGACCATCTTCACCCTCAGGTACCCTTAACATTATCAGTTCCTAAGTGGAAAAGATTATGTCTCTTTGGGGACATCAGACAATGATCTGGAGACAGTTCTGATTGTCACAGCTAGAGGGCAGCTGCTCACATCTGGGGGACCACTAATGCTGCTTGGCATTCATCCTTTGGACATCAGCACAGCACTGCCCAGCAGAAACCAGCATGGGCCTAAAAATAGTCCTGGCTTATTCACTCAGACATTCATGATTTGAGTAGACACGTTCTCTAAGACACACTACATTAAGAGACCTTTGCCCTGTCATTTTTAAAGGGCAATCTAGCTTTGTCATACATTGCACTGTCACTTGACAAGGGACAAGGACAAGAGGTCAAATGCAAGTACTCAAGAATAAGGAGCATGGCTGCGGTTGAAACGTGGTTGGTAAAGCATTTGTATGGTCTGTGTGAGGCCCTAGGTTCCATCCCCACCACTGAATTTTGTCTTAAGAAGCCAGGTGACTGGAGCGGGACACATTAGGAAATGTGTTCTGAAGAGAAGGGACAGAAGAAGAGAGCCACTGAACTGCAAAGTGCACACAGTTAAGGACAGTGGAAGTTAGGGCATGGGCTGGAAGAAGAACCATGGGTAGAGAAGATGGAACCCCTGCAGCAAGAAGAGACCTTCACCGTAATGTCTCTTGTGTTAGAAGCAGATGTTGGAGGATTGTAGGCCAAAGACTTCCACAACTGAATTAGAATTTTGCTTGCTGTGAAGAGGAAAATGAGAAACAGTGAATCGACCTCTGGATATCCAAAGTCACACTTTATCAGACAAGTGCCATTTGCACCCCGGAAGAGGAGAAGGTGAATGGGCTTAACCCAAGTTACCAGTGAAATTATGAAATACACCTTGAAGAGCAACAAGCCCTGGGAAAGGGTCCCCCATACAGGGCTTTGTAGGCAAGGAGCTTAGATTTTCATTCTCAAGGACACCGCAGCCTCCCAGAATTTTCAGCAAGTAAATGACATCCAATTTGCATTTCAGGAAGGTATGATTTATTTGAGCAAGTCTACAATAATATTCAAATTGCCATGAAATAGAAATTAATTCAAAAATGCATTCATTTGTTTAGAACCTTCCACCTGCTGGGCACTGGGGATGAGGGAGTGAAGAAAAATCCCGCCTTCCCTGGAATTCAGCCCCAGGAGAGTGTCAGGCTGTCTTTTATTACTAAACATGTGTGTGTAGGAGTAGGCAGTGTTGTGTGTGCAGCCTGCTCCTCCATAGTTAGGCTGGCTCCATCTCCATGGGAAGAAAATATTCACTTTTAGAAATCTAAACTTTTAAGTTCCTTGTTACATAGGGGTTGGCAGGTGGACTATCTCACAGTTGGCCAGAGAGCTGTGGGCTGCTGATTGTTTGATTGGAATCTATCTGAAGAGCTTTGTGATCAGAAGGGCTTATCACTCCTCACAGTGTGGCAGGAGTCACCAAAGGGCTATTTCCATATGATTTTGTTTCTTCTGAAGATGAAGGTGTTTATAGGCCAGGTTCCTTACAGCCAAGTTCACTTTTCCTGGCACAGTGTTGGAAAGACCCCAGAAAAACTTGCTAGTAAGTAGCTCACGAGTGCTCAATGCCAATGGGCCAAGTGTACGAATGCTTTCCAAAGAGATGGGAACAAATGTCTGCTTGCTGCAGATAGGGCACCAATCACAGAAAAAAAAAAATCGATGCAATTGTAGCTTGGTGAAGCAATGAGTTTAATCCAGGTTACTTACAGTAGCATGAGTGAGGGATTTCTTACAGTTTATGGATAGCTACCCTACTGAAGAAAATGCCTCTCCCTTTCAAGCAATCATTAACTTGTTTATAAACCTTTAGGGGAGGGACTGCACCTGGTGAGCTCCTCTCCCTAGCTACTTTAAATGCTGATGGTACATTCTGGGCAGGAGCATGGTCTCATGTAGCCCCTCTCCCCTGGTAACCATTGTAGACATCCTTGGGGAGGGGCATGCCTCATGAAGCACTCCATATGGAAGAATCAATGGGCCCAATCCTGTTCCAATCTCCTTCTGAGAGTCATAGCTGCTGACAACTCAAGAGGATCACAGCCATGTCATATCCTGAAGACAGTGTTCCAACAACACGGGAAGCCTCCCTCAGGGTCACAGAGTGAAAGCAAACTGGATGGGGACAAGCTCATTCAGGGACACTTACAAGGTAAATTGCTATGCCGCTGGCTGGTCACGGTTACTGAAGATTGTGGGAAGGAAGCCCAATGTTCTTTTGAAGGCGACCACAGCCTTCTTTGACTGGTCACTAATTCCTGAGGGTAGCACAATTAAGAAGGTGTGTCGAAAGCAGAGATCTCAACAGCAATGCAGGAAGGCTCGTAATTGGCAATGGGTATTTCAAGGTGAATCCTGTGTATTTCCTGCTCCTCTCAGTATTATTCATTCATTCATTCATTGCTTTGTGTGTAGGTATGGTGTGGAGTGGTGCCCCATGTGCTCTACAATAGCCAGTGGCCAGAGGAGTGACCGGAGCAGAACATCCATATCCACTCCATTGCTCTTCTGCCTCATTTTTATTCTGAGCTGAAGTCTCTGCTGATTTCAGACTTTGCAGACCTTGCAGAGGACTCTCGAGTCACTGCTCCCCTGCAGGATTGGGATTACAGGCATAGGTGTCCACACCCCACTGCTTTCATGGGATCTGTGGATTCAAACTCTGGTGATCTCAGGCCCCCTTCCTTACTCCCCGCTTGCATAGGAAGTGAGCTAAGCTGCTGAGCCATCTCTCCAGTCCCTCCTCTCAGTGTTTAATGCAGTCTTAACCGTGACTTTAATTGAAGTCATATTTGTTCCTGTTTACTGTTCGTTTCCCCTGTTATATGAGGTTATGGTCCTCTGGTCATTTACAGGTTTGTGTCAGTTCCCACATGAAAGAATTATCTATCTAGAAGGGATGTTAACATCTCTTTATGTGTTTAATGGCCACTTATATTTCTTCCTTTGAGAACTCTGTTCAATTCCCTGCCCTATTTTTTGAGTGGGATGCTTGGTTTTTGTTTGTTTGTTTAGGTTTTTAGGTTCTTTGTATATTCTAGACATTAAACCTTTATCGCAGGTATAATTGGTGGACTTTCTCCCATTCTGTAGCTTGTCTATTGACTGTTGAGGGTTTGCTTATCTGTACAATAGCTTTTTAATGTCATGAGGGCTCAGTTGTTGAATCTTTGCCTGATTCCCTGGGCTGCAGGAGTCTGATTCCCAAAGTCTTTCTCTACACCTATATCTTGAAGTGTACTCGTTTTTCTTTTAGTTGTTTTAGAGTTTCAGGTCTTATGTTGAGGACTTTGATCCATTTGGAGCCGATCTTTGTACAAGATGAGAGGAGGGTGTCCAATCCAATCTCTCCAGCAACATTTGCTGAAGATGCTTTGCTCCAGTGAGCATCTTTGGCCTCTTTGTAAGATCAAGTAGCTATAGCTACTCAAAGTCATGTGGATCTTCAGTTCTATTTCATTGATCTATGTGCCTGTTTTGTGCCAGTATCATGCTGTTTTTATCACTATGGCCTTATTGAATAACTTGGAATCAGGAATGTTGATACCACCAGATGAGTTACTTTTGCTGAGTATGTTTTTGGTAATCTAAGGCCCCTTGTGCTTCCATATGAATTTTGAATAGGGAATATTTGAATAGGGAGAAAATCCCTATTTTCTCCAGTTTTTTAATCAAGAAGAGATGTTGAATTTTGTCAAAGGCCTTTACAGCGTCATTGAGATGATCATGTGGTTCCTGACTTTATGTCTGTTTATGTGATATGTTATGTTTATTGATATCCCTATATTTAACTAACCCTACATCCTTGGGATGAAACCTACTTAATCAAAGTGGATGACACTTTTGATGTGTTCTTGAGTTCAGTTTGCAAGAATTTTATTATAATTTTAGTGTCTATGTTCATCAGGGATGTAATGTCTGGTTTGGGGATTAAGGTAATGCTGGCTTCATAGAAGGAATCTATTTCCTTTTCCTTTCCTTTGTGTGACATAACTTGAGAAAATTTGGCATTACTTCTTCAATGAAGGTTTGGTAGAATTCAGCAGTGAAACCATCTGGGCCTGGACTTCTTTTGTTGGGAGGCTTTTAATTACCATTTCAAACTTATTTGATGTTTTGTCTTTATTCAGGTGATTTTTTTTCTTCTGGGTTTAGTTTTGGTAGATGATATGAGTTAAGAAAGTCATAGATTTCTTTGCAGTTTTCCAATTTTGTGGAGTATAGGACTTTGAAATATGTCCTGATGATTCTCCCAATTTCATTAGAGTCTCTTGTAACATCTCCCTTTTTCAATTATGATCTTGCTCATTTGAGTTCTCATTTTTTCTCCCTTTTGATCAAATTGGTTAATGGTTTATCAATTTTGTTTACTTTGTCAAAAAATCAGATCTTTGTTTAATCAATTTTTTAATTTTTTTAATTTCAATTTCATTGATTTTTGCTCTGATCTTGATGTTTCTACATCTGATATTATTGAGTTTGGATTATTTTTGTTTTTCAAGTTCCTTCAGCTGGATGGTTAAGTTATTGGCTTAATATCTCTGGTTTTGTAAGAAAGTCATTTAGTGTTACATACTTCCCCTTTAAGACTGCCTTCATTGTGTCCCAGTTTTGGTATATTGTGTTTTCATTATCATTCTTCTCTAGAAATTTTTTAGTTTACTTTTTGATTTCCTCTACTAACTATGCATTATTTAATAGTGAATTGTTCAGCCTCCAGGTGTTGGTGGATTTTATGTTGTTTCACTTGTTAATCTCTAGCTTTATTGCATTGTGGTCTAATATAGTACATGGAATTATATTAACTTTCCTGAATTTGTTGAGACATGTTTTATGCCCCAATATGTGATCTATTTTAGAGAAGGTTCCATAAACTGCTGAGAAGAATGTGCATTCTGTGGAGTTAGAGTGGAATATTCTGTAGATGTATATTAAGTATCACTAATCAATTGTATTATTTAACTCTCTTATTTCTTGGTAGATTTTCTGCTTAGATGATCTGTCAATTAACAATAATAGTTTTCTACTATAATTGTGTTGGGAGTATTTCTGCTTTATTATCTAATAAGTTTTGCTTTGTAAAATTTTGTGCTCCTGTGTTTGGTGAATATAGACTTATGGCTGTAATATCCTCTTGCTGTGTTGTTCCTTTGATGGGTATGAAGTAGCCTTCTTTATCTCTTTTGATTACTTTTGGTTTGGAGTCTATTTTGTCTGATGTCAGGATAGCCACTCTGTTTGTTTTTTATGTCCATTTACTTGGAATATATTTTTCTATACTTTTACCCTAAGTTGGTATCTATCTTTATTGGCAAGGTGGGTTTCCTGTAGACAGCAAAGGGATGGGCCCATTTTTCCGATCCAGCTTTTTAGCCTGTTTCTTTTTATTGGGACATTGAGTCCATTCATGTTTAGAATTATAACTGTGAGGTGTTCTCTAAACTTGTGACCTATTATTTCTTCCTCTTCTTGTATACCAATGATCTGAACATTTGGTCACTTTAGGGTGTCCCACATTTCCCTCATATTCTCTTCACGTTTATTTATTTAGTTAGTTTATCATTGTTTCTGGACTCCCAGGCTATTTCTTCTGTCTTGTCCTCAAGTTCTGAGAGTCTGTCCTCCGTATGGTCTACTCTGTTGGTGAGGCTTTCTTGGGAACCTTTTAGAAGAATTTAGAATCGTTGTTGTCTATTACAGGTTTTTTGTTTTTTTTTTTCAGCATCTCTATCTCTTTTCAACCTAAGTTTTTGAGGCATGGTTTCTCACTGAACCTAAGTCTCACTGATATGGCCATAGCAGCAAGTAACCCCTAGGAATCTTCCCATCAATCTACCTCCCCAGTGCTAGGATCACAGGAAAACACTACCACACCTAACTTTTGTATAATACTGGGAATCCAAACTTGGGTTTTCATGCTTGTACAGGAAGCATTTTACCCACTGAGCCAACTCCACCCACCACTACCATGGGTATTTTAAATGTCATCTAGGTCCATTGCTAAGGGCATTGTCTTCAGGTGTTAACCAGATGGCTAAGCATTAGGCTTCCATTCATGTTTGGCACTGTCTCTGCTCTTAGTGACTCTGTACTTTAGCACAAGTAGGGTCCCAAACAGCAACCTGTAGGATCTTATGGCCCACTAGAGAGCCACAAGTGACTACACATATATGGATGGTTCAGGGTAAGCAGACAGTAAAGGGACCACCTGGACCTAACCATAGCTACTCCATACCTGAGAAGGAGGCCCCTAGCAAAGGCAGGTGACTCCAAGGCCACATTCTTGCTCTAGTGAAAGTGATACAAAACACAAACACCTGGGCTTGATGCTTACTGACCATGACCAGGCACTGGTTTAGTGCTCCTGAGTCATTGTTTCAATGTGAAGTACTTTGTGAGACCAGGTTCACAGGCCTAGGTGAGAAGAATTAGAAAATGATTAAAACACATTGCACACTCTGCTCATATTCCTAAGAACCTTGGAAGTAGAGATTATTTTTGTATGTTTTTCATATGGAGAAACTGAGGCTTAGCAATGTGTCAGGAAGGAGGCCACATGGTCAGTTGTAAAGGAACTAAATGGCAAATCCACTTTCTTCTCTCTGGAGAACACACCCTTGGCACTGCCTCCATTAGTCATCATCTAAAGGCATGGGTTGCTCACTGTAACAAGTGATTCTCAAACAGGAACAATGCTGGATTACAGGGGACAGTTGGTGCCATCTGGAGACATACTTGTCTATCACAGTGCAACCACAGATGCTCTTGGTATCCAGTGGGTGAAGGCTAGGGGTATCTCAAAACATCTTGTGACTCAGTATAACCCCCACCATAAAGAATGATCAAGACTAAAGTGGTACTTGTGTGGCTGCTGAGAAATCCAGGTATAAACTGGGAACAAAAATTTATCGATGAGCTACGAAAGCCATATTGCGTGAGCACTCCATCTAACCAAGTCACATGTTCACTGACTCAATGTTACGTTAGTGGGAATCTTATTCCAGGCCTCCATCTGCTCAGAGTCGCCTCTCCTAAGTCTGAGATGTGCGCAATAATTTGGTTCCAGCAGAACTTGTCAATGACCATTTTTTATTCTGCAAGGTGATTTTTTATTTTTCTTTAATTTTTTTCTCATTGCAGAAGACAAATTCCATTTCCTTCCTCCTGGGGGAAAACTAATTCCAGCTAAGGCCATTTGTCTTTGGTACCTTAAGATCTAGATAATTTACTGCAAGTTTATTTTTATTGAAAATTATGTAGAGATTATTCAGAAACACAATTTCCAACTATATGGCACACTTAAGCAGATTATATTTTAAGTGTTAATACATAAACTAGGGAGGAAATATGTGAGAACGTGCCTTTCTCAAAGATACTTTTTTTCAATAACTCATGCCTTTGAGATCTTCAACCTTGCACACTGTGAAATGCTAAAAGATTAAGATATTTCCAAATGGATATTGTGCTATGATTCACGAGTTGTTACGATTCGGCTGCAATTCAAACTCATGATACTTTATATAGCTTTGTGACAAATTCAGAAATAATTTGCATTTAAATGCATTTATGATATTTAACTTGTGATTCCAAATGTGCTTATTTTGAGCTTAACCAAAGTACTCTAAAGTATGTGGACACTCTTCTTCCTGATTACATGGAAAAGGATGATAAAATAAAACAGCCTTACCAAACCCTATTATGCTAAGCCTAAAACCTGAGAGACAAATGCCTCCAGAACACACACACACACACACACACACGCACATGCACATGCACACATGCACACACACACAGAAAAGAGAGAGAGAGAGAGAGAGAGAGAGGGAGAGAGAGAAAGTTCCATGCTTTCTTGGGACTATTTGGGATACAATAAAAACTATAATTGTTTTTTCAAAACTCATAATGTACATTTGACCTAACAAAGACATTTTGAAACCTGTAGTTTACACATTAAGCATACACACAACATATATATATCAAGAAATAAAATAAAATAGTCACACCTGACAGATATCTTATTGGAAAATGTACATCTTAAATGTCATATGAAAATCCATCTTTAGCTTCAGCCAGGTCTTTAGATAATATTGGTTTTCACTCACTGTGGAATTTGGAGCAAGTTTTTGAATCTGTGGGTTTTAGTTTCTTCATTACTAAGAAGGAAGAAATGCAAGGCATTAGTTCCGGATGCTATTGTTAAGCTGAAATGAGATGTTGCTGGACACCTAGTAAGTGCTCACTAAATGAAGTTTATGTATGTTTTGACAATATCATACATGAATATGATGTATTTTGCTCATATTCACCCTCTACTATCCTTTCTTGTCCCCATCTCACTGAACCCTTCCCTTTTCCCAATTAGCTCCTGTGGCAGTTTGGAAAGGATGGCCCCCAATGTATTCAGTGTTTTATTATAGCTTGTAATTTAGATCTGCAGCCAATTGGCTGGAGGAGGTGGAGCTTAAGGTCCAGCCCTAAGGTGTGGTGGTGGATTTAAGATTCCAGTCTAAAGATATGCAAAGTGCCTGAAATCCACCTGGAGTTCCTGAAGAGTGTGCTTTGTGGTGTGGTTTTGGGGATTTTGGCTGTGTCTTCTCTCTCTCTGCTTGGACCTGTGAAAGCAGGGCCAGCTTCTTCTGCCATTATGGAAGTTCCCCTGGATCTGTAAGCTCCAATAATATCCTTTCCTCCATAGCCATGCCTGTTCTGGAAGATCATTCTCCATGAACCTGAAGCTGTCTGCTACAGCCCCCTTCTACTTTTATAACATTTTTGGGTTTTGTGACCACTGGGTTTTATCAGAGTTCCTTGCATCAGCATGGCTGGGAGGTTATTTTCCAGAGCATGGGCAGCTTATCAGTTTCTATACCACTACAGACAATGTGTCCTCATTCCCTTGCAACCAATTTCTGTCAATAGCTCCTCAAGGACGGGTGAGAGCCCTACAAGCTCTTCCACCATCTATGGTAGAATCTTGTGCAGGCAACCAGAGCTGCTATGGATTCATGAGCACAATGGCTATGTTCTGTCCAGAGTACATCACCCCTTCTGTATGTGTGTCTCTTTTTTTTTTGAGAGAGAGAGACAGAGAGAGAGGGAGAGGAAGACAGATAGAGATGGGAGCACCAGCAGCCTCTCAGCTGGGGCAAACGAAATCCAGATGCGTGCACCCCCTTGTGGTCAAGTACGGCATTGTGCCCTTGCATCACTTTGCATCTGGCTAAATGTGGGACCTGGAGATTGGAACCAGTGTTCTTAGGCTTAGGAGGCAGGCGCCTTAACCACTAAGCCATCTCTCCAGCCCCGCATGTGTGTCTTTTGAGATTGGTAATTTTCCAGTGTGTTCCCTGTGGCACTGTGAGGGGGGAGGCTCAAAGCATGAAGTGACTCACTCAACAGCCTATGGTCACTGAGGAGTGGGTATGCAATCCCACTGCTTCCTAAGCCCAAACTCATTGGCTTGCTGTTGCAATACTTCTTCCCCTTAGAGTCCTAGTTACCAAGTTCATCTGTATGGACAATGAGAGTTGGATTAAGGCACAGACCAGACTTTTCCTGTAAGCTGTTCCATAAGTATGAGCTGATCTGATGTATACTGGTTTGGGATCTTTTTTGAGGGTCTTGAAGTAAAGGGAAAACTGTGACTGTGTGTGGAGGTTTTCTATCTCCATCAGCTTCAGCTGGTTCTAGTTTAGATCTCAGTTGGCCTGGCAGAGAGCCCCTTGTGCATTTGTTAATTCATCACCTTTGGTTAAATCAAATCTTTCGGACAATGACTAATTCAGCCAGTCTCCATGTGTTTCAAAGCCTTCTGAGTGTGTCTTTGTCATTCTGTGTAATGCTTTCCCCCAGGCATAGAGAACTATGTCTAGCATAGTAGAGGCAAGGCACTCTGCAGTCTTCTTTTATTCCAAGTGTAGTTGTGAAGGACACATGCATTCTGTCTCACCTTGGCTAAGAGCAGAGTCTAGGCTTAGAGCAAACCATTGATTCTAACTCGAGACACAACCATCATTGACAAGTACCATCTGTGTGCTATCCCTAGCATTCCAGTAACATGCTTAAAGAAAGCCAGTGCTGGCCTGGGGCTAGTCTCTCAACCTCTTGCTCTAGACATAATCCCCATCTTGTCACTCTTGCTGTTTAACAGTCCTGCCCATGTCAAAATTAAGAGAAATAAAGTGAAGCTTCATTAATGCAAGAGGCCTGTAGTAGCCTGCACATAAGTTATCACTATGGAGGGAGAGCAGCGGTTTATCTCCTCAAGTTGGAAATAAAAAAGATGAATGAGAGGAGGAGATGAAGTTAGTGAGCTAAGGCCTGGGCACTTTGTCATGGATGTGTGAGGGGACAGGGGAAGACCCTTTCTAAATACAGATTGTACACCAAGAGCGACTAGTGATTTAATCCCCTAGAGGAGTGTCTTGTCATGGTAAGATTCACATGCCTCTTCTACACCATGTCTCTAGGATGATCTTACAGTGCCAGCCACCAAGCT
The DNA here is from genome assembly GCA_036365145.1 of Orientallactaga sibirica. NCBI lineage: Eukaryota > Metazoa > Chordata > Mammalia > Rodentia > Dipodidae > Orientallactaga > Orientallactaga sibirica. Next base: position 29,530,542 of record JAEOAD010000017.1, on the reverse strand, counting down.
GAGGCATCATGCTAGCTTTCTGTCCACTGCAGTGTGTAAGTAGATCCTTTTCCCACATGATTCACATGTTTCCAACCAAGAAGAGAGACAAGTGAGGCAGTTCATTACTGCCTCAGATTGAGCATGGTGATCTTGGGGGCAGGCATATAGTTTCCATCCGCTCTACTCATTTACTCCCTCACATGCTCAGTAGTTCAACACACACAGAACAACCCAGCCAAGGTCAGTCATCAAGTTCATGGCAGTCTCAGGGAGTTAGATTCCCCCACAGCACAAGAGGTGGTTTTTGTACGAGTGGGGTGGGGGAACAATGACAGTACTTATAATAGTCCCTAGAAAGGGATTTTTTGAGTGGACTGTCTTCTTGGGGAACACTGCTAAGTTAGAGTCTTCAGGTGCCTCAAGACCCAGCAGGAAAAAAAAAATGACATCCATTGCTGTTTGTCTATTGAAACCAAGACATACTCCCTCCCATACTTCCACCTGGTTCTCAACTTAACTGGCTCAGTGGAAGCATCCTCAACGAGAGCTAATAGTTGTGTCTACACATTGAAAGCTAAACACAATTGAGACTGCTTTCATATATATATATATTCTTATTTATTTATGCGAGTGTAAGAGACAGTGAGAGAGAGAGAAAGAATGGGCACACCAGGGCATCTAGTCACTGCAAACAAACTGCAGACGCATAAGCCACCTTGGGCATCTGGCTTATATAGGTACTGGGGAATCAAACCCAGGTTCTTAGGCTTTACAAGCAAGTGCCTTCAGCCCCTGTTTTCACTCTTTACAGAACTTAATGAATTACATGCTACTATTATCACCATGTGCTCTTGAAGAAGCTGGGGCATTTAAGAGGTTTAAGTACAGTCTTCCATAACTCACTGATATTTGGTGCAGCCAAAACTCAAACCCTGGCCTTTGGCCTCTAGGTTTCTCTACTAAGCACCATGCACCCCAAAGCATGCCTCATATCAGTCCTCACATCACCTGGTACCCAAAACTGTTCTACCTATACCTAAGACTCCAACTGTGTCTGGGGCATGTGAATGTAGTCAGTAATCTGTGTTCTGCTTGGCTTCAAAGAGATACCTGGGTCATTAGAAGGTATTATCCAAAAGCATGCTATGTTAGCCTCCTGACCCACAGTATTTACATTTCAAGCCCCCCAATAGACAGCACCGAGCCCCATGAAAACTATGCTCTTGTCCTGTGCATGCATATCCATGATAAGGCTGCCTTTCTAAATTAGGCACAGTCAGAGATTAGCTAGCTACAATAGCTAATATAATTGAAGAACTATAACAGTATGCTATCATAAGAGTTATGTTAATGCATTATCTTTCTCAAAATACCCTGTACTATAGATCTTAGCAATCTCAGCTTATGATAAAAGAAGACCCTTGATCCTTCCTCCTAAAAGATATCCTTTTTTGGCAGATGTAAATCAACAGCATCATTACTCTTCATTGTGGGGCTATTAATGAAGTAAGAATTACCTGAATCCCAAACATGATGATGCTACTACAGTAGATCTAATTGCCAATTTACCTACCAAGTGTCTGATTGGTAGCACATGCAGTGTATAAACACAGGACAAAAGGATAATTCATGTCCTCAGTGAAGTGGGGCAAGAGGGCATGCAACTTAAAACCTAGGAATGGTTCATTTCTGGAAATTTTTACTTATTTTTTTTAGGCAATAGTTGGCCATAACTAATTGAATTTGGGAATCATCCCCTCAGATAAAGGTAGACTTCTGTAAATTAATACTTCATGTGGGAATAAGTCAGGGCCTGGCCTGAGTACACCAGAATATGGCATTATTATAATTGTCTGTTAGTATACGAGGTCTGAACACAACAGCAAAATTGGAACATCACTAGAATGAGTGATCTATTGAACAAACTTTCATTCAGCTGGCTTGAATGAGGAGTTTATTTTGAAGAGATACATCATCATTTTCCAATGTCCTTCTTCATTAATTAACATACCTTTCTGCATATGGGTTTATCACCTTTGTAGAAAGGCTTTCATAGGACCATGTCTCTAAAAACACAGCATTCTAAAGCCCATTGGTACTTTTTCTTCCCAAATTAGAAACATAGCTGTGTATCCTGCTTTCTGCCTGGTAAGGGTTTATTGATGACTCATTGCTGTGCATTTGTTTGTTTTTATTGCCCTACTTTCTGTCTGCATTTTCATCTATGGCTCTGTCTTGACTGATAGTGTTTGTTTTAGATTTGTGAACTCCGAGAGGGCTGAGACTGAACGCTTTAAGTGGGCTTTACCATGTTGGCATAGCACTTCGCAAATAAAGAACCTGTAACTCATTCAAAAAGTACATAGAGAGTAGTTAGTGTGGGTGAAGCAAGGTATATAGCCCATGGCATACACTCAGAAGTGTGGAAAAGAGGGTCCTGCTCCCCTAGAACAATGTTAGCGGAAGTAAGAATGCTAGAGAGACAGAATTAATGACCACCCTTATCTAGATGCCATTTCACCTACCAAAAGCCCTGCTTCCATTTTCTGTAGACTCCCACCAATTCATGCAGGTAAGCAGTACATTTATTTTTATTTATTTAAAGAGACAGTGGGAAAGAGGCAGATAGAGAGACAGAGAGAGAGCCGGGCATGGTGGCACATGCCTTTAATCCCAGTACTCCAGGAGGCAGAGGTAGGAGGATCTCCATGAGTTCAAGGCCACCAGAGACTACATAGTAAATTTCAGGTCAGCCTGAGCTAAAGTAAGACTCTATCTTGGAAATAAATAAAAAAGGAGGAATGAAAGAAAGAGAGAGAATGGGCTTACCAGAGCCTCTAGCCATTGCAAATGGACTCAAGATGCATGTGCCATCTTGTGCATTTGGCTTTATGTGGGAACTGGGGGAATTGAACTCTGTTCCATAGGCTTTGCAAGCAAGCATCTTAACTGCTGAGCCATCTCTCCAGCCTCTAAACAGTACATTTCTAACTGGGTCCCTTGGAGTCCAAATCCTGGCAAATGTCTGATGATTGTTACATGTATGGCCCCAAAACTACCCCAGAAAAATCACAGACTTATAGCATGTAATGGTATTTATGCTATATTAAATAGATACCAAGTAGAATCAGCATAAGAGCAAGGCCACGTCCTAAGAAAGCCCTTGGAAAAGCTTCCCAGAAGTTTTTGTTGTTGTTGTTGTTGTTCTAACAGAAATTCATTCTCATCACTACAATCAAGATTTGAGATGAGGCTTTCATGTAGTGACATAGTTGGACCAGAAATGCATCCTCCTCCAGATGCCCTGGTTTTGTCATTTGGTTGGGAAGCCAATCCCCATGAATGTGTCCAAAGGGGGAGCTTTAAAAATTAACCTGTAGAAAATTTTCTTCTGTGAAAACTTAACAGCAGTATTTTTTTGTTAGCAAATGTCCCACTCAGGGAGGGAGGGATTTTGTTACATCTGCACTTGCAAACATTGGCTTCCTAATCTTATCCTCACCAGCAGCCTCCTTCTGATTTTCTGCCTTGCTGACTTCTGTACTGCCTTGGACTTCAGCCCTTAATACCACCCTTGGCGGAGGAGCCTTCCTTGCCTCTCTCCAAGCTCACTCAGCCTTGGTCTTTCCTTCTCTAAGCATTTATAGAAGGAATCTCCAATTTCTATTTGTCTGGGCTATAAAATGGTCCTCCTTCCTTGCTTCCATCCTTGCACTTTCTTAATGTATTCACTGTGATTTTCCTGAATAACTGAGACACTATCCAACGTCATCTCTTCCAAATGCTACAGCCAGTGACCTCTACATGTGACCCTCTTCTTGCCAAAACACCAGTGCTTCTCCTCATCCACCTCGGGGTAAATCCATTTCTGCTTCCTTTTCCAATTCTCCTCCCCTTTTTGCTGAAGTCCTTACAGAGATGCCTGTCTATTCCTGCCTCACCCCAGCCCCTCATTCTCCTTCATCTCTCCCACAGCAGCTTCGCATATACATCTCTCCCAGGGAACTACTATGACATCAGCATCCTGAGTGGGTGAAAGGCCTAGGCCTAGAGGATACATAATTGAATTCAGAGGTGACAATCAGAGAATGAATATAAGACTGTTTTAGTCTGGGGTCTCTGTCTAGACAAGGGGACACTGTGGGCTTCCTTGACACTATCCCAGAAGGAGAAGAACCAGTTCACAAATGTAGTCCAGAATGAAAGGGAACATGGGGTTTGGCAGGTCGTTCAATTTAAACGCCCTCGAAGCAATGCAGGGCAGGGGGTACAGAGGCTGTGCATCTGCTCTCCACCCTAGTCATAATTTACTTGGAGGCTCTTGGAAAATAAGCTTCTACCTGTGACCTCAGTAGCAGAGTCGTGAAGAGCTGTGAATGTGCAAAGCAAGATATAATGGCCCTGTATGTGTGCCTACGTGGTGCACACCTCACTGTTGTGTCACAGTCTTATCACTCTGCCTTCTGCTAAACTTGGAACATCTCTTGGATGAGGCCCACACTCTTATGATTTTTATTTAAAGAAAATAGGCAGAGTGCCTGGCACGCAGACACATGGCTACACATGCATAATGTGATTCAGGATTGGATATCAGTCCCCCTCCCCTGCCAACTAACTCATCCTTAAATACTTGAATTTTATTTATTTTACTATTGGGTAGTTTCAAGGTTTCCTTAATGCCTAGGGGAGAAATAAGAAGCTAGTATTTATGATTTTAACACTTTATTCTCAATTCAATTGTAGAAATGGGAAATGACTTTCATTTACCTACATTCCTCCACTCATGATTCTAAACCTTCTCAATGGACAAACTAGGCACTTCAACATCATGTCCAGAAACCAACTGAGCCTAAATGCATTCCCTGGCTGTTAGCTGCTGCATAACAGCAATGATATGATGTGCTTACAAAGGACATATGTGATGTTTAAAAAGAGAGCTGCTGCTGTTAAGTGTCATCTATGTGCTAAAGGCCCTTTTAAAATTTTTATTAGATATAGACATATTTAATATGTAAACAACACATGTTGGTACCATCCCTTCCCTCCTCCCTGCCCCTTTTCTGAAGAGGCCTTCCTCACTGCGGATACAGGTCAACCCCATGGGGATTGTGGGTCATGTGTTATGGGAGCAGCAGTTAGTTATGGGGGAGAGGCAATATCTCTGTGCAAAATGTCTAAACTTGTGGCTCTAATAATTTCCACCCCCTCTTTTGCAAAAATTCCTGAGCCATGCTGGGAACATTTTAAGTCTACTTCAGTGTTGGGCACTTAGAAGCCTCTGGAAGTCTGGTTTGGTAGGTGTTGAGGGTCCTCAGTGTCTATCTCTTTCACCCCTGTGCTGATATCAGAATCACTAAGAAAGCAGCACTCTTGCTCATTTCCCTAATTCCTCTGTGGCTTCAGCTGGGGCCGGGGTGGAGTGCACTGAGTCATTCATCTCCTCAGGTCCAGCTCCTATCTGAAATAGAGAAGCAGATTCTCCAATGGAGAGTGAAGTCAGCACTGGTTAAATGGGATAACCATTATTAATTTAGAGAGAATTTAAAGGGTGTAGACCGTCTTATAGCTCAAGATTAGTGGGAGCTTGACAGTGGAAAGCAGAATCATTAACTGGATATGATTCTGACTTGTTTCCCAGTTCCAGATATGGTTTCCTTTCCACTGTGTGGGTCTGTTACCCAATCCAAGAAAAGTTGGTTACTCACCATGGCTCTGTGCCACTATTGCACTTGTGTGAGCATCACGTCAGGTTGTTTGCTTCTGAGTCCCCTAGACTTTGAGTTGCTCCAACAAATGTTGGCTTTCCCCCAGTAGCTCATGTAGCTCATCCAGCACTAGATGGGCTAACCTTCTGGGGACTAGCTCTCTTCCTGATTCCAACAAGGTCTCTCTGTGGTCCGTGCTGACAGTGTATGGTGCCTTCAGCAGTAGGGTCTTACCATTAACCTCTGATGGGTAATCAAGTGCCCTGACAGAAGTCTGTCTTGTTTGTTTTGGGAGATCTAGTAGGTCTCTCTGATCAACAGCTCATTGTGGATATAGACCACATCCTAGTCCAGGGAATTATAGGCCAGCTCCAAGGGAAAAGAAAAAAGAAAAAGACAGAGAAAAAGAGAAACAGGAGAAATTTAAGGTTAGGTTTTGTCTCACCCTCTCCAGGGCTCTTTGATTCAGGTACTCCCCCTCAGGTCCTATTTAGGGTTTCACCTTTTAGTCTAACTTCCAGGATATAGGATTCCAAGCTTGAGTTCTGACAACCAGGGAGCACCAGGCTCTTGGGTGGAAGAAATATAAAGGGGGAGGCAGAGAAAGTGAGGTGAATCCAGAGGGGAAAATGGAGGCTTTCTGGTTTTTGAAGGAGCATCCTGATCAGTAAGGGGCTACTGACATCAGAAAAAGGAGGGTTGAGCCCCACAGGAGCTGCTCACTAGTCTTTCTCTACTCACATCCCTAAACACTCCCATCAGCAGGGACAGGGAAAAGGACTGGACACAAGAGGTCTTAAAGGGAAAGAAGGGTGTGCACTGTCTATGCACAGGTGAGAAGAGAAAAAGCAAAGGCAGCGGAGACATAAAACTCTCAAGCTTAGCTGGGCTTTGGGGCACAGGCTTGTCAGCAAAGCTTACTGGGAGGCAGAGGCAGGAGGACACAAGTTTCAGGCCAGCCTGGGCAATATAGTTCAACTCTATCTCAAAAGTCAAAAGGGAAGGAGGCCTGGTGGGACTGTACTTCAGTGATAGAGTACTTGTTAGCATACACAAGGCCCTTGGGCCCTGAGCTCCATCCCCACTACCATCAAAATAAAAAGGAAAGAAAAAAATCCTAACCTCAGAGGTGGTATTCTTTAGGAGTGAGTGTATCTATATCTACTTATAGCCCTGACTTCCTGTGCTCTTGGGAGCTTGTCAGAGATCTCACCTACAACAGCAGCTCCAAATTGCCAAGAGCAATTACACCTAGGCAGGTATAATTAAATTGCATCAAATTAAAGATTACTTCACAGGGTTAATAACTTAGGTGGGAAGTGTGGCTCAGGGTCATCTTCAATCATAGATTATGGACATTCATAAAGTGTAGCAGATCTCTTTTCTTTTGGCTTTTGGGATATGGACATTGCTCTTCCATTCCTGTCTCTTGGAATACTTTCCACCTCCCCAAAGCATGCCTGAATCCCTCTCCTGGCCTCAAAGGAGCTTTCCATGAGCTCCTTCCCTTTGTTGCCTGCTATCTCTTGACAGGCTCAACCACACCCCTCACTTAATCTATCTTCCTCTGCAGAACTCTCCTCTAGAATTTACTGTTGCCATCTGCTCCCCTGGATCAGTCTCAAGTGAATTTCGGCCATGTCCCCCAATGTGTCAAAATCAATTCAACACTTAAGCTCTGCCCTAGTTTTTGTAAAGAAACTACCAGTATTTTTTATATTTTGAACCTGTATCCTCTCATCCTATCTTTTTTGTATGTGCATTATGCCTGCATGTGTATACGTGTGTTCATATGTGTGTGTGTGCACGTGTGTGTGGGTTTATATGTGTGTGGAGACCAGAAGTTCACATTAGATGTCTTTCTCAATCACTCTTCACTTAATTTACTGAGGCAGAGTCTCCCACTTGAACCCAGAGTTACAGATTTGGCTAGTCTAGCTAGCTAGTTTCCCCATGGACCTCATGTCTCATGGTGCTGGGGGATCTGAACTCTGGTTCTCATGCTTATACAACTGTTCCTTTAGCCACTGAACCATCTCCCTGGTGCCTCACATCCTGTTTTCTTATCTTCAAAGAATGGACTATAAAATGGTGTGTGGCCTGACTTTGAAACAGTTCTGAGCAGGAAAAGAGTGTGATCCAAAATCCGGTGTGCCTCAAAAGTACCACCCAAAGGCCTTACTGCTAATACTGCAATTGCCCTGTGCTTGACCTTAAACTTAACCTTCCCTCTCATTGGATCTCTTTCAACCTCTGGGTTTGTGTTTGTAGTCACAGTAGGATTTCTTGCCATGGGAAAAACACAATAAACTAGACCTTTTTTTTTTTTTTTTTAAACCTCAGAAACGGTGGGTAAGCATTTAACAATATACCACTGCCCCTACCATATGTATAATGGTTATGATATTGGATTACTCTGATTGATGCACTCTGTAAAAACATGATTGATAATATGTCTCATTGAATCCTCACAATATCCTTATGAGAGAAGTGACATCATTATATCTGATTAGTAGGTTAAATAAGTGGACTTCATTGTAGTTACCTTTGTGATACTGAAACAAAACTCGTGACCAAAAGCAGCTGTTGTGGGAAAATGGTTTATTCAGCTTTCAGTCCCAAGGGGAAGTTTCTGCATGGCAGTGAAAGGATGGCAGAACAGAGGCTAGCCATCTCATCTTGCCATAGCAGCTGGCAGAAAGCAGCAAGAGTGAGTTGAACTCTGGCAAAGAGGGAGCTGGGCTATGACATCCCAAAGCCCACCCCAACAACCCCCTCCTCCAGCAAAGCTCCATCTCCCAAATTGTCACCAGCTAGGGACCCAACATTGAAAATGCATTAGTTTATAAGGGACATCTGATTCAAACCACCACAGGCATTTAGAGGTAAATAAAAACAACCCTAGGGTGAAGGAAAGACTTCATACCCTGCATCTGAGGCAAGTCTAGGCCATCTAAGAAGATTGGTGGGAACATCCTGGCTGGCAGCATTTTTTCCCAAGCAGGAATATCTACATTCTTACTAAAATCCATCCATCCCAAGAAAATTGTTTTGGGAATTGTGACAGATTTTACTCTACACACTTTCCATTCTTAGAGCAAACCATAGTTAGAAACTTTGAAATTCATATTACAAATCATTGAAAGAAATAATTGATGACACAAGTCCAATTTCCTGTTTGAATGACACCTTTTCAGTAAAAGATCCACACCTGTTATGTGATATCATTTGAACTTCAACTTCTTTCTATGAAACATCTTTTTTAAAAGAATGTTTTGTTTATTTATTTATTTGAGATTGACAGACAGAGAGAGAAAGAGGCAGATAGATAGATAGAGAATGGGCACGCCAAGGCCTCCAGCCACTGCAAACGAATTCCAGATGCATGTGCCACTTTGTGCATCTGGCTTACATGGGTCCTGGGGAATCGAGCCTTGAACCAGGGTCCTTAGGCTTCACAGGCAAGCACTCTTCCACTAAGCCATCTCTCCAAGGCCCTACAAACATCTTTCCATTACTGCCCTGTCAGTAACCAATGTTAGTTTGTTAGTTGCTTCATTGCAGAGGGAACAAGACAAGAGATAATAGGTCCCCAATTAGCCCAAGTTACCCAAACCCATTAGTAACTGATCCTTTAGACAAATGGCTACACCCATGGGGTGTTACAGTGATGGAAGTGTGAATTCTCACATGTTTTAGTTGAAAGGATTTTAATCTAGGTTAGATTGTTTTTATGAAACTGAAGAAGTATTAACTGTCACCACTACCATTTTTTTGTTTCATCTGATAGCATTCAAACCGTCATTTTTCCTTTTTGTCACTTTTCATTCACTGATTTATTAACATTCAAAGAACACCTAATTTGGGCCAGCTGCTGTACCAAGAGTTAAGAATGAAGGGATGAAGCTAGACAAGGTCTCAGCTGTCCTGGTTGCATTCTACTTAGGAAATATTCAGGAAAGGTGTGATGACAAATAAAGCCAAAATTGTGGGGTGGGGGATGACAGCCAGGATGAAAACAAAGAAATGCTATGTGAGAAGCAAGAGAACAGACAGTCTGCTGCAACAGAGCTGCCGGTGGGGTTGTGGGAGGAACAAGTGTCCATAAAGAACCAGCCATGCTGAGGCCTGCAGGGAAACCTGATGGAGGAGGGAAAGGCTGAGACCCCAACAACCTCAGAACTAGCAAGGTGGCTACAGTGGAGAATAACCAGCAGGAGAGGTAGGATTGGTTAGCAATTGGATGCAAGAGGAGGAATGGATGCAAGAAACGTGGACCTCTGGTTTATTGTCCGTAAGTATAGAAGTTGTTACTAAAAAAAAATTAAAAAAAAAAAAAAAGAAAAAGAAATGTGGGCCTCAAAGGTTCTGCATTAGAATGTACTTTAATTGTGCTCAGCAGCCCCTGCAGGATCCCAGATACTATAGAGACTTCGCTAACTTCTGTCTGTGCACACAAGTCTATTAATAGAATGGTAGTCTAAGCTATACTCTTTCTGATTTCAAATAACAAGGAACTGATTTAAATTCTTTGTGGAAAAAAAAATCAGTAACATGGTTATGCAAACATGTGGTAATTTGGATTTCACCTAAAATCCCAAAACAGGTATATGGGAATATACGTAAATATGCATTCGTCTTTTAAAATGTGGAGGAACAGCCTTCTAAAGTGTGTGTTCTCATCTCTGTGAGAACTTGGGTAGCAGGTCATGTCATGAGCTAACCCTAAGGCTGGACCCCCAGTGACTCACTTCCTCTAGCTAGGTCACACCTTCTAAAAGTTCTACAACCTCCCACAACAGCTCTGCCATCTAGATACCAAGTGTTCAAACACATGAGCCTGTGGGGAACATTTTACATTCAAACCTTAACAGTGAACATTTTCCCCTGCCATGATCAACATTCTGATGGTAGCTGGACTTTACATTTTCAATGTGAGGCATATTCTGGTAGAATCAGGATGCTTCAGTCCCTGGCTAAAGCAGCAGTCTGGGTGACCTGGAGGCAAGGAGCATTCTTCCCTTTACCAAGCTAAGCTGTTAAATTTCTACTTTGTTGTTCCCAATGGTGTGGCTCCTTCTAAATCCTACAAAGACCCTTAAAGGGCAGTAACTGCCCTACATCATCTGATACCTCAAACACCCTGCTGTTTTAAGCCCTGGCATTATCCCAGCTTTTACTGTTGCCTTTTACATCTTTAAGCTCCAGAGCTGAGCACACATAGTCACTTCCCCACCCCCAGTACATTTTTATTTCAGGGTTTGAGTGACACTTTAAAAGAGAAAGTTTTAATTCTTCTTGATGTGTTTGGTGCATCTTTAGGCAAGAATTTATTAGGATATTATGGTTAATATAATCATGGCCATAACTCCCTAATGAATGCAAATGGGGAAAATAAGATTTTATTAAGCAAGGATGATCATCTTAAAACTGTTATAGCCTTGTGCTTATGGAAAGCAGTTTAGGAATACACCTGCCTTTCACATGAATCCTGCCACCCTTTCTGATGCTAAGAACTTTAGGGACACAGGCTGAGCTAAGTCAGAGGGGGAAGGCTGAGGAATATGGTGGGAACATAGAAGAAAGCCCAGCCTGAGGTAAAAGTGATCTACCCCATTAGGGGATACTTGGCAATGTCTGTAGTCATTTTTTAAATATTTATTTATTTAAGAGAGAAAGAAAGAAGCAGAAAGAGACACACAGAGAGAATGGGCATGCCAGGGCCTCCAGACACCTCAAACAAACTCTAGATGCATATGCCACCTTGTGCATCTGACTTATGTGGGTTTTAGGTTTCACAGGCAAAAGCCTTAACCGCAAAGCCATCTCTTCAGCCCTGGAGTCATTTTTAACATCATTACTAAAAGAGCAGAGCTACCTCTAATGCATAAGACAGCTGCTCTGACCCTGGAGTGCATAGGTACATGCCTTCCCAACAATGAAGAATAGCCTAGCCCCAGATGCCAATAGTTTCAGGTATAAGAAGTCAAGAGATTAGCTGAAAAGACTCTTAATCAGAGCAACTTAAAGAGACCCCCACCTCTGCTCCTAGGCAGTTGACCTGAACTCTAAATACCCATGTCCTTCCTTCCTCCTTCCCTTTCTTCTTTCCTTCCTTCTTTCTTTCCTTCCTTCCTTCTTCCCACCCTCCCTTCCTTCCTTTCCTTCCTCCATTCCATCTTTCCTTTCTCTCTCTCTCTTTCTTTCTTCTTTCTTTCTGGTGCATGAGCACAGGCACACACATGTCATGGCACACATGCAGCAATCAGAGGACAACTTTGGACATCAGTCTTCATTTACTCTCTACCTTGCTTGAGGCAGGGCCTCTTATTGTTGTTCACCACTGTGTTCACTTGGATAGCTGCCCATCAGATTCTGAGGGATTCTTCTGTTTGCACTTCCCATCTCACTGTAGATGAACTGGGTTTACAGACACCTGATGCTGTGTCTGGTTTTATGTGTGTGCTGGGGATTTGAACTCAGGTACTCATGCTTGCTTGCCAAGAGATTACTGTGTCCTTTCCATACTATATCAGGTAATTATACAAAATTCTTGGGGCATAAGGAGAACCAAGTAGTACATTCTAGATATTTAGACAGTATCTAGTATACAGAGAATCAGCAAAAAGTAGAAATTGGGGCTAGAGAGATGACTGAGCACTTAAAGGTGCTTGCTTGCAAAGCCTGCCAGCCAGGGTATGATTTCCCATTACCTACTTAAAGCCAAATGCAAGAAGTGGTGCATGTGTCTGGAGTTCATTTGCAGTGACAAGAGGCTGTGTGACATGTCCTGGTTTTCTCTCTCTCTCAGAGAAATTTAAAAATATATTTTTTTCAAAAGAAACTGTATGTCTTCCTAAAGTGCAGTCATCCTACAAGCAAAATAACAGGAAGAAGCTTTAAGCCAAGCTGAAATGAGCTTTGAGGTGCTGTATTATTTGATGTCAGACTCTTTTGAGCTGGAGGATTTCTGTTTCATGACCCTGTATAAGGTCTCCCATAAGCATGTGGTTTGTTTAGGGGCAAGGTCCTGCTATTTGCACCGCTGGCATAGGATACCAGGCACTGTATACCTCTGATGGGTGTGGAATGTGAGAGCTCACAGTATGCTCAAGTGTGACCTATAAGGTGGCTTCATCTGCTGGCTTTCTTACCATCAGTCACCTTGACCAAAGAAAGACTGAAGGGACTGGATCTGAGACTGCACAAACTGTCAGAGCTGAAGATGACAACAAGGTGTCATCTGCAGGGCTTCCTAGCTCTTCAGGGAACTCTGCAAGCCTCATTTCCCTTCTAGGTGCCACAAATACTACCCTGCTTCAAATGTCCTTATGCTCACATGAGCTGATGCACAGGACATGCTCAGTATGGAGAGGGAGCATGCTGTGTGCACGACCTTCTATGGATGTCCATAGGTGCCTGTGAGTAGCAGGTTCATACACAGAAGAAGATAGAGATATTTTTAAGCTTTTCATTATTTTTGCTTATGTATGTATATGACATGTCTATGTGTGGATGTGCACGTTTGTGTGAAGGTGCACATGCACGTGTGTGTATGTGTGTGTGTGTGTGTGTGTGTAGGTCAACAGTCAATGTCAGGTGTCTTCCTTGATCACTCTCCTTATTGTCTTTTGAGACAAGATGTCTCACTGAACATAGAACTCACCAATTCATATAGACTGGTTAATCAGAGAGCTCCAGGGAGCCCCACCTCTGCCTCCCCGGCATTGGGATTGCAGGTGCTCATTACCATGGTCAGAATTTGACCCGGGTATTAGGGTTGAACTCAGGTCCTCATGCTTGTGTAGCAAGCAATACCCACTGAGCAACCTCCCTGGGCCACTTTACAGTACATGTATGCACACAAATACCACATGATACATACAGATAGAGTAAAACTTACTATTCCAAAATTTTGCAGGGATAACATCCTATCCAGAGTCAGTGTTGGGTGCAGAGGCTGCCTAACTTCCAATGCCATGAGAAGTGGCCCATGGATCTGATAAGAGAAGGAGGGCTATGCAGTGTTCCTTTGTCCCAAATTAGAAGCAAGAAAGAGGAAGCTCTGGCACACCAGAGTAAGGTATTCACTCATGAAGCTTCTTGTCAGGCACACGACTCTGTGCAAAGTACCACTCTATTGGATCTTCACCTCCCACCCAGGGAATGCAGAGCTTAGCCACGTCGCCAATGTGCAGCATGATGCATGAGAATGCTCACGGCTCACACACCTGGTAGTGAGATGCAGTGAGATGGAAGGTGTTTGGCGTATCCTCTTGGAAGACCCACATACGGAATGTCTTTGGAACTAAATCAGGAATCCTGAGGAAGTACCAGGGATTCTTTTTCATTACCACTCCTATGAACTACTGGAATTACGGGCCATTTTTGTCCTTTTTATTTAGTCAGACAAGACACTCAGGGTCAAATATGTGGTTCTCCATAACTATATGGGAGATTCGTGTGGCTGGCTTTGCACTCTCATCTTCTCCTGCTTTTTCTTTCCTTTGATCCTTCTTTTCATCTTCCCATCATTACAGCACACCAGTGTGATGGATGTAGGTATAAATAAACCTTCAAAAGCCTGAGTCTTGAATCCGCTCAGTAATTCTCCAGGATTTTGCTTAGCTTCATGGTGTTTTGTCCAATTTGAGACTCATCCAGCTCCTCCTATTGATGACAGTAACAATAAAGATAACTGATTTCTATACCACGTCTAAGAGGCTCAATTAAATTCCCTGTAAAAATGTCCCTCATAGGGAAAGTGCCAGGCAAGAGGCTGAAATTCATCAGAACAAAAGCAAGAGGCCAGCTCTTCCTTGTTGAGTGCAGCTGATCAAAGTGTCCCTCGTGCTACTCTTAGCTGCTGTGCCCAAGGTATCTGTGACAGATGGCTCAGGCTGCAACAGGGCACATGAGCCTCTGCTTTTGTTTTCATTAAAAAAAAAAAAAAATCCTGACTAGAAAGGAAATTGACTATTGAAAAGATTGAGGATCCAGTCTTCTAAACTAACAGTTCCAAGTCTGGGCACATCACAACTGTCTCAGCATGGCTGTGTGGCCATGATCGTGGGCTTTGCAATTAACAAGAGTAGTAGAGAGATCTTCTGTGGTGCCAGGCCTCCTGACCCTTCCCAAGCTTTGAACTAGGGCCAGTTGTAGGGTGTTTACTTGTATTGCATTATAAAATGAGGAACATACTTAGAAAAATGGCTTTTGAACAGCTAAGACTTGTAAGCCTATTAAATGTTGTGAAATATCTTCATGAATATATTTCATGATTTGCTACTTGTCTCTACATGAGAAAGACATTTCCATGACATCTAAAAAAGAATGGTGTTTGTGCCCTGCCAACCTGAGCATCTTCTGACTACACCTGGTTCCTCCTACAAGTGCTGTTTGCCCAAAACTCTAGACCTCTGTTAACAGTTGAAAATAACCCACTTAGCTTATATATCCACTGTTTTCCTGGCCCAATTTCAGGATGGATGCAGAATGCATGGAACATACAGAAATGTGGGGTGACTTTTGTTGTGATGTTTTTAATATCTATGACTCTGTGGTATTCTGATATGGACAGACTGAGTTAAAAATCCCAACTCTTCCTTTCAATATCACTTTTGTCTCCTCAACCAGAAAGGGAGGATATGAGTCCTAATTCATGAGGTCATTCTGAAAATGACATAGTCTGAAGCCAGTGTCATACCAATGTCAGTAGGTGCAGCTGACAACTCAAATTATGGCCATGCCCAGTGGAACTTGTTATAGACCCAAGCTCATAGAGTTGTTGTGAATTAAATAAGAATATATCCATTGGCTCAACGTGAAACCTTTTAAAGTATTTATGAGGAATTGATTCTCTGAGATAATTGGCCCCCAGCTATACTTTCATTTCAAGTAGTTTCAGCTCTGAGCTCTTGCAGGCACAAATCCACTAAGGGTAGTCTTTCAAGATACTAAGAGCTACATCAAATGCCTAGGCATCTGCAATGGCCATAGTTGGTCTAGAACCTCCCAGCCTTTCTTGAGCCCTCAGACTATAGCCTAACCCCACCTCTTGCATGGTATGATAACCCCCATGTCATACTCAGTGCTCCCTAACTTTCCCTATCTTCTCCCACAGTGCATGGCTCACCTATAATATTTCAGGGTCTATGAGCTGTGTGGTCAGAGGGGAACAGGCAAAGGCCACTGGGCCTGGGGCTTGGGTTAGGAACCAAACAGTGAATGAATAATAACAATGAAGGGAAAGAACAGAGCCCTGCAGAAATATAGAATATAATGTCTTAAGTGAGGGAGTAGAGTGGGTGGAGGAAGGCCTTTTCTTTGCATGTGTGTCTGTATATGTGCTCATACATGTGAATGCACATGCATGTAGATGCTAGAGGACAACTTCAGCTGTTATTTCTCAGGAATACCATCCACATTTTATGGATACAGGGTCTTTCATTGGCCTTAACTTCACCAATTAGGCTAAATTGGCTAGCTAGAGAGCTCCAAGCATCCTCTGGGCTCTACCTCTCCAGGGCTAGGGTTACATGTGTGCACCACCGTGTCCTACAACTGTATGTGGGTTCTGGAGGGCAAACTCAGGTCTATATGCTTGCTCTCTCCCCAGCCCAAGGAAAGCTTTTTGAATAAGTGGTTGTTGATTGTTTCTACTCAGGGTGAACAAAAGAAAGGAAGCAGGGCTTCGAGGGCAAAGAAATAGAACGTGCAATGAAAGGAGGAGAGGAAAGCCATGGTTACTTTGATGAATTCAAAGAAGCTCAGAGCAGCTTCAGACAGCTTTGTCTTTATTTTCTTTGTTTCCTACAAGAAAAATGATAGGGCAAGTGTTTCCAATAAGGCGCATAAGGCAGATCCTGATGTCCAAGATGCAAGGAAAATGCTCTTCTTTCCCCCATTCCCTTCAGCTCAGAGGCAGGGTCCTTGGTCACCAGAGGTCCCAGGTCTCTGATGTTGGGCATGTCAGGTGTAAAAAAGCTTCTTAAGAAAACACTCCAGTGGGAAGCATCTCAGTGGGCTGCACACGAGCCAGTCTGATCATTTATAGATTTATTCTTACATACTCTTGATTAAATGTGTGAGGTGATAAATTAAATGGGGTTTTATAACTGAGCACAAATTGGTAGTTGTTTGGAGCTTTTTAAGGACAATGACTAATGCAAATAATGTTAATTAAAATGAGTGAAGACATTGATTTAGCTAGAATGTTTGGCTCTACAGAGGCACAGATGATGTCTGACCATGAAAATACATTTTTTTAACTGCTAATATTTTCAGTGGAAGGAGCCAAAAAGGGTGTGTCATATTTGAAACTGCAGCTTCCTGCTAATAATGGCCTCCTTTGACAGTGTGGCTTCTGATTTTTAAGATGAACTTTCTTAATATAGCCAATGAAAATCAGACATAAAGATATGTGGTAATGTTCATCCATCTTCAATAACTGGAGGAGGAAAAAAATAAAGGCAAGTGAAACCTTTATGCTGAAAATAGTGCATTTGCTGTCACTGCCACGGATAAAGATGAGAGGAAGGCAAGCTCTGAAAGATTTGATGTACTGTGTTCTGTCTGGTGTGTGGTTTTCTGGAATTGGATGCACACCCAGGGCCACTGGTACAACTCAATTGTGACCAACACAGAAGTGCTAGAAAGCATTAAAAGATCTATGGTGGAAATCCCATTAACATAAAAAGAGATGGTGCCATTCAGAAGCATCACTTTAACATGACATCAACAGGGTTGTTTATATGTGCTCTTCATGGTGTCAGACATTTTGCTTTAATTGAGTTAATTAAAAGTTAATGGCAGAGAGCACATCATGATGCTATAAATGACAGACATGTGGCCAGTCCCCATACGTTCTTGTTTACATCAATCTTTCACTCAAATGCTGCTTCTGATTCATTCCACACCACTGCCTAGCCTCCCTTTGAAGAGGGTGAGTGCTGTTCTATTTGATATATAAACAAAGGGAGCTGAAAAGATGAAAGGAGGCTTGTGTGCTGTGTTGTATCACTCGTCATTGTCAGCCTTGTCCCTAAGGGTCTTAGTGGGAAGGGAACAAGTACAACCCGAGCTATGGTGGGACAGGGAAATGGATATGTGGGCTGCTGCTAAGGTGGTTTGGCTAAGAGTGGAGAGCATGAGGTTTAAGCAGGGTGAGGTTTGAATAGGATTGTATGAATCTTATGACTGTGAATATTACTGAATCTCTCTGACCTTCAGTTTTCTCCAGTATGGCATGGAATGTAGAATACCCAGTGCTTGCATAGTTGGATACACAGTATATCTTGGACCCATGTTGGATGACATAGATTGCAGAGTCTGCAGTCTCGACATCAGGGAGTAAGCCACTAGGCATGGCTATGGCACTTCCATTCCCCAGAAAACTAATTCATGCAGCTGGTGGTTGTTCCTTTTAATATGTCAGCTTGGTGGATAAATTTGCCGTACAACTGCTTCCCAGAAGTAGGAAGCACTGCACGATGGAGAGTACAGGCAGACAAGTAGCTGGAAATGGTTTACATTAGACAAGGCAAAGTCAGTAGGTCAGACCCTAACTGGCATCTTTAGTGAAAACTTAATTCTGAGCTGACCTCCCAGCTCAGATAAAAGAGCTAAAGGCAGCTGGATTGCCTTCCGTGATTCCAGTGCTATGAGCCACAGGAAATTTTCCAATGTAAGATGTGACCTTTTTGTAGGTCAGGAATTCTAAGGAGAATTTATGATGGGTCACCATGGAATCTTATATTTGTGGAGTGATGATGACAATTTAAAAGATAGAGGGAAAGCATTTCTTACATGGCTCTTCCTTAGGATGGCTTTCAATGGGGAAATGTTGATTTTTTTTAAGACATGTGTTGACAAGGTCTACATTTTTTTTTTTTTTTACAAAGGCCTTCTTTCTATCCTTAGCTCTGTTTTCCCAATATGCACATACACTGAGAACAAAGTTGCAGGACTCTTATTTCCCATCCTTTCTCTATATGGGGCCTCCTCTTGTCTGTGTAAAGGTGTCTCCTGTTAGTTAAAATGCTGGTTGTGACCTATAAATTGATTCTGTGATCTGAAAGTGAATTGTGACATCTGGTTTTAAAAATGTTGATCTAAGATGTTAGATAAAAAAACATATTTTCACACAAGTACTTAAGTGGAGGAATGGGAAATGTGGGGCTAAGTGTCTGGCATTCTAGAAAGAATGAAAATTTTATGAATATATATTTCTCATCCTGCTATGTCTTTTCCCTGCATGGTGGGTTCTGTGTGAACCAGCTTCTGCCCGGGGATGGGGCAGGTGATGGGAACAGGATGCTTGGTTCCTTGATCTGCTTCATCACCTGGGTGCTGAGATTATGCATCTCTATGTGGCTCCCAGGTGGTGCCAATGCTGTTGGACACCCACGCCATGCTTTGAGTGGCAAGAGAAGAGCAAACATAAAAGTCAAATCTGGAGTTTCTATGCTGCCATCCACAGCTACATCCAAAAGACCCCTTCTCCTTCAAGGTCAGCTCATCTTGAGCTTGATCTAGAGACTTGATGACATAATTTAATATGCCCATTGTGTCGATTTTAAAAACTATTTATGGGCTGAGGAGATAGCTCAGTTAGTAAAGAGCTAGCCTGCAAGCATGAGGAGCTGAGTTCAATCCCTAGACCTATGTTTAAAAAAAGAAAAAGAAAATATAAAAGAACATAGTACCATGTGTCTTTAATCCCAGCTGTAGGAAGGGGAAGACAGGTGGATCCCTGAGCCTCACTGGCCAGCCAATCTGTCCTAATTGGCAAGTTCTAGTCCAATGAGAAACCTTGTCTCAAAAAAAAATGGATGTTGCCTGACTCTGACCTCCACATTCATACATTCATGCACAGAAACTAGAACTGATATAACCTGCATGGCTGGGCCTTGGGGAGACCAGTAAGCAGGAGTGGTCTGGGTTTTGGTAGCAGGAACCTATGGAGGCCTGTTCAGATGGGGATTAAACCAGCAGGACCATTCTTGAGCCACTGCAGTGGACACTCAGATTTCAGGGAAATTAGTCCAAATGACCTCTTCTAATGACAGGTCTGTCCTCAGCCAGGGAAGGGTAAAGTGTCTTTGCATAGTAGACCCACAAGACTTACCATGTTGAGGGGAATGCATGTAAGCAGGTGGATACATCAGCACATATGCCCTAATGTCACTGAGAAGGAGGAGTGTTCTTAGCTGCATGTCAATCAAGGAGTATGTAACAATCACGTCACATGTTGCTAACTCAATCCACTCAGTCTGTCATAGATTCGTCTCTAGGACAATGTCCCTTACAGGCCACATTGGACAATGTTTGGACATGTTTGGGGTTGTTGTCGTGGCGCTAGCGCTGCTACTGACATCTAGCCCATGAGACTAGGGATGCTATTAACTTATGAGTGCACAGGGGCTCCCATCACAGAAAAATTAGCCAGAGCACAATGTCACCAGTGCTGAAGGTGATAAACACTGCAATAAACCTGCAATATGACACCAGCTTTCTCTATTTTCTTCATTTGATGGATAGCAAAAAAAGGTAGGTAATAGCTGCAAATTCAGAAGCTAACAAGTGTTGGGGCAAGAACGTGGACTTAGATCTGCATGGCTCCAAGACCTCACTGTTCCTTGCTCTACTGCAGAGGAAGAGCATCTCCCGTGTACCTGCTAAGAAGGGCAGGTAGGGACACATGCTCCTAGGAGATCTTACAAACCTGTCACAAATGTATGCCCCCTCTGCCAATCAGATGCTTTCAGTTCCATTCTGGAGTCTCATTGACCTCCCAGGTATTCCAGTCATGGTAGCATGTGCCAAGATGTGTGTCTTTCCAAAGCTAGCACAGTGAGACATTAGCCAATGATTCATACCACATAGTGTCTGGAAACATTAAGTGGAAAGAATATAGTTCATTCCATGTGAATATTCAGTCATATAAATTGGATATAACATGGTAACGCAGACATCCCTTAGAGGTGTGGGCTTGAGGTATAGCTTCATGCTGTCCCCCTACATGCCATTTACCCAGATTGCATGATGGGTAGTGGGCTTCTGTCTCCCTGAATAAGAGTACCTATGTGGGTGTGCTGTGATCAAAGATGCAGGGAGACTCCAAGCCACCACGGAAAGAGATTCTTTCCAGCATTGTGTCTCCTGAAATACTTGTCAATAAGCAGACTTGAGGGAGGTGTTTTGTTTGAGAAGAGAAAATTGCACTTTCTTTCAAAGATTGGTACAGTTCAGGTGAAAAGGCTCCAGTTTTCCTAATTGGATCATGAGCCATTGGGAAGGATGAATCTGTTTCATACATGAAAAGACCAGGATCATTGTACAGACTCTGGGGAATGTTCTCACTGGTGTCCTCCGCCAAACCTGGAGAACTCTAAATAAAGCAAAGAAATGTAAAACAGAAAATACAAAAAGAAGTATGCAAAAAGAATCCCACATGTTTCAAAGTGAATTCCTTTAAAAAATCATGAGATGGGCATTAATAAGCCCACCGGAGTGACTGGCAACACAGATATCAACAATTTTTCATCTATGGATATTTTAAAGTATTTGGAGGGGGTTGATGGTTTTGAAAGCTCACTCCCATCATTTTTATGTTGTCTGTTTGGAGCACAAGTTCAGGAAAAATTCTTGATACTCTGAATTCATTAGATTTCAGTGGCATTATTTCAAACTAACCAACTAAGTTAATAGGATGTTGCTTGTCCTAAGAATGGCTAAGTGACAAAAATGGGAGTATATTCTGTTAAATGTGATATTCTTAAACCTGGTTATACAGTCTTGTATTCAAAAACATCGCTAAATAAATGAATAAAACATAAGAAATAGATACTGAGAGCTAAGGAGGGCCAGGACGGATGGGCTGAGTGTGAAGGTGTCAGAAAATAAGGAGTTATTGGGTTCTTAAAGAGCCTTTGCATTTATTCTTTGAACTCAGTGCTCCATGTGTTTTCACAATTTCTTGGATGAGAAATAATTTCAGAAGGAAACTATTGAAAGGTTTCCACAGTATCCTCTAGTTTGAGATGGTTGCCCAGTTTCTCCTCAAACATTTTAGCAGTCCCAGGATCAATGAATATGTAACAGTGACCTTTAATTTGCAGAAGATCATTTGGGTAGTCTTGTATTGAACTCAGTTCTGATTTTTAGAAAATTTCTTTCTCTTGCCATATGCATAGATGTGCCATCCCTTCTGCATGACGGATGGCACTTAACCGAGGATAAGTTCCTTGGCATTCTATATTTGAAGTGTCTTGGTTCCTTCCTTACCACCCTCCAATATATGGTGCATGTGCCTTTGTGTGCATGTGTAGGTATATGTGTGTGCATGTTCATGTGCATGCTGATGCATGTGCATGTATGTGATTGCATGTATGGAGGTCAGAGGACAATTTTGTTGTCATTGTGAAATGGGAATGCCATTCACATTTGTTTTTGAGACAAGGTCTTTCATTGTCCTGAAAGCTCACCACTTAGGCTAGACTGACTGGCCACTGAGCTCCAGAAATCTTTCTGTCTTCCCCTCTCCAGCATTGGGATTGTAAGCACACACCAATTATACCTAGTTTATATTTGTGGCCATCTCCCTAGGCCCCCTAAAGTAGCTTCTTAAAATAGAAGCTTCCAGATGTGTTTTGCCAACAAAGGGATGTGATGGCCTGTCATCACACCATTTCTGCTATGAGGCTTTTGCCTAATCTCCCTTTCAGGGATCTCTACCCTTATGGCTAATAGCACAAGGTGGGAAGGTGGCTGAGACAGCTCCTGTGGTCTCAATCCCAGGCCACATGAGTCAGTTCGATCCTTTCTCTGCCCAGGCTGATGCTAGAGCCAAGGGAACTCATGATAACTATTACTTGTCATCAAAGCAGGATTAAATGATAGTACAAATAATGCCCCAGGAAGTCTTTCATACTTATGCCCAATTTAACCCTTTGATATTTTATTTTCTAACATCAAGACTCTAAGCTCCTCCTTTTCAACCTTCCATTGTAGAACTAACCAAGATATTATCATTCTATTTTCTTTATTTGCATATCTACATATGTGTGGGGTAACTGGTGGGGCACAGTAAGGTCTCGTGCCACTGTAGACACCATATGCATGTGCCGCTTTTGGAGTCTGTCTTTACAAGAGTGGCTGGAGAATTAAACCTTGCAAGCAAGTGCTTTTAACCTCTGAGCCATTTCCTTAGCTCCCATGACTCCAATATCTACTGTTTATTTTCATGTAGTTTTTTCACCATGCAGCCACTGCTGTATTTGGAGACCCTATTTTGAGGGCAACCAACATGGATCAGATTTAGATAGCAGAAAAAGTCTAAACCTCTGCTGACAAACTTTGACCTTTTTTTTATCTGCTGTGATCCCCTCTTCAATGGAAAATTGAGACGGGTTGTCATTTTAGAAACCTTCCATTAGAACACACTAAATTGATGGTCAACCTGAAGTCTTAGATCTTTTCATATTCCTGTTAGTCTATGACACTTCCAACTTTGTTTAGACAATTGCTTCTTTGAAATAGAGTATTATATTTAAGTACATTGATTATATATACTGATATACACACATATATATTTAAGACCAAGGAAGGTGCTATTAAGGTTTTTGTTGAATGATTTATGCATACACACACACACACACACACACACACACACACACACAATGTCTAATTTGATCATGGCTTATGGCTTTTATAGCCTACATGTGCCTACTCTTTTTTTTTTTTTTTTTTTTGAGGCAGGGTCTCACTCTAGCCTAGGCTGACCTGAAATTCACTATGTAGTCTTAGGGGGACTTGAACTCATAGCAATCCTCCTACCTCTGCCTCACAGTGCTGGGATTAAAGGTATGTGCAACCACGCCCAGCTTTACTCCTAATTTTTATTTTCAAAGTCTATTCCCAAAGCACCTTTGGCACTCTTATCTTCTTGGTATTTATTTCCATATTTCTCAGCCCATAATCATATTAGCAGTATCCTATTACCACTTACTATCCTATGATTCAGTCTTAATATAATGATACATATGTTTATGTTCATATACAAACATAAAGAATAATACATGCCCATACCCACATCACACATAACCTTTATATCATATAACAAAATTAGGAGGTTCCATGAAATACAAGAGACCAACAGGAAAAGGTCAGAACCCCTCATGGCCATGTGCAGCCTGACATGTTCAGTGCATCCTCAGTTTGGGGCATATAAATGATGTTGCTAGTCAGTTCCAACAAGCAGAGCAGGCAGCACAGACACTCCCAGTTACCATAGTTTCCAGAGTGGGACACTCCATCTGAGATTTTTTTTTCTGATTGATAAGTTAATTAATGTGATAAATTACTTAGAATTCTCAGGCAGGAGAGATGGTTCAGTGGTTAAGGCTCTCATCTGCATAGCCTAACAACCTGGGTTTGATTCCCCAGTACCCACATAAAGCTAGATGCACAGAGTGAGTGATGCATGCATCTGGAGTTCCTTGCAGTGGCACGCCCATTCTCTCTGTCTGTCTGTCTTCTCTCTCTCTCTCTGATTATAAATAAATAAAAATAATTTTAAATTCCTCAATAGTGATTAATTGCATAAATATTGCATATGTTATTTACAAACTATAAACTTAGGCAATAAAGAACCTTCATCAAATGAAATACAAATTTCAGTGTGCATAAAATTCCAGTCCATATTCCTGAGGAATATGGCTTATACTCTATAAGCCACTATCACATAAAACCATAGAAGCCGAGCATGGGTTCATAGTACCTGTGAATAAACAAACAGGCTCAAAACAACTTTGCTCCCATGTAGCTTCTGAGTTCTGCTTGATATTCTTTGATTCTCCATGATTGAAGGTAAAGTGGCCCACAAGCCAAGCTGCCAAAGAAAACCAAAGCAGAACAACCCAGTGGTCAAAGAAAACCACATTCTGGCCAGCCAACTGCTTGCTTCATCTTTAGTTTTCAGTAGTCAACTACTGTAAGGATGACCTTATCATTGTTTACATTTCATGTAGAAACACAATAACTTCATGAACACAGACTTCTTTAGTATCTTTTTTCTATTAGGAAAGCAAATTCTTTTATGTTGCAGCTTTATGAACGTGAAACTTCTTAGAAATGCAATCATTGTATTATAGCTTAGCATAATCTGCATGTTCCTGGGGCCTCTAGGGAAAGCAGGCCCCATTCCATGAGCACTCTTTCTGGAGCCCTTGAAAACATCTAAAGTGCAGGACAGATCCTATCACAATTCTATTATGAAAAGTTTACTTAAAATATTATGTACTTTATTAGTGCCGTATGCAGAATAAATAGAACACTGTCCTTCAAGTCTCAAATATTGATTATCTAAACTGTGCCAGGCCATCCATTTGGACTTCAGACTGTGAAAATAGAGTTTCTATCTGGTAAGAGAACAAGCCTCTGGGAGTAATTAGAATAAGAAAGGTTGTATTCTTCAGGTACAGCAGAGTGCTATGGGGACCAAGCCCAGAAAGGCTTTGATCTTCATCTTGGCTGAGATGCCAGGAGAGAGATGAAGGAGGATGGAATCTTTGGATTTGGGTACCACCATCCTCCTCCTCCACCCCTTTGTTCTCATGCAAAAGACCCACTCTCACAGCCGCCTTATGTAGTGTGGGATCAGTCCAAGAAATAGCGGGGGGACATTTGACAAGTGCATGAGCTCTGTTTTCTGAGCAGGACTGGGAGTTTTGAGTTTCAATCCAAAGTCTAACAATTTTGATGTTGGTGAAAAAACCCCAGCTGATTTCTATATCTGAATGTTCTCATGTTCCAAATGAGTTTGAGGATGGTAATATAATTTCTTAAGGAATAAGTAATGCATTACAAATGCTTTATGAAAGCTAAAAAGAAGGCTGGGGAGGTAGCTCGGTCAGTACTTGCCATGTAAGCATGAGGACCTGAGTTTGATCCAGGAACCCATGTTAACAAAGGTTACAGGGTTAGGTTAACTTTAGTGGGTGACAGTGGTATGGGTCAGGTCATACTGAATCATATACTACCTGTTTCTATTCAACCCCATAAATGCAGTATTCCATACATAGCCAAACTTCTACCCTCTGGATATCTCCCCTTCACTATTTCTATTCAGCCTATGGTCTGAGCCACATACACAGTTCAACATCCCAAGGTTTCAGGCACACATGAAATGCTCAATCCCTTCTACACTTTGGGGGTAATATGATATAGTTTGTTGACCCTGCTTCTTGGCACTCCTTTAAAAGCATTTCTATACTAAGTTAAACAAAATGATTAAGGCCAGATTTACTAAGTCCTTTGAAATGTTCTATTATTTTGAATATGAGAAAATAATGTACTACACCTCCTGAGAAATATATCTTCTGCAACATTTTCATTAATCTCTTTATTAAACTAAACTGGTTTCTCTTTGGAAATTAATTACTGAAGTAGTATTGAGAATTTTAATTTCCACAATATACCAGCAAGAGATACTGCTGTTTCTTTATACACTGTTACACAGCAGGGCAATAATCTATTGAAATAAGCCTGAAAAGGGGGCAGCTTGTAATTAAAACAGTATAACACAAATGTTTGATGACTCTGTTAGTGCTAAAATGGCCCTGTCGTGCTGTGTTTGGGTGGGATAAAATGTATATTTAGGCAACAACTTTATATGGAGAATTCGACAGGCTCAGGTTTTACAATTTGGGATGCGGCTATGTTTCACCACCTTAACATGCCCATGAGGAAAGATGGATTGGATTTGGCATCCAAGAATTGTAAGCATTGTGGTACTATGGAAGGGAAGCTTTCCTTATTAAGCCACCCATTGTGAAATTTAAAATATATACTTCACCAAGTAGAGCATGAATTATGGATGCTGGTAACCATAGAAAAGATCTGGGGATGTCAGTCCTAGGGTAGATACGTAGCACATATGTGTAGATGTGTATATGTGCAGATCCTGTCTGTAGGGGTGGAGGCACTCATCAAAGAAGATTCAGTACTTCATAACTCTACCTCATGTTTGGAGGATGCTTCATATTTTCAAGACATGCTCATGTCTATCATCTTCTATCCTCCCAGGATGTTTCTTATGATAAGAATTATTTACACATCGTTTACATTTATAGATTTGCTTCCTTTTCTAGTGCCAAACACTTTGCAGATATCTCTCTCTTCTTCTTTCCTCCCCTCACTCCTCCCTCCCTTCTGCTGCAATCACAGTAACTTATGATTACATCTTTCCTTCACCTGTTTCATCCTCATGTTCCTATGAGTTCATTCTGTCTGTAAATTTCCTGCAAAGAAAGTCTCTATATTCAGGGCAGGCTGCAGATCCAATTCCACCATGTTTTCAAACCAGCAGAGTAGAACTGCAGGAAATTAGTGCCATGCTCTGTGAAACAGTCTCTATTTCAGCAGGGGACACAGAGAATGGCCCCTAGAGCTGCACAGTTCATTCACTCTGAACACACTCAGGCAGCCAGGAACCCTCAGCTGAGTCACTGGGTCTTCCCACTTCATCTATTCCACACTGTGAGTGGGGCTGCTATAGGTGGATGCTCTTTCCCCAACACCAGTCATTCTCTTTGGGCGCTGACTACCCCCTCCTACTTTTATAATATCCACATAGACATAGGTTTTGCAGAATGCCCAATATTGATTTGGCATATGTCAACATAAATAGTAAAATTCAAATAACCATCCTTATGCCATGCAAAATGTTCATGCATAACACTGAGTACAGTGTTCTGTTGTAGTCTGCAAACATCTAGCTGTACAGTTTCATTTGGGGATAGTATTTAGTGGTTGGTTTTTGAATTGTGTCCCTGCTCAGCACAAGTTCATGGATTCCTTCTTTTCCTATTTCCTTTTCTGTCAGAAACTCAGGACTACAGAATCTTCCAGAGGGCTTGGAGATGAGCAGGAAAAGCAGTGGTTTCTCTTTGCTAACTGGGAAACTAAGTCATGGAGAAATATAGTAGTAGGCCACAGCCCACATTGTGGAAACACACTTGAGTCAGGAGACATTGTGCCTATCTGGGAAGAAACACCATGTTCTTGTCCTATCATATCTAATTAAGAGTTGATAAGGCTGGTAATGGAGCTCAATGACAGAATTTGCCTAGCATACAACATGCCCTGGTTCCCTACTCCAGCACTTCAAGAAAATAAAGGGAAAATGATGGGTTGAGCCACTCATAGTTTCAGGAATTGATGAACTTTAGGTAGGCAAATGGGATTGAAAAGATCTGGCTCAGGCTGATAACTTAAATCATCTAGTGATGCTGTGTGTAAGAGAGAGGAAGGGAAATCTCTTCCTGTTATCCTCACCACTCCACTCCTGCCATGAGCAATTCAACTCCAGCCATGAACAGCCTACTACTAGCCTTCCTTCTCCAGATGTTACTCTGTGCTGCAATGGTGAAGGTCCTCCTCAAGAGCTGTGACACAGCCATAGGAACCATCAGGTGTTGCCTTCTGAGATTTCATACTCTTCCCCATTCAGTGTGAGAGACAAGTGCTCAGGACAGCTTCCATGTTGTGCTTGTCCTTACGCTGCCTCACCCCCAGCAACATCATTTGGTTGGACCTGCACAGAATTCTACCCACCATTGAGACAGAGTGCATCAAAATCACAGTTGCTCTTTGAGCCCCACTCTAACATGGTGGCTCCCACCAAAAAGGCAGTCCTAAAGTGCAAAGAAAGCACACCCCAGACTATAAACTGCTAGGTATTCATGATTCTTGAGTAAAATGTAGCACTTCTAGGCCACCACTCTTTAAAGGTCTTCTTTTATCTTTCCTTTCAAAGTCTTTGAGCAGAATTGTTCACTTTGGGTAATTAGAGAAAGATCTCATCATAAATTCTGTGTAAATATTAACAAATCAATTGTAATAAATATGCTACTGTCCAGTCATATGTGCATTGCACTTGGAGGAGATGATTTATGCCCAAGCCTCTTTAGCCAGACTCCTCTCTGAATGAATCTAAGTGATCCATGTGAAGATCTTGTTGCTGAAAATTAGTTTTGATCCAATGCATCCCACATATCATCGTGGTGATAAATAAACACCAGCGCTGTGTTGTAGCAGTTACAAAGTGCTTTCCCATCCATTATGTCACTTAATTTTCATATTGATCTTCAGAGAGTTAATTCATTTAACAGATATATGAGTGGTTCTTGTGTATTAATTTTAAAACAATGTATGAAGTTCCTCTCTTTGCACTAACCCTTGGGGGCACATGGTGAACAAGACAATATCTCTACCCACAAACAAATCTATGCTCTTGAAGTAGGCATATGATGTGAAATTAAAAATCACACAAATATATGACCCAGTGTCAGAGGGTGATATTACACTCAGTGTAGGATTGAGATACCAAGAGATGGAGATAAGAAAGAGCTGTCCATAAATGGTAGGAAGCCTGGATATGGAGAGAGATCAAGCCAGAAGATTGCATTTCAAGTGAGGGAATATATAGTTCTTCTCTCACATACACTACTGACTTCTGTACTTGCAACTTAATTCTGCATGAATTATTAAAACTTGAATTTTATGAGCTGGAGAATATTCTGTTTTATGATGTTCTTATAGATTTTTTTTTAGATACCCCAAAGTTACTGCCCAGAGCTCATTGAATTTCTTCACTCCATCCTAGCTACAGGCCCACCAAGCTCCCTAGAAGCATCCAGCAAATCACAATCATTTGGGTTAATAGGCCTGTGTGGTCCATAAAGATTTCATAAACTAGAGAGACTATCTCAAATTTGTGGTGCTTGGGCTGGACACACTTAAACAGCTTTCCTCAAAAATTGCGGAAATGGATAAACTGTGAAATCAATGTGGGAAATGTGGTCTATTGAATGGTCCTGTGAGTTTCAAGCACAAACATTCAGTGAGGATCAATCACCCATGTAGGGATTTTAGAAGTGAGTTTTGCTGTCTGAGCTCATGATGAGTCGGCTGGAAGCCAACTTGTACTTTTCCATCTCTTATCATTAGTGTGGGACCATAAGCACACAGCTGCTCAATTAGCCCAATCTCCTGTGCCAGTAGTGTCCTCTGTACTTGTGGGTGGGGCTTAAGTAGTTCATTGTCTCTTCAGGGACCCTGACAAAGTTGATGTATGTCAATCACAATCACCTAGGGATTTTTTTTGTGCCCATTACCTGTTGACCAAATAAAATGCCTGGAAAACAGTATCAATTCTGTTTTTCTTGCTTGTGTGTGGTAGTATGTGTGGTATATGAGGTCTATGTGCCCTTGCAGCACCATCTCTCTTCTACCCATTCTTATTTTGAGCTCACTGTTTCTTACTGATAGAGAGCTTGTTTGGTTTGTTTGTTTGTTTGTTTGTTTGTTTGTTTGTTTTTTTTTCAAAGAATCCAGGTGATTCCCTGGTCTCTGGTCCCCTTTGTGGAACCAGGGTTATAGGTGCATGTGGCCACACACTGCTGTTTATGAGGGTTCTGCTGTTTTGAACTTGGGTGGTTTGATGTCCTTTCAGGCCCTCATGCTTACACAAGAAGGGCCAGTGCTCTAGCCCAACAGAATCGATTATTAAACCTACTAGGTGTTTTCATTTAAATACAGCCAGTTCCGGCCATGTTAAAGTAAGGATATGTGATAATGACACTATTTTCTCTTGCTCTTTTGTGGGCTTCCTGGAAGGAACACTTTGTTATGATTTGAGCATACAATGTCTCTCACAAGCTAATGTGTTTGAACACTTGGTTCCCCTTGGTGGTGCTGTTTTGAGAGGATGTGGAACCTTCAAAATGTGGAGTATGGCAGATGGAAGCAGGTCACTTTGAAAGTTCCTGCTGATGAATCTGCTTCCTGACCCACCATCATATGAACAGCCTCTTCCACATCTCTTCCACCATGAACTGAGCTCTTCCATACCTTGCCAGTCATAATGGATGGATTTAAACCACAAGCCAGAATAAATATTCTAGTACTTTCCATCAGATGTTATAGTCAGGACACCACAAAAGTGACTAAAAAGCACATGATAGTTATTATCATGTTTTTGTATTCACGTTTCCTGGGAGGCAAGTTTAGTTATCTCTGAATGTCACAGATAAGTAGGTTACAACTCAGGAGGTGAAAAAACTGTCCTTCATCAAACAATTTGTGCAAAACCCAATGTCTATCCCGTATGAACAATTTCAAAGCTCTCAACTATTAGCTCATGTTAGCCACTATATGCAGCAGTGCAAATTTTGCCTCCAACTGCATTGCCTCCACCAAAGCCCTTATGTCCAACCTATACCATTATACCAGCACAACAACCTCAAGCCAGTCTCACTCCCACACATCTTGGCCTTCTTCCACCTCCAGATCATCTTCTACATTGCCAACACCAGTGTCTGGGGAAAGAAACACCAAAGGTCTCAATCATGCTTGTAAGTCTCAGCAATGAAAGCTTCTGGGCAGGGAGGCGAATGGTAAGATGGCTCCAGGGGAAAGGATAGCTTCAACCAATGTTAGAACTGGACAGAATATTCTAGAAAGTCATTGTTGCTAGAAGGGCTTGTGGATCAGAGATCTTTCATCTATCTCAGCTATGGTCTTTCTTGTTCATGGTCTTTCAAGTTCATGGTCTTTCTTCTGTTTTTAATGTTTGTTCTCTGTGTTGATCGACTTTCTGCCACTGTAAAAAATATCTGAACTAATCAACTTATGAGGAGAACAAGATTATTCTTGTTCACACTTGTGCAGGACTCAGTCCATGACTGCTTGGTCCCATTGTTTTAGGCCTATGACAACACATAGTGGCAGAAGTGTACAGTGAAGCAAAAACCTTGTATCCAGGAAGTGAAGGAAGAAGAACATAAGGATCTGGGATCCAGTTATCCCTTTCCAGGGCCTGTCCTGATGACCTGATTAAGATCTCCAACTCTGGGCCCCACGTCTTAAGTCTTACAGGCTCAACCACCTCCAAGCAGCATCAAGTCAGGAAACAAAGCCTTTAACATGTGGACCTTTGAAGGCCCTTAATGATGGAAGCTACAGTCTCTTCATTGTCTCTTGCCTGAGCAAGTGAAGTCACTCCCACCTCCCATTCTGGGGACATTCTACTCCAGGCTCCAGTTCCTAACTCTAGTCTTTCTTGAAGCCCTCTTTGCAGTTTGAACTTGTATTTATGTGGCTGTTTGATTAACATCCATATAACCCACTAAACAGTGATTTTGCAAGGTAGGGAATGTGTTCCCCTTAGAGAAATCCCCACACTCAGCATGAGCCTAATCTTTGAAACTTGTGGAGTATATTTTCAAAAGTTAATGATTATGTAAATGGAATCAAAGTATCCCTAGCTCCTAACCCTGGGGAAGGGGAGAGAAATGTTTGTTAGATAAGTATAATCCTAGGGCCCATGGCAAATCTACTAATAAAAAATACCCATGGTGTGAATTACAATGGCTTTGTAGGCAAGTTCCTATTTGAATAAAAGTTTGGGGACTTCCTGTTAGCAGATAAAATACAGTTTTTATTCCACCAAGATATCCTCAAATGGGGTGTTCCCATGGATTCCTCTTCTGATTCCTCCCTCATTTCCCCACCTTCCATGCCTGCACCACATCACCCAGAACTCCCTTTGTGCTGTGCTGTAAGCTTAGAGGTGCAGAAGATGTATAAGCTTCTTAGGCAGGGGTTTGCCATGCCCCTTAGAGCAGCACCTACTCGACAGCGGGCACCAGATCATGGTTTAAATAAATGCACAAGTTTTCTTAAAGAGCATTTAAATGTTCAAGGTCCCAAGCATCTGGGAGAAGAGGGAACCTAGGCACCTATAGCTTGAGATAATATTGACTTTCTTCTTCCCTCTTCTGTGCTTTTGATTAGATGGCACTTGAGAAACTAGGTGCTGCTGGGTCATGTCTACCTAATAGAAAGGCAATTTGGGCTGCTAATTTCCTGTCTGGTCAGATTAATTGAATTCATGTTGTGAGTACAAAGTGAGTAATACACACACACACACACACACACGCATGCACACACACCTCAGAGTAAACAAGACAACTCTGCAATTGGTGCTCATCCAGGCTTCTTAACACTCCTTGAAGAAGAGCTGGGCTTTCTGGTTCTTCTGTGGAAATTTGTGGGGAAATGGGAAAACATGGGTACATGGTGGGGTACAGTCGATGAGTCTGGAGAGAGGGCAATTTTCCTCTCCTGCTGTATTAGTCAGGGTTCTCTAGATAGAATGAATTGTATTAAAAGGGAATGTATTAGATTAGTTTATGGTAGTCCAATAGCAGTTGCAGGCCCAAGAATCAAGGAATCTGGTAGCTGATCAGTCCATGTGGCCAGATTCCTCAGCAGTCCCAATCTGTCACTGACAGCCTAGAGGCTTCCTGAGGAGCCGTTGGTCTTCAGTTCACAAGGGTCTTCAGTCTGTGCTGGTCAATCCATGCTGGAAGACAGCAAGCAACTCTGGCAGACAAGTGGAAGGAAGGGAGCTCTTTTCACCCAGGCCTTCCTTATATAAAGTCCCCCTCTGAGAGGGGCCACCCTTTCTGGGGGAAGGGCTCACCTTGGGGGAAGGACTTCCTCCTTCAGTTAATCCTTCCTGGAAGCAACCATGGAGACCCACCCAAAGGGAATATCTGGATTACTAAACAGATCAAGTTGACAACAACTTAACCATCACATCTGCATTACTCAGAGCTGAACCTTATGGCTCTAGGTTGTGAGATAAGGGGTGTCTCCTTGGTTGACTGCAGCTTTCAAAGATTTTATTATGTGTCCATTCTGAATCTACAGTATCTGTTGCCTTGCTTGCATATGGTGCCTTCCAGTTGGAACATATAAATCCCCTACATCAACTGGATTCTGGGCAGCATGTGTGTATATGTGTGTGTGTGGGGGGGGTTCTGTGTGGGGTGTGTGTGTGTGTGTGTATAAGACAGAGAGGAAGAGAGATAGAGATGCTGAGAAAAAGATAGAGGCACACAGAGATTACTCACAATCATATTAAGCATCTTGTATTTTGTGCTTTTTGTTCTATATTAGAAAAAGAATTTACACCAAAAACCATAGATCAATTATGACCTTTAAGTATTCATAATAGCAGGAAAACTTCCTAGGGAAAGGATAAAATTGGACCCTGAATAACATGCTACACATGGTGTACAAAATCATAACCTGGGGAGAAGCGGGCTGATTGATAAAAAGTCAGACCATCCTCCCCATACTCTTTCCTGAGTACCTCAGGAAGGCTGTCTGCTGGGTCCTAATGCCTCCATTAGGACCTGCTTATTACCATGAGATCTGTTCTGCTCATGGGCACAGACCATGGTCATTGAGAAACACCAAGAAACATCTTAACCCTTCAAAAGGGTGGTCATCAGGAGCATGTCAGTGGTCTCTTCTAGTTCTCAGGGTCCCCTTCACCTGTGTCTTTGAGGTTCCCTATAGGAGTTGTCACCACCTAAGCCCAGTGGTTCTCTCCAACTGCACCAGGTCGATTAAGAGGTGCTTCATGAATGGTGGATGGGTGCATACCTTTGCACCCTTCTCACAGAAGGAAGGGCCTTTGACTCAAGGTTTTTCACACTGTTACCTGGAAAATGTTCTTATATGTAAAAGGAATGTGCTCTACATTAACAATAAAGCTATTGCAGGGGCTGTGAAATGAGCTAGCCGGTGAACAGCTTGCTATGAAGGAATGAATACTGTATTCAGATTCCCAGCACCCATGTAAGAAGTTGGAGGTGGTGGCATGGGCCTGAAATCTCAGAGTTGGAGAGGCAGAGACAAGAGGAACTCTAGGTTTTGCTTGCTAGCTAGTCTAGCAAATTGGAGAGTTTGGGGTTCAATGAGAGATCCTGTCTCAAAAAAATAGAATAATACCTAACATTGACTCCTGACCTCCACATGCACACATACATATGTGCATATGTACCTGACACACACATGTGCATCAACATAAAGAAGTATAGTCAATAAGCCAGGTGTTACAGAACATACCTACAATCCCAGCTTCTTGAGAAGCTGAGGCAGATAGATCACAAGTTTGAGTCCAGCCTGAGCTACATAGCAAATCTGACACTAAACTGGGCTGCATAGTGAGAAACTGTCATCCAAAACACATGGTAAGTACACAAGACAGTACTATAATTATAATATAATATAATAATCATTTTGTGTATGAGTGCTACTTTTATACAGTCTACAGCGTGAGAGGTGTGTATATAGCAGCATCACCCCAGACTGGCAAGTAACATACCATGCTATGATGTTAAAACAGCTATGTTGTCACTATGGAGAGTACTTTTCACTTCTAATATATTATGGGTCCACAGTCCTGTATGCAATCCATGACTGACCACAGCATCGTTATCAACTGCATAACTGTGTAGGAGGCCCATAGCCCTCTGTCTGGATCATAGTAAGGCAATTTCCCTTTTTATGTTTTATTGTAAAGGATGCTCTTTTTGGAAGAATGAGTCAACTAATTCTGAATTCAGGTTCTCCCTCCTTTCGTACAGGTTCATCTCATTTTAACATATTTTTGTTCTTACATCGTTAGATTTGAATTGAATATTTAGTCACAGGAAATGGCCTTAAGATCTCCAGGAGACTAAAAGTAAAAATTCTACCTAATAGGTGCACATGGGCCTAATATCAGGGTGAGATTTATTCCAATTAAGTCACTGTAAATCAACCATTTTTATAGATCTGAAGTAGGCGAGGAAGTAAATACTCCTTCCCTGAGGATTTGTTAGTGGAGATTTACATGCCTCCTACTCCAACTCTTCTGTTTGAATTTAAAATATTCCCACTGCCAAAGGCTGCTGGATGCACAACACAAAATAATTGTTTTAAAATTCTGTTCGATGGAAACCACAGCACAACAGCCGGACCACAAATGCCAGAGGTTAGGAGGGACACAGACATCACTCAAACACTGCACATAGCCGCCACATTCTGGGAACTATTGCTGAAAATGGGTATTCAATCTCACCTTAAAGGTCAAGGGCAATTTACCCATCTTTATTAATGGGTCTAAATTGCCCTGGAAGGAGCTGGCTGTTAAATGCATGAAGGTGGAACAGTGCTTGTACATTTGGGGTAAAAAAATCATAGCTTATATATACACTATACAGTGATACACATTTTCAGAAGGATATGAGGTCTAAAAAGGAAAATCAAACCAGAAAGTATATCAAAAGATAACATAGGAGATACTAAACTATGTTTTTTTTTTAAACTAGGGAAGGCCTTTGTAAGCAAGGCTCCAACCCCAAAAGCAATACATAAAAACATATCAGTAATGAAAACTCTTCTATATTTTAGAGGCCATGCAATTTACATGAGAAATGACAACCGGACAGAAACATGTTGCAACATCTGTGACAGACCGAGCTCCTGCTGGGCATGGTGGTGCACACCTTAAATCCCAGCACTCAAGAGGCAGAGGTAGGAGGATAGCCCCTGAGCTCAAGGTCACCTGGAGACTACATAGTGAATTTTAGGTCAGCCTGAAAAACAAAACAAAAAGAAAAAAAAAAGAGAGAGAGAGAGAGAGAGCTCGTATAAATCAACAAAAAGAAGCAACACAGAAGAGAAGTAATTCCCTGTACTTCCTTCAGAATGTATCTCCCTTCCAGCTGAACTATTGCAGACACTTCTAAATGCCTGTTTCCTCTTCACTCAGGTGCCCTGAGGGAAGAACTTTCCTGAAGGTGTATTTCACCCTGTCATTCTCTTGATCAGATCTCCATGGTTGACAGGTTATATGTAGCCTCATGAACTTGATATTCATTTAAATGACATCATTTGTGTCCATGCTCCAAGCACTTTGTTAGGTCGTAAGCTCCTAATTAGCTTGGTTATTCACTCATAGGATTTTTGAGAGAATTGAGAATCTAGAAACTCAATAAATGTTGGTCTTCTTCCCTGAGGACCCTTCCTTCCTAGTTCTTCAATTCTGATGGATAATTTTATATCCCTAAGTCAGGATCCTGTACTCTAGATTTATGTCTGAATTTTCTATAGTGCTATTGGGAGACACCAAAACCCCGATTCCAGCCTGAGGGCATGGAGCTTAAGTTTAATAATGCTTTGTGGACAATTCTAATGCACACCAGGGCTGAGACGGAGGTCCGCCTCAGATGTGCTTAGGAATTCTTGCCATTATCCAGGAGGTTCCTTCTTTCTCCCCCTTGCCATTGCTGGTTCTGCCTGTGGAGTTCTCTCCTCAGAACTCCTGCAACATCACACTGTGGCTACATGTAACCTTCAAGTGGCTTTCCTCCCACTTAGAACATTGGGCTTCTTTTTTATTTTTTATTTTATTTTTCCATTACGGCATCCATCTAATCTGTCCTATCTTTTTCCATATAGAAAGCCATCAGAAACTACCACAATGAAGCCTGGGGACATGGCTCATTCAGTAAAATACTTGCCTCGCAAGTATGAAGAACTGAGTTCATTCCTCAGAACACTTTTAAAAAAATATCAAATGTGATGTGAGTGGGTAGAGCTCACTGGCCAGCCCTTCTAGCCTACTTACTCGGCAAGTTTCAGGCCAATGAGAGACCCCGTCTCAAGAAAAGGCCATTGGCTTCTGAGGAATGATACTCAAGGCTGTTCTCTGGTCTCCACATATGTGTACACGTTTACACATCTACATATATATACGTGTATACACACAAACACACACAAGTATTGGATGAGGGTAAGTGATGAGGAGAGATGATCATCTTTACAGAAGCTCATACCATAGCCCTGGGGATCTGAGGGCAAACATAACATCCCTTTTTCGAAGTAGGGTCTCACTCTAGCTCAGGCTGACCTGCAATTCACTATGTATTCTCAGGGTGGCCTCCAACTCACGGCAATCCTCCTACCTCTGCCTCCCCAGTGCTGGGATTAAAGGTGTACTCCACCATGCCTAGCAAACGTAACAGCTTTTATCACCAACACTCACCTCCAACTGCAGCCTTCTTAGAAAACTTGCAGACCCTTCTCACAGCTGTGGGGATGTTCCCCCTGGAGTGAGTTATCATTTGTGGAACTGGACTAGAGTCACTCTAGTTTGAGGAAGTTTGAGGGCCTTTGTAAATCCCTCACTTTTGGCTCTCACTTCGTATTTTCAACCCTAAATAAAGAGACTTACTAGGAGGACCCTATGAGTAGTCCAAGTCAGGAGCTGATTCGAGATGGCACTAGAGTTATACACCAACCTGAGGCAAGCTACTACTTAGACCTCAGTCTCTTCATCTGGACCATGGGGTGTGGTATCACTACCTCCTCACAGTTGGAACACACTGAAACTTTCCATTTGTCTGTGCTTATTATGCTGGAAGATGCATACTGTACCCCAAAATGAAGGTCCAGAGAAAGTCGAAGTGGGATGCAGATGAAAACACATAGGCTCTGAAAAGAAATGGACATTGAGATGGGCGTGGTGGTACATGCCTTTACTTCCAGCACTCAGGAGGTTGAGGTAGGTGGGTCACTGTGAATTCAAGGCCAGCCTGAGAGTACATAGTGAATTTCAGGTCAGCCCGGGCTAGAGGGAGTCTCTACATCAAAAATAAACAAACAAACAAATAAAAAGAAAGAAGAAAGAAAGAAAGAAAGAAAGAAAGAAAGAAAGAAAGAAAGAAAGAAAGAAAGAAAGGGGCATTTGTCGGTAAAATAAGTCACTAACATTTCCAACTGCCAGCCATGGCCCAGGTAAAGAGCTTCTCTGGTTAGCCAGGTATAGTGGTACACACTTTTTAATCCCAGCACTAAAGAAGCTAAGGCAGAAGTAGTACTGTGAGTTGATGCCAGCATGGGCTACATAATGAGACTGTCTTCAAAAATAGTTCCTCTAATTGCAGGAAAAATGACAAAGTATTTAAATCCATATTATAACATAGCATAGCATATTATGACCTAGTATAAATATACATGTAATGAATTTATAATTAGCATGCTGAATATTAATATGGCTATAACTAATATATACTAGATATATTATTAATATAACATAAAATAACTTACTATGGTATAATATAATCTAAATGAGTATTTTTTTAACATTTTCAGAATAAGTTAAAAGGAAAGAAAGCCCAGATTTGAGAGTGCAATGATTTTTGGAACAAAAAGAAGATACAGGGCAGGTTCTCTTGTCTAGCCACAGCTGTCCTGCCACTGCTTTTGCTGCAGAAAGTTTGGCTGCCTCCCCACGCTTTGCTCCTGCATAAATGTTAGCTCTGGTCCAAAGACCTTTCAGCATCCACCTCTTCTCACATGTTCTTCTTGTCCCTTTGGGTTTTGTTCTATTTTGAAATGGCTCCTTGACCTTTAGAAGAAAAACATTTTGTCTGGAGCCAGGGCATCGATGTGATACTACCTGTGTACTCCTGCCAAGAGTGGAAATGTCCCCATTAATGTGCAACGTCCTGCAGAAAGAAAACCTCTCATGGAGGTGTCATCTTTACCAGCCCTTCAGGTCCCCTCCCTGAAGCAACCTGATTCCAGTCAGTGTCTTCCTGGTGCTTTAAAGTAGTTTCTTCAGGGCTGGGGAGAATGCAGAGAGGTAAGGACTTACCATGGACCATGAGGATCTGAGTTCTGATGCCCAGCATCCACATAAATAAGTCAGATGTGCCCACCTGTAGTCCCAGTGCTAGGGAGATGGAGATAGGGGGATCCCTAAGACTTGCTGGCCAGCTGCTCTAGCCAAATTAGTGAACTTTAGGTTTACTGAGAGATTATGTCTCAAAAAGTAAGGTGGAAAACAAGTAAGGAAGGCACCAACATCAACTTCTAGCCTCCACATGTACACACACACACGCACACACACACACACACACACACACACAGGCACATGCACCCACACACATGTGGCCCTACACACATGCCAAATGCAATACACTTCACCAAAAAACAAACAAATAAATAAAATAAAATAAACAATAACTTAGTTTTGTCCTTTAGAAGTGAGTTCCTTGTTTTTTATCTCCAGCACTGCAAAATATGGGGGTCTTGAGGAAGTAATTCTGAAGTGGTTTAGACTTGATTGTACTTTGGGGATGTGACAGCTGGCAATTCTACAGGGGAATTAAGAATGGGGTCTGTCTGACTTTCTCACTAAGTCACTGAAGTAGCTGGACTCAGGAACACATGAGTGTGTTGATAACTTTAGCAATTATGTGGACATTCAAGCACCCAGTGAATTACTGAGAAAAATGTAAGTATCTTTCATTGTCACCAGGCACAGGAGCCAAGAGCCATCACTTACAAGACATTGTCTCTGCCATCTTCCCTCTCAATTACCCTCACGGCAGCCTTGGACCTGTTCCCTCTCTCTTGGCTGGCAAGTCTGTTTAAACCACTTTCCTGCTTTGGTGCTGTGTCCAGTGTTGGAAGCATGAACTGGGTTCTAGATGGCCATGCCCCCAAATTCCCCAGGCAGTTCCACTCAGTCCAGGGCCTAGGCAACCTCATGCTTTTCACCACTGCCCCAAGAAACTTCTGCCCACTCTCTACAGGGTCATTTTAACATAATACCATAGGCTTTATCTGTATGTATAAGCAAACTCAAAGAGGACTGCCCTGGAGATCTCTGTTTTTCCTTGTGTCTTTGTGAAGAATTTCAAAGGTGGCCCCTCTACCACCCATAGCTTCATGGATATGCAAAGCATTGTCAAATTTAAAAATATATTGTTCTCTGGTGAGTATACTGAGGCCTGTGTCCCATGGAAAGACTATCAAGGACATAATTTTCACTTTTCATCTGTCTCCTTGACATGTCTCTACATTCTGGTACACACTGTCATTTGTAAGCCATGTGCAGTGCCTCTGAGGGACTGTTACTCTTCCCATTGCTGTGATCTGACAAGAAGCTACTTTAAGGGAGGGAGAGTTTATTTTGTCTCACAGTTTGAAGATACAGTCCATCATGATGGGGAAGACATGGTGGTTGGAGGAGCCTGTGGCTATGGCTGCAGGAATTTAAGGCTGCTTGCTTACATCAGGTTGATCAAGAAGTAGAGACTAGGTCTGGTGAGATGGTGAAAGGTGCTTGTTTGCAAAGCCTGACTGTATGGATTTGATTCCCCAGTACCATGTACAGTCAGATAGAGGCTGGACAGGAAACAAAGTCGGGCTATAAGCCTCAAGGCCCACCCAGAAATCTATTTCCTCCAGTAAAGCCCCATCTCCCAAAGATTCTACAGTCTTCCAAAACAGCACCACATACTGGAAACCAAGTGTTCAAACACACGAGCCTGTGGGGGACATACTATACACAAACCATAGAGAATTTCATCCATGTTAGAGCCACATACATGGGACATAATATGAAACTAAGGTACTCATGTGAAAAAAGGGTTTTTTTAAAAATAGTTATTTATTTGAGAGAGGGGGAGAAGAAAGAGAGAGGGAGAGAATGGGCATGGCAGGGCCTCCAGCCACTGCAAACGAACTCCAAATACCTGTACCTCCTTGTGCATCTGGCTTATGTGGGTCCTGGGGTATTGAACCGGGATCCTTTGGCTTTGCAGGCAAACACCTTAACCACTAAGCCATCTCTCCAGCCCCCTGAAAAAAGTTTTAAAGTCTCAAATTAGGGGCCTGGAGAGATGGCTTAGTGGTTAAGGCGCCTGCCCACTAAGCCTAAGAACGTCAGTTCCAATCTCCAGGTCCCACGTTTAGCCAGATGCAGTGACGCAAGGGCGCAATGCCGCACTTGCCCACAAGGGGGTGCACATGTCTGGACTTCGTTCACAGTGGCTGAGAGGCTGCTGGCGTGCCCATTCTCTGTCTTCCTATCCCTATCTCTCTGTCTCTCTCTGTGTCTCTCTCCAAAATAAAAATAATTATAATTTTTTTAAAAAGTCTTAAATTACTGATGAATCCAGCATACATAAATAAAGTGTTAGAAGCCTCACATAGCAGAGGTCTACCATGGGGCACCATAAAGTCAGAGATTTTTTTATAGGACATGGAGGTCCCCAGCAGAGCCTAAACCAGGGATCCAAACCTCCATAACCAAGAATAAGAGCATTTTAATGCATTTTTAATTTTCCTGTTTTTTTTTTTTTTTCTAAACAGGCTCTCATATTGAACCTAGAGCTTAGCATTTTAGCTAGACTAGCTAGCCAGCAACCCCTAGGGCTCCTTCTATCTCCACCTCCCCACACCAGGGTTACAAGTACACACTGCCACACTCAGTTCATGCATGGGTGCTAGGGATCCAAATTCATGTCAAGGACTGCACATTTAGTCATCTTTCTAGACCTTAAGGCAACATTTTAAAGTCTCAAAGTGAGTGCATTAAAAACTCAAAAAAAAAAAAAAAAAAAACCAAAGTCAAAATTTTAATGGCAGGATCATCATTATTGCAGAAACCCGTAGTAAATAAAAATGTCATCAAATTGAGCATAACTATTACTGAATTTTCCTTTTGCCTCCAAGTTTCAGTATTGCTCATTTATGCCCTATAAATGATCTTATCTCTTTTAAGTTTTGAAGTTTTGCCAGTCATGCTTTGTGTTTTAATAATTGTGATTTAAAAAAAATTACTACATTCAGATATTTATCTTGAGGCTGAGGTTTTTGGCATCTCCTATCAGATAATTCAAGAAGCAAGCATCTCCTCTATCTACCCAGCCCCAGTGTTTAGCTCATCCATGAGAGCTGTGGTAGCTATTCTATTCCACAAGGAATCTCAGTCTGGCACCCCAGTTAATGTTTATTCTCAGCAACCTCGTGTTATTAATAGAAGGGCAAAGAAGTTGAATGACTGACTTAAGGTCTACACTAGTGGGAGTTGGAGGGGATCTACTAGGCATGAAGCCCATGGTGTGAGTCATTTTATTAACAAGGAGCAGGAAGGGAGAAGGAAACAAGAGGCTCAGCAAACACCAAAGCAACTTCCAGAGACAGAGCAGGGTTACCTGAGCCCCATGGAAGACCCACAGCCCACCCTCCCACAGAGCCAGCTGCACACCCAGAACCTTTACGTGGGGACACCCACTTGGCAGTTTCCAAGAAGGAAGCACGCATCCTAAGACTTGTGTCTGGAAGCTGATCGGCTCAACATTTTCCCTGAGAGTCTTCTACAAATACTGCACAACCCCAAGACAAATTATTTTCCCTTTTATGCAACTCAAGTGGATGCGTC
This sequence comes from Orientallactaga sibirica, assembly GCA_036365145.1. NCBI lineage: Eukaryota > Metazoa > Chordata > Mammalia > Rodentia > Dipodidae > Orientallactaga > Orientallactaga sibirica. The sequence goes on along the minus strand of JAEOAD010000017.1, from coordinate 29,487,711 downwards.
TCCATTTCTCTGTAAAAAGAGCAGCTGCAATGCAATCACTTGAATGTAGGGTCTGAATGGAAATTAATGCTGTTGATGAAACCAGCCATCTAAAACATGAAAGGATATTGGGCTGGAAAGACAATGGTATTTGCATCCTTTTGAACATTTGCCTGGATTTGCATAATGGAGATGTCAATTGTATTACAGGAGAAAAATCAGCCTTACCTGAGCTTGCATTAACTACCTGCCTGCTACAGTTCCCTTAAGGGTTTGTAACGCCAATATGCCTTGCCCCTTTGAAAGAGAAAACTGTGAAACTACTACATTTATCAAGTGAGTCTTTAGTCAAACAGGAGTAAAAAACATCCTGACCTGCTCCCAGTCTGCAAATTCCAGCTGGTGGTGAGGACCAGGAAGTGATCAATTTCGGAATGTGAGCATTGTTTAGTTGGGCTATGCTTGAGAAATATGTTGTCTGTAACCCAACCGTGAGCACTTTGAGGTTCTACTGCTAGAAATCATAGCATGCACCTTGGGACCCAATATTAATCTCATTTTTAATATTTTATTTTTATTTATTTATTTGAGAGAGAGAGAAACAAAGAAACAAATAAAGAAAGTGGTAAAAAGAGAGAAAGAATGGGTGCTCCAGGGCCTTCAGCCACTGCAAACAAACTCCAGATACATGGGCCACCTTGATCATCTGGCTCAGGTGGGTCCTGGGGAATCAAATCTAGGTCCTTTGGCTTTGTAGGCAAATGCCTTACCTGCTAAGCCATCTCTTCAGCTCTAATCTCATGGTTTTTGTGTCTAATGACAGCTTCTCCCTGGATTTCTTCTTAGAGCAGTGTTTAGCAGCTCTGAGTGTGGTTGCGAATCCCCCGAAGTGACTGTGAAAAACACAGCTCCCCAAGTATCATTCCAGAGTGGGACCAGATAGTGATCTTTTTCAACTCTTAATATGATTCTGATATATGGCCACCATTGCAAATGGCCACTCAAAAGGGTCTCTGCTACATTTTACTTTTATCTCTTTTATTCTTATTTGAGTTTCTTTCGTGGAGGATTCAGCCTCTTAAGTTTCCATCTCACTAATGCCTGGAATGTCTATAGATGCACCTGTAACATCACTTAAGCGGCTTGGCCCTGGGGAACATGCTCAGTCTGTAAGGGGCTCAGTTTTCTCATCAGTAAAACAGGGATAATTCCTCCTTTCGTAATGTACAAGAAGAGTTTGTGATAGTGTCTGTCATGAAGTTAAAGTGCAAATGATGGATTCTGTTCTCTGAAACTCTTGGGAAAAAATCTTCTTTGGGGCTATACTTCCATATAGTGTGTAGCCTGATGAACTTCAGCCATGGGATCACATCATGATCCCCAACAATCAGAGTAAGAAACAGAATTGATTCTTGCCCTCTTCAGCCCTTCAATTCACTGTCTTCTCTCTGTGCTGTGCAGTGGCAAGGTTGGAGGGCAGTGACCCTCACCTTAACAGCTGTGGTTAGGTTTGCCTGTTTAGAAAGCTGGGCAGGACAGAACACACTTTGTAATCCCAGCACTCACGAGGTTTAGGCAAGACTTCAAGGCCAGCTCAACTATGTAGTAAGTGTGAAGCCACCCAAGGCTACATGAGACCCTGTCTCAAAGCATTCCTGGAATTAAACAGCTTTATGTTCTACCCTGGCCTCTTTCAATCACCATGGTTAAGTCACAGACCTTGGATGCCACTGTAACATTTTTCATTATCATTCTCATTGTCCCATCACATGAATGGACCACAGTTCATTCTCTTTCTAGTTTTTAGCATTTCCAAAGACACCCTCACTAAGGTAAAGTTTCCAAACACTGCTCTCTAGCTACCTATCCATGAGGTGAGAATACAGGCTTCTCATCCCAGCAGAATGGAATTCAACCTCCCTGCCACCCAGGTTAGGGTTCTTCTGTCTGGACTCCAGGCCAACACCTCTGATCATCATCTGCCGTGCTGGCACATGCCCCCTTTGCTTTTTATTTCCAGGCCACACCTCTTTCCCCAGAGCCCTTTCTCCTACAGTTTCCAACAACTGTGTCCTCCCTCCATACCTAGATTCTTCTGTCCCACTTCCACCACAAAACCTAATGTCTCTCAAGAGCTAGGATTTCACATGACTCCCATGAAGGCCCCTCCCTTTCTTCCCTTAGCAATCTATCTTTTCCTCTGTGCACTCATGCAACATGTCATCACATTCCTTTTAGAACCCTTGGCAGATGGTATTTGAGGCTCCAGGCTTATTTCTCTGCAAGGCTACGATTGCTCAAAGCAGTCAGCTGCTGGTCTGATCTTACTCATTGGTGTACCCTTCGCTTCTGTTTCAGGGGCTGATCTCCTCACTTACTGAGTGGGTCAGTGTATTCGGATAAGCACACAAGCCAACTTGATTAATGGGGAAACTGTCAGATGTCACTCTTCCCCAAAGAATAACTCTTATTTTTATGAGGTCATGTGGTAAGCATCTTCAGAATTCTTCCTATTCTAGGAAAAGTGTTCTCCCTTTCCTCCAACTCTTTTACTGGCTGGACCCATTTTACCTGGTTTCACTCCCTGCTCAGATAACTCTGGCTTGCAAGCAGCATTGTCCTTCCTCCCATTAATCTTCTGATGGTTTAGGCAATCAAAAAAACACTGCACTTCTTTTCCACGGGCATGATGGTCAGGAGCAAAATGCTGTAACATCCTAAAGACATCATTTTCATATACTGCTTTCTTAACGTAATAGAAAAACAATCCAAGGTAGTAAATTGATTTCCAAAGGGGCAAAGAAGGGTTTCCTGATGCTCTCGCTGCTGTTTAATGTGACTGAAAATAAAACTAGCCCTGACTACTAATAACTCCAAACCAGCAGAGGTTAGAGCCAGGGAAGGTGGATGATTCAACTCTGCTTACTTTGACCTGAATTTATGCCAAGTGGGACCACTGCCTGAATTATTCAGAAAAATGCCCTCTGCTGCCCCTTAATTTATCTCATACAGCTGGTCCCTTGTATATTAGAAAAGTTTTTTTCTGTGATCATTTTCTATATAGCTAATGTCACCTTGACCAGCTAAATTTTCCCCAAATTATTTTTTCATATACACATTTATCGCATCACTTTTAATCACACCTGCTCCTGATAGTTATGCGTGATTGAATTCATTTATAGAACTAAGCCCTGGCTTATAAGGTTCTTAGGAATTATTTTTCATTGCTCACTGATGTCACCACCATTGTTTACATTTACTTTAGAAAATACAGATTTAAGAAGTGGGAGATTGTGAGCTGAGGAGAAGGCTCAGCAGTTAAAAGAACCTGCTTGCAAAGCCTACTGGCCCATGTTCATTTCCCAAGCTTCCCACAGAAGCTGGACTCAAGGAGGGCCCAAAACATCTGCTGGTCTTTTTCAGTGACAAGACTCCTGGTGCCACACCACTACCACACACGTGCACATGTGTGCAAATAAATAAATATTAGTAAATTAAAATAAAAGAAGTGACAGGTTGTAATTAGACACAAAAGCAACCTGGCAAGTTTCTGGGTTTGTTTGTATAGAATGGTCTTTGGAGAGTTTTGAATTCTTCGGTTTGTTTGCTTTGATTTGTGTATGTTATGTGTGTGTTTTTATATGGGTGTGGGCACATGTGTGTGTGGACATAACCTGAATGTGGATGCCAGTGGGCAACCTCAGGGATCGCTTCTCAGGTTCACCATCTACCTGCTTTTGAGTCAGGGTCTCTCACTGTTTAGACTAGCTAGCCAGTGAACTCCAAGGACCCTCCTAGTTTAGTTATGTTGATGCTACCTGCAACTACAGGCACACACCACCATGCTGGGTATTCAATATGGGTTCTGGGAATGGGAGTTGGGTGCTCATGCTTGTGAGGTAAGCATTTTACCCACTAGGCTGTCTTCCAAGCCCTGGGTTTGGAGTTTTGAGACAGGCTCTCGCTCTCTAACTCTGTAGCCCAAGCTGGCCTCAAACTTATTGTGTAACCCAGGCAACCTCAAACTCATAGCAATCTTTCTAACTTAGCCTCATGAAGAATGTGCTTACTGGTGTGAGCCACCACACCTGTCTTACACCTGTGCTGTGTAAACTCACAAGGTGGTTGCCATCTAGTGAAGTGTGAACGTAGGCATCAGTAAAGCCTGAGTAAGTGAGTTTGTTCTGTGGTCTCCTCCACACTCGTAGAAGCAGCTTAGGTGATATTATCTTTCTGTGATAGGTTTTGATTCCATTTTCATATTACCTAGTTCTTAGTCTTTCTGAGAACTGACCGAGGGTCGTATGGGCAGGCTGAGCACCACTTGAGCCCATGTGGGACTTTTAAAAACTGATAGATTTCTGGATCCTCTTTGGTCCTTTTCCCCCACTCTCACCTTTCAGTTGTTTGGGGTGCATTGTTGAAATTAGCATCTCTCAGCTGCGATGAGAGGAAGTTCAGCTCTGTCTTTGAGTCACATCCTTTGCTTTGGTTTGGAGCAAGTGTGTGTAAATCAAATACAAGAGCAATGCGACCCCTGAATAAGGCCAATGGAAGAGTCTCACCAAGTCAGTAATTTCCTTTGGATAATAAAAACATTTATGAATATTTGAATTGAAATCATTGGGGCATTTATTAAAAAAAACAACTGTCAATTAGCCCTGAATTTCTGTGAATGTCCTCAGGGTATACTCAGAAAATCAGTATTATAAAAGCTTGAATAGTTCCATTAGTTTGCTTGATTGTACTGATTCTTTTTCCTTATTTATAGTTCCTTGGAATAATATATTAATAAGAATTAAATAATTTTTATGAAACAAATGAATTAGCTTTCAGAAGTGAGTGTTTTACAATTCTTATTGGGTAATTAGATCCTAGGACTTGATATCATGGATTTTGGTATTGTATGAATGACTGAATTTATAATTAAACATGTCCCTTGCACTGAAGTTACTAACCAGACACTTGGGTCAATTACATAGCAGCAATGAGTAGTGCATTAGATGTTATCACAATAATAATTACTGTGCAACTCTGTATTCTGGTTTGAAATATCTTTTTAAAAATGGGTTATCAGCAATAAAAGTGCAGAAAGCTTTTTTGACAAGGTTTGCACTACTTGTATGTGATAAGAACAAAGCCTTGGATAGGAAGCTGGCCACCAGCATTCATCAGTGATGAGTTTTTAGCAGTAAGTATTTACAGAAGGCTCACTGTTAGCTGCTACTGTTATAGACACCCTTGTCTTCTGGGGCTCTTACTATAGCATACTTTGGAGGATACAGCACTTGTAGACAAAGGCACGTGAGGCAGATTTGCCAGTAGGATAAAGGGAAGCCAGGATTCCCAGGGTTGAGTGCATTGTCCCTGGAGAAAGTCAGCTGCTCTCTCTACAAAGAGTCTTGAGCATGCGATCTTGTCTGTGTCAACTGCCCACACTAGCATCATCTTTATAGACTTGAAGATATGATTTAATGTCTGTCTTCAGGGTGCTCTGTATCGTGGGGATAGGTTCTCCTGAAATATGAAGGCATGTGCCACAGTGCAGATATACTCATTTATAGAGAGGAATGTGATCATTGATTGGGCTAGATTACATGCCAACACATTTGTTCTGTGCAGGTAAAGCTGCTTTGAAAGTCAAATATTAGGGCTGGAGATATGGCTTAGCAGTTAAAGCACTTGCCTATGAAGCCTAAGACCCAGGTTCTATTCCCCAGTACCCACGTAGGCCAGGTGCACAAGGTGGCACATGTGTCTGGGGTTCGTTGGCAATGGCTAGAGGCCCTGGCGTGCCCATTCTCTCTCTCTCTCTCTCTCTCTCTCTCTCTCTCTCTCTCTCTCTCTCAAAATAAAAAAAATAAATAAAAATTTAAAAAGGAAAGTCAAATACTGGTCATGAACTACCCTACTACCCTGAAAAGTGTTAAATACAACCAGGCATGTCCAGTTTACAGTCTGTGGGCCACATCTATCCCAGAATAGCTATGCATGTGGCCCAGAACATTTGTAGAAGACAACCATCATGCCAAAAAGTTGGACATGCTTGGTAAATGATTTTAATAAAATATTTATTGGTTGTAATTGCTTTCCAGCAAAAAGCTGATAGCAAGCAATGGAAAGGACAGCCATTACAGTTATCCAGAAATTATTCTAAGCCCTTAGCATGTATTATCTCATTTAATCCACACAGTAATTTTTTTTTTTTTTTTTGAGGTAAGGTCTTGCTCTAGTCCAGGCTGACCTGGAATTCACTCTGTATTCTCAGGGTTGCCACGAATTCATGGCAATCCTCCTACCTCTGCCTCCCAAGTGCTAGGATTAAAGGCGTGTGCCACCATGCCCAGCCACAATAACTTTTATAGAGGTATTACTATTAACCTGTAGAAAATCAGTGACTTCTCCAAGCTGCATAGCTAAGACACAGCAACACAGATTTCAAGCCAAGGGTCATATAACAAAACTATTTTTAATTAAAAATTAAAGTCACACATAAGTGAATCTATTAATCTTTAAAAAAAAATGAAACTCCAGTGATTGACTAAAATCCCTCAGTTACAGAAGTTTCTCCGTCCTTCTATATACAGACAGCTTGATAATGATGGGTTTCTCTGGCCAGTAGCTTTGTACATTCTTTTCAGAGAAGATATTTTCAGTTGTTACATAAAACACACTTCTGGGCAACACATTCCTTTTTATTCTTTGTGCTTCTCACCCCTCAATTGCCTTTTCTCTTTTTATCTTCATAATTTATCTGTGATGTAAATGACATGTCTTTATAGAAGAGATAATCAAGGAATTACCTTAAGTCAGAATCAGAAAGTGTGTTCTTCCCTCAGGACCTGAAAGATAGATGTCCAAAAAGATGTAGATCATAGGAAGTCAAGATGGGAAAGAATAAGGTAAACAGTAATGAACATGATTTAAGGACAGATATATTCATAAAGGGGAGGTGCATAAGACAGGGGAGTGAAATGGAGGAATTCTGTGATCTACTACTGATGTCTGGTCAGGAGCAAAATAGAGGATGTGGCAATAATTGACATCACCTCCTGACTGTGAGTCATCAGTTTTCAATTAGACTAGCATTCACACACCCCTGCAGGACCTCCATCATCTTGGTAGGACATTCAGTTTTCATGACAGGGGTAATGATTTCAAGGTGACATTTGCTCTCATAAATCTTACTATAATTTAAATTTCCGCAATTTGCTCAACTGTTAAGTACAATAGCAGATTGCATTTGGGCCCAATAATATGTCAGTGTACATCCTCCTAGGAAAAAAAGGGATGTTTACCTCTCAATCATGATGGAATTCAGTTCTGTAATGGGTTGGGATATTACATGGGTTGAGAACAATTACTGAAGAAACCGGAGAGCCATCAGAGCTTCTAAAAGAAGGCAATAATAAAATCAGGTGCATGTTTTAGAAATACCTGTGGAGGATGGGATGAAGGAACGAGGGGTGGATGCAAGGATGTGATCCATTGCAATACCCAGATGGGAGGTTAGAAAATGTAAAGAGCAGGCACACAGGAGGGGAGGGAGGAGTGCAACAAACACTGGTCACATATAATCACTTATCTATGGCACACCAATGTATGTTGTTTTCCAACCAACACTTTCGGAATGCTTACCATATGCCAATAGTGTTCTTAGTAATCCTTAAAGTCAGATGGCTTTGCCAACTTGTTAGAGAGCCCTTGAAATATAATATACTCCAGGCTGTCCACCAAACAGAACCTTCAGTATTTCAACCAGTCAAGGAGACTTCAAGGTCAAATAGGGCTTTGGTAGAAACAAGGCATGGCACAAAAATGCTCAGTATGAATTTCATGGATGAATAAATGAACAAGTGACCTAGGAACAGAGTAAATAGACTATGTAAAGGACATTCAAGTCAGACATTTACATACCTGAAACTATTGAAGAGACAGGTCCGTACCTTTCCCAAGGAGGCATGTCTACATTCTGCTCTCGAAGAAAAAGATGGTGGTGTCATCCCAACTACTAGGAAGGTGGAGGGTTGTGAGTTGAAGACCTATCTGATCTAGAGTGAGTTCAAGGTCAGTCTGGGTAACTAAGTGAAACACTGTCTTAAAAAGTACAAAACAAAGCTGGAGGCTGGAGAGATGGCTTAGCCAGTTAAGGTGCTTGCCTATGAAGCCAAAGGACCCCGGTTCGATTCTCCAGGTCCCACAAAAGCCAGATACACAAGGGGGCACAAGCGCCTGGAGTTCGTTTGCAGTGGCTAGAGGCCCCTGGCGTGCCCATTCTCACTCTCCCTCTCTCTCTCTCTCTTTACCTCTCTCTGTCTCTAATAAATAAAAATAAAATCTTTTTTAAAAAGCTGGGCATGGTGGCACACACCTTTAATCCCAGCTCTCAGAGGCTGAGGTAGGAAGATTGCTATGAGTTCAAGACCAGCCTAACACTACATAATGAATTCCAGGTCAGTCTAGGCTAGAATAAGATCCTACCTAGAAAAATCAAAACCAACCCCCGCCCCCCACCAAAAAAAAATCGAAGCAAGGCTGGGGATATGGGTAGTGGTAGAGTACTTGTGTAGTATATATGAGGCTTTAGGTCCAATACCCAGTACCATGAAAAAAAGAGAAGAAAAAAAAGAGATGGAAAACATTAATTTAGATTAAAATGCTATTTATTTTGTGATAGAACAAAGGCAATAAGAATGGTAGTTTTTGAAAGCAGTATTTACTCATGTATAGCTTTCAAGCAATAGGCATCAAAACTTTCAGTCTGTTGCTCTCAAATAAATAAATAAATAAATAAATTCAATTTAAATTCCTGGGTCCTAATCCAAAACCACAAAATTATCCCCCATTCAAGGAAAGAAACAAAAAACAAAAAATTTTAAGCAAGTTCCCCAGGGCATCTTGTTGCACTGAGAAATGCTAAGTCTCATTGGATTAGGTTGAACACCAAGGTTCTTGATCACTGGAAACCCTGAAACATAGGGATAAATTATGAAGGCAGCTAGTATGGGATAACTGGGTCTCTCAGAGAAATCTTGAAACAGCAGTAGTATGGTCCTTTCAGGTTAACCTCTAGCCCCAGACAGACCCATGACTGGAGTTTTGGATGGTCCCAGCACAAGACAGAACATCTGCTTCATCAAAGGACATATGCAGTTTTCAAGCTCCATGATCATTAAATGAGAAGAGCTACAGAATTTTTATTTGCACAGGGCTGATGACTTTTTCAATAATGGTATTAACCAGCAGGTGTTATCTTTAGGACATCTTCTCGGTTTATGTATTTCTCAATAAATTTATATAACCTTTACTATTGTTCAGAATAAAAGTGAAACATGCTTTTATTTAAAAAAATTAGAAAACACTAAAGAAACAAACTAAAATAAATCAAAAGTAAACTTAAAAGCTACCAGAAGATAAGCAATGTCTGTGTATCTCCTTCTGGACATTTTTTCATATGTAAATATGCATATAATTTTACCAAAATGATATCTGGATGTGCAGACTTTTTGAAACCTGTTTTGTTCAATTTTTCCAAGTTGCAGATAACATCTTTTTTGTTTGTTCATTTTTCTTTTTTAAGATAGAGTCTGTTATGTAGCTTTGGTCAGCCTAGAAGTCACAATGTAGCTGAGGATGGCCTTGAACTTACAATACTTCTCTTGCCTTATCTTATCATCCCAAGTGCTGGAATCCCAGGCTTGCACCACCACACCTAGCTCATAGTTTTTTGTTGTTGTTGTTTTGTTTTTCAAGGTAGGGTTTTACTCTAGCCCAGGCTGACCTGGAATTCACTATGTAGTCTCGGGGTGGCCTTAAACTCATGGCAAGCCTCTTACCTCTACCTCCTAAGCACTGGAATTAAAGGCATGTTTCACCACGCCCATCAGCTCATAGTTTTTTGATGGGCACAATTATGAATGTTTCCTTTATTATCCCTTTATTTGAGATGTTTGAGTTAAGTATCCACATTAAGCACAGAGGATGAATTTGTTAAGATTACAGGGGAAGGTAATTAAAGATAGTCCTTCTCTGCCTTAAATGTCCTGGCTCACATCTTAGCACAGTGCAGACACATCCTCTTCTCTTGCTGGGGTTAGCACACTCTTGAGCACTTGATATTTCCATCCCCCATAGGAGCGGCCATCTTTCCGCCAGGTTCATCCCCTTGATCTTTCCATTCTCCGTAGGAGCCACTATCTTCCCAATCACCCACCTTGGCACATCATTCCGTTTCCCTAGAGATCATCTTGCTTCACTTGATTATTCATCATTTGCTCCACAGAAACATGTAAAGTCTCTCCTATGCAATAGCACTTTGTGAGATAACCAGGGGATGCCAGAGATGGCGATGAAGTGAGGATGCTTTAGCTTCAAGTAACAGAAATCTCTGACTCAAATGGATCTCAACTGAGAGAAGAAATTTCATCCAACTGCGAGGTCAAGAGAAGGGCACACTCCCAGGTGCACTCACTGTGGTGGCACAGAAATCTCATCAAGGTCTCAGATTTTTTCATCTGTTTCAGCTACCGTGGCTGCTGTCATTTCCAGTCTAGCAGTCACTCTTGCTTGGTATCAAGATTCCTCAGAAATTGCTGGAACAAAGAGAAACCATCAGAGAGAAGAAAAGACAGTTCTTTGTCTCCTGTAAGTCTTCTTAAGGGGTAGAAGAAGGGCCCAGAAACTCCTTACATATTTTTCAAACTAGTCCAGAATTGTCACCTATCTGCCCTTAAACTTGACTTTGACATGGACACAGGAATCTCATAACTGGCTTAGATGGCATCTAGGGGAACAGCAGTGAGATGTAAGACTGACAAAGCTTTCCCTGAGGCTGTCAGACCTGGCCTGCCTTATAGAATAATTCAGAGAGCCACCCCAGGGTATGTGTGGCACTGAGCATAAACAACTATAATTATTCAGGGAGTTCTAAGCATTCACTGACAGAATGGTGGTGTAAACTCGTGATAGGAAATTAAGCTGGAGAGGAAAACCCTTTTAAGCTGTGATAAGAAATACAGGTTTTTTTGTTTTTTTCTTAAAGGAAAAAAGCCCTTTGGGATATCTGAAGCAGCTTAATGTGTGTCCACTTCATCTTAAACAGTCCACTAAATGGAGAGATAGGATTAGGGTCTCTGGAAACCAAGTTGTATTGGTAGTTCTAGAAATCTAAATGGGACTGAGTAGCTAGCTTAGTTGGAGAGGATTGAGAAAAGGAGCTCTAGTTATGATCCAGGTTTTTCTGATATTTCCAGGATATTCTAGAAACATCTATATGAAAGGATATTAGATCTGAGAAAATCAAATCTAAGAGGTGATACACTCCATGTAGAAAGACTGTCAAATAGTAAATACTGGCTCTCCATATGGATAGATTGTTGGCTGGCTGGATGAATAAGTGAATCTCTTTTCCAAATGCCCATTGGCACAAGTTCTTGAGTACAATGAGGAATAATGATAGTACTTGTATTGTAGGAGAAGAGGGTGGATAAGGTATTTGTAAGCCAGTTACTGAGCAGATGTCCTGTGGGTTAATAGGCTGAGGTGGAAATGCCTGTGGTTTAATCACTATGGTGAAACAGGAGTTCAGCTTCCAAAGTGACCATCATCTCTTCTCCCTCCTCGTCCTTCTGATGCTGTTCTTCTGTCCTCATATGCATCTTCTCTTCTTTTCTTTTCAACGTTTCCCCATCACCCTCCATTTCCCTCCCTCCACCACTCTCTGGTATGAAGTTTCTTCAATCTTTAAGCATTCTATTCATAGAGGAACCTTCACACTTTGCCTGTTTTGCAAAGAAGCATGTTTTTGAGCCTTCTGTTTGTGTGCTTGGAATGTCCCACGCATTCCCTTCAGACCAGCAAGCTTTTACTATCTAAAGAAGGGAGCCCCCAACATAAGATCAGTGAGTCAAACCAGAGCTGACTCATGTGTACGCATCCCCATATGTGGCCACTAGGTTAGATGGGCTGTCCCCGTCATTGATGACTGTCACTACTTCTGCATTATTCAATAGAAGCTGGGGCATAAGGTAGTTCTGTGACCTTCCTATCAACATCGGTTTTGAGGTACTTCACTATGTGTAGGAGGGCCCTGTGGACCATGAACATGTCCAGCCAACCCCCCTACCATGGAAGGATTTTATAATCTATGTGGGTCCCCAGCAGAAAGGAGTAGCCATGCACCCACTATGCCCTGAAGCTTTCAACTTCATTTTAAAATATTTAAATGTCACATGCTATAGAGGATTTTTCTTTCCTTACAATGTCATAGGAAAGGCCTGAAGGTTGGGATGGCCACTTTCAGAGCCTGAGCTTCAGCTCTGTCCCTTTGTGGTTGTGGTCTTGACACCGTGGGATGAAAGAGTGTGATAGGCAGGTGGAGTGAGTAGCTATATGACTTTGGATGACTGTTGTAGCTATTTCTTTCATCCATAAATAGAGTTAATGCCATCTACTTTATTGTGATGATCACAGATAAATGGCATATGATAACTCTATTTAGGAGAAAGCTATACATCTAAGACACTGAGTAAATTAAAACTATTGTAATTATTAAACAGATGGACTCTGAACCTGTAAGGTAGGAATGATAAAAAGACTTCACCTTCACTTACAGTACGAGCACTACAGCAGTTGTTCTATTTGGAAGTAGAAATTCTCAACCCCATCGTCTAGGACATGTGAAGCCCAAATATTCTTTGTTTTGAGGGGTCTGCCATATGCAAGATCCAAAAATGACTGTAGACATGACCAAAGGTAAAATTGCCCCTGGTTGAGAACCACTGTTACACAATGTAGAAGAGAGTGCCCAATTCTCAGAAAGTGTTCAATAAAGAAAGTAGCTACTAATTCTGATCTATTCAATGCTGCAAAAAGAGAGAAAGCAAAAAAAAAAAAAACTATCACATTCACACCTTCAGCTCCAAGATAGTAATAGACATAACATTAATGGAACACATGAACCCTTCAACTTTCAAATAAAAGTCATGTCAACACAGGATGGGTTATAGTTACTTCTATGGTTACTGAGGTGTCCTAGAAGTGAAAATGGTGGCTTCACTCCTTCCCAACTCCTGTCTGGATGGTGAAAGGTCAAGTTGAATTCTGAGAAAAATCACATACCAGCACTGAGAAGAACTTGTTTTCTAACCCTTATTTATTTCCCTCCTTTATGTCTTTATTTTTATTTTTTTTATTGACAACTTATATATTTACATACAAAAACCATGATATTTCCTCCCCTCCCCCCATTCCCCTTTAGAACTCCAATCTCCATCGTATCCCCTCCCTCTCTCCATTAATCTCTTTTAATTTGATGTCATCATCTTTTTCTTCTATTATGAGGGTCTTGCGAAGGTATTGCTAGGCACTGCAAGGTCATGGATATGGAGGCCAATTTTTGTCTGGACAGTTGCATGGTAAGAACTCATACCCTTCCTTTGGCTCTTACATTCTTTCCACCCCCTCTTCCACAATGGACCCTGAGCCTTGGAGGGCGTGACAGAGATGTTTCAGTGCTAGACACTCCTCCGTCCCTTCTTCTCAGCACTATGTTGCCTTTTGGGTCATCCCAGTGGTCATCGCCATCTGAAAAGAGAAGCTTCTCTAACCAGAAGTGACAGTAGCATTAATATGTGAATATGAACATTAAGTATAGTGCTTTCAGGGCAGTTTGGTGGGAATAATATATACATTTAGCCAGACAAGTGCAAGTTTTATATCCCTAGGGCTCATGACCTCCCTTGCCATATACTTTTGCTTAGTTTTTTCAGTGCCAGGCATGTATTCCCTCCCATAGAAAGGCTTTCAGTCCAATTAGGGAGCAGTTGGTTTCCCCAAGAGCAGACATGCCACTATTGCACCCGTTCAGTTGTTGGGCCTGTCTGGCCAAACTTGAGGTTTCCAGTGTCCACTGTTTTCACTGCTGGTGATTTCTGTCTTCCATATGGCTGCATGCAGTGCAGCTTTTTCCAGCTTTCAGTTAGCTAGTCTTTATTTTTAAAAGGGTGTTATCATAATTATGCTGAGCTCAACCCTGGACTTTAGCTAGTGCCATAGCACTTGCTAAGTATTGATTGGGGCTTTTCTGATCAAATCTTTTTTTAAAAATTGGGGGTGTATGTATAATATGTGGGTGTATATAACATACATATATGTGTATGCACAAATACTCATGCCCCATGTGTGAAGGATATGAAGGCCAGTCCAATGCTGGGTATCCTCCTCTGTGTTCTTCTGTTTTGTTTCCTTGGGATAGTCTCTCACTAAGCCTGGAGCCATTTACAGTCAGACTTACTGTCCATTAAACCCCAGCAAATCTCCCATCTCCACCCAACCCCCAAGAACTGCAGTTACAGGTACATGTAGCTATCCCCAGCTGTTATATGGGTGCTGGGAATTGAAGTCAGGTTCTCAGGCTTGCCATCTCACCTACCTCGCCATCTCCTCAGCCCTGTAATTAAATCTTAACTCCATATGACATTCTGAAATTCCTCTATCATGTTGCTAAATGCTAACTGCATTTATGTACCCATGTGCAGGTAATTCTGATGTAACTTTTAAGGCAATTTTACTAATAAAAGCACCTAGTCCTCAGGGCCATGAAAACTCTACTTAACCACAATTTTCCTACCTTGGGGCTTCATGATGTTTGGTTAAAAAAATACTAACAAAATAAAAAATCATAACAAAATAAAAAAATCAACACTGCTTCAGAGTCTGCAGAGGTATGAACATATAATTCAGAACCCTTAGTAATAAAAAAAGAGAAATGTAAAAAGATTTTTATAACCTTGAAGATATAGAAAAGATATCCTACCATATTACAAACATGTAAACGCATGTGAACAGATGTAAACACATGCATATACATACACAATTGCTGCTTGGGGCCATGAGACTAAATGAAGAAATAGTCTATCCTCAGAAACATTATTGCTCAAGGCAGCATTTTAGCACTATTATTGTGTGATAGTGCCTGAGCAAGGGAGTAATTATTTTTCAATAATACATGTGTGGCACTTTGGCTGGCAATGGTGGTGCTTCCATGCTGAGATCTATGAAGTATAGATTTTGCATTTCAGCTTTCATTCAAAATATGCATGCTTTGGGATTGATGAGGGCAGTGCAGCATGCCACATTCATCATTTACATTTTTTATAAAACGGTTCTGGGTGTAAATCATTGGCATGGATTTCTCAATCAGAACTCAAATTTTCTTATTGTAAAAGCTCTAAAATAGGCTTTTATTAAATAGACTGCAAATCAAAGATAAGTTTGCTTTAACACAGTTTTGTGTTTAATTACCATTCAATAGATATGTGAGTGTATATCTATGTTTTCTACTTTGACAAAGAAAACCTCCAGTTCCTGTAATGCCACTCCTGTCATTGAAGATTAGCCTTTGTCTTTCTGAACATGTATATTTGGTGCTTTTCTCAAAGCCAGGCATGACCTTTTAGAGGTTTTTATTAACAAGCTATTTGAAGGAAAGTAAAGCTTTGGCCAGCAAAAGCATGAAAGATGAGGCAAAGCTCAGCTTTAATATGCCCTGGATTTTTCCGGTAAGGTTTCAAGTTCCAACAGGGGAGTCTGATCTTCTCTGGAGAGTTCCTATATGAAGACCCTAAACTTGAAGACTGCATTTAGTTTCCTCATAAAGGGAATAAAAGTTTTTTGGCAAGAAAAAGACACTGGAGGTGACAAAGCCAGAGACACTATTACTGGCAGGAGGCTTTAAGAAAATGTAAGGCTGAGCTTGGGTGATTTATGGGGCAAATCAAAGTAAGGAACACTTCCCGAGTTAATGCTTTAAGGATTTGATTGGGTTAAGAGGGTGAGCACTGTGGACCCCCCCCCCATTTATAAAAAGTTTAAAGCTGAGTAAAACCCAACAGAGAACCAGCACCTGCCTGGTAGGAGCATCTTCAGTACAACGCAAGTGAGAACAGATACTGACTGTGATGTGGGAACTTAGAGATGAAGTCCACAAACCAGGTCAGAGTGGCCAGTTGAGGAAGCTTCCAGAGGCTCCCCAGTTTTCAAAACAATGGAGACCAGGCAAGTCTAGAGAACTACTGTCTGGGAAATCCCCCTCTTTCTGTGTGCTGGGTCCTTCCTGTGCTTCAACCCCCAGAGTCACTGCTCACTCCGGGGAGACACTCATCCTCTCACTCTTTCATTTGACTTTGTATTCTTGTACTCTCTGGGCTTCCCTGGTTCTATTGCTTATAAAGGAGTCATTATCACTGGGCTCGCTCCTGGTGCTCTGTAGCTTCATGCCAAGTGTTCACCACCACCAGGTTCCAAACAACTTTGAACTGACTAAAACTGGGATGGAATGAGACATGCTAGGAGGGTCAGAAAATTGATATCAAGGCCAAATCCACATCCTATCATTGAAGTCCAGCCAGGCCTCTTGATGGCACAACTTTTTCTTTTTAATTGTGAGTAATTATATATCTTTCTTCATTCCAGAGATAGCATACACTAGCAAATTAAATAATTCAAGTACACAGGGTCAGCCTCATGGAAAGGAAGGGTTCTCTTTTGCAACAGCACCTTCCTTCATGACCTCTGTTTTTTTTTTTTAAACTTTGCCTTGTGGGCTCCAGAAATCCTTCCAGACAAATGGTTGCTTCATTTTGCAGGGGTGATTTATAGTCCTGGCAGAATCATCCTGAGCAAAGCTCTCTCCTTCATCATGAAATAGTAACATAACATTTATAAAAGGGAGACAGAGCCTCAGATGAGTGTGCATAAAAGTCCCACACAGTTTCAATGGCTGAGAGAATATGCATATATTAATTAAGAATTCTGACATCCTTCCTTTATAAGGTCCCTTATGGAAGATAGACTGTTTTGCACATTTGCTTTGTGTTGGAAGTGACAGATAAAATTAATATGCTTCATAAATTACCATCGCAGAGGGTCAATTAACAAATGAACTAACCTTGTGAAAGTCATTTTGAAAGACTAGTTATGTCTATAATATTCCCTGTCAAATTAGGTAAAAGTGGGAACATTAGAAGGCTGTCACATAAATAGGAGTTTATGATACAGAGTAATTGCATTTTTGATAAGGTAAATTAGTTCTTGTGATTGTTGGTTGAGAAACAGAAAATGAATAGTGGAAATCTCAAAGATTCTGAAACCCTGTGTGAGCATATACATGTGTACTTATGTGAATATGGGTAAAGGGTTATGAATGTTTCTGTACATGTGTGTTATATGCATATATATTTCAACAAGTGTAAAAACTTTAAAAACAAATCCCAGCACTCACGCTGCTTTACATACAAAGGTTTTAGGTCATTAGGTGTCAAACTATTACACATACAGTAAGTGTACTTTTAAAAAGACTGAAAGTGGCACATCAGGAAACATGCTGAACATTTACTAGAGGCCCATCTCTTTAGTCAACTACTGACAGGTTGACTCCATGTAGTTCCCTTCACTGAGCAGAGCACTGTCCCATCCACTGGAGTCACTTCTGGGGTCTGTGCACTGTCTTGTCTTGGTTTCCCACATCAGCCAAAGGTCAGGAAGCTATGGGAGACATACATTCATATTCAAATCCCCACACTTGTACAGAGAGAAAGCCATATGCAATCCAAATTGGAGGCAGGACTGGGTCCATGCACCTTAGCCATGTGCGTATTCTACTCCTTGAAAGAAGTCATTCCTTTTGGGTACTTCACAGGTACCCAGTTTCCTTGTCTGTCTTTACCCATCTGGTTCTTTCTGAATCTCTCCTTCCAATTTTGCAAATTCATCCGTGCACATGTGCAGTGAGTGAGCTAGCAGTGTTTTGGCCATACATAGACAAGTATGGTTGCCTCAACCCTGGAGCTAGCATTCCCATAGGAAAAAGCAATGTCTATCATGATCCCAAAGCTTACCCTTTGCTTTCAAACCATTTGCTTCAGGATGGGGGAAATAAGGCTAAAAAAAGAAGCCTCTTTAACAAAGCCTTCCTGAGCCCTGGGAAAGGCTGAAAGAGCCAAGAGTCAGACCTCACTCACAACTACTTTAACCCAGACCACCTTACTGATAGTAACAGTAAAACCACACAGCTCACCCAAAGCACCTACACAGAAAGTTTATCCTTGGCCAGGAGCTGCAGCTGTAGCTGGACCTCCTGCCCTACCCCTCCCTGTTATAAAGGTCTCCACATGGGACCCACTCACCTCTCATTGCCTCTGATGTCTCAGTTCTACTCTTCAGAGATGTCATGTCAGTGATGTGATTAGATTCTTTACTGGGTCTCAAGAAAGTTTTTCATTGTCACATGAATCAGCGAGCTTCAAATTCATCTGAAGTCTCCGTCACCAGTCTCCATTCCTCCAAGACTTCCCAGAAGACTTGGAGCAAGTCAACTTCCTTATCAGGATGCAGGGTTCCCATGTGTGAAATGAGCTCTGCAGTGGCGAGATTTGCTATGAAGTGGAAATAAGTAAAATCATATTAATGGATAATTTCTGACTTACCTAATGATCTCCTTACATCTTTCTGTTGTCTGGAATGCCTTAAGGTATAGTGGTTTGGAGTACATGATATACATACACATATATTCACCCAGACAAATATAAACATCATCTTTATATGATCCCATTTCAGAGTCAGACTGAGTTTCTGTGAGGGAGAAAAAGTTGTGAACAATTAATAAGGAAGTTGAGCCCAACTGCTGTGACTTTTTGGCATGTGCACATGTATGTGAGTGTGTGTGTGTGTGTGTGTGTGTGTGTGTGTGTGTGTGTTATGCATGCCTATGTATACATGTTTATATGTGTGATGGCATACATGTGTCTAGGTGCTTGTTCACGTGTGTGTGCATGCATATGGAGGCTAGAGATTTTTGTGGGGTGTCCTCTTTTCTCTCCACCTTGTTTTTTGACACAAAGTCTTTCACATAATACAAGTCTCATCAATTTAGCTAGACTGGCTACTCAATAAGCCCCAGAGATTCTCCTATCTCTGCCTCTCCAGCACTGGGAATACAGGCATGTTGCACCATACCTAGCATTTTGTATGTTTGCTGGAGATTTGAATTCAAGTATTCATGCTTGTGTGGCAATAACTTTACCCATTGAGCACTATCCCCATATTCCCAGGGGACACAACTTTAAAACTGGAACTGGTCACCATAATTCTTTTTCTTCATGGCCAACTTCCATAGCTTGGATGTATTCTTCACTCCCTCCTACTAATGGAAGAATGTCAAGAAACAACATACCCTCACTTGTTTTTCATTTTCATATTCATTTGTCATTTTCCTTTTTACTCAATCTGCCTCTGCTTGCACAATCCTCTTCTCTCTGTGTTCTGTCCAGCATAGGGGACAAAGCAAACTGAGTTTGTGTTCACACAGACACGGAACAGCTCAGAATAGCATTCTTTTGTGAGCTGCTCAGGGTTCTGAGATTAGAGACTGGACAAAAACTGAACTAAAGCACTAAGAGAATCCTGGCTGAATGTTGGCCATAGTCTCAAAATCCAATAGCAGGTTCTCAGAAAGGACAGGGCCATTTCAGTTGAGGAGACCAAAGCCATGAACAATTGGAGACCTTTTTAGATGAGAAACAATGGATTAGATCCTCTTCATCTATCTTCCATCTGCACATCTCTTGCATCATGTGTCCCATTAGTAAAATAATATTTCTGATTGTCTTAGGTTGAATCCTGAGCCCGCCTCTTTCAGACAGTATTGGAGGAGGAAATCACTATATGACTGATACTCTCAACAGGGCCAATTGGAATGAGGAGGAGGTAATGGCCCAAACATAAGTAGAATGTTGTTCTTTCATAGCAAGAGATGCAATGCTGGGAAGTCAAAACTAGCAGATAACTTCAGCATCATATGATGAAACAAAATAAATGCACATGAGCTCAGTGGCTTCTCTTTTGCTTTCAACCCTAACCTGCAAATCTTCATGTGAAATGTAGCAACTATAAAGGATGCAGCTTGGGGCTGTGGGAAACCTTGGACAGTCTGCACTTGTGCCCCAACCAGGGCACCATAGCTGTTACCTTGGTCTTAGATGTACTGTTCCTAAGTGGAGAGCAAAAGTTACTCCATGACTTACCTCAGGGAGTCACTAGGAGGATGGCATGAGATGTAGCTTCTACAAAGGAGTGGGTATAGTTCCCATCACATCTGACTCTGCTGTGGAGGAGATAGGCAACACGATTCCAGATAATTAGCAGGAGCCATGCATGTATCCAGGGTTGTGCAACCTTTCCCAAACACTTGTAAATTCCTGTCCAGTCACAGTTACTTTTACATAGTGGGGAACATATAACAAATGGCATCCCCTTTTGAAAGGAGCCCTTGGATTCCAACTGGCAGATTGCACAGATATTGATATTTTGACAGATGTGTTGGTGATTGAGGTTTATGAAAGTGATTAGCTTGGGAATGGTGGATTCTTCAAAAGTGGCTATTGATACCCAATTCAATGTAAGCATCATTCTCTCCATGCCTCTTAATCATAGCTGTCCTTCATGTGCAAATCGCTCGACACTCTGTGTTGGTCAGAAATCTAACCAACTCCTTTTCAATAAGTTGACTGCATACTAATAACCCAGTAAAGAAAAGGACTCCTCAAAAAAAAAAAAAAAAAAAAGGTGAGACCTCCATGTTTACAAGTTCTCAGCCTGAAGGACCTTGGGCTTTGAAAGATATCTGAAAGAAATTTTGACACATACTATTGGATGGACATGGCCAATAGATGGCTCTCAAGCATCTTCACCAACACAAATCGTTTAGCATCCTTTGTATTACTCATTCAAAATGCAAGAGTGCTATTGGGATATAACTTATAATGAATTACAATTGCTTCATTTTCCATTATTTTCGTTGATGTTGTTAAACAATAGCGTCTGGAATTGGCTAAGGAAGAATAGTTGTTTGAAATATGCGCTGTTTTGAATATACTGATCCCGACTTAATGAGCTTTTACGGGGTTTTATGCATGACTTACTGCCCATATTACATTGCTAAGGTAAGCTACTTAAAACCATGGTGCAATATGATGTTTTTCAGTTCATTTGTCTGTTTCATTAATGATGGAATGTATTTTCTAGCACACAAATCCTATTTATGATCAAGACATTGTTGTTCTGTAGATCAACTTAAACCCTTACACTGTGTAATTTACCTGCTGTCAAATCTCATTTGAAGAGCTGTTGTCATGCATTGCCCTAATCAAAAATGTGCCCAAGTGTAATGAGCTATGCATGTAGTGCCTGGTATTATTTATTTTTAATAAACTTTTGTTCACCCCCACCTCACTTTGGGATACTGACAACCTATCATATTTTCTCTGTTGTTGTCCTTCTTCGTTTTTAACCAATTATCTTCCTGGCTGGGAAAATTATATATTTTTTTGTTCTTTCAAATGTTTCTTAATAGATAACTGATTAGATAAATGTGTAAGAAAAATACAAAAATGATTTCATATTAAAAACAAGACTGCTAGTTATGTGTCCTTTTTTCTCCAAACAAAGATAGGTAAAAATAGATAAGGTTAAATCAGATGGCTTTTGGGATAGAACCCCCTTGGGCTTAAGAAGTATGGTTGATGTGCTAAATACCATCAATGTACCCCATTATGGGCAGCATACTCCCTGAGACTGCATGTTGATGTGTTTAGCTGTTTAGTTTATTGAAGCCATTTCCATATGCTCAAATCACACAGCTGCTTGTAAATGGGTAGACTGCATCATGAACAGCCTTTCTGATGATCTATGTCCATCATCGTTCATGACAGGCAGAAAATCAAACCCAACCCACCAGGATATGGTTCTATATCTTATACATATTGGGCTTTTCAAAGGCAAATATTCTGCTTGGGGAAAAATGAAAAGAACCATTAAAATACCATGAAGCACCATGAAGATGTGCCATGAAAATAAGTGATTCAAAGGGACAAGAGGCTGCTGAGAGGAAGTCACAAACTAGGTGTGACCCTAACAGTCAAAGATATGACATGCTCTTTTCATCCAATCCTGTAAAGATCGGGGACTCTCCTGGGGGTAGGGCATCTATCCCAGCATGATAGGAGAAAAGACTGTGTTGGACATGCAGAGGAATGACTCCATACTGAACATAATGGGTGACTGCTTGTACTCATTTCATATGCAGACTTTCAATCTCCAACTGCACGAGCAGCATTCCCAACCTAGGAGCATGAGATTTGTTGACCAATCTTCTACAATATACTTTTCTCTAGGTAGTAATTCCTGTGAATTTGCTGTTCTTCAGCCACCATTGCATACAGTATGATAGATCCTTGAAGGACCTGGGAACTGGGCAGAAAGAAGTTTGAATCCTGTTTCCACCCTCTGAAACATTGGGCAAGACACTTACATTCAACCAAGTGGGCTCAGTTGCTGATGTTACCAAGCAGTGGTGTGGAATAGTTGTTAAAAGATACAAAATAATTCGCACACAGTAGTAGCTCTTCTGAGCCAGTTGTAGTGGTAAACATGTGTAACTGCAGCACTTGGGAAGGTGAGGCAGAAGATTTCCAGGAATAAAAATGGAAAAATAGTATCCCTTCTGGGTATGGTGCTGGTTATAACTGTGATCATTATCCATCCTAAACTTACAAATGCAAAGCCCCTGGAGGCATCGCATCAGCATCCTCCATAAATCCTAGCAGACTCTTTTGCCCTGTAGCAAGTGAGGATCAGAGTGCTGCAAATTCTGCAGCCTGTGGAGTTCAGGGATCTGAAGATGGATTGATTGCACTAAGCTTGGAAATCAGAGCTAGTATATACAAGGGGAGAAGAATCAAGTCCCAAATAATAGTGCAAAAACTTGGAGCCAAAGGTATGTGTAACAAACATCACCTCCTTCATGTGTGCACTGACTATTTCTTGTGAAGTCCCTGTTCCTTCTCCTCAGTGACTAACTTATGACAGCTGTTGCCTGGTGGTGTCATTCAAGATAGGACTCATAGACATGCACTTCTTCATCAATCTATGCCATACAAACAAAATCCTTTTGGGGGAAATAAATGAATCATGAAAAATGCTTCAAAGGCTGGGGAGATGACTTAATGGTTAAAGTGATTGCCTGCAAAGCCAAAGGACCCAGGTTCAATTCCCCAGGGCCCACATAAGCCAAATGCACAAGGTGGTGCATGCATCTGGAGTTTGTTTGTAGTGGCTGTATGCCCTGGCACTCCCATTATCTATCTCTCTCTCTCTCTCTCTCTCTCTCTCTCTCTCTCTTTCTCCAATAAATAAAATAAATTTAATTTTTTTTAAAAAAAGAAAAATGTTTCAACTCTAGATTTAAAAAGTAAGGAAACCTAAGATCTAAGGAAGCATAGCAGTGCTGGGAGGAGAACCTAAGATTTCAGAATGCTAGGCAAGCATTTTACTGCTGGGCTGTACTTTCAACCCCAGATCTAAGAAAGCATTTCTCTTGTCCTTACATAGTCTCTCTATCGTGAAATTCTATGTATTTGTTCCATATCATCTCATGATATACAACTATGTATCACATATAGATATTTTATAACTTCACCAAGCCTTATCAGTGACCATTAATTTATATTTAAATTATGGTTGAGCTAGCTGTGATGGGTGAATGACCTTTCAGTTTATTTACTCATTCATACATCCAATTCATCTATACCAGGATCTATACAAGGTTCCAGTGTTATAGATCAAAACAACCCAAAGATGTCCTTGCCCTTCTGTGAGGTTGGTCCATGGAAGTCATAATGAAACACATATAAACAAATACTGAGTAACTGGCATTATAGCAGATGTTCCAACTAAATGTAGTGGAAGTCCTGTTTAAACTACATCACGTGTATTGAGGCTCTGGATTTAGAGAGTCATGGGCTGGGAGAAAGAGGGACAATGTAAATAACCAAGACAGTTTACAACAACCCCATGCTGGAAGGAACTGGCCTGACTATGGGAGCAGAAGTGGGGTGAGAACAGCATACTTAGATACAGGCATAAGTGTACTGGAATGTGGTGCTCCGTGCATATAGTGAGGATTGCTGAAAAGAGGTGAGGGGAAGATCACTGCAGAAGGTAAGCTTCCTCACCACATAAGGAAATCTGTAAGTCTGGTGTTTACAGTAGCAGCAGAGAGGACCTCATGTGTACTTGGACCCTCTGCAAAGCGTACCTTGCTCTGTGTGTGTGTGTGTTTTGTTTTGTTTGTTTGTTTGTTTGTTTGTTTGTTTGTTTTTGTCTTCATGGCTACAGCATTGCTCTGGTTTATTTCTACTACAATATAAACAACTAAGAAACTACAGTGACTGTATCAACCAATATTTGTATTTCTTATCCACATGCTTGCTGGTTATCCAAGGTTCATCCGTGCTAGGTTAAGTTCCAGGTTACTCGAGTTCCAGTTTGTGAGTCTGGAATCCAAGCTTTATCCCATACTTTTCCCAGGTGGTCCATCCACATCACTTCTGTTTAGATTGAGGTTACTGGAGTTTAGTCAAAGACCCCTGCTAGACAACTGTAGGCACCCTCGGTTTTCTATCTTTGCAGTGGGACAGTGATGACAGTCTCTTTATAATAATTAGGAAGAAACAGAACAACATGGTGGCTAAAACATGTTGGCTACTTAATAAACTCAAGTGGCCCATGTTACCGCTGCTGGGGCAAAACAGGGGGATGTAGGGCTTGTGTTAGGGAGAACATATGTTCATGGTGTGTGTTGTCTGGCAGAATTGGTCTGCCTTATCCTTTTCTTGAAGGTTAAAATCACGTCATTTCATTTCTTGTGTCTTGTGCTGTGTTTTACTATTTGGAGACTGGCCTCCACCTGTTATTAAAAGTTATTTCTTCCATTAAAAATGAGTTTCTATTTTTCTTCTTCTGAAAGCAATAAGCTAGAGACACACAATTTAGACTTTTAGATAGTCAAAATCTTTTCAGGTTTGACTTGAATGAAAAATCCCAGGTGAATACTTGTGATTCTATCTGCTTAGTACAAACTGTTGATCTCATTCTGGGGTTTGAACTTGGTACAGCACTCTGATGCCCAATTAGAGGTAGCTCTTGGCTTTGGCATATCTACCCTTTCATATGCCCTCCCCAAATGGCCTCATGAAAGCACAGGGGAGGCTTGCCTAGTGACCTCTTCTTTTGACCTTCAGAATGTCAGTGAGGAACAAATGACTGGATGCTAACGGGCACTTTCAGATACAGTTTTCTTTCTCAGTGGTCAGAAAATGTCACTGTCTTCCTATTGAGGTTATTGTTGAGATTTATGGGCACATCAGGTCCAACCTGGGCTGAGTATAAGAGAGTCAGAGATAGGTATGATCTTATTTATGACTCTGAAGAGCTCACAGAGGTTAAAAGAAAGAGTGGAAAAAATGAATCATTATTTGTTAAGAATGTGTGTGTGTGTGTGTGTGTGTGTGTGTGTGTGTGTGTGTGTACTTCCAAGTGATGTCTAGGTATGGATTGCAGCATAGTTGAGTTGTTTGAACAGACTTATTATAGTATCTCACACTTGACTACAACTGAGAGGATATTTTCTGTGAGCTATTCATGTTTACATACTAACATGGCAGCTGATGTTCTCTTCTAAGAATCTGGACATGTTTGAAGCCAGGTGTTGTGGAACTAGGCTGTAGTTAGCTCATGTCTCATTTGGCATAGTTGGTTACATCGAGGTTAGAGTTAGATTATCTTGGTCCATGCTGTTTGAAGAGCCAGCCTGCCAGGTCTTCTTGTCCAAGACCCATCTAAGCAAAGCATAGACTGTTGTCGTCAAGACATGGATGGAAAGCAGAATTCTAGTTGAGGTTAAAGTGTTATCTTGTTTAGAAGACAAGCATTTGACATCTAAGGGTCCTTTTGTCATCTCTGTTGTTAGCCTCCATTCTACAAGCTTCCTGCTTGACAGAGATCCACTAGAATCTCACAATTTGAGGGGTAAATACCAGAAGTCTTCAGAGCCAGGGTGGGCAGTGGATGCCTTCATTTCCAGTTATCTTGTCACAAGAAGCCCTTTTTGTTGTTGCTGTTTGTCACTCTCAGGAATGTAAGGGGGGGAAAATATTCTATTGAGTGTTAGAACAATAAATCACTACTTTACAATTTACTTCTTGGAAAGATAAATATAAAATATTGAAATCATCAATATTTTTCATTTAGAACAAGAGGAATAAGATTTAAATTACTAAACAAAACCAGTGAAAAAAGAAGTGAAGCAGCCTCATAAACCATCATGTCATATAAGCAAAATGGTGATAGAAATGGAGATGCAAAGAAATATGCAGGTGAGGGGAAAGAAGGGTGGAGAGAAAGGAATTGGGAATGGGCTGGGGTAGGAATGAACAGAGGCATTTGATAGACTCTGACCTAAATGATTCAGTCAAGGCTATAGGTCAGGCATTAGTGAACCATCACTCTGTCCAGGATTTCAGCTGCTTGTTACAAGCCTTCCAAAGCCTTAAGTAAATGAAATGCTTAGTGCAGACCCCCAACAACTGAGATATCAGGATTCTGACTCACACCTAGTACAGACTTTGTCTTGGACTGTATTTATTTAGGAGCCAGTCTAGGACTTCTTGTCTAAGACCCACCTAGGGAATTGTGGGAACTGGGCATGTTAGTCCATGATTCATCCACGTGGTGTGGCTGATAGCATGCCAGTTAGACTTTGATTGTCTTGGACTGTGCTTTTAAAAACCAGTCTACAGGGCTGGAGAGATGGCTTAGCAGTTAAACGCTTGCCTATGAAGCCTAAGGACCCCGGTTCGAGGCTCGATTCTCCAGGACCCACGTAAGCCAGATGAACAAGGGGGTGCATGCATCTGGAGTTCGTTTGCAGTGGCTGGAGGCCCTGGCGCACCCATTCTCTCTCTCTCTCTCTCTCTCTCTCTCTCTCTCTCTCTCTCTCTACCTGCCTATTTCTGTATCTCTCTCTCTCTCAAATAAATAAATAAACAAACAAACAAATAAATAAAATAAAAAAATTTTTTAAAAAAACAGTCTATGAGGGCTTCTTGTCTAAGACCCATCTAGTAAACATATGGAATGTGTTGACACCCAGACATTGATGGGGAGTGGAAGGCTGGATCAAAGGTGAAACTGTTATCTGGTTTAGAATTAACACTAATGCTTGACACTCAGCACTGCTCAAAAGAGGAAGGCTGGATTTAGTACAAAACTGTTTTATGATAGAGAGTAAGACAAACAGGTCAGACAAATGACAGAATGTACAAGGCTCTGGGTTACACCCCAAGCACTCAAAAACAAATCAAGACAATAATATAAAAACATTCATCACCTATGAAATTGCTTTGCTGCTTGCATCAATTAGATCCAATAAAACACCATTTCTATGAGAATTAATTTTCATAATAGAATATTCTGGAGATAATTTTTGTCCTGATCTATGCTAACAAATCAAAAACTGTTGGAAATACAGTTGCTTTGGATAAGTACTTGTCATTAGACTCAGTTGCTGTTCAGAGGATGTGAGCTGAGTGTGAAGAATAAGAATAGAAACATATCTTGTCAGCAATCAGACTCAAATTGGAGACATTAGGTCTTTGGTCTGGGTAAGAAAAGTTGAAAGTCACTGAACTGATTGTAGCAATGCAGAGTTTAGGACTGCCACAGAGTAAATCTAAGTAAAAGAACACCTCAGGGTCATTATCTTAGTTCAAATTGGAAGTTTTGAGACAGTACAAAGTTATGCATGATGCTATCATTTGATGACAACAGGTAATATTTTAATGGAAACTGAGGGTTAATGAAACATTTCACTGAGTTCATTGCCAAGGTACAGAGAATAAAAATAACGATGATTGAAATTAAGAGGCTTTGCTGATTTCTTACCTTATCCTTCTGAAAGGTAGTTTGTACTCAGATTGAGCTTGCAAAAAATAGGCCTCAGTCCCCTGTAAAACAATTGGTCATTATTCGTATGGTAGTTCAGGTCAGGTCTTCGAGAATTACCTTTCCAAAGTTGACTCTCTTACATGGCTTCCTCTGCAGAGTGGGACATAGAACTCTTGGCAATGTGTAATTTAACAGAATTAATTAGTAGCACGGCAAGTTGATCAACTTACAAGCATGTCACGCACTCATCATTAGCCTTGGGATCATTTAAACTGGTGCTACTATGTTAACAGCTACACAGGTGTCTTGCAAAGTGCTAAGGTATTAGAGAAAGAGGACAGGTGTAAAGACAGACAGAATGGTACCTTTCCTCAGCAACAAAGACTTTGGACCAACACCTCATAACAAAAGACAAGCACACAACAGAAAAGAATACAAAGTTCATTTGATCATAGTTTCATATGACAAGAGATCCTTCAGATTTAGGAACCAATGACCCAGGGTGAACTACCTTAAATTTTACCTTAAATCTAATTAAGCTTGGGCAACTATCAAGAAATAGGAGTGGACATAAAGGATGTGATCTAATACAAGTAAACCAAACGGGGAAACCCAGCTAGGGCTTTGCTCAGACTCAACTTGGCCTCATTAGTCTCCCAATCCCTCTTTCCTTTTCCTTCCTTCCTTCCTTCTTTCCTTCCTATTATAGGACCAGAACCTTCTGGAAAGGTGTGCTCACAAACTACAATCAAATAAGGCTGATCAAAGAATTTATTTATAGCTACCTATTACACAGAAGGGAGTAGGAGGTGTTACAGTAATACTTGTAGATGTTGTAGATTGCTTTAGGGAAAATAAATTTGATTTATGTGACCTGCCTTGAAGAAGAGGCATTCTATGGCTTGTTTCAGGACAGGGAGGAGAGCAAATAGCTCAAGAGGTTTCTTAATAGGTACAGTGTTTGCTATGCCAGCATGAGGACCTGAGTTCAAATCCCCAGAACCTATATAAAAATGCCAGGCATGGAGATGTAGGCCTATAATCTCAGCCATAAAGAATCATGGGCAGGAGGATCCTCAGGGCTTGCTGGCTTCCTTGTCTGGCCAAATGGGTGAGCTTTGAAGTTACTGAAAAACTCTGTCTCAAAAATAATTTGTAGAGTGATTGAGAATGGCAACCTATGGCCTCCATATGCATGCAAGTACACATGTACATGCACCCACATGCACATGTCTCCACATTCATATGAGCATGCATATATATGCATGCATATCACACACACTTACAAAAGAAAAGTAAAGAAGAAAAGGAAGGGAAGGGAAAATAGGAAGTGTGGTGGTTTGAATTGGATGTCCTCCATAAACTCATGTGTGTTGAATGCTTGCTCCCAGCTGGAAGCAATATGGGCGGTGGAGCCATGCTGAGGAGGTGTGTTGCTGGGGTCAGAACTTGAGGTTTCTTAGCCCCTAGCTTGCAAGTGTCACTCTGCTCACTCTCCTGCTGCTGTTGTCCACCTTCTGTGGCAGAGGTGATATCCAGCCTCATTCATGCCATGCTTTCCCCTGCCATCATAGAGCTTTCCCTAAAGCCTGTAAGCCAAAATGAAAACTTTCCTCCCATCAGATGATGTCAAAAACTAGAAGGAAGTTAGTTTAGAAGCTGGTTCAGAGGCAAAGCAAGGGTATACTGTGAGGAGTCAGACACTTAGAGGGTGAAGGGGATTCAACAGTGATTGTTGTGGATGGAAAACTCCCTTTGTATAAGAAATTGCCCTTAGGAGAATACAGACTATTACAGGTGATCCCAAGGCCCTGTGGTAATTTGCAGGCTCCAGAGCCACCATAGGCCTCCCCCTCCAGACATGACACATGGTAAGAGTGGAGCCATGGATATTTGAGGCAGAACTTCCTGCCTTCCACAGAAAATGGAATAATGCTTAAAGCAGACAATATGCAGCCAGCAATGAGGCAATGCCCTCGGGAGCTAGAGGATAAGCAAGAGCACCCATGAATTGCTCCCTTTATATTGCGAACAAAGATAAACATAACACCACAAATCTAGTGGATTCACTATGCAATGACTATTCATTTGTTCATTGACTGATTAACTGATTTCACTTGTTTATCCAATCAAACACTGAGCAGCTCAGACATACTAGACATTGAGGAGAGAGGTGAGTGCAAACCTAGTATTCTCATAGGGGACATACCAGTAGATACTTGCAACAAGGTCCCAGGTGCTGTCCTTGCTGGGAGCAGAGGATGAATTCAGTCTAGGACCATACCGAAGCTTGCCAGAAGGAGCACCATCTAGACTTGATTTTACTAATTCATTTGCTTTTACAAGCATCTTGCAGCCTATGAATCAACAGTCATCATCACGTTGGGCTCCCTCCTATTTTCTCGTTACCTACAAGCTATAATTAATCATTGCTATTCTGAACAATGACTTGGAGACCCTCAGGATTTAGAACCACCTTTTGAATTTCCGAGAAGGATTACAATTTGTTTAATTTGGTTGGCATTGAGTGTTTATCCTTGAGTCTTAATTCTCCATATCCTGGCATCCACATGGAATACACCAATTTACTCTACACTGAAACACACTTTAATATCTATTTTTCTATCTTGGTCTTCACACAGAAAGCCTGCCAGATAATATTATTACCATTTTATCAGTGGGAAAATGGGAGATGTGGGATCCTAGTACCTGCTAAAGCTAGGGCAGTTTAGCATTTGAATGAGACCTTCTACTCTTAACCTCTGGTTCAAATAAATTAAAAAATAAATGAAAGGCAAGTTCATGTGTGCATGTGTGTGTTTCCAGTATCTCTTGCTGCTGCAAACTTATATCCGTTCAGCTTTACATGGGTGGCTTGAGAATAGAGCCTGAGCTGGCAGGTTTTTCAGGCAAACATCTTTAACCACTGTGCAATCTCCCCAGACTCCTAAAAATGAGCATTCCTTTCATGCTTGGTGCAAGCAAGAGTTACACAGAGCATTGTTCCACAGTGAAGGCATCACAGTCCCTGTCTGTACCCTAACTTGTTGGTCTCATCCTGGAACCTCTGCCATCCATTCTCCACACCTGACCATGATCTCCACACACTCAAGTCTGAGGCAGTTGTCCCTCACCAGCCTCCTGATCCACAAGAGACTTACTTTCAGTAATCATGGTGAAAAATGACCTTCATATGAAACAATTCACCAATTTAAAGCATGTGATACAGTAATTACAATGTATTTACACCTGTGCAACCAAAGGTGAATTTTGGAACATTTTCATCTCTGCAAAAGAAACATGGTCCCCATTCTTTTCACCTTCTCCAGTTCCAAATAACGACTACCCTGCTTCTTGTCCTTACAGGTTTGCCAATTCTGAACATTTCCAATAGTTGCAATCATACTATACCCCTACCTTCTGTGAACAGCTTCCGTTCCTCAACATGTTTTCAATGATCATCCACATTGAATATGAACCCATCCATTACTGGTCCTTTTCATGTCTGAATGACATTCCATTGCATGGCTTTGTCATACTGTATTGATCTATCCATCCACTGACAGGTGGTGGGGTGCACCTTTGGCTATGATGAGCTATGGTGCTATAAATACTTTATAAGATTTTTTGGTTGTATATATTTTCATTCTCTTAGATACATGTCTGGAAGAGGAGTTGCTGGGTCATATCATAGAGTGAGCCATTGCTTCATTATTGGAGGAATTGCAGGACTGTTCTCCAAAGCAGCTCCATAGAAAATGTCAAGTCACCCTTGGGAAAGAGGCCAAAATGCTTAGTGCTGTCCAGAGGGCCAGCCTGACTTAGCCCTGTACACAGTGCATTCTCGGTCACCTTGCCCACTGCGTACTTCCTCTTCCTCTGGCTTCTTGGCCATTTTGCAACAGTGAGAGAATCTGCCTGGGCTCTTTCTCATCCTTGCCAGCATCCATCAGAACAAGCCCCACCCCCAAGCCAAGCACAGTTTCATTATATTCTCCCATGTTTGATAATGTAAGTGATTTTTATTTAATCTCATTAAATTGTGGCATTTGATGAATTTAATAAAACTTAAGACTTGTTTTTATGTTTTCTATTTTTATTCATGTTTGAAATTGGCATCCCAAGTCCTGTGTTTCATTATGGAATCTTCATGCATACCTCATTCTTATTCAGCTCCCTCTTTCACTGCCTTCTCCTAGCACTCCTGCCCCCTCTTATTGGCTCCTTTCCTTCTCCAGTAGCATTCTTCTATTTTCATATCATATACATTCAGTTATACTCTCTTTTACATCCCAGTAAGGTCTCTAAGACAAATGCTACATGTTTTCTCATAGATGCAAAAACTAGATTTCAGTGTTTCTGTATGTATTGTGTATGGGGAGTGTTTGTATGTGAGTGTGAGTGTTTGATAAAACTAAAAAGGAGAAAATGAGAGGCAAAGAAAAGACCCTTTATGTTTGTTTTCTTCCTAAGACAAGTTATCACTGTATAGCCCAGGATGACCTTGAACTCTCAATCCTCTGACCTCAGCCTCCCAAGTACTGATATTACAGGTATGTGCCTCTCTACCTAGGAATAGCATTTTTTAAATTATTACAAACTAAGAATCTAGCACAGGAAATGAAATTTAATATGGATATTATATACACACATATATTTTAAAATCAATAACTAATGGTAAGGGAGAAAATATACTATGAATTAATTTAGTCAAAGATATCTCAGGTTATCAGGCTGAGCTAAGAATCTGTATCAAGATTCATTTTCTCCTTGGGCATCTTCCTGCTTCCTGACTCTTCCCTGGATGCTCTAGATCTAGAATGAAGGTCAGAAAACTTGTTCTATACAGAGCCAGATAATAAATAATTTAAACCTTATGAGACATTAAGACTCTTTTGTAACTTCTCAGCTCTGCTCTTCTGACACAGTGGTCATAGACAATAGAAAAATAAGTGAGAGTAGCTGGGTTCCAACAGTCTATCTACAAAAATGGACAATAGGCTGGAATTGGTCAAAGGCTGGAACTTCCAGGATATGTTGATAGTTTATAACTTCATGTAACTATTTCCTCAAAATTCCACCCCTCTCCCTTACCTTCTGCCTTACCAACACCTTATTTAGAAACCTTTCTTGATTTACAAAGTAGAATTAAACAAACCCTATAGCATTACTGAATTATGTGTTTCCTTGAACAGAGGCTCACATGAACAGTGTGGCCCACACCCTACATTTTATTTTTTACTACTACCATCAAGCATATGAAACATGCCCAGGAAATGTTAGAAGGAAGCAGTAGAGAGAGAAGGCCATGTATATGAAGTGGATTCTGTATCCATAACTGTGTTGACAAGCAAATGATAGAACAAGAAGAGTTCTAGATAGAGGGTAGAAAACTGGCACGTTCAAACAGAAAACAAGAGAAGCATTCAGTATCAGGGATGAGCAACATGGCCCCAGAAAATGAAGTGGCTTATTCCTCTTCACTAGGATATTTGCATTAGATAGAAACAACAACAGCAAAAAAAAAAAAAAAAAAAAAAAAAAAAAAAAAAGTTTGCTCTTCTTGTAAATGTCTTAGTAGCAGTGCCTCCTCCAGTATGACCCTACACTACTTCTGTCCAGCCACTAACTCCTCTCTCACTGGGGTCCATCTTAATGGAGTAGCATAAGTCACCAGGAATCAAAGGACTGATCAACCATTCGGACGCCTGCAGTTTTGTTTTGCATTAGGGACAGCTCTCAACATTGTCTTTGCTGTCCTATGGATGCATTTGGGAAGTATCAGAATAACTACTATATATATATATATGTGGTCACCTACAAAAATAGGCAGCATCGTAGGATCCACCTGGACAAGCTTAGAAGAGAGGGGAGATGTCACATAGATTGTGATTCAATAGCTCTTCACCTCTACATAGCAGCCGTGTGCTTTTGAGGTCACAGTCTAGATGGTGGGTAAGACTGTACTCCCACTTCCTCCCTGTATGACTCAGAATAATGCAGATAAGGATGTCATGATCAAAGGATTATCTTACACTGACACTTGATTGTATGCTTTCCAGGACATTTGAGGAAGTTCAGTGGGACTTTGGCAGAGAAGGGCTGGATGGTACATGATGAAGCCAAATGAAGGCTACTTATAAAGTGGATTGTCTGGGCTGCTAAGCATAGAGTCCATGCACCAGTGAGGGCTTCTGGCCAAAAGATAGAAGATGGTGTGATGTGGGTTAAATTTCAAAAGGATCTAACAGCATGTGTCTGATTGTGCCACATTCATGACTGGTTGCTTAAGGCATATTTTGTGCACAAATGAAAAATCAGAGGCAAGATGCTGAGCTAGGGTTCTAAGGATGGCAGAGGGGGATTTATGTAAGAAATATGTGTCTATTCCAGGAACTTGGATTGCCTCATTTATA
Organism: Orientallactaga sibirica; assembly: GCA_036365145.1. Classification (NCBI taxonomy): domain Eukaryota; kingdom Metazoa; phylum Chordata; class Mammalia; order Rodentia; family Dipodidae; genus Orientallactaga; species Orientallactaga sibirica. The sequence continues at coordinate 29,453,476 of JAEOAD010000017.1, read as the reverse complement.
AAGGTGGGGACAGATGGGATCACTTTGGTGAGCTAGAATTTGTATTAAGTTCCACTTGCTCTATTTCCTTCATTTAAATATGCTTATTAGTAATATGTGTGTCAGAACAAAACCATTTGCTATCAGTCATCACCAAACAATGAATAATAGCATTCATAATATGTTTTCATGCTTCTGACAATTCTAACAACCTCCCCCAAATATGATTTCTTCCTCCAAAATAAGCAGAATATGCTTTTGCCAAATCCTTAATGCATTGCTTTGGAACTAGGTTCCCCCTCAGGGAATTCTTAAAAAGAAAGAAAGAAAGAAAAAAAAAAAAAGGTCTCATTTCTTTCTTGTCTATTGATATGTCCTCTAGGGAGAAAAAAGAAAGAGCCTTCCTGATAAACCGAAATCCCCTAGCTGATGCATTGTTCATTTGTTACATGTATGGAAAATGCACTCTATGAAAGACACTGTCCCAGTGTACTGTGGGAACAAAGCACACATCTGTGTCCTTGTGAGCTTCCAGTCTACCAGAGGAACTAAGCATCACATAAGTGACTACCTAATAGGTCTGGAGCCACCCAAGCCACGGGAATAAAATAGGGATAAGGGATGGACAAAGAGAAGGAGGTGATTATTTTCAATCATTTAAGAAAACCTTCTGTTTTTGAAGATGAGTGTGAATGATAGGAAGACATAAGGCCATGAGAATCTATAAAGAAAAGAGCATGGTAAGTGAGGGTAGCATTTTCAAAGGCCCTGACATGACAATTTGCAGTCTGTAGATAGAGCAAGAAGGAATGTGTGGCAGGGCCCATCAAAAATGTATCAAGGTTCACCCAGCACACAATGGACTCAAGATGGCTGGCAAGCCAGAGTGACAAGTCCAGTTTAAATTTTTAAGGATCAGTTGGAAATCTGGGGCAGAGGAAGGAAAGCAGAGGGGACAACTAAGACAGTCTGATGAACATGAATCAGGATGTGGTGGCTTGTCCAAGAGGATAACAAACAGATAGTAAGTGAGGGTGAGTTCAGCCTGTAGTTGAAGGTACACTTGGGACCAGCTGATGGATTGAATGTGTGTAAAGAGGATGAGGTAGCATCAGTCTCTTTCAATTCACACCGTACCAACATTCACCTAAGAACCAATTTTGATTCCTTCTTGCAAATACCACATCTTAGAAATGTGAAGGGAACAATGTGGAGAGCAAATGGAACATGTTGCTCAGCTGCATCCTGATGTTGCTGGAAGTCAAGTGGTCTGACTTGACCTAGGTTGTTCATTACCACAGAAGTCTTATTCCTCATAAGCAATTTACCTGAGCCTGTGTCCTGACAGTCACACCAGGGGCAGACTATCTTGGCTCGTAGCATCTCCTGGACGGTGGTGAAATGATGAACTATAAGCTTCCTCAAAGCAGTTTCCCAATGTGCAGTCTTCAAGTGCCTGCCCAACAATGGTTGGGGTTGATAACACAGACATTACAGAACCACAGTGAGAAGCTAGGGAATAAATATACAGAGTTGGATCTCAGAAATCTGCATTGTTGCAACTTCTAGGTGATGGCCAAAAAAACTGAAATGTAGTTTGAATCATCATTTAAAGGTTACACTGCACAGAATCTGCTATCTTAGTCATTTTGTGTGAGCATTCCATATTGTTAAGTGTTCACATTACTGTGAGGCAGAGCCCCAGAGCTTCTTCATCTAACATATGTGAGAATCTGTGCCATTGAAAATCAGCAGCTGCCCAATAACCACCAATGTACTTTCCCTGGCCATGAACTTGACTATTTTAGAAACATCATAGAAGTTTGAATTTTGTGATAGCCATCATTCTGTGACTTATTTGCTTTATCGCAATGTGAGTTCTATTTAATTTTTTTCTCACAACTACTTGTGATTAAGAATTGTCTGGAAAGTCAGGTGTGGTTGTGCATGCCTTTAATCCCAGCACTTGGGAGGAAGAGGTAGGAGGATCATTGTGAGTTCAAGGCCACCCTGAGACTACATAGTGAATTCCAGGTCATCCTGGGCTAGAGCTAAACCCTATTGAAAAAAATAAAGGGGGGGGGTGAGAATTGCCTGTAAACAGAAAGTTTAGTTTTAAAAATAGCATGTTTTCCTTGCTACCCTTGAGGTTCGAATGTGCAAGGTAGAAAGGGAGGAGCCCATACAGAGAGGAAGGCTGGTAGAGACTCTTCAGAAAGGCAAGGAATTCTGGGCATTGTTACAAATAAGAAATAGCAGCAAGGCCAACCCAAAAGTGCCCAGTGGACTCGAGTCCTAAAGGTATGACACCTCAAAGCCCACTCACAGAATCAGTGTAGCAGAGATGGAAAATGGACATTTGATGAAAACCAGAAAGGGGTGCATCCAGAGCTAAGCTCAGATGTGATCCTCAGATCACACTGCTTTTGAGAATGAAATGAAGGAGTATGACCTTGACCCAATTTACTCTTCACGTACATCTTGCAACAGGGGACCTGGCACCATGAGGCTAATATTGGTCCTCAGGCAGCTTCAGATCTTTACAGGATTTTTTTCAATATTTTATTTATTTATTTGTCTGAGAGAGAAAGAGAGACTTACAGGCATTTTGACAGGACATAAGCTGAGATTATCTGTGATCCCTATTTAGGAGCATAACGTTATGTGGCATCTTTCTTAATTTGTGCAAATGTCAAGGACCCTGATGGCTACTGTGTATTTAGCACTTGTTGTGTGCCCTGTGCTTTTTCTAAGTTTTATACAAGCCTAATATGTTTTCTATGAACTAGGTTGTGCTCTTTCACTATAATGACAAGGAAATTGAGATTCTATGAAGGGAACAGAATCACTTAAAAATCTTGGAGCTGGAATTGGGATTTGAAATCCAGTTTGTGAATCTAAAATCTATCCTTGGAACTCAGCTCTTATGGTCTTCAAATATATCAGTGAGATTAAAAGTAAAGCTTTAAAGAAAAAGCAAACATAGATAACAGTGATAGTTCAGAAAGTGAAGTCAAGAGATCAGGTTCCATACTATAAAGATCTGCTGGGTGCACTGAGACTCAGCTCTTACCCAAACGTCAGAGACCTATTAGGTGGAAAGGTCAGCTACTATTTGTGCTCTAAAGCTAGTGACCTCATACATATTAATGTTTTCCCTGTTTCTCCTTAGTCATCCTACAGTTTAACAGCTCCCCATAGTATCCCATTTATAAGTTAAAGTTAATTTGTTATCACTGTCTAAGTAAGTTATTTTAAAATAAAATTTATTGACTTTCTCAACTCTGAAGTTATCATATGTCCATTATAAGAAGATACAGAAAAATGAGAGAAACAAGGATATCACCTTCATTAAAACTACTGTCAGTATTTCAACAGAATTTTAGTATTATTATATTATTATATATTATATCTATTTTCCAAAAATTACATTATATCTTATATTTATCTTTCAGTCATATCTTATTTTACATATAGTATTCCACTCATATATTAACATTTGCCAATAATGTTTCATATTCTCCAAAGTGTTTCTGCAATGTGGTATCCTACCTTCATAGATTCTAAAATTCATTTCCTCAGTCTCCACTTAGAATATTGTGGTATTTATACATTTCTATTTTTAGGAAATATGTAAATGAGCATGTGTGTGTTGACACACACACACCAGGCTACACTTTTAAAAGTAAAATATTCAAGTTTTATACTGGGTGTTGGCACAGTGCATTTCCAAAAGATATTTTTCAGCCACAGTAATGGATGGGAATTTGTTTCCCCACAAGCTTGTCAAACAGACTGTTAGTTTTTTCTAATCATTTTGTAAATTTTATAAGCACAGCAATCCTACTTTCATTTTATGATAATTTTTGCTTTTATTCATTTTCTTGTTTTGCTAATTGCTATTCTTTCCATATTGATTTTCACCCAGCTCTTTGTAAATTCAAAATAAATCTGGGTTTTATGTGATACAAATATTTCCTTAGCTTTCTATTTACTTTATTGTGAGATTTTTGCACATAAAACTTGCATTTATGCAGCTCCATCTATCAAAAATTCACACAGTAAATTATGCATTTAATTTTAACTCAGAAAGATCTTCCTCACTCTGTGTCATTGGCTTTTTTCTCCTAATACCTTAACCTACCTGTGTCCATTAGGCTATATTTTAAATTTATATATACCAAACTTAATTTTTACATAATATATGACAAAATATATTTTAATCCTTATCTTTAAAAATTGACTTTTACTGTGTAAACTCCTTTTAAAAGTAATTTATTTAGGAATAGGGAAATATCCAAGTAAAAATAAAAACCTCAGTAATCATACTTATATGGCTTTGATTTCAAAAGTATTATATTTTTGACTTTGAACAAAAATCTCCTTAACCCTTGTACAACTTCTTAATGGGTCTGGCATAATTCCATCATCCTTGATTTATATAAATTCCACTCAATCCAATTATCATTTTCAGCCTGTGTCCCCTCTGGAGGTACAGGGTATTTACTAGGACATCACCTGAGCTGCTTAAATAAAATTACTTTGAATATCTGCATAGATTTCCTTTACATAATTAAAGTGACTTCAAAAGTTAAATAGAAAAATGCCCTCAAAATTCAGTGTGGTTGTGAGCATGCATATACATAAGGAAAAGAAAAGGTTTCATTATATCTGGTGAAAAGTACTTTAAAAGTAAAATTTCACATTGACAATGGAAACATGGGAGGGCTGAGCAGAGAAACTTTCCAAAAGGCTTTTGATAATTGTATTAAGATCTTTAATTAATAGGCAAACAAGTATGAAGCCTTCCTCTCCTTTATAGAGGTGAACTGTAAACATCACATCTTTCCTTGCCATGGTGGAGGTGGAGTTACACAAGGTTGCATGAATGAAGGACCAGGAGTGTTGCAAAAGCCTAAAAATGTCTTTCCTCTGGAAACTCCAGGAGTTGGTCCATACTGGTACTCACCTTTGATATGTGACTTATTGGTGTCAAAGAGAAACCTGGACTATTGTGAGAGAAAAGCAACTTCAAGGAGAGAACAGCTGACACATAGGAATTGAGAGGAGGGTGTTGCATCCGCATGTGTGAACATCTAAATAGACATTCATGGGAAATGAACGTCTTCCTATGAGGGCACTGTGAGATGACTGAGCTCTCTCTATCTTGGGTTGGGGAACCTCTCCCAACAGTCGGGTGCTATTCCATAGTACTCATTAGTTGCCATGGGGATCTTGACCTGGGATGTAGCTCCGGCTGATGGTGCTAACACTCTGTAGATACATACCAAGGTCACCTCCTCTTGGTAAACAAACCTGTGTTCAGAATTCTCTCCAGGCCAAGAATTATGCTAAACATGCTCATTTATCTTTCACTTCCTCTAACAATGAAACCAAGAGAGGTATTCGAAACACCATTTGTTAGATGTGCAAACTGGGACCTAGAGAACCAGTTACTTAATAAGGTAAGACAACCGTGTGACCCAGTTTACCTAAGAGAGGTTGGGGTTGCATCTGTTGTTTTGGCATAATTATTAATAGTATCTGCTTTCACTCTAAAACATGTTCTGGTTTGAACAATAAATTACATGGATACTGCATTAATTTCCTGTTGCTGGTCTAATGGATTACCATAATAATAGTGACTTAAAACAACACAGATTTGTTATCTTGCATTCCTGTAGACCTAGGATCTCATGTGCTTTACATGGAGCTAAAATCTAAGTGTCCACAGAGCTACACTAATATATCCAGGCTCTAGGAAGGAATCCCCTTCCCTTGCTCCTATGAACTTCTAAAGGATGTCCACCTTCCTGGGCCTGTGGTCTCATCCACTATGTTCCAGCCACCAATGGCAGGTCAAGTCCTTCCCTCACACCCTCACTGGGGCCTTCCCTCCCTACTGATCCTGAGATGACATTGGTTTTACTGTATGGTCCAGGTGAATCTTACTTTAAGTAAACTTACCTGCTGTCTTAATTCCATTTTATCATGTAACTGAACATGTTCCCAGGTCCCAGAGATGAGGACATAAATATCTTGCAGGGGGTGGGAGAGAAATAAAGCTGAAATTTGAAGATAGGCTTCTGATTCTAAGGCTGGCGTAATTTTATTCATCCCTGTGGATGACCTAGTTAGAGGCAGGCTTGTTTCACATGCTAGGAGGTGGACAGTATGAGAATTGCAGGCAGAAGCTCAATAGAAAATAGCACCCAATTCTCAATTTGTTCAAGGCACTGAATTAGTTAAGCACTATGAGAAACCATTATTGTCCTCAAACTATTTGTGGTCTAATGACACCAGGTGCCTATTCTTGTGTGTGTGCTGTGTGCTGAGCATGTGCATGTGTGCATGCACAGAAATACATAAGCTTCTAACACAACTGACATTAAACACATGGGGACTCTGGTACACAAAGTGATGGCAATTTATGTGTCGCCTGTATAAAATGATAGTCTTATCATTTTCTTAGTTATCACAACAAACATTATATCCTTGGTGGAAAAGATCATTTCTTAAAATCTTAAAACCCTTCTTCACTCACAGGTCATCACATAAAAAGGTCTCTGTGGGCTTATGTTCAGGAAATCTTCACAGGATATTTTCTTGTATAAACTATTAATGTCTTTGAGGCACTCAAGACAAACTTCCAAGCTCCTCTTCAGAGGTGGGTCTCAAGTGAGCCTCAAGGTTTTCAGTGCAACACACACACACACACACACACACACACACACACACACACACACACATACACACACCGATCCTCTCTCAGCACTCACTATACTGTTTGACTACGGGTGCCCTGCCCTAACCCCTGTGTATACCACAACTGACTTCAGCAAACATTCCATTGTCATTGCATAATCCAAGCATTATAAGTATGTGCTGTCACAAAATTCATGTGGAACACAAGGAATGAGACCCATGCTATTTATGACTTCCAAGCTGGTTCAAGTAGACATTCCTAAAAAGGAATTCCAGGGATGGTGTCTGTTGCAGACAGCTTCAGGTTCGCTGAGATGAACTTCCAGACCAGGCACAGTTATGGAGGAAGGGATATTATTTATTGAAGCTTACAGATCCAGGGGAAGTTCCATAAAGGCAGGGCCAAACAGAGAGAGCCAAGCCAGCCAGCCACCACAGCACACAGAGCAAAAACTATCGCCAAAAGGTCACACAGCACACTTCAAGAACTCCTGCTAGGCATATTTGCATATCTTTACAATGGAATCTCAAACCCACACCATTAACACCTTAAGACCGGCCCCCAGTGACATTGCCTCTAGCAAGGTGATTGCAGATGCAAAGTATAACTAGTAAAACACTGAATATATTGGGGGACATATATTCAAACTACCACAGTGTCAATGGTGGCATCCATATTAGAAAATATTTTAGTGTCCCAAGTGGTTGAAATGAGTGGTAAATACTACTGAGGATGGCAGACATCTTTGTCTGGAAAGGGGAAACTGATTCTCATTGTGTGAGTTACAGATAATATATGAGCTTCATTTTATGTGATTGAAAATGGACAGCTGAAAAGCATTTGTCCACATGCCTCTGAGAACCAGGTGTTGAACTATGTTATCCCAGAACAATGATTCACTGCATGTGTGTGTTATTTGAATACTTTGTCAGAAGCAGAATCATTAGAGATGAGAAAAGGTCATTGAAGTATTTCCTCATTCATTTTTCTTCACAATGACTCACAAACCTCCTGAGCATGTGTGGCTCTGTGTTCCTTATTCCATTGATCCAGAATTCTCATCTGCGACTTGAGTCATCCCATATTACAAATGACGCTGTCTTTTCAGAGCCAGCTTCTGCATCTTGGCCTTCACTCAAAAAACCTTGTAGCACATTTTGCTTTTCATCATTTTATCCCATTGGGTAAAGATCACAGTGTCAAATCTTGTAGGACTAAATTGTGTCTTTCATGATGGGAAATGAGAGGATCAGCCAAATGAAGGGCAAGATGTTAATAGTTTGTTGTGGAGCTGAGGGCCAGCAAGTGTGTACATGCTTTGTGATGTGGTTCATTATGCACTTGTTATTTTATTTTTAGGGGATTCTTGCTAATGCATTGTACAGACAGCGTCTCTTTTGCAGTGTATTAATTGGTCATCCATTTGCATTTTGTATCTTTGCTGGTTCATGGATCCTCAGCATAGAAGGAAATAGAGGACTCCAGGTACTGGGTACCAGGTACCGGGTACCAGGAAGGGTGTTCACGGGGACTCTACCCTGATGCCCCACCCCATTCCCTACTCCCATAGCTATGCTATTTATTCCATGTGCTCATCTGATATCTATGTATAAAGGCAGTTTTGTTTTTCTTTTTAAGAAATCTCTGACTCCTCAGAAAGGATTATAGAGCTGGGCAGGGTGTTGTGTGACCCACAGAGACTTATATATGTTTTATTATATGTTCTCATGGCTACTAGTACTACTATACACATTCACCATGTGCTTCATTCATGGAAAATTTTGCTTCCATTGAGACAAGGTTATAATACAGCAATTGACATAATGCAAAACCATAAATAGCACAATTATGAAAAAAACTGAACGAGTTAGGGAGATTGCTCACTGGGTAAAATGTTTGGCATGCATACATGAGGATCTGAGTGAGGCTGCCCAGAACCCGCATGATTATGATGTCATGCCTATAATCCCAGCACTGGGGAAGCAGAGATGGGAGGAGCCAGGTACTTCCTAATCTAGTTAATTAATTAAACTCTAAGTCCAGTATAATGCAAAACCCTATCTTAAAAAAAAATCAAGTGGACAGTGAGTGAGGAAGACATTCAGCATCAACTTCTAGCCTCCACATGCACATATGTGCACACACACACACACATGTACACACACACACACACAGGATTTAGCAAACAAACACAGGCAGAGTGAGAAAACATGAATTCTGGAGTCTGCCTGATTTCAGACCAGCTCTGTGGCTATGAACCAATGACTTCAATTGCCATGCTACAATGAGAGTTTTTCTACCAGGTTGCTTTGAGCCAAATACATTAAAAGCCAGGACATGTCTTGAACACAAAATAAATGTTAATTCTCTCCCTTTTATGAAACTAAGTCATCAGTTTAATGAACTTTGATATTGTTTATCACTGAGGTTCCTGTTGTTCAATGAAGACTGCACAGAGTCAACTGGCTAAAGGCCCATGGGCTCAGACTGTCTGTCAGCCTCCTGTGCCAGGATTGCAGGGAAAGGACAGATGGCCAAAACTATGGCCAAAAGTTCCAACTCTAGTCTATTAAAGAGGTACTAGCTCTTCAGAAGAGGGCTTCATATGATCAGGATCACCTCAGGTACCAGCTGTGTGTCAGGCATCAGATCTGAATATTCACTGACATAGAACACCTACCTTGCCGTGTGCAAATGTGAATTCCCTGGCAGTTTAAGCTTGTAGCAAGTTCCTCACAGAACCCCAGGCCCTCTCTGATGACACCTGAGGAGTAACCTCTCCCCAAGGCATCCATCTCTCAAGGGGAGAGAATAGCATTGCTTGGCCACGGTCTATAAATTGCTTACATGGAGCCTAAGCCCATTCCCCAGGCACTGTCTCTGTGCAGCTTTGCAACTCAGGACCTCTCTGTTTTACAGTTTCTGCAGCATTTTGTTTTTCGGTGGTGAACAATTCTCTTCCACCTGTGTTCTGTTTGACAGTTTAGAAGTTAGTAGGCAAATCAGTTTTAGGGGTTCACCATAGACAGCTGAAGACTGCTAGTGCAGAAAATTGATTGTGCATATATGCATGTGTGTATCTGAATGTCCATGTTATATATTTGTGGGGGTGAGAACATGACTGTGAGTGTACGTGTGTATATGAATGCAGGCGCTGAGGAAATGCAGGGGTAGATATAAAAAAGGCTCCTTGGGGCTGGAGAGATGGCTTAGTGTTTAAACGCTTGCCTGTGAAGCCTAAGGATCCTGGTTCGAGGCTTGATTCTCCAGGACCCACATAAGCCAGATGCATAAGGGGGCGCATGCATCTGGAGTCCGTTTGCAGTGGCTAGAGGCCCTGGCGTGCCCATTCTCTCTCTCTCTCTACCTGCCTATTTCTGTATCTCTCTCTCTCTCTCTCTCAAATTAATAAATAAATAAAAATAAAATATTTAAAAAGGCTCCTTGGTCAGATCTAAAGATAACATCTACACTGACTGTTCCATGGATATGAGGCTAATGAATGAATTCAAGCATAACACAGTGGAGTTCCTAGCAGGTGGTATGACTCCATCTTCTGTTTGGAGTTCATCTTCCTGTGTCTTAACCTAGAATGCTTGTATCCATGCTCTCCAAGATCCTACAGCTTCTATCTCTAATACTGTGTCCCAGAACAGCATCCCCCAAAGGTGGTGGCACCAACCTCTGATGGTACCAGTACTTCTGCCATGTGATCGAACTTTGACAGCAAGATTCTGGCTCCATAAAGCTGTTTGGATATATTAAGACTTCTAAAACTTTTTGTATGCATGACCTCTTTACACCTGAGAAATTTTATATAACCCCACTCATACAGATATACAACATAGGTATACAAATCACAGGTTGATAATAAACCATAAAGAAATTCATTTAAAAATAATCCTTCGATGCAAATATAAAAAAGATGAAAGCCAATTTGCATATTAATAAATGGTACATGCTTATCTGTTTTTACATAAAGAATTAAATCTTGTGCATTTTTGATGCTATAGGACATAGAACATGTTCGGTGCTTTTCAGGGCTGACCTATATTTGGATCTGATGGCCAATGCTGAGAATGTCGCTTCACATCAATACATAGTTCAAAAATGGCAAAAGTAATTGCAGAAGTAATTACTGGGAACTGTGCTAAACCAAAACCAAAATGAATATAACTATTTTTCTGAACCACAAGACAGCAACTCAACCAGCAATTTTTAAAAAATCAAACATTCTAACACTCAGAGATATACTAATTTGATACTTACATGCTGAGGAATGATGGTAGGGAAATATTAAAAGTATTTGTTTTCCATAATTACAATATTATGTTTTTATAAGAGCAGAAACTTTGGATGTATAGTAAGAACAGCGCATGTATAACATACTTGCATCTAGAGTCTGAGCTTAGATGTTTCAGTCAACATATTTTGGCATGGCCTGTTGTGGTTGCATGTACAGGGCAAATTGTTCATGTTGCATGTTCAGAACCAAGGCTGCAGTGAAGTCACACTATACACATATGGGCGAATGCTGCCAGAAATACTTTGGATGCATTACTTGTTTGCTTTTCAATTATTTTTTAGTTGTTCCTTGAAAACTGCTGGCAATTTTTCAAAACTCTTATATTCAGTTATGTAATTCTGTATGACATCATAGCTCACAGTTTAAGAAGCTGAGGTAGGGGTAGGCGACAAGGCTAAGTCAGACTAGCACTTGCCACAAAAATGTGAGGACTTGAATTCAGATCTCCAAGAACACATGTGAATGCAGGCAGGTGTGGCCACATTCTTGTGATCCAACCCCCCCCCTGCCCCCGCGGGAGGCGGGGCAGAGGCTCCCTGGGGAGAGCCAACTCGTGAGAGCTCTGGGTTCAGTGGAAGACCTTTCTCAACAAAACAAGACAAAGAGCAAGCAAAGAGGACACTCAAACTTGACCTCTCACCTCCACACACACTTTCACACATGCACATGTGTATCTACATACATCCATGTATGCCCACACATAGTAATAGCCATACCCACATGCCCATCATCATGCACATAAAAAAGTTAAAAGCCCGTGTGTGTGTGTCTGTGTTGTTGTTGTTGTTGAGATGTGATATCACATCACATCACATCTCTTCATTCCCAGACAAGTTAACCCCAGGAACAGAAGCACTCGTGTCTAAGGAGGTGGTCTAATAATGTGCAGTGAGGGGATGTGGCTTCCGTTGTTACTGCACAATTGTCAGTGGCTTTCTATTCATGTCACTTGTTTATTTTCTCACAGTGGATTCTACAAAGCAGCTTTCCACTTCAGACATGAAGAATGGGTGTGGGAACTTTCCCTTTCATATGCACCCATCTTGCTTTGTTTCTGAGCCTCAACCTCAGCCACTGAAATCTATCATGTAATTCGCAGGAAAGAAACCCTGTTCTGGGCTTTTCAAAAGAAAGGTTCGAGTATTTGAGGTTTTTCACTTAGGAAGGGAGAAGGAAGGAAAGGATATCACTGAGCATTGATTTTCTGACACTGACAATACCCTCTAGAATGTGAGGGCCTCTTGCAGAAAGCACGTATTTGCTCACTGTGGCCTGGCTTTCTCATGAGAGCCATAGCAAAACTCACAGGGATGTCAGATTTCCTCATCAAGAGTCGGTGAGTAAGGCTGTGTGTACCAATAACCTCTGCCCAGCCAGGTACTCAGAGTTCTCAGTGTTCATCCACGTTGCTAATGTGCCTTCTTAAAATGAGATGGACTTCTAGTGAGTAATCAACATTGCCTCACCTTTAGACATCTAACGCGGTCTACCGAGCTTTCCTCTACTAGGAACTCTTGCTTCTTCGCTTCTGCTTCTCCAGCATTTCACTGGGCCACTTTCCCTGCTTGGCTCAGACTTTTCTGTGCAAAAAAAAAAAAAAAAAAAAAAAAAAAAAATTGGATCCTTGTCCTCTTTCTTGGACAATCTGATGGCACTGCCCATACCAAGGCTGTGTTTACCCCAGAGCCTTTGCATAGGCCATTCCAGCTATCTTGGGCTTTTTCCATTTATATTTGCATAGTTGTCTCCTGTTGTCTTATCATTTAAATCTCAGCTGAAATATTCCCTCAGCAATGGAATTTCCTCAACCATCTTACCTCAGGTTACCCAGTGTTGGATGCCTGCAATGATGGAAAATGTTCCATGTGTAGTGCCAAATAAGGGAGCACTTGCCCCCTGTGGCTATTGAGCCCTTGAAAGATACCCACTATTTTGAAGACCTGAGTTTTAATGAGTTTCGATTCCAGTAGCCACATGTGACTACTGTGTTGATGGGATAGCTTCGGTAAATAAACTTGCTTCATAGTCCATTTCTCTAACTAAAATTATCTTGTTTATATATTTTCCTCTGTTTCCTGCCCATCTCTCTACATTAGACTATCATTTTTCTCCCCATTTTATGCTCCTGATCAGCACAGTGTCTAATTAATAACTTTTCAAAGATTTTTCATAAACTATCTTTGTAAAAAATATTTTTACTTATTTGCAAGGAGAGAGAGAGAGAGAGAGAGAAAGGAAGGAAGGAAGGAAGGAAGGAAGGAAGGAAGGAAGGAAGGAAGAAAGAAAGAAAGAAAGAAAGAAAGAAAGAAAGAAAGAAAGAAAGAAAGAAAGGTTTACTGAGACTTCTTGTTGCTACAAATGAACTCCAGACACATATGCCACTTTGAGGTACTGGGAAATAGAACCCAGGCCAGTAAGCTTTGCAAGAAAGAGGCTTTAACCACTTAGCCATTTCCACAGCCCCACAAATTATCTTTAAAATTATGAAAGACCCCTTAGTAGTACATTGCTGCTTGTACAAACCATTCCATTTTCTTAGATCCTGTTAATATTATTTTATTAAAATATAATCTATATCAGTTTTTTTCTTGTTATTAGGAAAAAATACCCAATCAGAAGTAACTTAGGAAAGGAAAGATTTTAGTTTAGCTTACATTTCCCTCACACAGGGTAGAGTCCATCATAGCAGGGAAAACATGGCCGAGCAGGAAGCTGACATCATATCATCACATCAGCAGGGAGAAAGTATATGCAGAGAGATCAGCAAGCAGGACCAGGCTGTTACACCTCAGTGTCTGCCCACAGTGACACACTTCCCTAATGAGACTACCTCCTGAAGATTTCACAGCCTTCCCAAATAGCATTGCTTTGTTGGTGACTAAGTGTTCAAACACATTGGTCTATGGTGGTGGGGGGAGGTGGATTATATTCAAACATCCACATAATCTGAGATTTAAACTTTGGCTAGTTTTGTAACTTACAATACGATCAAGTTGTCTCCTTGCATAATTTGTTTTCTGAGATTCAGTTCTCTCTGTCTCCCTCTTTCTCCTAGCTCTCTCCCCTAGTGGTGCTAGGTATGGAGCCCAGGATTTCATGCTTACTAAACAAACAGTGTACCACTGAGTTGCATCCCAAGACCCTCAACATGTCACATTTTTCCTGATAAGCTATATCTCCTTATTGCCCATTTGTTTTTCTGTGATGTTGGGACAATTCTGGAATCTGCCCTAACATTATCTATATCTGTACATTTGGCACATATAAAATCTGTTTCTCCTACCTGTGCTTTATGACACTGACCAAATTAAAAAATCTGGAAGCTTGGAATTTAGGTAAATGACATTTGTTATCATTAGACAGGGGATTTGGGTTGAATTAAAGTCAAATCCTAGACTGTGTGAGAGAACAAAAACCAGGATTTGTTATTACATGAAACTGCCCCAAAGCTTCATTTGATTTATTTCCTTAGTGAGAAGAATCCTCATAATAAATTTCAAAAGCATAAAGATAGGAAAAAGTTCCTTCTCAGTAAGGTCTCTTTTGGGTGCAGATGTTAGAAAGTTTTGTCCATTTAATATTTTGTTAACTAAGGTGCCTGTGGTGGTTTGAATATGAAATGTCCCCCATAACCTCATGTGCTTGTGATTAATCCTGAAGTTTAACCCCCAGCCCCTGGAGCCTTTGGGATATGGGACATTGATGAAGGAAGTGTGTTACTGGGTGTGGACCTAAGGGTTTATTCATCCAGCCCTATTGTGTGTTCACTAGCCTATTCACTCTTGCTGCTACCTTCCAGCTGATGTGGCAAGATGTGATGACAACCTCTGCTCTGCCATGCCCACCCTATCATGATAAAACGTCCACTCAAGACTCTAAGCTGAAATAAACCCTTTCCTTTCCTTTCCTATACTGCTTTTGGTTGGATGTTTTGTCCTAGCAATGAGAAGGTAACCACAACAGTAATCTTGCATTATGTTTTCTGCCTCAGAAATCAAGTGTTGATATATAGGCATGTTTGTGAGTGTTAATAAAAGAGAACATAAACTAATGTTAAAGAAAAAAAAATCTTAATTTGCACTTGGTTTCATTTTGCTTACTATCATCTAACTGTCCATACTTGAACATTACATATACATGGTCACCATGTTTAATCTTGACAACTGAATTGGGTAGGAGATGAGTGAAACACACTTCTCAGTGTGCCTAAGGTCCACTCAGAATGTGGAGGCACCATCCCATCTAACCAGATAGAGTAAATGAGGAAGGAGGAGACCTGCTCATGCAGGCTGCTTCCCAGCTGTGGTGAGGTTAGGAAATTGGTTCCAGCGTTCTCTCCCACCATGGTCCTCAGAGTCACTGTGAGAATTCAGTGATGAGCACAGAGGAGAGACTTAGTGAGTACTTGCTAACTTAACTGCAGCTTCTTCAATAATAGGTGTTTCTATGAACTCACTTCACAGATGAGGAAACCAAGGGGCTAAGTGTCTTGGTGAGGAAGACATAAAGAGCAATGTTTTGATAGTATCTCAAGTGCAGATGACATCCACTGACCAAAACATTCTGTCACCAACTTTATAGGGAACAGCACAGTGACAGGTGTTGCTGCTGACACTGACAGAGATGAAGGCTGAACTAACCTCAGAAAAAGAAACCTATGGGTATAGTGATTCAGGGAAAGTGCTGCAGCATGATGCCTCGATTCCCAAACAAGCAGTAAAGCTGTGTCTCGTGCTGCCTTCTCCACTGACATCTGTAAGAATTCCCTATAGAAGTTCCATGGAGTTGTGAAATGCCATACTTATAAGCGTCTGCTGGGCAGGAGGTTGAGGTCACATTCAGGCCCTGTACATGCTAAGTTTCTTACATAAGGAATGCTTCCACAGACACTCACCATCTCTCCTCAATATTGCCATAAACACTGTTGGTTATCTCTTAATGTGCTCAGTTCATAACTGTTTAGTCAATTATTTTGATTAGCATAACATTCCTTTTAAGGATAATGATGCTGGGAAAATGGAAACAATATAAGCACATATTCCTAGCTATGCTTTATTGAAAAAAAAAATGAAACTTTCTTTCCAGATATGATGAATTAATTGTGAATTTCCCTTGGGGGATGTAACACACACTGATCTTTGCCTTTTATTGTGGATGTTTAGCTTCTATTCTCCTCCCAGCTGACAACCCACGGAAAGCAGAGTTTGAATATCATCAAAGACACATAAAATTGCTGATATGACCTACTTTCTCTGGGGAACTGCTTTCAGTTTTCATAATGACTTACTGCCTCCTATCTCCCCCAATCTCTTTGCTCATATAGCTGTTCGTGGAGACCACTGATGTCAGTGGCAAAACTCTCGAGGGACCTGTGCCTCTGGAAGTTATCGTGATTGATCAGAATGACAACAGACCAATCTTTCGGGAAGGCCCCTATGTTGGCCATGTCATGGAAGGGTCACCCACAGGTAGGTCAAGCTGGCTGGCCTTCAGTGTAATGGGGTCTGAAAGTGGTACAGTGTCTTCTTTGGAGATGCTGGACACTGTTGTATGGCTGCTCTGACTTTTTGATGTGTAACAACATTAACATGTCATTTCTCTGGAAAGAACCAAGGGCTAGAAAGTTTCAAGTCAACATCACTGGAGCACTGGGGAATATGAAAATTTCTTCCTTTGTCTCTGAGGATAATGCTTCCGGAATGACTGCTGCTCAGGCCTCCGATGCCTGGCTGGTATTGGACAGTATGTAAATATTTAGATCATTGTGTAAGAATGGTGTGCAACAATGGGGTCTTAAAGAGAACTGCAATCCTCACTATTAACACCTCAGTGATTTCTTCTCATAATGGCCATTTAATAAAGACCATCTTGGTATGACAAGCCAGACCTTTTGCCTTTCCCTTAGAAGATGTGCACAGAGACACCTTTTGTCTTCAAAGGGCCAGAGGCAAGACATTTTATCTCTCCCTGGAAATACATGTCCCTACTGTTATGGAAAACACTCCTGGAGGCCACAGAGCTTCCTGCTATCTTTCCCCATATTTAACCTATGAAGAAGGTCTTAGAATTTAGAGCTCTCTCTCTCTCTCTCTCTTTCTCTTTCCCAAGAACATTCTAATTAAAGCATCCCATAGGCAGCAGCTGAAGCCACTACTGAGTATAATTCTTACAAAAATGAAGAACAAAGGAGAAAAAAACTTGATTAGACTAGACTTTGACTTTAAGCTTTAAGGTACATTTGAGTGAAAAGGCACAGTATTAAGGGTGTCACTGTTGCTGGGTCTGAGATAATGCCTAAACAATGAGCAAAATAGTGATTCAGCAAGCCAGAGAGAAGAAAGATGGGAAGCCGAGGACAGCTTGGACCATTTCTCACCCTTTGTTGAATTGATGGGATGTATCAATGTCATGTAGATACAGGAGGCTCTGGAAACGTTTCCATGGTAACATCCCCAGACTACCAGGTGAATAATTGTATGCAAGATGTCGGAAACCTCCCTTCAGCTTCAAAAGCTGGGTCTCCATGCTCTTCACCACATCCCCAAGGGCAGGAGTGACTCCCTCACCTCCAGCATTGGCTGTGGACCGAATAAGTCAGAGTTAAATTTGCCCTGTTGCTGAAAGGTTTTTTGGGGGTGGGGGAGAGGTGGGGACAGAGGAGTGGAGGCAGGCCTGGGCAGGTGAAGTTAGGTCAAATCACTTCAGGGCAGACAGGCCACATGGGACATCTCAGTGGGATGCTTTTGATGGAGCGGGGACTGCTGGTGAGAGAGATCCTAGATTTTGAGTTTGATGTTTACAAAAATCTGCTTAAAAGAGCTGAGGGGCAGAACAGGTCAGTGAGACCAATGGGGGAAACTATTAAAGAGGCCAGAGTTTGATCGAAGCGAAAAACCATTCCTGATTTCTGTCTGTGGTCCCCAGACCCTGTACATGAGTGACTAGAATACAGATGGGCTGGAGACGTGATCTCAGTGTAAAAGACAGTAGCCTATCCAAGTGCTGTGAGCTGATGTGCCTCTGTATATTGAGTGTGTACATGATCAGATGAGAGCCAATTGTCCTCCCACTGCTACCTCCTTCTGTAAAGTTTAGGATCGAGTTTCAGATTTTATTGCTTAATATACTTGTCATATTTCCAAAAAAATCCTTTAGGTACATTGGATTTCTTAGAGCACAAAGTTATTCGATTAGGGGTAGACACATCTCCAAGAAAACACAAACCAACTCACACTTCTATTTATGATTAGTATTATTCCTTAAAATACATAAAGGTTTGGGGTGTCTGTGTGGAATATCTGCCTCTGGCAATACAGGATTTGGCCTGATTCATTGTTTTCTTTCTCTGCAACCTCTGGGTATAACTGTAGAAAGGTATTGAGATGGGTCAGGTTTGGGATGGATGAAGAAGGTGGCAGGGTCACAGAGATAGTTCAATGGATAAAGCACTTGCTGTGTGTGCAAGTGGCAGTACCTGAATTCAGATACCTAGAACCCATGGAAAAACCAGACACTACAGCTCCTGTCTATGATGTCAGCATGCCTAAGTCAGGAGGAAAGGTAGACAGGAGATTCCACTGGAAGCTCACAGGCCAGCTAGCCGGGGGAATCGAGGTCCTGCCTCAGACAAGGTGAAAAGTGAAAAACCAACACCAGATCATTGTGCTCTGACTTACACACACACACGCACGCGCGGACACACACACACACACACTGTGGCATATGTGCATATGTATGCCTAGGTCCTCACACATGCACACAACACACATACACAACACACATATACACACGCACACACGCACACACACACAGCCCGAAACTAAAAAGGTGGAGACATTGTAAGAATGCTCTTAGAGGAAAACTGCTTAGATTACTTCTTAACACCCTGTAAGAGGACCACAGGGAAGATAGTCCATGGGGCATCCATGAGGAATGTAATGCTTTAGGTGTTACACTTTTCCTGCCCCGCCCCACACACGCCAAAAAAAAAAAAAAAAAGCATTTGTAAGTTTGGGCCAGCTTCACTCGTGATTGCCTGTCCAATTTGAACAATTCCCTACTCATTTGTGGTTCTTAGGGTCCTATGTGGTATGATGTTATACACCACCCATCTTATAAATAGCGACAGTGGCCTTAGAAAGAGTTCATTGAGCCAGGTGTGGTGGCGCATGCCTTTAATCCCAGCATTCGGGAGGCAGAGGTAGGAGGATTGCCAAGAGTTCAAGGCCACCCTGAGACTACATAGTAAATTCCAGGTCATCCTGAACTAGAGTGAGACCTACCTCGAAAACCAAAAAAAAAAAAAAAAAAAAAAAAAAAAAAAAAAAAGAGTTCATTGATATCCTGGTTCAAATATAAGAGCAGGGCACAGAGCTTGTTATTCAACCTGTAAGCCTGTGAGCTGCTTTTGTTCATGTGTTTTCATTTGTCCCATACACTTCATGATGCAAACAACCTTCAGGTTCTTGTAGCACTGCAATGAGCCCCCACTGTGTGGCAGGAGATTTATATACATTGTACTATTTCATCCACTGTTTTCTACTCTGAGAGGTAGATACCTCTAGTCCCACCTCACCAGTGAGAAAACCAGAGTCTCAGGAGGTTGGAAACCTTGCCTGAGGTGCTCAGCTGGTGTAGGAGATAGAATCAGTATCCATGTGTCAAACTTCAGCCTCTAGGTTCTTCCCCACGTACCTCTTGGTAGAGTTGGCAACTTTTTTCTAAAAGACCAGGATGGATCATGGGCAATATCAGAATAGTGGCTCATTTTGCCAATAGGGAGCTATCACCTCAGCTCCATTCTGGAGTCAAACTCTGGGAGGCTCTGCATTGACTTCCTGCTCAAAGACTCATCTGTCACCCACGGATGTACTCAGAGGTCGCATCTATACTTGAATCATGTGTTAGAGTGAGATACTCAAGAACCACCTGGCCACCATGTGTCTCTTCTTGGTACTTGTATCATGGACTCTAAGCATGACCAGCAGGGGGCCTATCTGTGCAGGACCATCAGAGGAACTGAATTAGCTCCTGACAAAAAAATGACCAGCTCTTCTGACAACAGCCTGACCCAATGAATCGCTTCCATGCAATATAAGCTGCCACTCACTCTCTAGAGAAATAGGGTAAAACACTGATACCCTTGTCAGTACTCCTTTGATTTTCTTCTAAGCCTAGGGCCAGCTTCATGTGGTGTGTGGTTTGCATAGCTTCGAAGAGTCCCATTCTGTGAAGGGACCCTGCTTTGTTTAATGCCCTATCACCACCATCCCTAATTTTTAATCCCCACTGATGGGGGTCCCCGATTTTCATTTTTCACCAAGCTCCACAAAGTATGTAGTTGTTTCTGGATGTGGCATTGTGGCCTAGTGCCAGGTTTGAAACTTAGAGGATAAAATAGTTGCCTTATCTGTGAGGGGGTTGTATGTAACAGTATCTACTTCAGAGCCTGTATGTGAGAATGAAATGATACAGCAGGCTTTTTCCCTGTGCTTAGAACACAACAACAGTTTAGAAAATGCGGGTGTGTTGGTAATACTGTGATTATTCTTTTTACTCTGACATTGTTCCTGTTAGCAAAGTTAAAGCAAAGAGACACATGGTTAGTGTGAGGGAGAATTCATTTCCCAACAAGCCAAGCATCATTGTCATGTCCGTACATACCCACATGCCATCAGTGCCCATCCATCACAGAGGAAGGTCACCCATATTTATCTGCAGGTGCAGACAGGAGACGGTTCCCAGCTGCTCAGCGCTGAACTCAGGGGTATTGTTTGGGAAATCGCTCCTGGATGAAGGCAGATCAACAGAGAATGATGGTTTTGAGCTCTACAGCTCACACGGTTTCTCTCATAGTCACAGGCATTGATTTATGGTTCCCACACCCAGGCTCTGGCTGTTCCCCTAGCCAGCCAATTCTCAGGGTGAGGCCAGTGATAAGCTGAATTCCCAATACTGTCAAGGCATTATATGAGCATATTAGAAGAGGGTTGGGATCCTCAAAACTCCCGGAGGATACCTATGCCAGGACCCCATGTGCCTTTCTGGCACCGTTCTGTAGGTGTTTAGCCCCTGGCAGTCTTCTGAACGCACATTTGTGAAGACTAACCATGAGCAGGACTGGCACACAGACCCCCCACCCACCCACCCAGAAGCAGAGCCTAAGTGCAGATCAGGGCATGTATTTTACCTGAGGGGCTGTGGACTCCAAGAGAGGTGAGGGAAAAGGGAAGTTGGTCCGTGCCTGAGGCATTGGTAAGTCAGCTGCCAGGGTAGGCAGTCTGAGCTTAAGCCAGTGGGAGAAGTGCTGGGAAAATGGCCTCAAACCCTCATTGGAGGTATCCCAGGGAGAGCTGGGGAGATGACTCCATCTTGTTCTGCAAGGATGAGGACAATGCCTAGACGCTGCACTGGCCCTTCTGAGGCCCTGGAAAACAAACACAGATCAACAGTTAACTCTTTCTCTTCCTTCCTTCTGACAACCCATGACTCCTGCTGTGCCTCACGTGCTTTCTTATTCCTTTTTTTTTTTTTTTTTTTTTTTTTTTTTGGTTTTTCAAGGTAAGGTCTCACTCTGGCCCAGGCTGACCTGGAATTAACTATGCAATCTCAGGGTGGCCTTGAACTCGTGGCGATCCTCCTACCTCTGCTTCCCGAGTGCTGGGATTAAAGGCGTGCGCCACCACGCCCGGCTCTTATTCCCTTTTATCTCTCCAGTATTGTCCCTAAACATCCCCCATATGCCACACTGTGATAGGCTCCAAGGAAACCACAGTGAGGGACAGTCACTATCTTCTCTCCTGGTGTTGACAGCATACAAGAATATAGCAGCAAAATAAACACAAACTGAAATTGTGGTTGGTGCTACAGCACATTCAGAAAGGAGGTTTTTTCTCAGGAGGGACCAAATCTCATCCTAGATGGAGACAAGCCCATCTCTGAAGGTTATGTGAACACAGGACATGTTCTTGTTCATTTTCCCCCAGGATAATGTGTTGTTCTTCAAGACATGAATGCTTTAATTTTTAAATAAGCCCAATCAGGCCACACATGAGAAAGACAGCCAGTCAAATGGCTTTGTGACAGATGTTTATTCTGAGAGGTAAACTTGCTTGGCAGCAAAATGGCTTGAGCTAAATAAAGATGGCTGTGATGTTGATAGCTCAGATATGGTACCTGGCTCAGTGTAACAGCATCACTTGGTAGGGATAACCTGAGTGAAGTCTCCTTTATGGTGACTTCTTTTCTCACAGCAGTGAATCTGGTGTGGCTCTCTGGCCCACTTATTGTTAAGTTTGTCTTCACTGGCATTTTCAGACATTCAAATCATATTCTCTTCTCTCCCGTCTCCGGGATACCACAGGTTTCTGAAGTGTTAGCTACATAGCCATTTTGTTTGTTTTATTAAATATGGATTCAGAGTCCTGAGTGCTAACCATTACAGCATGGAACCACTTACTAAATCTGAATTCAAAATACAAGAATTCAACTTCTGTCGGTTTAAGTGAAAGAATGTTTACTTATGCCATGTCTCACTGTGTAGAGATAAGCAATGGAGGATCCCAGCTCCAGGCTCACACTGAGCATTTCTAGACAGAGAAACACAGGTATAGACTGCCACAGAAATGGAACTCTGCCTGCTGGCCTGTAAGTCTCTGACTTCCACAAGGTCCTGGGGATACTTTTGTTAATCAATGACCATCTAGCAAGTCACAGTGGCAAGCAGCCTCTGTCTGGATCTGCCATTGTCTAGTTAGCCAGTCTTCTATTGATCTCAGTCTTTCTTTTGTGTACTCATCATCAGTTCTGTAGGGGAGCACTCATCCGCTCATCTTTGCCCACTTTCATGACAATTGATTTAGCATACACTCATAGGAGTAGGGTTGGCAGGGTAGAGGATATGCCTTATTACATTTGATCCATATTTTAGTGATGCTTCTAGTCAAAGGATTTTAGTCTGTATCTCAGTTAAGTTGATGAATTAGGAGAACAGTTTTTCCTTCACACGTAAATATACTGATGAGCATCTTTGTTTATGTATTTCTCTGGTTCACACTCAGTAGCTGCAAGACTGTGTGGCAGTGCCACTATCTAGGTTTGAATACAGTGAGGCTGGCTTGCTGTGGACATCTCCCTGGGTGTCGTGGTCAAGTAAAAGGACTGCAAGGGTTGATGCTGGTCCCTCTTCTCATCATGGCTGGAACCTTAGAACAGTGTAGCCCAGGAAGAGTGTCACTGTCATGTTCCACAGCCCTTGACCTTGAACTTGACAGTATTTAATCATAATGTATATAGCACAAGTGAGCATAAAATGATGTTATCAAAGACCTGGATGATCGAATCAGAGAATACCTCCCTAAGAGAATTCCAAAAGCAAATGAGATAGCAAGTGATATCTGAATTTTGCTAGTTCTTGATTCCACCTGGTCATTCAAGCCATGATATCTCTGCCACATCACTTCTCTCCATGAATGTGAAGGTCCCCAGGCAACACATGTCTCAAACAGCCTTAGACCAAGCCTGCAACTCCTTGTCATAGTCACCAGGATCTTTACTCTTTCACATCCAGCCTTTCTCTGCTGGCACCATTGCACCTATGGGGACCCCTTGCTACTGATTCACTGGAGTCTTCAGGATGCCAACAGGTCTGAGGAGAACCTGCAGCTTTCAATCTGGTAGGAGGGTACCTCTTATAGTCAGCTCCACACTACTGGGATGAACCTCGAAACCAGACATAGTTTACAGGAAGAATAGGATTTATTTCAGGTTTAAAGATCCAGGGGAAGTTCCATAATGGTGCATGAAGCTGGCCCCTTTCACAGATTCACACACAGAGAAAAACCTCCACCAGCCAGGCAGTACCACAAAGCCAGAACCAAACTGCAGGGACCCCAGGAAGAGCCCACTCATTCTGCACACCTTATGCTAGAGATCACATACATCCCCAGTGACTCCTTAGGGCTGGACCCCAGAATCTGCCTACAGTACACCTCTTCCAGACAGGTGGCTGGAAATCCAAGTTACAAGCTTTAATAAAACATATGATTCTATTGGGGGACATACATTCAAACTATCACAGTACCCAACCAGTAACATCTCATCTTTAATACAGAAAACTTCAAAATACAGCTCTTTCATTCCATTCATAACCATCTTCCCATTAAATTTATATATGTGTCCCTGAGGTTGGAGGTTAGTTAGTTCAAGAAGCATACACCAGGTTGCTTCCTGAATCACTCTCTTTTCCAACTCTCAAGTTTTCGTTCCTGGGCTAGACCATGTGCCTCTTTCCTCTACCAGTCATTGGTGCCTCTGCCACTTCGAGAAGGCTTTAGTGTTCCAGGTGAACTGTGGCTCTCCAGAGCATGGCAGCTAATTCTTTCTCAAAGTAAATGTTTGATAGCCCTGCTCATTAAGCTTTTGGAGATGTTTTAGGCTCAAGAAGGAAGTTCTGCTTCTATCACTTTTCATTTGGGGAAAAAAAAAAGATTTGTGATATCAAGTATTTGAAAGTATAATTAAAAATTAGTTAACTCAGCTAAAATAACAAAGTGATTAGGTTAAGAAGCATGAATGTCTTCAGAAAGTTAGTGCTCATCTGAAACCTTATGAAGGAATGAATCCAACAGGAATGTCTACCCGTTGTGGCCATTGGGTGATAGGTGTATAGCTGCAAAGTAGGATGAAAAGTTCTTGAGTTGCTACAGAACACAGCATGTCCCCCAGTGCCCCTGGGGTTTTCCCTCATGCCTGAGGATCCACCCTGGACAGTTCAGAAAATATCCATGCTGAAATTAAGGAACATAGAAAGGCAGATCCAGGGTGGCATTACACAGTGTTACCTTCTGGGAAGCTTATTTCAAAACAGTTCTTTCCATCCATTTCACTGAGCACATTCACTTAGCCAGTTTCTACTGGGCGACTTCTATGAGCCACATCATTTTCTAGGTGCTAGGTACATAGCAGTGACCAAGACCACAGAGGACTCTGCTCTTGGACATTGAGAATTTGCTGGGAGGGGAAAGAAAACAAACAACTAAATGAAGAGAAAGTATCACTTA
Organism: Orientallactaga sibirica; assembly: GCA_036365145.1. Taxonomy (NCBI): domain Eukaryota; kingdom Metazoa; phylum Chordata; class Mammalia; order Rodentia; family Dipodidae; genus Orientallactaga; species Orientallactaga sibirica. Next base: position 29,428,425 of record JAEOAD010000017.1, on the reverse strand, counting down.
AGTCCTTTGGATGAAATAGTGATGTGATACAATGACATGACGTGTAAGGAGATGACACGGAGGCCGAGCCTGGTGAAGGAAGGAACCCACCAAGCAAAGGTATCCAAAATATATCATGGATGTTCCAGGAAGAGGGACCAGAAAGTACAAAGGTCTGGACAGGAAGTACATGAGTGAGGGACAAAGGAGATGTGTTGTAGTAAGAGAATGTAAAAGAAATGCCCACAGAGTTCTAGGAAATAGACAAGTACAAAATCACTTTAGCAGGAGTCAAAAAATACAGACCATTGACTGAAGAGATGGCTTAGCAGTTAAGGTGCTTGCCTGTGGAGCCTAAGGACCCATGTTCAACTTTCCAGATCCCACATAAGCCAGACATACAAGGTGATGCAAGCACACAAGGTCACACATGTGCACAGATGGCATACATGTGCACAAGATGTCACACATGTCTGGAGTTTGATTGCAATGGCTGGAGGCCCTGGTGCACCAACTCACTATCTCTCACTCTCTCTGTGTCATAAAAAATAATAAATAAAAAAATACAGACCATGGGCCAAATATGTCTCACTACCTGTTTTCTTTTAAATAAAGTTTTATTGGAACAGAGAGGCATACCCATTCATTTATGCCTTGGCTCTATGTACTTTCAGGTTGTCCTGGTAGAATTGAATAGTTAGGACAGATACTACATAGCTCACAATGCCTAAAATATGCAATACCAATTCCTTTGCAAAAAAAAAAAAAAAAAAAAAAAAAAAGTTTTCAGATCCTGTCTAGAACTCTATAACTATTTATTGTATTTAAAATTTACTAGGAGGCCCCTCATTGGTTTTAGGAAGGACAGGGGTGAGCTCTGATTTCATTGTTAAAAGATAGCCTCACTGCTCAGTAGAAAGCAGAGACAAGGGCTATTTCAACATCCTCAGCATGAGCTGACTGTGGCCTGGACCACAGTTGCAATGAAAGAGAGAAAAGGAGAGGTCACATACGAATTTTGTGGTGATCCCATGACAAATGAGAGATTACTACATATTGCACCACTTTATGGTGCTGGATTATTGTACTTGAGGCTGTCTTTATGGAATTACAGTTGTACTGTAACCTTAATAGGTTTATAAATTTTCCCCAGGCATGATATGGATTCTGCCTTCTATTTTATTTCTTGGCCATCAGCTTTAGCCTGGGGACCATAGTGGTTTTTCCTCTATCCCTTGAATTTTAGCACTCAGCAGAGTACCGGGCACACAGTGGTCATCCAATAAATTGCATCCAAGAAACAAACGGTCCTAGGTGGGAAGAAATTTGGAATCGCCCTAACATTCCTTTTTATTCAAGTTTTACTTTTTATCTCTTTAATCATTAGGTGTGTGAGTGTATAGGTATATGCATGTTTATGTGTAGGAGTGTACCTGTGTGATTCCAGCAACTGCACGTGTACCTGTGTGATTCCAGCAACTGCACTCTTCTATTTCCTCCGTATCTTCAGCACCCATTGTCCTATGACTATCTCATCCACAAGGACATCCATGAAGCCACAGCTGTTACCAACATCTAGCCATTTCCTTACACTCCTGGGTGTGCGTGTGTTTATGTACATTTATGTGTAGTGTGTGTCTGTGCATACATGTGCCTGTATGTGAAGGTAAGGGATAAAGAAAAGGAAGGAGAAAGGAAACAGCACATACATTGTTTATTTACTTCTTAACGTCTCCCTTCCAGGTCATGCCACAGCCCACCATCAGTGACCATGGCCCTCTTGCAGCCAGATCCTCTCCATAGATATGGAGATGGTTGAGGAGAACCTAAGATTCACAAGGCAGGCTGGGCCATCAGTCAGTGAACAACAGAAAAGATGTATAATCACAGAGTTCCATCAAGTAGCTTATCCTGCAGCCTTACTGCTCTGAGAACCCTGTCCTTTCTGAGGACAGAGGCCAGTGTCATTGTTTCTATCTATCTAAGTACATCTGAATCATTTCACCTTAATATACAGCATATTTCTTTTAAAAGACCTGAGTAATTTATGTATAGAATCACCATCCTTCTTAAGTAAATGTGAGATTCAGTATGTTAAATTCTATGGGAAGAAGGCATATAAAATTCTTTCAAGTGTATGTTTTATAAAATATAGGTCATGAATTGAGTTTTCCAGTATCAAAGAAAAAACTTTAATAGACTTTCAGCTTTCTTGTTTTAATTATGACTGCATTTTTTTTTTCAAATTGAACATAGTACCCAAAGCTATTTTATTATTCAGGAGACTGGTTCTTCTCAAAGAGGTCTCAAAAGTTGGGCTGAGGGAATTTGTGTTTCTTCCTTGCTCTGGTTTTCTGCTTCTCTATAGTGCAAGGCTCTTCGTCTGATGGGCTTCTGTTTTGCAACCTGCTGCTAACAAGGGTGCTTCCTCTGGGAGGGTGTGTGGGAGTTGTGTTTCTATAGTCATGCTCTGTGTCCCCAGGAAAGGTCTCTCTTCAGAATGCTAAAGACCTAGTTGCCTGACCTCTTCACCCCTTAGTGCCAGACTCTATGTTCCTCTGCTTTTCTGTCACTTCTGCATAGTCACCTTCTCTCTGACTCATGTTCACAGACTCATACTAAAATGGTAAGTCAAGGCCAGAGATAGTGACTAGAATTGTAATCTTATCTATTTGTTCATGAAATTAAGCCAATCAAGTTCTACATATGACATATTATTCAAAAAGGTCTAGGTAGATTTTTATGGATTAGCAAAGTTTAACTGGAAATGTTAGCCCATGCATCTAAAATAGATAATCCAAAAGGCTGCTTCTCCTAGCTGAGATGAGTTATAGGAACTCAGATTCCAGGACTGTGGCTCAACTTTAGATAGTTCTGTTTCCAGGAGACACTTTTGGTTGCTATCATAAGAAAGAGAAGGGTGCAGTTGGTTTCTAGTGGGGAGAGGTCAGGAAGCTGCTAACATCTCACAAGGCCCAGGAGGACCCCCGGGACAAAGAGTTAATTTGGCTCAAAATGTTAATAGCGGTCTGGGGAGATGGCTCCATCAGTAAAGTGCTTGGCGCACAAACATGAGGATCAGAGTCTAAATCTCCCCACTCATGTAAAATAATGGTCACGGTGATCTGCACTTGTAAACCCTGCTCGGGAGGAGGGGCAGAGAAGGAATATTCATGGGGCTTCCTGACCAGCTGGTGTAACTGAATCACAATGAGAGAACTTGTCTCAAAAAAAATAAAATAAGATGGAGAACCAATAGAAAAATATACTCACCCTCAACCTCTGGCCTCCACATGCATGTATACATATACAAGTACACATGCATTGGCATATGCTCCAACACATATGAACATACGCAAGCACATGAATGCACAGCACACACACACACACCAATGCAGAAACTGTCAGTAAAGCTTAGGCGGAAAGACCACACCCTAGGGCTAAGGTGGAGAGAACAAAGATGTTCACTGTGAAGCCTGAATGCACAGCCTGAAGCACTGATACTATCCATTGTGGGGACCTCTCTGTTGTAAGCTGCAGGGCCCTCTGCGTCCAGCAGGGCCATAGCCTATGTGAACTGTGAGCTCAGTGTGAGAGTGTCAGCTGTTGCCAGGCCTCTCACTCACTCATTGAAATGAGCATGCGAGATAGACACTAGGACCAGCTCCAGGCTTCTACTGAAGAATTATTCTCAAGAATGTTAGCAAACACCTTGTCCAGGAAAGGGCTGCCTTCCTCCTTAGCACCTATTCTGCAATTCTTTAGTAGGAGCCCAAAATACAACAGGAACAATATATCCATATAACCCCACCTCTACTGGCTGTACCGCTTGGCTTCTTTTGCAGCTAGATATGACTATGAGATGAAGTACTAGCCAGTAACCTATAAGTAAGGGTTTGTGGGGGTTGTCAAACTCCTGGGGTAGATGCTGAAAGGGAACCAACTCAGCTGGTAGGATCTGGTATGAATGAAGATAAAATTTCTACAACTTTTCCTGCCACTATGCTCTGTGAAGTGGCCTCAAGAGTCTAAACCACATGAAAGCAGGATTAAATATCAAAAGAGTGGATTTTGTTGCCTGGCCAGCTCTGGACTGCTGCTTTCCAGGACCATTTTACATGAGCTCATAAGAAACTTCTGTCTTACTTAACTCAGTCTTATGGTGAACTTTTTGCAGCTATAAGCCAAGCTCAATAACAGCTGACATATCCAGTGTTACTGCAGTGAACTACAGCCCAGATGATCTGCCATTGACTCTTGTTTTTTGACCCACTGCCCATGCTGGCAGAGACACCCTGCCTACTCACTTCTCTGCATATATGTCTTGCCACAGTTAGGATGATAATCAGAAGAATGAGCCTGTAATGGAACAGAAGAGGTCTTATCTCCTCCATTGCTTGAGAATTCTTTCCACAAGTTTCTTGAGTTCTCCTTGTCATTAGATTGGTTTTATTAGATTCAAAACATCCCCCAGGGACTTATGATGGAAGCAGTATTTGCATATTGTTTTGATTCCCTACGATCACTGTAATTTGAGACCATACTCCCCTTCTGATGACCAGAAAACACTCTACTAATGCATGTCATTTAGTGACTGCCATTTGGGACAGTGTGCTGGCCTCATATCATGTTCTGAAAGTTTGAAAGAAAGAAGAAGGGTTGTAGTGAGTGTTAGGAGAGCTCTAAGAACTTCACAGAGAATGTTAATTTTCTCTTATTGCCAGTGAATCAACTGGACATGCACCTTAGGATATATCTGTTTGTTCACCAGGGAGATCAATAAGTCTGACAAGGGCTGCAACCCCTGCCTTCTGTCTCCCAAAAACCCTGGTTTTCATTATGATTCTATGACCAAGGGTGAGCCCCAGAAGCCTTGAACATGTTGTCCCATCCTTTGAACTTCGCATAACTCCTTGTGGCAATGCTCCCAATGGCAGCTGTGAGATCCAATGAGAAAATGAATTATTAGGCTTTGGGTACCATGCCTGTCAAACACTGTGTGTGCATCAAAATACTAGCACTATCAGCTTCTAATTACCCACTGTGGTTTGTTTCAATGGCAGCAGACTCAGGCATTGAAAGAGCTCTGGAGACTTTACAGAGCCAAATTTCAGTCCTGATTCCTTCTCTTTCAGCCAGGTTTCTTTGAGCCTTGATTTCCCCGTACTGAATTGGTGATAATCCATGATGGCAGTATTTTGGAAGAGTCTGAAATATGCAAATTGGAAATGATGCAACATAGACTGGCAACACATTTTTATTTGTGTATAAATCTAGAAACAATATGCTCTGCAAAGTTTAAGCATTCATCAATAATTACATTTCAGAGCAGATGCCTAGGAGCATGTGTGCTCTTCCTTGTTCTCATATATATCCAGGATTTGAATCTGAAATGCTTTCACATGATCATTGGCCTTCAGCTGGTGGTGCCATTTTGGAGGCCATAAATGCTCTAGGAACTGGTGTCTAGCTGGGCAAGCGAGTTACTAAGTTTCTACATATGGATCATCAAGGTTAAGCTCAATCCCTAGTGCCTCTCTCTCTCTCTCTCTCTCTCCTCTCCTCTCTCCTTCTTAGTTGGCTGTGATGTTAACAGCTTCTACCACACACTTCCACTGTCATTAACTAAACTACTCTTCCCTGCCATTAATGGACATTATTAAACTGAACAAACCAACATTTCCTTCCTAAAGTTGTTTCTGTCAAATATTCTGGTCACAGTGTCACAAAAGTAATGGACATACACAATCTATGAGCCATAATGCTATATAATTCATATAGCATACAGGTCATCAGTTTACCTACTTAGGCATATGACTCAGTGGTTTTTAGGATATTTACAGAACTATCACAATGAACTTTTAGAACATCCTACCATCTCCAAACGAGAGCCTGCAGCCATAGAGTCATCCCTCTCCCTTGACCATCCAGTCTCACCCATTCAAGGAAACCACAGATCTGCTTGTGATCCCTACATAAGTGCCTGTCTGATCATTTCACATCCATAGAATGTCACAGTGTGTGACCTTCTGCGTTGGGTTTCCCTCACTCATTGTATGTAGCATGTCTCCAACTTTTTCCCATTCTGTTGCCCATAACGAGGTTCACCTTTAAAATGAATCTGCTTTTACTACAGGAGCCACTGCTTCTGCTTGTGAAGATGAGCGAGCACCACTCATCCTCAAGATGGCTCTTGAATTATGCAGATTCTGAATTATTTGAGATGGTGCGAAGCGCCACCTACATAATTGTACGCATGTTCTGCTTACCTGGCAATTTTGCTATGAGAAGTAGAAGAGGTCATTTGGGCCGTTCCAGGGCCCACTGGTTCTTTGTTAAATGGTGCTTTTACCTATTTTCAGTTTGTTCAGTTGTTTTCCGTCAGGTCTATTTCTCATCTGTTTTTGTGTTTCTCTCATTTTAAGGAGCTTCGCTCTATGAAACTTCCAGCTGGTTAAATACAAAATCACTCAATGAGGCTTCTCAAGGACCTACTCAGTGTCTCTAAAATGCTATTTAAGAAAAAAAAAAAAAAAAACAAACAGGGGCTGGAGAGATGGCTTAGCAGCTAAGGCGCCTGCCTGCTAAGCCTAAGAACGCTGGTTCCAATGTCCAGCGGTTCCAATCTCCAGGTCCCACGTTTAGCCAGATGCAAAGTGACACAAGGGCGCAATGCTGCACTTGCCCACAAGGGGGCGCACGTATCTGGATTTCATTCACAGCAGCTGAGAGACTTCTTGCACGCCCATCTCTGTCTCCCTCTCCCTCTCTGTCTCTCTCTCTCTCTGTCTCTCTCTCCAAAAATAAATAAAAATTAAAAAAAAAAAACAGGGCTGGGGATGGAGATATGGCTTAGCAGTTAAGGGGCTTGCCTGCAAAGCCAAAGGACCCAGGTTCAATTCCTTAGGACCCATGTAAGCTAGATATACAAGGTGGCACACGCATCTGGAGTTTGTCTGCAGTGGCTGAAGGCCCCAGTGCATCCAATCTCTCTCTCTCTTTCTCACTTTCTCTTTCTCTGTATCTCTCAAATAAATAAATAAATAGGATTAGGAGATGGGTCAGAGGGTAAAGTACCTGACACACAAGCATGAGGGCTTGATTTCAGAGCCATAAGCACCCACACAAAGTGCTTGGCAAGGTGGCTACACCTGTAATTCCTGCACTGGAGAGGCAGAGACAGAAGGATCGCCAGGGCTTATTTGCTAGCTTGATGAGTCAAATTGGTGACCTTTAGTTTCAGTGAGAGACCCTGACTCAATAATGTGGAGAAGGAATAAGAGGAAGACCCTCAATATCAACCTCTGTTCTGCATAAGCACACAGGCGTACACACATATATACACACAAACACAATTTCTACTCAAGTATCAAGTGTTTGGAAGTCCATCCATGGTTTAAGTTTGATTGCTTTTACACATATCTCCCCAGAACCCACTTATTCAGATGACATTGTGAGACCTGTCTCTTTGTCTAAGAACTTTTCTGTCTCTGCATGGCCCCAGCCATGTTTTTGGGCTTCAGAAAAGATAGCTTGGGAAAATTCCCATTCTCTGACCTCACCCACCTTCTTGAAGCAAGGGGTGTGTATAAACTACTTTGTGGGGCTGGAGAGATGGCTTAGTGGTTAAGGTGCTTGCCTGCAAAGCCTAAGGACCCAGGTTCGATTCCCCAGGACCCACATAAGCCAGATGCACATGGTGGTGCATGGTACTGGAGTTCATTTACAGTGGCTAGAGGCCCTGGCACATTCATTCTCTCCCTCCCTCTCTTTTTCAAATAAATAAATAAATAAAAATAAAATATTTTAAAAATATTTTAAAACAAGACGTTGTGCTGTCCCTAACCCTTCACTAACTCTCTTTGCCCTTGGAATTATGTCGGTGCTATATTTAACAGACTTCTCTGCTCCAAAACAAGCCTTCAAGGTTTTCTCCCAAGGAGAAAGAAGCAGGGACAGTCACTTCCCAACTCATTGTCCCATCTCTTCCTTTCTGTGATGCTGGAGGGGATCTCCAAGCTTCCCACAGTCAAAGGAAGAGCCACATAAGCTGTCTCTGTCTGACCACAAGGAGACTTCATTTCCTCCCTCCCTGCATGAGTTAATTACTCCTTAGTATGCCCACTTGTCCTCCACAACGAGACTTATTTATCCTTCTTCGGTGTTCTTCAGTGCCTCAGTGCCATTCCCCAGCCGCGACCATGCATCTAAATGGGAAATGTTTGTTTTATTGCTTATGGGAGATACAATAGGCAAGGAGCAGAGACTGCACTGTGGTTTTGGCTGAGCGTGTGCAGGCTGAGAAACCACTCAAGGTCACACCTCTCCAAGGGAGACTTTTTCTCCTGGCATGAGACGATCCAACCCTGCTTGGCTTTAATTGCATCTTAAAGGATAAGGTCAAATTACATTTTTAAAAGGGCAAACCTCACCAAAAGAAAAGTGTGGCAGACTCAGAAAAGGGGCAACTATGGACCTGAAGATTAAATTCATCTGTTAATGTATCCGTTGGGAATGCTTTGGGCTGCACGTAACAACCTAGCAATTAGGAGGCATAACCACTTCCGATGGAGTTCACCCCTATCTCTGGAAGCCAGGAAGCAGAGGGCTGCCATGTGCTCCAGTGACTTGACAGTTGGCATTTCTTTGGACTCTCCCTTATGACTTCAAGACATGCCATGGCTGTGTTGAAGCTGTGTCTATGTGAAGGTGAACAGGGTGATGGTATTGTTCTCCATAAGAGTGTGAGATCTGCAGCCCAAGTCTTCAGTGCTCTTTCATTAACAAGTCTCTTGGTAGAACTTCACTCTATGGCAACCCAAAGCCACAAGAGAAACCATATATAAATTAGTACTTTCCTCTGTGTACATATATGTGTACTGTGGGCACATGTGTAGGCATGAATATGTAGTAGGCTGGAGTGGAGGGTATATGGTATAGGCTTGTGGTTAGCTAGAGACTCGTCCTCACACTGCTTCCAAAGGATAAGAAATTTTTAACTGGAAGAGAAACCAGCATTTTGCAGGTGTTTATCATGAGTTGTGGAATTAGTGGAAAGGGAAGAGAAACACTTGGTAGAGTCATGAAAGTTCTAGCTTCTGATGGGTATGTCCGTCTGCAGGATGATACAGCATCAGTAGCCTGGGGAAGAGGCATACAGAAGATGACAAAGGATTAGAGAGGCATCCATCCCTTAGGCATGGAGATGGCATGCCGGGACCTTACAAGGAACCTAAGTAGTGATACTTTTCCTCTCCAGATGAGAGCTGTAATGGAGTGTGATAGAAACCAAGAGACTGTCAAAGAGCATCAATGAGGGACACTGGTGAGCAGCACTAGGACCAGGACCACAGCATGATATTAATCCTTCTTTAATCTCACTCCTTCTGCATTCACTCCTCCCATTTGGCTAACCTCCTTCAGAAAGCCAATACTCAAAGAATAAAATGTTTACTGAATGAATTAAAAATGTCATATAAATATCAGTCCAAGAACTTTGAAGGTTCATTTGTATTTTATCTCTTCTTATGAGGACCAACTGTTTGCCAAGATTCTTGGAAGGAAATTGATCACAGGAGATTCTGAAGGTATATGGTAAGCACAGACAAAAGATAACAGTAAATTTTCTACTGATAGATCTAAACAGAGCTGCTGGTCTGTGTTTTGAGAGCCCAGATATCCTCTTTCACTCTCCTTAAGTACCCAGCTATGATGTGACTATAATATATAGGATACAGAGCTATGATTTTCATATTTATATATATACACAAATTTCAGTCTTTCATTGCCCCAAGAAATTGATAAAAGAATTCTCATTTACAGATAAGGACCTCGTACTTGGTGAATCTCACAGCCCTCTGCCATATCTCCCCTCACTCCCTGTGAATGCATCCATATAAAATAGAGCTTGAGACAGAAGAGGTGACTTTCAGTCCCTGGTACATAGGAGAAATGGAATCATGAAGTGCCACAGTTATTTGATTTGCTCAGGGCACAAAGAAAGTTAGGCAATAACTTTGGCCTTTTCATAGATATTTATGTTAGCTAGGGTTACAAAAATAGAAGGGGTGTGTGTATGTGTAGAGAGAAAGAGATATTTTAAATTAGAAATTGGCTGATGTGATTATTTAGGTTGAGAAATCCAGGGGTCTGCAGATGGAAATCTGGAGGTCCAGGGAGGCTGAGGTGTGGCTCTAGCTAACTCCAAAGATCTCAAAACTGGAGAGCCAATGGTGTAATTCCCAGCCCCAAAACTGGCAGGCTCAAGACCACAGAAGAGATGATGTTTTATTTCAAACCCAATGACCAGTAGCCGAGCCCCAGGTATTAAGGCAGGGCTGCTTCCTCTCACTTGGCTCTTAATCTGTTCAGGTCTTCAGCTGATTGGATGAGATCTATCCACTTCAGAAAAGGAAATTTGCTTGACTCAGTCTACAATTGAATGTTGACATCATCTAGTAACTCACACCTAGACCATTTGCCCAAATGTCTGGGAATCCAGTAGTCCAGTCAAGATATGAAGTGCTTATAATTCCAGCATTTGGGAGGCAACTTTAAGATATTCACTATAATTTCAAGATTAGTCTGATCTGCATAGTGATTTCCAGACCAGCCAGGACTATATAGTAAGATGCTATCTCAAAAACAAAAACAAAAATATTAACCATCACATGACTATAGGCCAATGTTTGGCCCCCAGGGTCTCCATGGTCAAGTATGGAGGTGGCAGTTTACATCATATGGATAAAAGAGATGCTACCTGTGTAACTAAAGGCATTCATCAGATGGCCTTAAAATTAGGAAGTTATCCTAGGTTAAGGTGGTCTCAAATAATCACATGATCTCTTCAGTGCAGCAGAGGAAATACAAGATGTGTTATATGTGACCTTAGTTACCCTAGTTTTCAAAATACCTCAATGTGTATTCTTCTTATTTACCTAGAACTTTATGCCCTTTGATCAACAAGCCCTTGCTCTCTCTCTCTTCCTACTACCCCTGAGCCCTGGTCACCACCATTTTACTCTGTTTCTTTGGATTTAATTTTTTTAGATTCCACAAGTAAGTGAGCTTATGCAGTATTTATCTTTCTATGCCTAGTTTATTTCACTTAGCATCATGTCCTCCAAACTCACCCACACTATCATAAATGATAAGATTCCTGAGATGATGGATATGTTAATTAGCTTGACTTAATCAAGCAGCATTGTATTCATATATCAAAACATCACATTCTAACCCATGCATGTATGTATACCCTTGTGATCTGTCAATCAAAATAAAGTAAATCTGAAACAACAAACAGAACTAAGTAACAAAAAAAGGACAGTGTAAGGGGAGAGAATGAGAGATGAGACAGATAGATGGAGGAGTGGAAGAGGAGATAAAGGCCACCACTGGGACTGTCTCACTCAGAGTCCTGAGATGCTGAAAGGATCCCACCTATTCCTGGCTTTCCACAGAGCTGGGCAATGTGGCAAACGAGGAGGAAATCCTTCCTCCTATATCTCTGATGAGAGTTTTTCCTCTGGATCCTCCAGTATCGAACTCTGCCCCTGACACTTTGATTTTTGGCACAATGAGCCCCACTGAGCCCAAACTTCTGGCCACAGAGGCTTGTATTGCTTCAAACCACTGAGTTGGTTGCACTGTGACTTTATAACAGCAATAAGAAATGAATGTTCTATGTAGTTTGCATTACCTTTAAGCATACTGGCAGTGAGTAAAGCTGCTTTATACACCCAGATAACAGGAAGAAACACATAAGCTTACAAATTGCTCAATCCAAAGAAGACAGTTAATTTGAAATGAATCCCCAACTTATACCTTCCAAGCATCCCCACCTCCAGAGTCATCCTTACAACAGCATCAGAGGAAATACTGGGGGTCTATTAGCAACAAAGCTCTCGTGGTTATGAATACTTCTGATACTATATGAGGCCAAAATGACTGTGGCCTCTCCTTTGGGGAAGTCACCTTATATACATTAAGGAGCCTTAGAGTCAAATCCCAAGGTCCACTTAACTTTCAGAAGTCACATCCCTACTTGCCAGAACTCACCTCTCTTTCCTAGAGCAGCCATCATTCACAGATACTGTACTTTGTAATAGAAATTATATTGATGAAATGAAACTTCCCCCTGATGGGATAAACCATGATCTTCAGTGAGCAGGAGCTCCGTGACCTGACGGTGCAACTGTGGGTTGGCCACAAGTCAGACAGATTTTCAGTATCTTTAGAAGCAACCCTCCTTGGCATATGTGTTTTGGAATGTAACCTCTTCTTGTTTGCTTCACATTCCACAATTATTGGGATGTCTGGAACGTGGAACAGAGAAGGTCCTGGAATGGTGCTCAACACACAGGCACCATCAAGATAGTAAATGCATAAGGCTTGGGGAGCATAGACTGGGTGCAAGTTGTGTCGCTCTCATTGCCCATAGGCACACTTCATCCCTTGAGTCCCCTTCCTTTTCTTTTTTTTTTTTTTTTTTGTAGTGTCCAACAGCATTGTTGCAATCTAACACACATGCTATTTGATTTTCCCATTTAAAGTAATTGCACAGTGTTTTCTGGCATCCTCATAAAATTGTGCAATCACCCTACCACCATAAACTATGGAACATTTAGTCATCTAAATCCTGTGTTCTGTAACAGTCACTTCTCATCCCCCATCACCCCCAGCCCCAGACAACCACAATTTTTTCTCTCCGGATTTGCTTTTCTCGACATTTTGTATTCATAGAATCATACAACATATGGCCCTTGTGTCTGTTTTTGCCTCTTAGCATGATGATTACAAGGCTCACCTTCATGATATTCTTTTTATTTATTTTTTATTTCTTAGGAATATGCTATTATATATTAGACTATTTACTCTCTTGTCGCTGTGACTGAATACCTAATGTGAAGCAACTTACTTAAGGAAGGAAGGGTTCAAGGTTACAGCCCATCATGGCAGTATAGGCATGGCAGCAGGAGCTTGAATCACATTCAGTCCCCCGTGAGGAAGCAGAGAGTGATAGATGCTGGCGCTCAGACATCTTCCTCCTTTTTATGCAGTCCAAGACCCCAGCTCATGGAATGGTGCCACTTATAGCTAAGGTGGGTCTTCCCATCTCAACTAATCTAACCAAGACAATCTCTCACAGGCATTCTCAGAGGCTAGCTTTCCAGGCAATTCTAGGTCCTGTCAAGTTGACAATCAATACAAACCACCCCACAGAGATGTTTATTTTATTTGCATTTTCATATGGTATTCTTTTTATATTCTATTCATCCATTCATAAACTGGTGAGTATTGGATTGTCACTAAGTGGGACTACTATGAGCAAGGCTACTCTGAACATTTATATGTAAGTTATACATGCATACATTCATTTCTCTTGAGTGTGTTGCTAGAAATGGGTCGGAAGGTAATAATTCTGTATTAACCATATGAGAAATTCTCAAATGATTTTCTAAAGCCACTGCCTGGTTCTACATCTCTATCGTGGTATACAGGGTTTCTAGTGTCCCTGTTCTTCATCAACCCTTATTACCTCTCTTCTATTACAGCCACTTTGCTGTATGTAAAGTAGCATCTCCATGTGATTTTGACTTGCATTTGTTTTTCAAAATTACTTTACCTATTGAGACCTTTACATTTCCATATGAATTCCAGAATCAACTTGTCAGTTTGTCATCGCCAAAAAAACAATAAGCATTGTTCTGAACTAATATGCATATCCACTTGAGGAGCACTGCCATCCTTACAATACTGACACTCCCAATCCATGTTTGTCTATTCATTTTTATCTTTAATTTCCTGCAATGATGTCTTATACTTTTTAGCATATTTTGTGTTTCTTTTGTTAAATCCATTCTTAAATCTTCTGTTTCGATGCTATTGCAATGGAAATATTCATTTTATTGTAGACCTTCATTACTATTCTATAAATATATACAACTGATTTCTGTGTATTGATTCTATGCCACAAAAATCTGACTGAAGACTCCCTTTGAATATTGATGGTAATTAAGCTTAGCATGCAATGACTTGCTCAGATCTTGTGGTTTGGATCTTAAATGCCTGTCATAAGGTCATGTTGAAGTTTGTTCCCCAGCTCTGTGGTCCTATTACATAGTGTTCAAAAGGTGGAAATGAACTGGTAGAAGTCAGCCACATGGGCAGAGCCGTTGAAGGTTATAGCCCCACTTCTGATTCTAGTCATTCACTCCATTTCCTGGTCTTCTATGACGTGAGGAACTTCCACCATAAACCCCTACAGCCATGAACTCTGCCGTGTCTTCCACACTATGGTGGACTGCAGCCTTCTGATGCCATGGGACAAAATAAGCCTTTCCTTCCTTTAGTAGTTTCTGTCAGGTACTGTGGTCAGTAACTCAGAAGTAATGAATTTTAGCTCCCTGCCTGAGACCAACACTTACATCCTTCTTCCCATGCTTCAGGATTTTACAAGTGCATGTGTATGAGCCATGTGTTTGACAGATGTATTACACATTGATGCATTATTATTCCAAATCCTCATTGTATTGGAGTTTTCCTTTCCCATGTGTCACCTAGTTGTGGAAATCATTTAATTACTTCATCTGATAAGACACAGGATCTATCTCCCTCTCCTGAAGCATTTTTCACCTAAACCATCATTGAATTCTTCACTATCCCTAGTTGCTTTTCCTGTGTTTTTTGAAAACTGTCTCATTTCCTAATAGTTCCGTGTCTTCCCAACAAAATGCCATCTGTCTCTCCTTGAGCCCAGTGCCCTCCTCATTCATGACATAAGTTATGGATACACAGGGGCAGTCCTGCCTGACCCCTTTCAGAGTGTCCAGGAGTCCCCCCTCACCTAGATGCCTCTCCTGCCACCTAAAGACCACTTCTCTACGATTACTTCCTGTGATGTCCATCAACATCCTTCTGGTAGAAACAACAGCCACCCCAAACTGTGAGTCTCATTTTATATCTGTTGCCCACACATAACATGCAAAGTAAAACATGCACTTGACCATCTGGCTCCCTAGACCCCTACTTTCTATAGGAGCTCCCTGTCTTGTCCTCTACTTGGAGTACACAGCACAGGCCATATGAAATGACATCTCTACATTGGGATCTCTGTCCTATATTTTTATGTCTTTCCAAGATGTCTTGCTTCTCACCTATCTTTGGAAGAATGTGTTATTCCTACTTTGACATCTTTGTATTTAATTCTAGGTTCTTTTTAAAAATATTTTATTTATTTGAGATTAGAGAGAGAAAGAGAGGACGAAGCAGATAGAGACAGAGAGAATGGGCATGCCAAGGACTCTAGCCACTGCAAACAAATTCCAGATGCGTGTACCACCTTGTGCATCTGACTTACTTGGGTACTGGGAAATCGAACCTGGGTCCTTTGGCTTTGCTGGCAAGTACCTTAACTGCTAAGCCATGTCGCTACTGTAATTCTAGCTTCTTTTGAGCCTTTTTGTATCTGTACCTTTGGTTTTGTGTTCTGTTGACTCTTCTGGTCACCATCCTCTCCGTGAAGCTTCGGCTACATTTTCTATCATATCTTTATTCCAGTGACCAGACATGCCTCGGTCACCCAGTCCCAACAAGCGAGAACTGCCTCCACTGCCTTCTTCTTGCATAATTCTTGCTGGATACACATTCGTGTTTTTTGACTCGGTAATACTTTCTGAAAATGCTATTTCTTAAGTCAAGCTGTATGTATGTATGTTGACACAAGAGAACTTTAGATGGCAGTGCAACGAACTTTAGTTTTTTTCAATAGCTATTTGTCTTAGTGCCTAACTAAGAAATGCCATATTCTTCCTTAGAACTAGGTTAAGTTTTAAAAGTGAATTTAAAGTATGCTGAAAGTGACTAAATGGTGGTGTGGGTGGTGTTTTCACAAAAATGATTGAAGCCTTTTTGTGGTATGAGAAGAGCTATAAAAAATGGACAGGTCTCAGAGTAGCTTCGTAGGGGCATTGTGGGTGCCCAGAGGGGAATCAGTTTTTAAAGTATTTAAAGAAACAAATTTTTTCCAGCATAAAATAGGTATTAATAAATGGTAATTAATGATCTCTCAGCTGTGCATGGGGCTATAGATGACTCACCCAACCAATGTGGGTGTTTAGGACACATCTGCTCAGTCAAAGTACTATCATCACCAATACAGTATTTATAAAGTGTTCAAGGGGCAGCACTGAACTGAGGTGTATTAGCTACTCGTGTTGCTGTAACAAAATGTCTCCAAAAGCAGCTTGAGGAAGGAAGGGTTTATATGGTTTACAGTTTGAGAAGATAGGACAGCAAGGCGGGAAGGTCTGGCAGCAGGGGAAGGAGGCTGTTGGTCACACTGTGTCCATTCAGCAGAGAGGTATGAATACTGGTGCTCAACTTGCTTTCTCATTTTTATTCAGTCAAGGACTCTAGTCCATGGGATGGTTCCTCCCACAGTCTAGCTGGGTCTTCCCTTCTTAATTAAACATCCCAGAAACAGCCTCATAGACACATTTAAACATATATCTCCAAGGTGATTTCAAATTCCATCCAGTTAATGAAGATTAACCATCATGTAGGATTTGTTTGTCACACATTTATACTGAGACAGCCTTATAAGGGAAGTGCTATGGCTTCCTGCTTTATAGGGGAGACACTGAGTCTGATGAAAGTGGGCATTTATCCCAAGGTCACTAGAATATTAAAATATAATAAAATATATAAAATCAAAGAGTCAAATCCAAGGAATCCTGAGTTCAAAGTTGACTCTTTACCACTGTGTGCCGTGTAGATTCAGCAAGGTTCTAGTTCTCTGCACCAGGGTACTGAACATGGAGACCTTTCGACATGTCATTATCTCTCCCAGATTCCCGGCAGACATATTTCTACAGAATTTTCTCCAGGCCAGGCCTCTTCTTTGGTCTTAGAAGACACAGAGAGACCACTTGCTTTTGCTCTCCATGAAGAACTAGGAGACAATGAAGGAAATGACCAGTTGTGGCCCCATGAACTTTGCGAAGTTGACAGAACGCATGGAGGGAGCCTTGACTGCTTGTGACATAGTTCCAGAGAAACCAAGTGATGGGCATTTTTGACCTACATGGAAGTTTTACAAAAGAGCCACGGAGATGTAGAACTATGAAAATAAAATCATTTTCCCTAAATAGTTATATCCACAGAATTGGCCATTTATATTACTAGTTTTAAAGTTGGTTTTTAACACTTCTCCAAAGTATAGATTGGAAATACTTGGATGTTTCCATGATATTGAACAAATATTAGAAAAATAATATTAACAATGTTGTTGTGCATATTGGCATCCCAATAAGGTGCAAATAGTACAACCAAATTAGTTCTTCTGTAGGATAGTCTGTCTCACAAATGGGGCAAAGGACAGAGACAAAACCCAGGGAAGTATGATCAGAGCAGTTGTCATCCCCAGACCTAAGGGAGGAGGGGACAGGCTCAGGTCTGTCAAGACAGGCTCATGTGGTGAGGACCACTTGAAAGTAGTGATCCTCAGTATGTGATATGGCAAGTAAATCACCATGGCAACATGGAAGGGTTGGACCAGGCCCACAGCACCCTGACCTCATTTCCTCTCCTCATCTTTGTATCCTATCAGATGTAAAAGGGTATATAGGTCCTACAGGCCAGTCTGTAAGGGTAAAGGAGAGAGTGGACAGGATTGTCTGGCTATGCTGAACAACCAAGTGAAAGACATTCCCCACACAGGGTACATTTTCCTGTAAATTCATTGCTGCTTCTCCCTATAAGCCAAGATGGGCTCCATGTGCTATGAATCAAAGTAGTGCAGATAGAGGCCTCCATCCAGTCCTTTGACCTGCAAATTCTGAAATTTGGAAAAATCAACAGTATGCAGCAGCCATATTTGAACTACAAGATAGACATGCTCTTGTGTTCACATAAATAAGGCCACTGAACAGCCATATAACCATCAAGAAGTTTCGGAGCCATATTTCGGTGGTTTCTAAGTTCTTAGAGATGCTTGCTTTTGGAAAAGAGACAAGAGAGTTATTTTTAGCCATGCCTTTAAAGAGCCCATGTGTTCTGCGCTGATAGTCACCTGTTGGCATATATACTATGTGCTCAATAATATTTGAGTCACTAACAGCTATATAGTAAGTCCCCAAACTGTAAGCATCATGTGTGTACATATCCTCATGTACACGGATAGATATCCATATGGACAATGACATGTATGCATACATAGACATGGATTTGGACTGCAAGAGCTCAGGTCAACTCTTCCTTTCATAGCTTTGGGGATTTCGCATGTCTAGAAGTCCTAAGAATAATGTAATGATGCAATGTAGCAGCGATTTAATTTACTAGGTAGGAACTAAGAGCTGACAAATTCCCTCTTTTTAAGTTCCTTTAATTCCATCCAAGTGAGCCAGGACCCTCTGCATATTCCCAGCTCCCAGCTGTAATGCTGAAATTGGCTCTTGTCTCAGGCACACAACAAGCAAGGCAGAGCTGTTTAGTTACTTGCGATCTGTTTACATTACAGAAGGTTGGTTAATTAGAAATAAGCATGTTTCTTAATTAAGGAGCAAATTAATTTTTAAATAAGTGCTGAGACCCCCTGGGTTAAGGCAGATAAGGGACTAATCACGGCTGTGTGGTTGTCTAATCTTCTGCAAGGAGAGTCCGGAATGTGCTGCAATACAACCTCCAATAGCAGCCATCGAGCCAAGTGTGTGTGGATTGAAACATCTTAGGAGCATGTGTCATAGGTGAGGAAGTATGTTTGGGAACCCTGGTAGACAAAGATGAGTAAGACAAAGTCAGATCTTCAGTGGACCTCAGGGTCTAGTAGAGGAAACCAGCTTGTATGTCATACTTTTTGCAAGCCTACTGAGTGCCCAAAGAAAAGGGCTGGAGAGATATTTCAGTTGGAAGAGTGCTTATATCACAAACATGAGGATCTGAGTGCTCTCCAGTATCTACATGTGGCATTTACCCTCTCTGCTGGGACAAAACACCCGACCAGAAGAACTTTTGGAAGGAAAGGGTTTAATTCTGGCTTACAGTTTTGAGGAGGAGTTTCCTCCTGGTAGGGACAGCATAGCAGGAAGACAGGTAGTCATCACTTCTCCACAGTAGAAGGGAAGAAGGACAATTGACATACTTCCAACATACCATGGTGCAGAATAAACATTCCCATTCCAAATGGAAAGAATGAGTGCATAGCAAGGGAATAGTGGACCAATGCAAGATCAAAAAATCATCAGAGCAAACATCAAATCCCATAGCCCCATTTCTGGTACCTGGAACTTATGATGAAATCCTCTGGTCTCCAAAAGGCTTGGTCACAAATGCCAGACATGATGGCATGCCCCTGTGACACCAGTGCTAGAAAGACAGAGACATAAGGATTCCTGGGGCTCTCTGACTAGACAATCCAGCCTATTTGGTGAGCTCCAGGCCAATGAAAGATGTTGACTCAATGAAGGTGGATGGCATACTTAAGGAAGACACCCAGCATCTTGCCTATTCACATATGTGCATACATACACATCCATCCATGTGGGCCTGCATTCATGTGCATCCACAAACACAAACATGCATATGTGCACACTTATACCACATTCATATGTAAAAATAAATAGAGATGTCATCAAAAATATCTCATGTCATATGCCCACATCTATAGTTAAGTATAAAAGAAAATGACCTCAGCCCTCGTTGAACTTCAAGGACTGACAGTGAAAGGAGGATAATAGCTCAAAAGAAAATAAAAATGCTGCCACCACTAGGTAAAAGAAGCATGTAGAGAGGAGAAAAATCAATGGATAGCTGCTGCGGGAAGGATTGAGGTGAGAGCTCTTGATGAGTTCCGAGGAAATCATAACATGCTTGCTTTGGAAAAGCCTTATTGTGGTTGCCATGTGGAGAGTGGGTGGAGAGTAGGAAGTGTGTGCTAGTGAGCCACCAGGACAGGAACAAGGGCCTCATCAAAAGGTAGTTGCGATAGAGGTGAGGCTGAGGCATACATATTCTGGAGAGAGATTTATCATAGAGAAGAGATACATGTGAAGTCTCTAGGACATTGCAAATTGGCACAGATTCTTTGATAGCTTGAGTACCCTTCTCTTGGTACAAAATGCTGGGTGTGGTGGCTCATGGCTGTAATTCCAGCTCTCAGGAAGCACATACAAAAGATCCCTAGCCAAATTGGTGAACTCCAGGTTCAGTGAAAGAGCTGTTTGAAAAAAGAAGGTGAAGAATAACTGAGGAAGACACCTAGTGTTGACCTCTGGCTTCTCCGTGCATGCACACACATGTGCAGAGCACATATACACACACAAACATACACACATACACAAACATGCATGCACACACACCACATATACACATGGCCAAAATGTGTGTGTAGAAAATATAGTCCTTTCTCCAGAATACCGAGAAGACAGGCTGCTCATTCCTGCCCTTCAGGCCCCATTGCCCCACAGGGTGACTCAGGCAGAGCCCATTCTATGCTTCCATAGAGATGCCATGTAGCAGCAGCAGCAGCAGCAGCAGCAGCAGCAGCAGCAGCAGCAGCACTTCATCATCACCACCATCATTTAGCCCTTACTTACAGTGTGTTGCATGCATACACACAAATAAATAAATAAAAATATTTTTAAAAAAGAATTGCTGAGGATGCCTTGGCCAGAACCCCCTGAGTAGGAGAGGACCAGCTGTCGTTCAGCCCTTCCCTTTCAGCCCACACATGGCCTTTTCTTAAGTGGAGTATGCTTTCTTGCAGAGACACGTTGTAATGAGCACATGCTGTGGCTGTGTACTTGTTGCAGCATCTACTCTCACAGAATCATTCTTTGCTTCTAGATGTCATAGTGGTCATGTATGTGACTACTGCTTTCATTGTTTTTCAACAGGTGGGTTCCACAGAGCACTGGCTGCATTTGGGGTAGGGTGCAGCTATAGGTCTGCTTCAGTGGACAGGCTCCATGCAGCGTAGGACAGTGGAGCAGATGCTGAGCCAACTTTGGCAGGATTTAAATCCCTGATCTAACTTTCATGGCATGACTGTAGGCATGATATTTGTCCATTATGAACCTAGGCTCTTTTTATGTAGGTAGAGATGCCTGCAATTAATTATACTAATTCTATAGATAATCCCCAGACCTAGGAAACATGTATTCAACAGTAGAATTGCTATGACAGTTCCAGAAAGGTTAGTGCAAACTTCTGAATTCATTCTAGGCTTCAACCAGTGTTCTCAGCCTTCAGAGCTCATATAATTGCCTCTTGCTAAATTAGCACTCAACCTGAAACATAAAGAGTATGTTACAAATAATTATTGCCAAGTCAGGTCTCTCCAATTTAGCTCTACTATAACCATCTGCCTATGTATATATTTGTGTGTATACATGTGCTTATCCTTGATATCACGTTTACCCATGGTTTTGATTTAATTAGCTTTATCTTTGAAAAGAATGTGCTGTCTTATCTCTTTAATCTGTCCTGTTGGCAGTTACTAAGCTGCTTTTTAATCTTAAACTCTCATGAGCAACTAAGTCATAGCAACTCCGTGAAGCCTAAAGGAACACTGGCCACAGTACCTCTACAGTCATCCACCAAGTGTCAGTGAGAGACCAGGCATGGGTCCAGAGCCCTGCTGGATGCTACAGTGTATGCCTTGTCCAATGTGCACCATGGAACTTGATACAAAGACACACAGCATTGCCTGCCTGGCCGGATGGATAGCAAGGATACTGAATAGAACAAGGCTCTAGATCTGTCACACCAGAAGGTACCTTTGCCTAAGAGATTCACCTAAGAGATTGCTCACCCAGCACACATTTTCCCATTGGATGCACCATGAATCCTATCATGAGAGAATTTTCCAACACCTTAAAATAACTATAGCACATATCTGCCTTGCTAACAACAGGCTTCAAGAAAGAAACCAGAGCTGGGTGGGTATGCCTGCAATCCTACAAGTTCAGAAACTGAGGCAGGAGGATCATGAACTTGAGAACAGCTTAGGCTACATAGTGATACTCTGTATCAGGAATAAAAAAGAAGGAAACCAATTCACATATGTACAAGGAGGATGTTTGTCACTGCACCACATTAAAAGCAATAAATTGGAAATTGCCAAAATGTGTGTCAGTAGCGAAATGGCTAATAAAGTTCAAAATACTAAATATTAAACTATAATTCAAAGGAATGAGCTAAATAATTTATGTATGCATTGATCCAAATAGCTTATACAAGCACTTTATAGAGAGTACAAAGAGTTTATATAAGTATATATGAGCTGATATATACATATTGACAATGAGCTTAAAAACAAGAACTCACAGCTTACAGCACATTAATGAATCATATGTAACAATATATTATTCTTAGAAACAAACCTGAATGGATCAGAAGGGCACAATCCATATTTGTGTGCTGGTGGTGAGAGGCCGGAAGGATAGAACAATATCTGGTAGATAAACGGACTTGAGCTTGATATGTAATGTGTTATTTCTTTCAATAAAGTAAAGACAAAGCAAATGAAACAAAATGTGAACAGTTGGGATTCCAGATGGTGAGCGTACCGATTTCCATGTTATTGTTCTTTGTGCTTTTCTGTGTTTATTTAAGAGTCTCAAAAGAACTGGAGAGGAAGTTAAACCCCCTTGGTTCTACCCATCAGTCCATCCTTTCTGTCCTTGCCCCTCTTTTGCTTTCTTTTTCTCTTCTTTCTTCCTTTCCTTCCTTCTTTCTTTCTTTCTTTCTTTCTTTCTTTCTTTCTTTCTTTCTTTTCTAAAGGTAGAAGATATGACAGGTCCAGACCTTCCTGTCTACAGGCCTAATTAAGGATTAGACTCAGCTATTTTAATAGAACACAGTATCAATGACAACAGGAAGTTTACTTTACTTACATGAAAAAGAGAACATAAAAGAGATTGGTGTGGAGAAGTCAGCCTATAAATGTCATTCAAGAAACAGTTCTGTCATCCTCTTCACAGGGTCTCCAGCCTCAAGTTTGCTTCTTGGCTCATGGTGGCTGGTGGACAGCAACCTTCACAGCTATATTCTAGACCAGCAGCACCTTCCCTTTCCAGAGTTCACTGGCCAGAATAAGTCCCATGACCCCATAGCAATGAGGGAGCCAGGGACAGAGTATTTCACTGGGATACATTACCCAAACATTTTTCCCTTTCAAGTAAGAGAGAAGATAAAAATATGTAACAGGAGACAACAACTAGCCTTACCAGAACACTGTGCTCGCCTTAACCCCCTCCCTCCATTCCCACAGGCAGTCACTCGTGGAATCAGTACAGATTATAGACCCTCTTGTCCTCATCTCTGTAGTTAAGTAACCACGCTCAAAGCCATTAAAATATTATGTTTTAATTTTAAAGTGTTCCTAAATTCGTCAATCAATGCCTTCTTGTCCTGGTAAAATGCTACTTTGTCTTTATGTATTTGTGTCTTCAAAAGATAGTAGCAACTGTCTATTTGATAATTAGAATTTTTACTGTTCCCTGAAAGCTTTAGCAAACATCTCCTCCTCTGAAGTTCATGCTCACACCAGCCTAGCTTTGGACCCAGCACCTCTCTTTAACCAGCAGCTCCTCCTGCCTGCAGTTTCCCAGCATTGCTGGGCTGCCTGTATGCCTGCCCTTTGAGTCTCTGCCTGGGTGTCTGACATGGGGCTGCCCCCTGCCTAATTACAGTCTTCCAATAAAGATGCTTCTCATCTCCACCTTTGTCATTCTCAGAGCTGAGTCATGCCAGCAAGTTCCCTCCAGACCCTGCCATGCTCTCTAGATTTCAGATCTTGATTGCCTTCGAGATAAGCTTTTCACATACAGTTATTTTTCTCCCAATCAGCAAGCAGCGATTGCTATTCCCATCAGTTCATCCCATACCACCTTCACAATTCTAATCGCGTTCACCATAAAGCTCACCTGTGTCTCCCAATTGTCTATCCAAGGCAAACAACGCCATGAAAAAGACGGACATGCCTGGAATTAAGTCTAGGAAGTTAGATATCAGGAGGATGAATGCCTTCCCCTTACTGGAGGAGGTTTGTCATTGAATGCAGCCTTTGCCAGCCTGTGCTGGGCCTTTTACAGGCTAGACTGAAGTCTCTAATGAGGAATTTCATATGCATGAATTCACAGAGATAAGATCCGTGGGATGCCATGCCTCCTGCTGTCCACCTCTGCTCATGCATTCATTCACTCACTCACATCCTTCATCCCATGCCGCTAAGGATACAGGGATAACTAAACTTGATCCTCTATGACCAGATATCCTAGAATGCAGGCTGCCATCCAGCTAGAAGGGCTTCAACCCGAGCTCTACCGTGTGTGGCTGTGCATAAGTCACCTGCCTTCTCAGAGCCTGTACTCCCTCATCCACAGTGGGAGGACAGCACTTCTCTGCAGACACGATTTAAGAAGGAAAGGGCCAATAGGCACGAAGCGCTTAGCGTGCTACATGTGCAACTGATGGATGCTGGCATCACACCTATCTCCATCATTTCCACAACAGCCTGCACTGGCTTGCACAAATATGCCCATGGGCATAATTCAGGCAGGTAAATTTGTGAAGCTAATTTATGCTGAGTTTTTTTTCAAACTTGGAGAAATGTTTCAAAAACAGAACAAGGAACTGCCACAGAGCCATCTCATAGACCCCCCAACCCTTCATGCTTTGCCACACTTACTCCTTTTCCTTGATACCTATAAGACATCCCCTCACCCCTCAGTATTTCACTGTGTAGCCCCCAAAGAGGGATGTTTTCCCTTGTAACTGTCATGCAGAACTGCATGTCAGTAAGCAGGAAATGATCCAATACTCTCATCCAGTCTGTACAGTCAAGTCCCTCCCTTTGTATAGTGATGGCCCAATCAATGGTGGCTCATTTTCATTTCTGGCCCAGGGATTTGTCCAATAGCACCAGTAGTGATTGTCACCTGGGATTGTTTGACACTCTGCCTCTCTCTGCCTCACGCATGGCACATTGGTAACCTCTGGAAACATCTTCTCTGTCCCAGATAGAAACTGGTACTGGGAGATCTCAGAAACTAGACACTGCCAGCCATGCTACAGTGTACAAGATGCCACCCAGAATTTCCCACCCTAGTGTCTCTCAAGAGCCAAGGCTGAAAGTCCTGAGTTGAATGTGTTTTATTTTTTTATTGTTTTATTTGTGTGAGAGAGGGGCAGCTAGAGAGAAAGAGAGAGAGAATGGGCATGCCAGGGCCTTCAGCAGCTGCAAAAGAACTCAAGACTCATGTGCCACCTTGCGCACCTGGCTTACATGGGTCCTGGGGAATTGAACCTTTGGCTTTGCAGGCAAGCACCTTAACTGCTAAGCCATCTATCCAGCCCAAATTAGTTTTACCCCATTTTCATATAATCACCATCCCTTCCATTTTGCAGACTTACTCAGGTATTCCCTGGCTCTCAGGCCCCTATCATGTTTAAGGAAAGCAGCCCTTCTTTTCTGAAGCTTGACCCTCTGCCTGGTCCATGTGTTGTTTGCTAAGGACCAGAATCAGGCCACACATTCTTAGGCAGGAAAATCACAGGGGTGAATGCTGGTGCATTTTTAGAATGTCTCCTCCAGGCCCACATGAAGCTAACCTTCAATCCTCAGGGATGATGACCTCCCTTACCTGAGTGGATTGATAATTGCAGGGTTCTCCACACCCTAAGCCACCTCCTCCTTTTAGTATTTAGTTCATAGGGAGGTACCCAAATCATCCCCATGCAGACACACTGCTGCCAGCCAGTCTCTGCTCACAGCTCTGGTCCCCCTGCTTACAACTCCTGAGTAGCTGGCACAGTGGGCTTGAAGCTGGCTTCTCATGTCATCGTCTCCTCTGCATATAGAGTTGACATTCTGCTGCACGGAAAGCTTGTCCTTTTCCACCATCTAATTATTTACTTGTTTGTTTTGTTCTTTTTGGCATATAGGTACTTGGGATTCTAGTTTTTCGCACTGGTTTGTTCTGTCACTGTCTTTTTTTGGATGCTGTGCTCAAATTGTGTTATCTTGGTCCAGCAGGAGCCATACTAGAGCTTTTGATAGTTTGTCACTTTTTAAGTTTTATATTTTTTAGCCACTTTATTATTTTCTGGCATAAATGAGATATTCTACATTTATATTGTACTTTTCTTGCCCCAATTTAAAATTCAGTTACTTAACCAAGAATTTGATTGGAGAATGTTGGGTAGAAATCATGATCTGGGTGTTTGGTAAACTTCTGGGGTTACTGCTGGGGTCCTTTCAACTGTAGAGGTGTCAAATATACACACACACGGGCAGGAGAGATGACTCAGTGGTTAAAGAGCTTTCCACACAAGTCTGAAAACTGACATTCAGATGCCCAGCACCCACATAAATGCTGGGTAGACATGGTGACCACCTATAATCCCAGTGCACAGGTACCAGAGACAGGGGACACCCCCCCCCCGATAAGTTGGCTAGCTAGATGAGTGGGTGATCTCTGGACTCAAATGAAAGACTCTACCTCAGTAAGTAAACAGGAATGTTATTGAGGAAGACACCTGGCATCAATCTCTGGCATACACATGCATCCACACACACATATATGCCCACATGCATACATGTATATACATGGCATACACATACATATGCAAAAAAGAATATGCATATAGAGACAGAAAACATATAAATATTTCACACATGTATACAAATAAACATCAATATATATGCATTGATATATAAAAATGTATATACCTATTATAATTTATTAAATCTATTCATTCTATATGTATGTTAAATATCAAACCACAAGTTCAAATCCATTCCTGCAATTCCAACCCAACATCTCAGAGTTATTCCTAGCATTCCCACCTTTCTGCAATCGTGAAAACCCTAGAATGGGACTGGGTTTATCCATCAACTGGGTTGATCAAATCACACAGTGTGACCAACCTCCCAGCCATGCTAGCCCGTTCCACTCTCTACCACTTCTGCACTCCAACTAGCATCACACATCCAAGCTGCTAGCAGACACTGGCCCTCCTCTTCTTCCCTGGAGCCATGCAGCGGGTCCCTACCAGTTGCTCCA
This sequence comes from Orientallactaga sibirica, assembly GCA_036365145.1. NCBI lineage: Eukaryota > Metazoa > Chordata > Mammalia > Rodentia > Dipodidae > Orientallactaga > Orientallactaga sibirica. The sequence continues at coordinate 29,401,381 of JAEOAD010000017.1, read as the reverse complement.
GGCCAATGGGAAAAGGGAACAGCCTGATGCCATCATTGTCTAGACAGAATAATATAGGATTATAGGGGGATTAAGCCACATCAGAGTAAAGAAAAGAGGTTTCCTGCACCAGCAATACCTTGAACCCCAAGGACAAAAAGGCCTTAGCAGGATAAGGCCACAAGGGAGAGGAAGATGTATTTCTCAGGCAGAGGGAACAGCTTGGCTAGAAATATGGGGGGAGAGCTCAGTAAAGGGTGAGACTTGCAGGGAGGAGGAGCAGAGTGCATGGAGAGGGAGAGTGGCAGACAGTACTGGCCAGGTGACAGGCCAGATGGTGAAAGGCTGTGTGTGCCTCAGTTTGGACTAATGATAAAGTCACTCATTCTTCTCTCTCTCTCTCTCTCTCTCTCTCTCTCTCTCTCTCTCTCTCACACACACACACACACACACACACACACACACACGCACAGTTTGGAATACTCTACATTCCTTCCAATGTACCCTCCTGTCATATTCAGCTATTTACATTGACTATATACACATTGCACGAGGCCAGGACTCTGTCATAGCTACCATGGTACATCCAGCTTCTAGGAAAGTGCCTGGCATGTAGTACATGCTCAGTAAGTATTTCAAGGCACTGATGTGTATTTTTATCTTCAGTGCGCTCTTCAAATCCATGCAGCTGGCACACACCAGGCAACTCCCAGTCCAGACAGTCTCCACAGTCCTCATTTGTATGGGAAGTGTAATGGGTCATGAAATTGCATCCGTTAGCATGCAGATGTGTATACATATATTTTGCAAACATTTCACCCAATGAAAATATGAGACCAAAGTACGAGATTCCTGAGCAGCAGCAGTTGGAAGTATTAGCTGAAATTAGAGAGGATCATTGTTTCCATTAAGTAGTGCCAAATTTTGCAGTGCAAGTAACATCTTCATGTTAATTCCAAGAAAGTGTTCGCCTCATTAGGCAGATAAGGCATCCTGTGATTGGGATGTGGAATAACCCCAGTGATAAATGAAGCTCTTATTTTATTACTTCCAAATCACAGTCTCTTCCTTTGCAAAATTGCTTCAAGCCACGTGGCATAGTCACATTTCAGGATACTCAACCATGTTACAATAGCAACCTAGGCCCAACAAAATCTACATCCTCATGAACTCAAGTAATATCCTAGTCATGGGATATTTTCTGTACATCTAGTTCTAACCTCCTTCACCTAGATGCATTGACCCCTAGAGCACAACCTTACAACATATGCTTTCCATGACCACTCAAGACTTGGGAACAAGGCCTGAGGTAACATTGCATGCTTAGCTTGCCCAGCCCAGGAATGAAATAAATTCTCATCTGTGCTTAGTGCAAAGGCCAGGACTAATCACATGGTGTTATCTTGCCTGCAAGGAGATATTAAAATTTAGAGGAGCACATAAGAAGTTCTGGAGAGCTCTGCCCAGCCTCCCAATCCCATCTTTCTGCCTTCCAGTTTGCATGGAGATCAGGAAAGAGAACTGATACACCTAGCATGCCTTCTCTCTAGCTTGGTTCTCCTCCCATATTGAGTGACTCTGGGTGTTTATCAAAGTGTAATTTATCATCAGAGTATAGGGCATGAACCTAACTCTGGGAAGCCCAGGATTCTACACCCTGCATCTGCATTTCCAACTACAAATGTGTGGACAATCACATTAGCTTTCTCCATAGGTTTATCTCATCTGAAAGTGGAGTCAGTGGCAGCACCTACCTCCTGGTATGGTAGGAAGTATTATAAGGAACATGTGAGTGTTGAACAAACACCAGCTAATATTGTGCTTGAAAGGGGAAAATCTGATATCTGGAGAATCCTTCACTATGATGAACATGTCTTAACCTTGAACTGTGGCAATAGCCTCTTGACTGAACCCAACATCAGAACCACCCACATAGACTCAGGATCAGGGGATGGTCCCAAAGGAAGAGGCTCCTTGGGATGCTGGATTTGATGGAGACAGAAACCCTTGGACACTGACCTGAGTTTCTTCTTATGGCTCACGTTGGACTTGATAGTAGCAATTCTTTTGAAATACAAACAACTGTATAGGTTCCTGAGGTATCATGCTACAAGTCCTGTAAGTAAAGCTGGGAAGCAGTAAGGGGACTCTGAGTTCCAACTACCTCCTTATAGTACTCCCAGCAAAGCCCTCCAAGACGACTCTAGGAGCCAGAGTAAGCTAAAGGGAAAGATGGTGCCCTTGCCCTATACACGCATTTTCCTCTGAGTCAGACTTTGTATCTTTATCTAATTTCACAAGAAGTTGCACACTTTAGGATTTCTTGTGCACCTATAACACAAGTAGTTAGAATAAAAACTGTAGTCATGGAGTTATTTTGATTGCTTCAGGTTTGACTCACTTTTGTAATGATGTCAGGGCTGGCTTCGCTGTGGTTCTTGCATCCTTCTCCTTATAACTGTAAGATGGTTGCTTCATCTCTAGTCATCACTCCTGCATTCAAGCTAGAAATAAGGAGAAAATTCATGACTATTCCATCATTTTCATTGCATCTTGAAAACCAAAGATTCCCTTTCACATTATTTCTAAGCCCCTATTCCAAGACACTCGCCTGTATTTCACTGGACAGAAATCTATTATATGACCAAATGCCTGAACCTAAGCAGCTTAAGGGAGGAAGGATTTCTTTTGCCTTGTGGTTGAAGAGGAGTTCATTATGGTGGAGAAGGCATAGTGGTAGGAGCATCTCATGCCTGTGGCAACAGAAGTGTGAAACTGACTGCTCACATCTGTGCAGATTGGGAAGGACGAGGATGTGGGCTGGGAAGACCTTCTCCAAGAAGTACTGACTAGGGCTGGAGAGATGGCTTAGTGGTTAAGGCGCCTGCCTCCTAAGCCTAAGAATCTGGTTCCAATCTCCAGCAGTTCCAATCTCCAGGTCCCATGTTTAGCCAGATGCAATGCCACAAGGGCGCAATGCCGCACTTGCCCACAAGGGAGTGCACGCATCTAGATTTCGTTCACAACAGCTGAGAGACTGCTGGCATGCCCATTCTTTATCTGTCTCCTTCTCCCTCACTGTCCTCTCTATGTCTCTCTCCAAAAATAAATTAATTTAAAAAAATTTTTAAAAAGAAGTAGTGACTGCCTGCACCAAGCCTCAGACCCTACGTATTTACTATTTTCCAATCACTGTAAGTTTAGAAGGCATTCGGTCTCAGTGGCGCTCCATATGGGTATGAGCTCTTGGATGCATTTTATTGATTTGGGCACAGAAGGGAAATTATTCTGTTGAGGACTGTCACCCTGGTCAGATGAAAATCTAAAGTGAGCAGAACAAGTCTCCCCCTTAAACAGTGCTTAGAAATCAAATAAATGAAAACATATAAACGGGTTTCATTAAGAGCTGGGAATTACCTTTCTGTGGGGCTTTGATACGTTACTCTTGCAGACCTCCCAAATGTTAGCTCAGGGCCAGTTTCTGAGTGTGATTGAAAGTGTGCGCCTTGTGGACAGCTCACTGTGTAGAGGGAGGAAGCCAAGGAGGAAGGTTCCCATTTGTGACCACCTCATGATGTCCACCTATCCCTCCAACAGCCCCTGGTACTTCTGCTTTCTCTGCTTTGTGACCCAGGATTATAAAGCACTGTCCAGAAGTCATTTTCTTTATGTTTATTTTCACACAAAGTTTTGAGTTTATAAGTATCCATCATGTTGAGTAGCTTTTTGTTTTATTTTTGCTTACAAGGTCAGCAACATGACTTTTGGTTCACCTTCACCTTGTAGAGACAATGGCGTTAGTTCTCATGACTGGGATGAAAGTACTTCTAAGATGTGACATATTCTCTGAATGCAACCAGGAATCCACTGGATGGCCTTAGGCTGACCCTGGGTGGCCCTGGCTGGCAGGTTGCTTTTATTTGGGCTGGGCAATATTTGCAATGTATTAGTCAATAAAGGGCTTGCTATGCAAGCATGACTACCCGAGTTTGATCTCAGCAGCAACCTAGAGTCAGACACAGTAACGGTGCTGAGGAAGCCAAGACAGGAGGATCCACAGGGATTGCTGGTCAGTCCAGATGACTCAGTCAGCTCCAAGTTCAGTGAGAGACCCTGCTCAAAATATAATGTGGAGAGCTGGGTGTGGTGGAGCACACCTTTAATCCCAGTACTTGGGAGACAGAGGAAGGAGGACCCCCATGAGTTTGAGGCCACCCTGAGACTACATAGTGAATTCTAGGTCAGCCTGGGCCAGAGCGAAACCCTACCTTGAAAAACTAAAATAATAATGATAAAAAATAATAATAATGTGGAGAAACAATTGATAAAGACACTTGTCATTGACCTCTGGCCTCTACATTCACATGCACACATGTGCACCTGCACATACATGTGTGTCCATGCACATATGAACATACTTATGCACACTTTCTCATGGTAATGGGAAGAGTTGAAGCTGCTAGGCAGCCTTGGCATGGGGTGCCCCTGGGCAGGAGCTCAGCAGCAGTTGCCTGCTTGGAACAGTTTTACCACACCCTAGGGCCCCACAGTGTGCCCCTGTCACCCAATCTCTATACAGCTGCTGTTAGACTTTGTGTGGGTGTTTTTGTGTGGGTGTTCCCAGTCCAAGCTGTCTCCTTTTTAGCAGCATCATTAAGGACACAGTAGGCATTTTTGTGGAAATCATGAATTTCCTGTCCCCATTGACCTACAACCTCAACTTTACTCCCTGGGCAGCTGCAGCACCTGGGAGCTGATTAAGAATACAAACCATGGGGCTCAGCCACAGGCCTCCTGCATCAGAGCCTGTGGTCTGTGTAACGAGGTCCCTAGGCAATCCATCTTCACATTAATTAGGAGAAGCAACAGTTCTAGGGCAGTTCCTCAATCTTGGCTGACAGTAGGAATGCCCATGGCACTTGTGAAAACCCACTGCTTCCCAGGCTCACCCCCAAACTGTCGAAAGCCTGCAGAGATCAACCTGAGCAGAGTCTCCACACTTTCCAGGTGAGTCCAGGTCTCAGGGAAGTCAGAAAACTGCTACATGGCTTGGTTCTCCAGCTTTAGCACTTATTTGAACCTCTTAGGCTGCTTTCATCTCTTAATTAGAAAAAAAAATTTACTATTGCAAAACCATCACATGTACATTGTAAGAATTGGGAAAAGTCAGAAAATACAAACAGAAAACACCATAGTCACCTCATCAGAGACTGCCAGTCTCAGTATGATCGGACTAGCTTCCTAGATAGATTGTATGGACTTTTCAACAAAATAAGATAATACCTTGTGGACTATTTTCAAACTTTCTTTCCTTTGTTAAAAATCTACATATTTCTATAAGAATTTTTTTGTTGTTTTCATTTGATCCAAAAATATCCTGTGCCATCGATTGTATTGTCTAAGCCAAGATCCAACCCAGAACCCCACATACCACCCCTTATCACATTTGTAATTCAACACATTCTCATTACACTCCCTCTGTCCATTATAATAATGAACTGTTCAAGTATTGTGCTCATGCTTTTACTTAAGTCCTGCTTTGTGGACCTGTTATCTGATCTGGTCACTTTTTCATGATGTCACTTAGCTTTAAAAAAAAAAAAAACTCAGCAAAGAAGTGTCAGTTAAGTGCTCAGCACTAAATGAGACATATCTATTATGTACTCCACAGCTATAGAAAAAGTGGTAGAAAAAATATTATAGCCAGAAGGATGGGGAGGAGTGCTGTGGAACTCTGTCATCCAAGCATGATATGGCCATTGCATGCATGATCCCACAGTAACTATCTTAACCTTCACAATACCCACACAACATTGAGCCAATCAACTTTCCATCATGGTTAATGGAGGAGGACATGAGACCCCAGTCTTTCCCTAAGGTGTTATTGGCAGTTAACAGTAGCTAAGATAGTGAAAGGCATTTTCTTCAATGGTATAGCTACTGGTAAGATCATATTCTCTGGAAAATAATTCCCAGCCTCATTCAGAAAGCCCTAATAAATTCAGTGGGTAGCAACCACACACAAGGAAAAGGGACACCAAAGTAAAAGAGGGACTAGTTGATAAGAAGGGGTTCTGTGGAAAGGGAACAGGGAAGGGAGTCAAGAAAAAGTAATGGGAGAGGATTATGATCCAAACACTTTATATACATGGATTTAAAAGTCAATGAAAAGACAGATTTATTATTTATTTATTTGCAAGCAGAGAGAGAGACAGAATGAAAGAGGGAACGCACACTACAGGATCTCTTCTCACTGCAGGTGAACTCCAGATGTATGCACCTCTTTATGCATTTAGCTTTACATAGGTACTGGGGATTCAAACCCAGGCCACCAGGCTTTGCAAGCAAGAACCTTTAGCCACTGAGGCATAACTCCAGCCCCCTAAAAAGAGATTTAATACAGATTCTAGGACTCCACTCAAGTGCCAATGAATTAAAGTCTTCAGGGAGGGAGGGGTGCCTAAGAATCTGCATTGTTTGCATTTCCTTATGAGGCAATATGAGTTTAAGAACTGAAAGATGGAGTTGGGGAGATGGTTTTGTAGTTTAATGCACTTGCTACGAAAGCCTGGTGACCACAGTTCAGATCTCCAGGAGCCACATACAACTGGATACAAGTGGCATCCACATCTGTGATCCCAACACACCCATGGCAATGGACATTAGAGTCAGGAGAACCTGAAAGCTCATGGGTCAGCACAAGAGAGACCCTGGTACAAACAAGGTGAAAGACTCCCAAGGTTATCCTCCGATCTGCCACACACATGCCATGGAACATGACCCACACCTACACATGCATATATACAAAAAGAGAGAGAAACAAATGATGCTTTGGCTCTCACTGGAAATGAGTTGAGTTCTAACTCCTTGTGCATCAGGGACCCATAAGGCATACTGACATCAGAGCTTAGAGTCACTGTGTACTGCTCTGACTAACATGGCCCCACTCAGCTCCACGGTTTGTTTAGATTCATTCCATGATAAGGAAAGGAACTCGACTGGAAGGAGCTTCTATCCAAAGCTTGCAGATGGTGCTCTTTCTAGAGATTTAGCTATGCTTAAAATTTCTCCAGTAAAATCCAGTCTCCTTGAGTTCTGGTTTCTGCAAAGAGGCTGTGTCACTCAGTAGGGGTATGAGAAATGTAGAGCAGTCCAGAAAGTCTTCAGAACCTGGATCAGAAGCCAAGCATCTCAGAACCATTCTCCTGCTTTGGTACCTTCATGTGCCTCTGAAAGGATGCAGGAGGAAGCCTGTGGGGGAGGGTCAGATGCCAAGAGCAGCTTCTGTTCATGCCGCAGGGCCAGTGGCCAGTTGCTCAGCAATGAGAACCAAGGGAGCTGAAACCTTGCAAGTCCCAGAATGTATATGCTATACATGACAGAGGTGGACTTTGGCTGATCAAGGCCAGGAGCCCTGCAGAATTATGTCTTAATCTGATTACACCCCGCATCCCCTTGCTATATGAAATATATTTTTGTTTTCCATGAGAAGAACCACTGGGACTTTTCACTTGCCTAAGGGGAACATGTCATGTTGACATGAGATTAAGCAGTGTCATCCCTACTGTACATCTTTGGGCTGTTGCCTCTGAGCCAGGAGTCTTTCCCTCCCTCATCTCTGACAGCTACACAAAGTCAGACTGTCTCCATGAGTCTAACTCCCAAGAAATGGAAAGAACTTGAACTCAGTGCACAGTGTGGGTGGGCCTCTGCTTGGAGTGCCTGTTTTCTAGAAGGTTATATCATCTCACAAAGTTTCTCTCAACAGGAGCTCACCCTCCACCTCATGCCTCCATGGTCTGAGTAAACTTTGTAAAAGGGTAAGTTTGCTCTGACTTCCCTGGAGTGATTCTCACAGCCTGTTCACTGTTGGTCAGCAGCCTGCAAGAGTTCCTTCCATCATCCACAGGGTCCCATGTCCAAGAGCATCATCACTCTTATGCATAGGCACCCACTCCTTTTCTTCTTGAGGGGGGTGCTTCCTCATCTCAAAATTTCCAGATACCAAATCCAAACCAAGAAACGATGGGCCCCACTCTCTTGACAGTCTCCATCCCTGTCACAGCCCACGATGTTCTTCTTAAACTAAAATTGCAGTCAGGAGCAAGAGTGAAGCTGGGACCAGAGTGCTTTGGCATCCTCAGTCCAGAGGGCTTCCACTCTGATAGGTACCCAGTTTCTGGGACACATCCTTTGGTAGTTTGAATAGGTGACCCCCATATATTCAGTGTTTTATTACTTTGTAGTTTGGATCTGCAGCCTCCTGGCTGGAGGAGGTGTCACGGGGAGGATCTTAAGGTGTGGTAGTAGGTTTGAAATTCTAATCTAAAGATATGCAGACTGCCTAGTTCCACCTAGAGTTCCTGAAGTGTGCTATGTGGCCTTTTGCTTTTGGCTTGTTGCTTCTCTCTCTCTGCTTGGAGCTGTAAAAGCAGGGGTAGCTTCTTCTGCCATTATGGAACTTCCCTGGATCTGTAAGCTTCAATAAATGCCCCATCCTCCATAACTGTGCCTGGTTTGGAAGTTCATCTCAGTGAACCTCAAGCTGTCTGCTACACATCCCAACCAAGCTGTCCAGATAACCAGCTTCCTTCTCTTATATCAACAAAACCAGGATAGAAGTGTGTCCTAGATCTGCCTGTGTAAAAAAATGCTTCCTCCCACACCCACAGCCTCAGGTTTCCATCACAAGGCTGTATGTGCTACCTGGTGGGCTCCTCAAATTGTTAGATAGTGGGTGTTTTTCTTTCTGCTAGGAGTAGCTGAGACAAGAGAGAGGATGGTGTCAAACCAAGGCGAAGTCGGCTTGCCCTCACCTGCCCTTGCTTGACAGAACCTGCCAGCAGCTTGGCTCTTAACAAGCCAGCTTCCTGTACTTGAGCTCACTCTTCTCAGCTCTTTGGTTTTCATTCATAACCCTACAACACATAGAACCTACTGGTGGGTCTGGGTGTGAGGATCAAACCCACTCTGGCCAGAGAGGGCTTTGCTTATATCAGCTATCCTGGCACACCAGTGTGGAGTCTATTTTATATTTGCAATTGTGGTTTGAATGTAAAATGTTTCCCATAGGCTCATATGTTTGAACACTTGGTCCTCAGTCAGTGGCACTGTCTGGGAAGGTTGTGGACCTTGAGTAGGTAACACTTTTCTGGATGAAGTGGGTCACTGGGGGTGGCCCTTGAGGATTGATATTGCAGCCTCCTGTGTTGTTTACTCTCTGTTTCCTGGTGTATATACACTGTGACCAGTGGCCTTCTTCACCATGCTGGGCTGTGGGCTGTATCCCCTCAAACTGTAAGGCAGAATAAACCCTTTCCTTCCTTAAAACAGGTATTTTGTTACAGCAACTATGAAAATAACTAATACATTCGTCTAAATGACACCCAGCCAGGCCACCGGGGCAGTGATTTTCTATAACCAGAGGGGAGTCTGAACCCAGAAAAAAGTAGCCCACTCTGTGGACAGGACCATGTTTGATATGTGTGGAGTGCCTGCTGCTCAACAAGGAATTTGGGGTTTGCGTGTGAGCTTGATTCCTTCAGGACAGAGACTTCCAGAATTATAGACAGGGCTTGTTTTTGCCACAAAAAGAATTCCCAACAAAGACAGTTACAATGCAAGGCGCATGACCCTTTGCTGACATCAAAAGATACCTGGCATCCGCTGCCACCCAATTATTGTGTCAATAGTGAAACATCCGCATGCATTTTTCAAACCCACCTGCCGCCATGTCATCTTGGAGTGACTTCAGCAGCCTGAATTAGCATTCTGGCCACACTGCAAGCCAGAAACCTCCCACATCCCAGCTTCGTCATCCAAAGGATGGGTGCATGGAGGAACATGAATAACGGGTTCAATCTCTAAAGAGCCCATATGTGGGGCCTACCAAGTTATAAGGAATAAGTGACTGCTGGCTATTATTTATAATTTATATTATACATTATTTATGATTGCCCTTCAAATGACCGTAAGTGCTTAAAAGCAATGAGCTAAGATTCTGAGTGCCATTTCATGGATTTTAGAGAGCTAAATTAGATTCTAGAAGTACCATGACGATGGCTCCCCTGATGGAGTACCAAAGAGCTGTGCCTCGCAGAGTCTCAGCAAGAACATTATAGGAGTCTCACCCTTTCCTGCCTGCGTGCTAGGCAGGGCTCCGTGCTTCTCAGTGAACAGTGCTCCAGGTCCTCATGGGGACCGTAGCTGCCCAGACGGAGCCCTCAGCAGCAATAGCAACCACAAAAAGATGACGACTCCCATCTGGTTCGGACAGAATCAGCACAGGTGGAGAATAACACTGAAAGAGCTTGTGCAATAACACTAGATTATGTGGTGCCATGTTTAAAGTATGTAGCAAATAGACAAAGGGAAATATTAAAGATGGGCTGGACTGGACCCAGCTCCCAAGAGAAAGGGATCCAAGGCTGAACCTTGAGGGTGCCAAGAATCTGAGTCAGCAGCAGGGGTGGAAGAGAGAATGAGAATATCTGGAGGGGCTGAGGTGGGGTAGATGGAGGGCCCATGGTTGGCCACCCAAGCATGGGAGTGCAGGCTTGCTGGAGGTCCATTCCAGAACCATAGAAATTTCCCTGCCAGAAAATAAATAAATACTACTTAAAGCAAAATCATGATCTCCAATAACCATGCAGATTGTCTCTAGAGATACACGTGTCTCCATGTTCCCTGAAACCATGTCCCCCAGAGCTGAAGCTGAACTAACACAAGCGCCCATGGAAACACCTCTCTGGGTGGGAAGAAGCACTGGGCTCCACACTAATTGCTGTGCCATAGTCAAGGAAACATTGTCACAGGAACAGAGTTCTCCAAGGAATAAGCTCTGGGAACATGGTTCTCATCTTCCAAGAGGGGCTGTGCAGCCTCTGCTGAGGGACTTTTCTGAGAACATGTGCTTGCTGGCGATGATGGATAACTGGGCTCAAGAGTGAGCCAGGTGGTCCTCTTTCTAGAGAAAGCTTAACAAACAAACAAGCAAACAAACAAAAATAGTCCAGAATTCCTGCCAGAGCCCAGGCACTCAAAAACAAAGTTCATTTTCACTGGCAGGCTACATCTTCTAGGAACCAGACTAGTGGTGAGTTCAAGAGTCCCTAGCCCTAAGTCATATGCAGAGGGGACACAAGCTCATATATGATTGTGGTACTGTTTGCTAAAGTCAGGGAACAGAGCTAAGTCTGCACATGCATGCACACATTCATTCATTCATTCATTCATTCATTCGACTAGCGCAGGTACACTAGAGGGGGAGGAGGTGAATGAGAACATGGAGTTTCACAGGCAAGAACTGTAGAGCAAAAGAAATATTCAAACAAGGAGGCCAGCACCCGGGTGACTGGCAGCAATGAAATTTCCCATAGAGTTGAAGGCTTGTCTGAGAAAATTACATTTGAGCCTAGCCTGCAAGGAGTGAGCGAGGAAACCGCTAGGTTACTGGATGGAGAGCATCCCAAACAGAGTGGAGCAGCACGTGTCAAGGTCAGGGACAGAGCTGGTATATCGGGCCGATGGTAAGGGGTGATTATGGATGGAGTAGTGAGACAGGGGAAAGGCAGGAGGTCAATTTGGAGAAAGGAGGGGACACTTATCATATCCAACTGTCTAGGCATCCAAAGAAGCCAAGGTGCTATTCTCCAGGAAAGATAAGCCTCAAAGATCCTAAGATGAAGAGTTTTGTAAATTGAACTGGCTTTGATGATGTGTCTCTGACCCATGTCTGGAAAGTTCTGAGGTAGATGAGAACAAGAACCAGGTGGCCCAGACAGCCACACAGGTGCATTCTCAGAGTCAGGACCTGTGTGGGTTTGGAAGAAGGGCTAGAAAACTTGCTGGTGGGTGGTGTCAGAGAAATAAACAGGGTAAAGTCAAGTTCTCCATGGAGTTTCTGTTTGGCCATGGCCACCTTCATATCCCAGCAGTTATATCTAGGAAGAGGGTCTGATGGCTGAAAGTGACCTTCTTCCCATAGCAATTATGGAAGGCTTGAGCTCCTGGATGTGCATGGGATGGAAGATTCTGCCTAGTATTTTCACATGCAAGGGGACAGAGGGCCTTTGCCAAGCTCTTCTTCAGTCCCGTGACTGGTCAAAGAAGGCAGAACACAAGACACATGTGAGGAGCTGTAGCTGCTCCAGGAGTGGGTACCCGCAGGGTGGGTGTCGCTTTTGCTTGGCTTTGGGGACTTGTTTCTCCCTGAGCATCAGTTTATAGGTCTGTGTAGTGGGACTCCATCCCAGGCCTCAGAGGACTGTTGGGAGGAAGGTCAGTGCATGTCACTGGCCCTGCATGGGGCATGTCATTAGTACTATCAAGTAAGCAAAACTGTTACTGAGCTGGCTCTGCCAGTGGCTGCTGACCCTGTCATAACAAAGGGATTTTGGAGGAAGTATGAGTCTCTCTGGATCCTGTACTACTTGACTTCCTGTCTGTAAAACTTTCGCTTTTGTTTTTCAGTCCTGACATCCTTACCTGAATCACGACAGTGTCTGATTTTGTGTCTACTGGTCAAAAGGTCTGTGACATGGCAGCACTCTGAATCCCCTCCCCGCCCCAACAAGTCAGCCTTCAACCCACTTGATAAGGCTTGTCGAGTCATCAACCACCCTTTAATGTAGCCACTCTCATTGCCCCATGTTATAGTTGAGTAAACTGAGGCTGAGACGTTAGGAACTTGCTCATGGTCACACTGCTCTCTTGTGATGGTATCAGGTCTGCAACCTGGCAGCTTTGTTCCTAAAATCCTAGTACCATGACTTGTGATTGTCATGTGTCCCTATATGCTCAACCTTGCTCTGGGTAATAAGGCTAGACCTCCCTTCCCAGGCAGCCCAAGGTTTTTGACGGTAACAGTGACATACTGGTCACTTTTGTTTAGAAGGACTGCTGTGATAGCCCCTCTATCTGAATTGAAACCCATCAAGAAGTCCAGCCCTGGGATGGAAAGCTGGGCATGTCTCCTTGGCAGCCGAAGTCAGCATACCCTCCCTTTCTCTTACTGCATCTCCATACTCTCAAGGCACCCCCGAGGCTGTCGTTTGAAATATCTCTGGAAAGTGTGGCCACAAGTGAAAGTCCTCTGCTCAGATGCAACTTTTAGAAGGTCTAGCTGTTCTTGATGTGTAAATGAATCTGTAAGGATGAGGTGGGGTGAGCAGGATGCATTATTCATAGAAAACCCCATCCTAAGCTTTAGAAATGAGATTTAATGCCACCCCAGAGCTTCAGGGGGAATTCAGCTCAAGATACACTTGTAGCTTGAGGAGTTGCTTACTTGAAAAGTTCTAAGAGCATTTTGAAGGCATTGGGTGTGTGCAAAGCTGGTGATAGAATTGTTTATATTGTGTCTACTTGTAATTCTCGAATGAGTTGGCACTGTTCTAAATGGTAATAACCCACTCTTATGGCTGTTGGTACTGCAGTACCTGTCAGGATGTCCTAGCCATCGTCAAAGCAAAGAAATATTTCTGATAAATGAGAAAGTTCCAGTGGGCCCACCTGGAGCAATTCATATACCTACCTGGAGACTCTGGTCTTGCCCTGGGTGTTCAGTGCTTGCACCTAGTCTATGTCCAGGTCCTAGAGGAAAAATGCCCATGTGCTTAGTCAGGAACAAGTGGAGCCATTTGTTCAATTACTCTAGACCTGGTTCTCAACCTTGACCATGCACCAGCATCCCCAGGAGGGCTCGCTACCTTCCTGATTGCTGGGCTCATGACCAAGTTTTTACTCAGCAGGTATATTAATTTTCTAGGGCTGCCATAACAAATCACCATGAGGTAGCTACTTTAAACAGCAGAAATTGATTCTTTAACAGTTATGAATGCTGTAAATCTAAACCCAAGATGTTGGCAAGGCCATGTTGCCTACAAAGGTATGAGGGAAGGCTCCTTCCTGCCTCTCTCATCTCTTGACTTGTGGCTGAATCCCTTCCACCTGTAGGCTGTCTTCACAGGGTCTCTCCTCCTCAAGTCTCCCTGATCCATTTCTTTAAAAAAGGACATCTGCACTGAATTTCAGGTCTATTGGGTTTATCCAAGGTGGCCTCATCTGTAGATCCTTAATTTAATCACATCTGATGAAGATCCTTTTCCTGAAGCAGGTCACATTGACAGGTCCCAGGAATTAGAGCATGAACACATCTTTTAGGACGCCCTTTCAATCCACTATAGCAGATCTGTCATTTGGGGCCTAGGTGTCTGCATTTTTGCCTTTCTAACATGGTCACAATTAATGCTAAAAGTTTCTGTGAGGTTGGAATGGGAGGGCTTGGACTGCTGCTCTGAAGAGAGAGAAAGAGCACAATGCTTTCTGTGAAATAGCACCTTTTCAACAGAGTTCTTAAAATAGATTTTATCTCATGAGATTGATTTATGGTATCCATTAAGCTAGATGCATAGCTATACTGCTGGAATTAATTTTGAAGTTACTAACTCTTAATTATTTGAAGAAGCCAGGACAAAGAAATGTTAGGGGCAATTTGGAAATAGTCTTTATATTCAATCTACAATGGGTGCTGCTTAAAACAATGGCTTTTCATATCTTCATATAAATAATGCAGCTAATATCTGAAGCTTAAATCTGCAAGAATACTTCGTTCTCTCAGAAAGATACAAAGCCCACCAGACTGCAAGATTGTGACTCTTCATTGTTGTGGCATTCTTGAATACATGACATGCTCCTAAGGATGTTTCAGTGAATTCTGGATTCAGGTCTGACTCGGCTTTTCTGTCCTATGAGAAGTTGGGTCTTCATTGTCTTGTCTAAACAGTGTGTGTGATAATGTTTTGTCCTAATAATTAGCAGGCTTATTATGATGATCAATTAAGAGCACTCTATAAGCTGTCAAGTGTTTTGAAATACTGTAGTTCTCTAATGACGAGATTATAAACAAATATAAATGAAGTTACCTCATGGAAGTTTAGGTTCTAAAGATACTTCCTAAGAAAAAGCTGACTCTAAAATGTGTTCCAGGGCTATAGAAATGGCTTAGCAGTTAAGGTGCTTGCCTATGAAGCCTAAGGACCCAGGTTCGATTCTTCAGTACCCATGTAAGTCAGATACACAGGTGGTGCACATATCTGGAATTCATTTGCAGTGGCTGGAAGCCCTGGTGCACCCATCTCTCTCTCTCTCTCTCTCTCTCTCTCTCTCTCTCTCTCTCATAAATAAATAAATAAAATATGTTTCCATTCTGCAGTTGCTTTAAGTTTCTCCCCTGCAAAAGACCAGGTTGCCTTTTTCAGAAGACCGCAGACTTTCATCGCACACCATCCTGTTCGATGTGGCCTTGATACATCTTTTACTAAGTCAAGAGGGTTATGTGTCATCTGAATTAAGGTCTTGCACCCAATACAATGAAGCTGTGTATAAACGGTACTGAGTTACTTCTCAGTCAAGGTCATAAAGGGTCAAAGTGACCACATTATGATGAAGCTCAGATCAACCCACACTAGACTCTGAGTTCCAAGGGAGCCAGAGCCCTCAAAACTCATGATCTCTCCTACACTGAGGAAAATTCCTGACACCTAGTAGGCATTTAAACAGCCAGTATGAAAAAAAAAAAAAAATATGGGGATTGTGCCCAGTTTATTTTAAATCATTCGCAAGTTTAAGTAAAGCATGTAAATAGAATGTCCTATAAACAAATGTAAGAGGGAAAAAGTGAGATGATACTCTGCCTTATTAATTTTCTAGAATTGCATGGTGCCTAATGTTTAATTCAGTTTTCTCATCTGGCCCTTTATAAGACTTCCTTATGATACTGCAAGAAGTCAGATGGGAAGGAGCATTTTGGGGTCTGAAAAATTTGAGAGGTTTTCTATGGAAAGAATTTAACAGATGTTTTTGAAAAGTTAGAGGGAACTCTAACTCTTGGAACTCTTTGGCCACAAAAGAAATGACTTTCAAAGGAGTCAGTCCACAGATGTCTGCATGGAACCTCTTTATTCTCAGTGCAAATTCATTCACAGTGAACACAGCCTTTGGAGAGCAAGTGTTTGCTTCTGTGGCATTCAGATGCAGAGTCTGTCTGCTTCTCTAGGCAGGCTCCTCATTACTTGAACATCTAAGCAATCTATGGGTTGGGAGGTTACCAGATGACCAGATCTAGAGTACAGCCATTGTGTCTGCTGGGAAAGGTCTCCTATAGGCTCTGTGATGGATTCTACATAGATGGAGCCTCCTCAACTAACACAGCCTGGCAGCCCTGGGTCTCTGTGTGCAAGATATGCAAATCATCCCATACCTGTGTGTCACTCAACCTTTGATATTTTTCCATGCAGAGATATCCCCAAACACAGGATGAAATATGGGCACAGTTACAATAGTAAATGTATTCAAATATGAATTTGGCCCCATAAGTCCATAATCCATCTATTTGGACCGCTTGCTGTCCTTATTGTTTATAATGCTTACACCTTCACTAGCAATTCTCTCTCTCTCTCCTAAAGCCTGCTGATGTTATCCAAAGCATTGATCTTGTATGCCCATCTATTATATCATTGCTAAAAGTAGTGGTGAGAGCAATGGCTGGCATTTCTGAACATGCCCTTCATGTCATACATTATAGTAAGTCCTTTGCACAAATGATAGAATTTAATTTTCACCAACCCCACCATGAAAAGTATATGCTAGTAATATTTGCATCTTACTGATTTAAAAGCAAAATAAAATGAAAACCGAAACCAAAAGAGGTGTAGAGAAATTCAGCAATTTTATCAAGGACATAAGTAGCAGGGCTACAATTTGAAGCAAGTCTGACTCCAGAGCTCAGGCTTGAGTACAAATCCTGGCAGCGCAATGGTCACCAAAGACATGACTTTATAAAAATGGGGGAAATGGTTTCTAAAAGTTGAAGTTGCAATTTTTTTGTTGTTGTTGTGTGTTTCTTCATAGCAAACATGGGTGTTGTGGTTAAAATTTTAGAACATTTAGGAAACAACAGGTGGCTTTGGACTATGGTGGCATAATAAAGCCATTCATTAATATTATTGCTACTACCATTCACGAAGCTGAGCCATCTGGCTCCCAGAGCACCACCCGTGAACCATATATACCTTTACAGACAGCCTTACCTTCATGCCTTATACAAGTTCATTATCCTTCCCAATTAGCCCTGTGTATAGAAAAGAACAGAGTGGTCTGTCCTGGCATGAATTCCCCCCAGTGTGCTACCCTTGTACCACAAAGGGGTGACAGACAATCCACCAGAATTTATCAGCCAAACCACATTTATCAATCCTCATAATTATTACATGCTGATTCCTTAGGCTAAAGAGAAAACACACATCTATGGCCTTCTCCTCATCACTTAACCCAGCAACACTGCTGAAAGCATGGTGCTTTGGCAAGATTGATGGGTGGAGAACCCTGGTAAACTACATATGGATAGAATAGCAAAGGATCTGCCGCACATGTCATAGGGAATAACACAAGGCAAGTGTGAGCCATGTGCCTGATAAATCAAAAGTTACATCTATTATCCTTAGTTATAAGCAATTAGGTTCTCAGTCTTCTTGGATTTAATGGGATTTCCCAGTGAGGTTGTTGGAATGTAAAACAGCCCCCTATATGCTCATTTGTTTATGATTAAGCCTCATACTCAATCCTTAGATGGTGTCGCCTTTGGGAGGTAGAGCCTTGCTAGACGTAGTGTGTCCCTGGGGACAGTCCTTGAGGTGTATTAGTGCAGCCCCACTGGCTGTGTACTTTGTGCTGATGCAGCAGGATGTGATGCAGCCTTTGCTCTGCTCTGCTTTCCTTTCCATGATGAAAGATCCCCCCAAGACTGTAAGCCAAAATAAACTCGCTCCTCCCATCAGCTGATTTTGCTCAGGTATTTTGTCCCAACAACAAGAAGGTAACTGATACATGTAGTTTATGTGTAGTTTGTACTTGTGTGTGTGTATTTTGCATTTATGTATTTTTGTTTCCTTCCAATTCCCTTTAAACACATAAAATAACTCCTTGTTTTGTTTCCAAAATTTTAAGCTTAATTTGTGAACTCACTTTGCTGACTCCCATTCTAATTTGCCCTTCAGACATTCTTAAAGCATAACTGGGCTCTCTCTGCCTCCTGATTTATGATGTGATATTTAGCATCTTCAGCTGCCTCAGGAACCCAAAGGGCAGATTGGTTGCCTAGTAACCACATAAACACAACAGCTAGCAATGTAGGTTAGTCTCATTTTGTTATAAAAGGCTAATGTGTCTATGAGAATGAAAAGCCAAGGTATGCTATATGAGATTGCTGCTGTGGAGACAAATGGCTTCTTCAAGACAGATTAGCCAGCAGCCATTGTGTTGGCTACCCCATGGCTCACTGTGACTCATCATTTTTCAGAGTAGAAGCCTCAATCTAGGAGTCCTTGGACTGGGAGAAAAGAGAGGATATGTTTGGTTTGCCCAGTAGGCTTTAGAGAGGACATGAATTCAGATGCTTTGGAGGGAGTGCTTCTCAGACATTTTCCACATTCCTGCTTAGTGAAAAGCAGCTCAGTGCCCTATTCCTTTGCTGAAATGAGAAGCTTGCACATGCCTGCTTCATGAAGATCAGCAGCTCAATGACCCAGTCCTTTGCTGAAATGATATCTGTGAATAATAATATTATTATCTACACATGCAATTTGAAAAAAACACTCAAGATTATGCCATGACTTTTGTGTAAATGAGGAAAAAAAGAGAAGTTATTCATAATAAGATAATATGTATATTAAAATGTAAGTGTTTCAGCCTAAACACACTGGAAGATATAATGAGGCAGTCAGATATTTGTATCTATTTATAATGAATGTCTTTGGAGGTAAGAGAAATAAGATAACTCAGAAACAATTCTTTAGAATAAATACTGAGTCGGAAATGCAAGGTTTCAAATGAACAAATGGATACACTGAATATATTCAGTATAGATTAGAATTATACAAGGAATCTTTTTTAAATTTATTTTTTATTTTATTTTTTATTGACAACTTCTATACTTACATACAAAAAACATTTGATATTTACCTCCCCTGCCCCCATTCCCTTTTGAACTCCAATCTCTGTCGTATCCCCTCCCTCTCTCCATTAGTCTCTCTTTTAATTTGATGTCATCATCTTTTTCTTCTATTATGAGGATCTTGCGAAGGTATTACTAGGCACTGCAAGGTCATGGATATCTAGGCCAATTTCTGTCTGGGCAGTTGCATTGTAAGAGGTCATACCCTTCCTTTGGTTCTTCCATTTTATCCACCCCCTCTTCCGCAATGGTCCCTGAGCCTTGGAAGGTGTGATAGAGGTGTTTCAGTGCTGGGCACTCCTCCATCCCTTCTTCTCAGCACTATGTTGCCTTTTGGGTCATCCCAGTGGTCATCACCATCTGAAAAAGAAGCTTCTCTAACCAGAAGTGAGAGTGGCATTAATATGTGAATATGAACATTAAGGGTAGTGCTTTCAAGGTAGCTTAGTGGGAATAATATATACAGAGTCAGCATCTTGGCTCAAAGAAATATACAAAATGCTTGTTATTTCTATGAATCCTTGAAGAGACTCTGAGAATTGAACATGAGTGGGCTCTTTCTTCATTGAAGGGATTGTCCACCAGCTGTAGAGGTCTTACCATCACTGGCTGTGCCTACAGTAAGCCAACAGAATCCCCCAGTGATTGTAGCAACCAAAAACTACCCCATAAATTTCCCACCTTCTCATCCTGGTGTTCCATGCTGCTCTGTCCTCTGTCCTCCCTGACAGACCTTACATTTCACTTCTTCTGTGACCATGAGACATTGAATCCAGGACACCCCCAAATGGCATTCATAGATGTTCAATGGGATGTTTGCAGAGAACCTAGAATCTAGACACATATCACATACATCAAATCATCTCTAGAATGCTTACTGTACCTAATAAAATTAAAATGTTATAAAAATAGTTATTGAACTGTGTTGTTTAGGGATTGATGGTGAGAAAAATCTGTCCATGTTCAATGCATATGTTACTATTATTCCAAGTACTCCCAGCAGGAATACAGAGACTGTGGATGCAGGGCCAACCACACAGTGAGAAGTTCCTCCTCTGTGCCTCAACCTTTCTAGGCACCTTCCCCTGGCAGACACTGGGCATGGTGCATCTTCATAGGTTTGTTCAGAAACATTCACATCCATTCTATGGCTATGCTACTGGAATGAAGCTGCCCTGCAGCTGTTTCTGCAACTGCCTCCTTCCCACCTGGACCTCTTAGATGCTGTGTGTGGCTCCTCCTCCTTCTCTATAACATTTTATGGATGGACCATAATTCTTTAGAAATATTTGTGAGATTGGACTTTTTGTAATACAAAAAATGTCCAAAATAGAAAGCAACATAGCACATAACTTCAGGATCCAGATAAGGAAGTAAATTTCTTTTTTCTTTTAGTGAAATAAAAGTAATAGATGCTGGAGGTAAAACTGAAGACAGGGCAGCAGTGTGGCTGTGATAGCACAATATGAACAGGCAGTCTCTCTTCTGCTTCTGACATCCCTCTCTCCCAGAACTCTCTTCCAGCAGTCACAGGAAACTAATAGCTTCGCATATATTTATTTTTATTTGCATAAGGACCATGTGTTATGTGCACTTGAGTATTGTTTTAGGAACAATATCTTGCTGCCTAATTTTTCACGGGCATGTGCCTTTCTCCTGCATTAGGTTCATATGCACCTTGGAGGCAGAGACTATACTTGGTACCACATCACACACCTCCTAGCTCCTCTGTAAACAGGAAGAGGTATGGGAGCTTAGTTCACTGACCACAGTTAATGTGGGATGCGGACACTTCCAGTACTCTCTGCCACAGGCCGTCAGCCTCCAGGGAGCTGGGCTGCAGCTCTGATGGGCATACCCGCCCTCTATTACAGCATCTTCCCACATTACACCTGTAGCTTCTCCAGGCTTTTCCAATATGAAGGAGTTGCTGTCAATACATAGCCCAGAGTCAAGGAAATTCATGGTCCATGAGGGAGACAGCTTGCAGGCAGCAGGAAAAGAATCCATAGATATTCAGAGATCCTGAATAATGGCTCCAGTCTACGGAAAGACAACTTCTTAAGTTCACTTTTTGCAGTTCCTCACAGGTCCCCAGTACAATATAGATACAGTGATACACATTGGTATCCAGCTCAAGTACATACCTGTATTAGACACTGCGGTTTTCTCCTTGTTACCCTCTTTTCTCTTTCACACCTGTTAACTGAACCCATGTCCAAAGTCCTTATCAGAGAATCTATCCTAAGGGTGCCCAAATTAATATGGAGCCCAAGCCTGACTCTTTCTACCTTAGAATGTTTAATGCATCACTCTCTGTTGTGATTTCAGTGTGAAATACTTACTGCCCACTAGAGGCCCATGTGTTTAAATACTTTTTCCCTTACTGATAGGTTGTGAAACTTTTTGGACATGGGACTGGCAAATGTAGGATCATAGAGTTACAGCAAGTCAGATTTCAGGTCCTTGGTCTATACTGCCTGACTGCTACTTGAAGTAGCCAGCTACCTCGCTTTCCCACCGCCATAAGCCGTTTGCTCCACCATGCCTTCCCCACCATGATGGACTGTGTCTTCTCCAACTGTGAACCAAAACAAGCCCTTCCTCTCTTAAACTCCTTCCTGATCACAGCAATAAGAAAAGTTACTAACATGCATTGACAAACCTGAATTTTCATATCTCCAAATGCAGATAGCAAAATCTGCCTGAAGGGATGGTGGGAAGTTGTAAAGCATTCGTATGGGTGAGGTGTTCGGCACATTGTTCACAGGCATTGCTAAAACAATTCTATATATCATACTGCACAGTAGTCTAGGTAGCAGTGATTGCTTTATAAAAAGTAACTTAATGAAATGCATGTCACAGGCCTGCTGAAAGATTGCTTCATTTTCTAAAATGGGCCTTGGCCTTTGAGAGAGTTTTTATTCTCTCTGCCATGCTCATTCAAAAGATAATGTAGAACACCTACTGTGTGCAAGATAGCTGCCTAGAGGACAGGAGTACTGTGGTGCCCAAAGGAGACAAAATCCATGACTTTTTGGTGCTCAAATTCAAGGAGATATGTCCAGCAGGTGGTATTTGCACCCTGAAAGTCATGGTAAAGAAAACACAGTTGTTGCCTCTAGAAACATGATCTTCCTTTTTCCTATGTATTCAAAAAATATGCGTATCAGTTACTGTACTCATTGCTTTGACCCAATACCTGATAAGAAGTAAATAAAGGGAGGAAAGGCTTTATTTTAGCTTACAGTTTCAAGGGGATACGTTGCTTCATAGTGGGAAAGGCAGGCCTGTCATGAAGCAGAGCTGGCCACATCAGAGCCAGGGTCAGGAAGCAGAGTATAGATAGGAAGAGGGGTCAGGCTATAAAACTTCAAAGCTAGGACTGAGGAGATGGATCAGTGGAGAAAGAGATTGCCACATAACTCTGAGTATCTGTGTTTGGATGCCTGGACCCCATGAAAAAGCCAGAAGCTATGCTGGACTTCTATAGTCCCATTGGACCTACAGCGAGAAGGAAAATGAAGACGAGAATTTCCCAGCAGTTTGTAAATGGAGAAATTAACAATTTAGGAGGTAGAAGGCATGGACTGACCCAAAAATTGTCCTCTTGACCGGCACACATGTAACATGACATGCATGCCTGCCGTAATACACACAAACACAACAAATAAATAAATAAACACAACTCAAGTCATTTCCCCAGTCACCCACTTCTTCCAGTAAGGTGCCACCTCCTAAAAGTTCCACAGCCTTCATAAACAGTTGGAGACCAACTATTCAAACGCATGAGGCTATGGAGTACATTTCACATTCAAACCACAACATGCAACTGTAAACACACTTTGTGAGCTTATTTATTTTAGCTATGATTTTAGGTACCTACTATATGCCAGGCAATGGGTCTGGGGTCTTCCTTATGAAAAGATATATATAAGTGGATCCTGAACTTAAGAATATGCACAGGCTGCTAAACTAGGTCAAAAGAAAAGTCAGGCCCACTATTCTTTGCTAGCTTGCTGTGAATAACTCAGGATAAAAAGAAGAAAAAGAAAAAAAGAAAACCTCTTTCTAATGACTGGTTCTACTACAAATAAAAGTAGTGATTCATTAATCTCCTTAGCCTTATAATTGCAAATTGAGTTTTCTCTAGAATTTACCTAAAGGAGGTAGGTGCCCATTAAACAGTTCAGGGGAGTTTTATTTAAGCTGCAAATAAAATTAGTTTACTCATTTTTAATTTAATTCCCAGGAGGCATTTTGGAAGCCTTCCCTTCTCATTTGACCTAAAACCATTTTTAAAAATTATTGTTCTCCTAAACCGGAGCTCTTTCCAGCATGGCGCATTAGAAGTCTTAAAACTCATCCATTTTCTTTCTTTTTTTTTTTTTTTGTAATTGACTTACAAATGCATAATTGACTCACAAATGCATAATTGACTATGCGTGGCATTTTAAAAGGGCAAAGTTTCCATTTGCTTCTTGATTTCTTTGGGGGGGTTGCTTTTCTGAGCCCATTTCCAACAACATTCTGGTTGCCCTGCTGGCATCTTAATGCAGGGTGCCTCTCTTCCCCATGGCAATGACACCAGAAGATTTGGCCGAGTCAAGGGCAGTCTTCAGAGTCCTCATTTGCAACTAAACATAGACCTGGTCTCCTCATGAGCCAACATCTCTAGTGATTCACAGGACTGCAGTTGCATCCCTCAGGTCATCCTTAAACAATCGCCTTAATAGCAATGTTACTGTGTAGGTGACATTGGCAAGAAGCGCCCTATGTCCACAGACACATGTCCACATAAACCATCTACTTTGGTATTTTTGGTGGCAACATAGTAGATGTCATTTGGAAAATGGCCCAGGAGAAACTTTACTTAAAGCAGCATATAGTGGCTACATACCTTGGCCTGTCTGGACATAAACATAGATATCCCCACCAATTGTAAAGAGGGGTCATGCAATGCAAAGAGAACAAGGGGCTTGGAAAGCAGGGAGGAATGTGAAATTGAGGCCACAGTGAGGAAATGCCAGGGCTTCTTGCCAACAAAGGTACCTCTTCTTAGAGGAAAAAAAAACTTGATTGATATGTGTTTGTCAGTGACAGGGAAGCGAAAAGTGTCTTACTGTTAACTTCCACCTGACACCCAACTAAGACAAGAATGCCAGTAGAACTTAGTTTGTTTGAGGGGAAGCACAAATGCCAATAGGAAAGTAAGGGAAGGAGGAGATTAAAGACAAGCCAGAGATCAAGCAACAGCTATCTCCATGGGAACCTGGAATCCTGGCCACTAGGAAGCACTCAGCCATTCACACCTCACCAGGGCCCCAGCTGAAACCATAGAATAACGCAGGGGAAGGGCAAGAATACAGTGTTCATGGCGATCATGACACCAGAAAAAGGCTGAAGGAGATAAACACAGAGAACATCCAACTCCAACTAAGCCAGATATCCAGAGACACAGAGACTCCCAAAACCTCATCACTGAAGCAGAACTAAAATGACCCCAATGTGACTCAGGGAAATTCGCAGAAGAGGAGGTGGAAAGAATGTTAGAGTCACAAGTTGGGGCATTATGCACAGAGACTGGGGCCTACCCCCCAGAACTCTTGACTACCCCCACAATGCATAACCCACATTCCCCATTGATAAGGTTCCTTTTAGAAGAGGGAGGACAGGGAGGAGGACAATGGAGCCAATACTATGAATGTAAAATCAGAATAATATAAATAAATAAAAAATAATAATAATAAGGAAAGAAAAAGAGAAAGATGAGGAAAGAGCTTCATAGACAGATGTGGGAGATGCAGTATTATCCTCCAGTTCCCTCTGTGGTAGGTCATGGGGTTGCTGGGGGTACTAATTCTCAGTGCTCCTGGACCACTGTGTGCTGAGCCATGCTGCCTCCCCTACCTCCTGCAAGGAGAGAAAAGTGCTGTACTCAGAAGTCTGCAGGCAGCAGGGGAAGCAAGGAGACCTGAACCTGACTAGATATCATCAGAGCCTGATGCAAGAGGAAGTGAAAGTTCATTTGGTCTGTGTACAGTTTAAGCTTCCTGCTTCACTCTTCCTTAGCCTAAGTGATGAAACTCGAACCTCCATAATAACACTGGCTGGAGGTTCCCTGATGGTCATTATCAACTAACCTTCATGACAACTAAATTACCAGTATGCATACCCTTAACCTGTTTCTTTCATGCAAATGGCATCTCTTAAACCGTAATGCCCACAGGACCAGCATTCATCTATTCCCCAGAAACAGGATCGTGAGCGGCTTGATCTGTGTCATGAGATTTCTCAACAAGACAGAAGGGATTTCAGTCTGAGACTGTCATTTAAGTCCAGGATACTAAACCAGCTTCATCTAAATCCTGCCTTGTGTCTAGTCGCTTATTAAATGTTAACATGGAGTTTCTGAATTACAAGATGAGAATGTTTCTGGAAGATATTTAAAGCCTCCTTAAGCAGGTTAGTGGGTCTTATTGTTTGCTTGAGCCAACTGTTATCAAAATGCATTTGACATTGGGCATGTGGGTGAATTGGTAAAGGAGGTCCCTGGGAGTTCCAAGCACAAATCCTGTTAGCAGGTAATATGATTACGAGCCAGCCCATGTCGAACACGTGGTTTTATCAGCTGAAGCGAAGCACCAAGATGCCAAGTTGCTAATGGAATTCAGCATCTGTACCTTTCATGGGTTTCTAAATAGACAAAGTTCAATGCTATCCAAATTACCTACAGAATCAAAGCTACAGCCAAGTGTGGAGCAGGTATTTATTACTGCTTCTCCTTGGGGATGTGGGGTCTGAGTCTTTTTTCTTCTTCTTTCCAACCCTTTTTTATCTCTTATGCAATAATTCCTTCCACCGTCGGAAAATGTGAGCAAATGAGCTGAATATGAAAACTCGTGTTGCATTTTGAAGTGTCTGACCACAATCAATAGACTGAGATAATGTCAGACTCTAATTTCAGTGTATAGCAGGATAAAGGTTATTGGCTAATGGCTTTTGAGAGGGGAGGAAAAACTAATATGTTGAATGTAATACAAGTCCCCATGTTTTGTAATAAGATCTTTTGTAAGCTGAAGTCATACAATGCAATCACAGGACATTCTTTCTTTCTTCTTTTATGTCCTTTTAGGTTGCTTAGAATATGCCTCCATTTATATAGGCTACTCATGGAGGATTCTAGTTTTTTTCTATTAAACTTTATTTTTTTCAAAGTATTCAAATGAGGTTTGATTTAATCCCACTCAACTATCTGAATCATTGGCAATTTCCTGCCCTAATTTTGACTGCAGAATTTAGTCAAGGTATTGAGTACCCACTCACTCCAGACCAATTCAGTCCCCCATTCACTGTGATGGAGAACAGTCAGTGTTGAAACATCAGAATTAGCACAACCATCTGTCACCCCATAATGTTTTCCCAAACACGCAGCACTGTTGAAATGCCAAATACCAAAGAATGACACCATACATCCTTCCCCCATCCAGTTGGCCACTTCACCCAGAGCAGTTGTGGATGCCATTTGCTCCCGCCTTTGGGAACATACTCACAGCTGGGCTTCTTCACCTGTCCCAAGGTTCCAAGTTCATCCCCAACCCAGGACCTTTGCACTGTGTTTCTCTAGCCTGAGACAGGGCCCACCTTCCTCAGCAAAGCTGAGCACTCCTTAGTTAATAAACCACCTTCTCCTCAAAGGCTAGTTTAGAGCAGTCTTTTCTGGCTATTCTACTTACATAGCATCCCGCTCAGCATACTGTGCAGCCTTCCATGTCTGCTTCCTCTGTGGGCTTCACTACTACCTGAAGGCATCCCGTTTGTGTAACCATGTCCCATTTTATTATCTGTTGAGAGCTCGGAGGATAGTGGCCTGGTCTCCCTTGTCTTCAGCAAAATCTCTAGTGTCCAGTGTGGGGATTAACCCATCGTGAATTTTCAATAAATATTGAAGTGGATGCATTGTTTGTGCAGAAAATACTGAGATACATTAGAATTGAGTTGACATTTTGCCCTTGTTGCTTTTAAGTTGGATGTCTCCAAAGGCCTGGGATACTATAAAGAATGTTTTTATCCTTTCACCTTTCTGGTGTCAGGGATTGTGTTCCACACACCACAGGTGACTAGTATCAGGTTAGTAAATAGTGTCATAGTGCAAGGAAGGTATGAGGAGACTCGCATGCAGGGAGTACCTCTGGTGTAGTCCCCACTGCAGGACACCATCAGACCACCCTTGACATGCTAATGGTATCACTGCAGGTACTTGTAGAGGAAACAGAGGGAAAGCAAGTAGGGCCACAGGTTCATGGTTTTGGTGTTGAACTTCCATCCAATAATAAGCTCATCAAAATTAACTAAACGTGGGCTGGAGAGATTGCTCAATGTTTAAGGCACTTGCCTGCAAAGCTTAAGAACCTGAGTTTGATACCCCAGTACCCACATAATGACAGATGTACAAGATGGCACATGCATCTGGAGTTTGTTTGCAGTAGCTAAAGGCCCTAGCATGCCCATTCTCTCTCTTTATATCTGCTTCTTTATCTCTCTCTTTTAAATAAATCAATAAAATTTAAAATTAGCTAAAAGTGTTTATGTGTGTGAAATGATGTACCTGCTTCTCCTTCACACTGGAGGGATAGCTTACTTGGTCAAGTGCTTGCCTCACTAGTATAAAGATTCAAAAAACCAAAAAAAAAAAAAAAAATTGAGTTGGATCCCCAGAACCCACATAAAATCTTTTGGATGTTATGGTCTTCTAAAAATATTTTAGAGTCCATAGATTTTGTAACACACACTCTCACCCATCCACAGGTCTCCTTAAAAACGACTTCACATCTGGCAGTCAACACTATTTTAAAGCAGCGTAGCAGAGTATTTAGTTGTAATGTGATCATTGCCTCGGGCTGTAATAAAAACAGAATTTCCCCCCAATTATTATCAGTCACTCCCCCTCCATCCTCCATCAGGATAAGACTGAGTGACTTTCATTCCTCACCAGGCAGCTAATCATCCTTTTGCCAAGCATTCTTTATAAATGGGATAGAATAAATGTCATTAAGCATCGTGGTAATGTTCCCCCAGTAGAGATGGGGCTTAATGATCTTGGAGAAAGTCGTGGGCAAGAACATTAAGAAGTACAAGACTCAGAGAGGATCAGCTTCCTCCTCAGGCAGCAGGTTTCACTCTCTGAGCAGCCCTCCTCACCTGGCCTGCCTCACCCACCTGCTATGCTTGTCTCCTTTGAAAATCCTGGAAAGTGAACAAGTCCAGATGCATTCACTTTCCTGGCAAATCCTCCCTTGCCAACTAGTAACAGTTTCCTGAAAGTAGGCTCTGGAAAGACAACAGAGATGTTCTACTTCCACCTCCCATGACTGTTTTCCTCATTTGTTTTGATCTCTTTCAAAGTTCATTCATAGTGGGCTGGAGAGATAGCTTGGCAGTTAAGGCACCTGCCTGCCAAGCTTAAGAATGCCCAGTTCCAGTCTCCAGGGCCCACTTTTAGCCAGTCGCAAAAAATGATGCAAGGACACAATGCCACACTTGCCCACAAGAGGACACATGCGTCTGGAGTTCATTCACAGAGCTGAGAGGCTGCTGGTGCTCCCATTCTCTCTCTCTCTCTCTCTCTCTCTCTCTCTCTCTCTGTCTCTTTCTCTCTCTATCTTTCTCAAATAAAAAAAATCATTCATAGCAAACTAAGTGCTGGGCTATGGTTTCTAGATATGGTCTTGAACCACAGATTTCTAGCTCTTACCCATTGTATTCATCTGGAACTGCATACCCATTGATTAGTGACTTCCTAATTTTCTCTCACTGGGTACCACCATTATACTCTTTGATTTTGTGCATTGGAGTGTATCTGAAACACTCAGTTAAGTGGCCCCATACAGTATTTGTCTGTTTGACTTTCTGTACAAAACACCCACCATGGATCTCATACTCAACAGTGAAAATCTGAAGGTTTTTTAGGAATAAAAGATTAAAACAAAATTAAGAATTAAATTTCACAGAGTCAACTAATCCTGTATGGACTTATTGTGATAGTTATACTAAAAATATGTGTGAAATATTTAGAATAATACCTGACACATTTTATGGACTCTTTAACCATTCTAATAAAAATTAAAACCATAATAAAAAAATCCGAACCTAGGGGCTGGAGAGATAGCTTAGCAGTTAAGGTGCTTGCCTGCAAAGCCAAAGGACCCAGGTTAGAGTTTGAGTACCCGCTGAAGAGTTTTTTTGCAGCAGCAGCTGGAGACCCTGGAGCATTCATTCTCTATCTATCTATTTCCCTCTTCTTTCTCTTTCCCAAATAAATAAAAAGGAAGAATCTGCCTGGAGGGATTGCTTAGTGGATAAGGCACTTGTCTGCAAAGCCAAAAGACCCAGGTTCAATTCCCTAGAACCCAAATAATCCAGATGCACAAGGTGGTGCGTGCATCTGGAGTTTGTTTGCAGTGGCTGGAGACCCTGGCATGCCTTTTCTCTCTCTGTCTCTCTCTCTCTTTCTCTCTCTGTCAAATAAATAAATAAAAATAAAAAATATATTTTAAAAGTAAGAATAAAATATTTTTTTAAACTCTGGATCTTAAATCATAAATATTTTTGGCAGCATTTTCTAAATATCGTCAAAGTGCTTGGCATTTTTTTTTTTTGTTTGTTTGTTTGTTTGTTTGTTTGTTTTGTTTTCACTTATCCTCAAAGGCAGCCTATGAGATAAATCACTGTTCTTATTCCCTCTTTACAAATCAGGAAACCAAAGCAGAGAGAAGTTAAGGAATTAACTCAAAGCAGGAAGTGGTGAGGCACAATATACAGTAGCCTGTCTGGCTTCAGGCACACACTTCCAACAGTTGTTCTGTCACCTTCTCTGGTCAGTAGCAAAGACTTGGGGGCCTTGTTTTCTTCTCTCAGAAATCACTTCCTTCCCCCCTTCCTACACCAGCCACAGCCCTTTCTTTCCCTCCCTCAGAGACCAGATCCTCTAGAGAATAATGGCCCATCCCTGTCCTTCTCTAACTTGTGCTACCACCTTCCTAGTCACCGTGTCCCTGCACCCTTGCTGTGTCATCCTTCCTGCTCCAGGAATCATGGTGACTTCCGTGAAGCAGCAGAGAGAATTTTCATCTTTTATTTATTTATTTATTTTTATTGACAACTTCTTTAATTGTAGACAATATCCCATGGTACTTCCCTCCCTCCCCTCACTTGCTCCTTTGAAACTCCACTCTTCATTATATCACAGAATTTTCATCTTGTTGTAAACAAGGCTGTTGCAAACAGTAGAGCAGGTGGGACAGACATAATCTGAACATTTCCACATTAACTAGAGAAATTCCAACACCAGAGACTCTCTCAATGAGGCAGCCAGGTTGTATGGGAGTACAAACTGGGGTTCAGCAGACATCCCCAAAATCCCTGACAGGTAAGCAGGCAGGATTCTCTATTGCATTTGGATAAAACCCTACCTGATGGGAGGGCTAGATGAGGCAAAAATCAGATACATAGAAAAGTGGTTCCCAGGCTGGAGAGATGGCTTAGTGGTTAAGGCACTTGCCCATGAAGCAAAAGGAACCTGGTTCAATTTCCCAGGACCTACATAAGCTGGATGCACACAGTGGAGCATGCTTCTGGATTCTGGAGTTCATTTACCATGGTTGAAAGCCCTGGCATGCTCACTCTCTCTCTCTTTCATAAATAAATAAATAAATAAATAAATAAATAAATAAATAAATAAATAATTAAAATGCTCTAAAAAAAAAAAAAAAAAAAAGAATGCTCCCCATCAACTAGAGACAGAAATAATAACTGTTTTCCTCTATAATCCCTAACATCCTCCCAATTACTACATGCCCTATAAAGCCTGAGAAAAAATGTGTCTCTGTTAGGCTTTTCTTAATCCTAGCAGATACTTCCCTTTAATTGTTAGTAGAACATGGTGGTTAAGAAAATGGGCTCTTTAGCAAGTATCCAATGTTCAAATATGGATTTTAGTATTTATTCATTATGTGTGGCCTTCAGTGAGTTACCTTACCTTTTTCTTTTGAAAGATAGAGGGTAGGGCCAGCTCATCCTCTATATGATGGTTGGAAGGATTGAAAGAGAAAACTTGTAAAAAGCACTTAGCCAAGTACATCCCTAGTAAGTGTTACCTGCTGAAATTAATAGTGAGCAAATAAACAGAGGCATCTGGAAAATTATAATGCCCATGGCAACACTGAATTTTATTTTCAAATTTTAAGAGTCTAATATTCTTAGTTTCCATACTTCTGAAAGGAAAAATATATATATCAGTTCAAGTGTCTTATTTTTTCAGGGATTACTAAATTATCCCTGCATATGGGGATAAGGGGCAAGGCAGGGAGGACATGGGGCAGACCTTCCTGCTGATTCAACTAGGTATCATGGGAAAGTGGCCAACAGATCTATAAGAACCATGAATCTTCCCAAAAACTGCTATGAAGTGGAGATGACACAACGCCTCAAGAAGTCTGCCTCTGATCCACTGGGAATTCATTTTAGAAAAGAGGAAGGAAAAAGAGAGGGTAGCAGTGAGGTTGGCCAGTATGTGGCCCAGCTCAGCAATGTGATTGATCATGTGCCAGTAGAGGACAGTCCAGATGGGAGAGGAAGAAGCAGTAGTGCCAATTACAGCAATGAAGGCCTGTCCTTCCCTTTTGCACTGGGAGGGCGACTGACTGTCTGTGGGAACTGCAGGCCCATTTGCTTATTGAGGAGTCATAGGGAGAACCTTCCACAGGAACTTCTGAGTCATGAAGACACAGCAAAGTCCCCCAGACTCGTGAAGCAGTATCTGTTTCCATGCTTTCATGGCACCCCAGATCTGCAGAGCCACTCAGCAATGAGAAGGCTGCACACCTGAATGGGAAGGGCAGCTGTTGGCTGTCCCTGAAACCTGAACTTTCCTCCTAACACTGCCTCCCATCCTCAAAACCTGTGATCAGCTCCATCCTCATTCAATACCCCTCCTCTGCAATCAGACAGATATGTCCCCATATAGGTTTCATCAGAAGACATTTGTTTTGTCTGATTCCATCTTTGGAAGGTGCTGTTTGTT
The DNA here is from genome assembly GCA_036365145.1 of Orientallactaga sibirica. Classification (NCBI taxonomy): domain Eukaryota; kingdom Metazoa; phylum Chordata; class Mammalia; order Rodentia; family Dipodidae; genus Orientallactaga; species Orientallactaga sibirica. The sequence goes on along the minus strand of JAEOAD010000017.1, from coordinate 29,369,309 downwards.
TCCATGCAGGGTGAGGTATCTATGTGGTACCCATTGGCCATAGCACACAAGACACCATCACTGCTTCATTGGAGATCTAATAATCAACATAAAGACAAACAGTGGGAGAAATGTCAGTCTGATGTGTGTTATCTCACTTAGCCTCCTCAGCAGCTGATGGGTACATTCTGTACTTACAGTTTGGATCAGGCAGTGTTCTAAGTCTCATGCTGATTAGAACAGAAGAGGCCTTTCAAAGAAATCGCTATGCGCAACCCATAGCAATTCCAACATGGGGTCCTTCTCAAACAGAAGGGAATTTGTTCACCTCCATTCCTGACATGCTGCCTCGGATGCATAAAATTATGTCATGGATTTCCTTGGCAAGTTGCCCTAAGGCATTCCCAACATCTTCACTGATAGGATGGTGATGCACTATGAAATATATGTTCTAAAATGCATTTTCTCTTCTCCCTTATCTCCATCAGATTAAGGGTCAGATGTCATACTTTCAAACAAAATAAACTTTGTTGTATATTCATTGTCTGTATAATAACATGATATATTTTCTGTGAATAATTCTTCCTCCCTCCCTCTCTCTCTCTCTCTCTTTCTGTGTGTGTGTGTGTGTGTGTGTGTGTGTGTGTGTGTGTGTGTGTGTTTGAGGTATTTGTTTGAGATACTCACTAAGTAACTTGGCAGGCCTTGAATGACAGGTGTAATCCACACTTGTCTCAGACTCACAGCAATCCTCCTACCCCAGCTTCCTAAGGGCTGGGTTTATAGGTATGTGCCCCTATACCTAGCAATCCAATCTCTTTAAAAGGATAGGATATTTTGTTTGGTTTTGTTGTTTTGTTTTAGTTCTGGATACTGAATACACAGATGCCAGATTAAAGAATGTCTTAACTCACATAAAAATGATATTTAAATAAGGTCCAGTGAATCTTCTACAGCAGATAAACAGAATAAAAATATATAGTAGAAGACTGTATTCTACATTCAGGACATGGAGCTCAGAGCTACAGATGTTGAAAGAAAAGCGAGGCTAACCAGGAATGGTGGTGCACACCTTTAATCCCAGCACTTGGGAGGCAGAGGTAGGAGGATCATCATGAGTTCGAGGCTGCCCTGAGACTACATAGTGAATTCCAGGTCAGCCTGGGCTAGAGCAAAACCCTACCTCAAAAACCCACACAAAAAAAGAGAATTTTAATAAAAGTGAGGCTGGGTGCTAACTCACAAGTAAATAAACTGAATTATTCCAACCTCTCCTCCAAGCCATTGTGAGGATAATGAATAACATCTCTGAGGTAGGAACTAGAAGAAGGCATCAGTTAGGTCAGTGATGTGTAGTCCAAAGCCAGAGGTCTGGCTGGTAATATGTTTGGAAGATTAGAAGTGGCTGACTTGATATTTCAAATAGCATTCAGACACAGCCATCCACAGCATTCCATAAGCCCATCCCGATCCATGGAATTCCCATAAGTGTATCCTCACCTTGAAGTGTTTTCCCAGGCTTAGTCCTTTTGAATAAGCTGATAAAATACCTGGGGTTAAACAGAGGACCTGCTCATGGAGGCAGGAAACAAGATGTTGACAATCCTCAACCATTATATTTTGGTTATTAGATTGATAGCCTTTCTTGTTTGTTAAAAAAATAACACCAGGACTGGGAGGGTGGTTCTATGGTAGGGCACTTGGTTTACATATATGTGACACTGAGCTCAATCCCAAGTAGTACAAGATAACAGTAAGTGAAGAAGTATTTAGATCATGTCTTTCTAATGTAAAAGGTACCTCCTGACTCATTGATGGTAGGCGTCTCCATTTTTAAGCAATAATCATTCCAAGCAGTTAGAAGATCTTATGGATTTGTAGTAGAACTACTTAGCTAAGAATTTATGTGTATTTTGAAGTTCATTCCCATCTTCAGTGAGATATTTAGGACCTCTGCACTTCTTAATTCTCCTTTCCCATGAGTTATATTTCAACTGTCCTGATGATGTCAGATCATTGAGCTAAAATCACATGAGGGGACTGGCGAGATATCCGAGTCAGTAAAGTGCTTGCATCACAAGCATGAAGACCTGAGGGTGATTCCCAGAACCCACTTAAAATGCCAGATGTGGTGACATGCACCTATAATTCCTGGAGCTTCTCTGGCTAGCCACTCTAGCATAATTGGTGACATCCAGGCCAATGAGAGACTCTCTCAAAAGAGACAGATGACATTCCTAGGATGAGGAGGTTGTCCCCTGGCTTCTACAAACATGCATGCACACTCAAACACACATGTATCCTTACACACATATGAACACTTATACAAGCATACATACCACATACACACATCATATTAGTACTCATCTATGAAATGATAAAGCTCTGTTCTTAAACAGAGAAACTTGAGAGCCAGGGCTATTTTCTAGGATACTTTTGTTAAGCTTTGTTATAGGACTGGGAGGTTGCTCAGTGGTTAAGGCACTAGCTTGCAATGCCTGATGGCCAGGGTTCAATTCCTTAGTACCCACATAAAGCCAAATGCTCAAAGTGGCACATGTGTCTGGAGTTCCTTTGCAGCTGCTAGAGGCCCTGCATGCCCATTCTCTCTCTTTGTCTCCCTATCTTTCTCTGTGCATTTCCAAATAAATAAATATTTTAAAAAAAAAAACAAGAAAAAAGTTGTGTGTGTTAACCGATTATATTATTTTATCCCCTCTCCCCTGCTCCTGTTACCCTGAAGGACCTCCTCAGTGGGGTTATGGTATTCACTGTGGGGTCATGAAGGCCTCAGTCAGTCCCTGTGGGGGAGAGCGAGTGGTGGGGAAACATGCCTCAGGGTAGTCTTACCCAAACTCTGTGGTCTTGCAATCTTCCCATCCTCTCTTGCACAATGTCTAGGATGCTTTTGGGGATAAAAAAGGGCATCTGTGGTTCCAAGACAGGCAGTGTCTCATCTTGGGAAGAACATTAGCTCAAAGGTCTTTGAGATTATTAATTAATTGGCTAGTCATTCATAATATTAATGCTTATAGTTTGAAACAGAATTGACTATAATTTCTTACATGAATTCAGTAATACTTATGATAAATGTTTAGAACATTTTCTAGCATTCAATCCCAAAATTAGAGTTCATCAGATCTATAAGTTTCTTTTAAAATGGAAAAAGCCTGAAAAGATTGAATCACTGAGCTATAAAAATGATGTGAGAATTATGGACTGACTTCTTCCCTGACATGTAAAGTCACACAGCCATTTGTTGTCATGACATCTCACTTGCATGTTCAGCAGGGATTGCAAACACAAGGCCACCACAGTGTGAATGTTACAACCTGCCACTCAAATTGCAAATAAATAAATATGCCTACTTATTCTCTCTGGTGCCATCTCAGTTCATTCTTCATGCAGTACTTATTTCTCCGTGGCATTATTTGATCATTATGCTTCTTCCCACTGTGATGGGACCACCCAGACAGCAAAGGTTGTATGGGTCATGTTCATTGCTCAGCTCTTCCCCAGTGCCGATGGTGGATCACTGCATGGCTGAGTAGGTATCAGAACAAAGTCGCAGATCTGTCAGCATTAGAAGCATCTATTAAGGAATTTGTATAGGATATGTTAGTTAGGGTTGTCATTCAGCTAGGTGTTCACGGCATATTAACCACAAAAAAAAAAAAAAGAAAATTTGACATAGAGGTGGATTCACGCATGGAAATCAGACAAATTTCATTTGTCTACCTCATCAAATGCATTTCCAGAGTGCCAGTATGTTCAGTTCCACATGGAACAATGGGAGACAAAATCTGAAATGGAAAATATTTCTGAGTATGTTATACTGGGGCTCAGGTGACTCATTGAAAATTGCCTTGTGGCATCTTAATATGACTGCATTTAACCTCAGTATCCACTGCCTCCTAAAGTCGATCATTAAGAGGACTCAGAATCATGACCAGAAAAAGAGCCCATGTAGCCATCATTGGAGGTGTGTGTGACCCACACTCCTTACTAATTGACCTCAAATCATCACTGTAACAGGACTTCAGTTATTGTGAAGAGACCCTGCCTTGACTGCTTTTCCTTACGGAGAAGCACAGCCTGGGCATCCAGTGAGCCTCAGCAAGCCCTAAGTATCGAGGCATTTTCACTTTGACATGTAAACACTTGCTGGAGAGAGAGAGCACATTTTAACTGAGCCATTACTAAAAGTTCCCATTTGTTTAATTCTGATGAAAACACCAAGAGGTGAAAAAGCGTAAAGCAACTCACTCCCAGCTCTTTCCATAGCATCAGCGTTGCCTAGTCTGTCTTGTGCTTCTAGGAGGAAATCTCAGTAATCTTGTAAACTTCCTGCACAGAGGGAATCCCTGCTAGCCAGAACAAGGAAAGCCCAAGAAAACAAAATGCCTGGACTGAATGGACTTCTAGTGGTCTAGAAGAAAAGCTGAAGATTTATTTTCAGAATTGCTTCATTGCATCAACATACCTGCATAGCTTTCTGGATAATGGGAGAAGAAAGACTCACCCAAGCAGCCACTATAATCGCACTCCTTATCTATGGCAGTGTGACTCTTTATCATAAATGATTTGTGTGTGGAGCCCAGATAAGCAGTGGAATCTTATCTATTTCTCTGATTAGAAGGTTGAAAGGTCCATAAGTCATGACTCTACCTCTCTCAGATAGCCTTCGGGTATCCTTGCCGATCTTTAAGACACTAGAGAAGCTGAAGAAATGGCTCAGTGGTTAAAGGCTCTTGCTTGCAAACCTTGGCATCCTGGGTTTGAATCCCCAGGTCCCATGTAAAGCCAGATGCACTAAGTGACACTATGCATCTGGAGTTCATTAGCAGCAGCAGGAGGTCATGATGTGTGCTCTCTCTTACTCTGTTTCACTCTCCTTGCAAATAAATACTTTTTTTAAAAAAGACTCCAGGGCTGGAAAGATTGCTTAGTGGTAAGAGGCGTGCCTACAAAGCCAAAGGACCCAGGTTCAACTCCCCGGGACCCACATAAGCCAGATGCACAAGGTGGCACATACATCTGGAGTTCATTTCAGTGGCTGGATGCCCTGGCATGCCCATTCTCTCTCTCTTTCTCTTTCTTTCTCTCTCTTTAAAACAAATAAATAAAAATAAAATATTTTAAAAATAAAACGACTGAGCTGGAGAGATGGCTTAGTGGTTAAGCACTTGCCTATGAAGCCTAAGGATCCCAGTTCAAGGCTCAATTCCCCAGTATCTACATAAACCAGATGCACAAAGTGGCGAATGCATCTGGAGTTCATTTGCAATGGCTTGAGGCCTCTTTCTCTGTCTTTCTGTTGCTAATAAATAAATAAAAATAAACAAAATTTTTAAAATAAATAAAATTAAAAGACTATAGGAAACATGAAGCTCTTTATTGCCTACTCCCTTATCCCATACAGGGTAGCAGCTGGGACTGGGCTGTGCTCCATAACTATACTTCAAAGTATCACAAATAGAAGGTGAATGAAAACTTCATCCAGGAGACAGCTGAGGGGAGAAAAGTCTAGGAAGGGTTGAAGATGTTCTGGATGCCAGCCCCCTTCTAACTTATGTAACTATACTCTTGCTTATCTGTAGTACCCTGGCGCTCTACCACAAACACATCCTTGAAGCTACAGCTAGTCAGAGTTTCATACTAGTTGAGACCCCTGCCGTGCCTTTGCCCCCACCGCCACCCTCATGTCAGAAGCCTTTCTTGCTCACTATTTCTTTTTGAAACTGTGGTTAATAATGCTAAATGGAATTTTGCTTAAATGAGGGTAAATGAATCCGAGAAATATTCAGCTATTAATTTTGGAAGGATCATGATGGCTCCTCAAAGATATAAAGGAAGAAACAAGATATTTTCAAAAATGGTTTTGCAATAATGAAAAAATATAATCTTGGTCCTAGACAAATGCTCTCAGAATATTATCGTGTAATGTCTGATTTTTTTCCTCTCAATTATAGTTATTTCATGCATGTTACAGATGAAGCTATTGTATCAGCCAGAGACCAATTTTAATCCAAAGATTGATTACACAGTTAGCTCTCCTCAGCTTGCACACTATCTTTTTTTAATTTGACAGAGACAGAGAGACAGAGAGAGAGACACAGAGAGAGAGACAGAGAGAATGGGCATGCCAGGGCCTCTCAGCCACTGGGAACGAACTCCAGTCGCATGCTCTACCTTGTGTGCATGTGCAACATTGAGCACTTGCGTCACTTTTGCGTCTGGCTAAACATGGGACCTGGAGATTCAAATGGGCATTCTTAGGCTTCTCAAGCAGGCACCTTAACCTCTAAGCCATCTCACCATCTTTTTATGCAACACCCCATCCACTCTCCAGCTATTAATTTGCACACAAGTGAGGATTTGGCTTAACTCATTAGCAGAGCATCCTAATAAACACTTGCTTATATTTAACCTTTTGCTTCAACAAAAGTCTAAAAGTTGAGCTGAAGAGATGGCTTAGTGGTTAAGGTGCTTGCCTGCAAATCCAAAGTACCCAGGTTCAATTCCCCAGGACCCACTTAAGCTAGACACACAAGGTAGCACAAACATCTGGAGTTCATTTGCAGTGGCTAAAGACCCTTGTATGACAATTCTCTCTCTCTCTCTCTCTCTCTCTCTCTCTCTCTGCCTCTTCATCTTCCTCTTTCTCTATCTCAAATAAATAATAAATATTTTTTAATTAAAAAAAGGTCTCGAATTTGCCATGGTAATGGGAAATTTGGTCCATGGAGGCTTCTTCTTCCAGAGTGGCCCTGGTGAGCTGTCATACTGCAGAATGATTCCACCTGGATCAAATGAGAGCTGTGATTCTCGCCATTTGGCCCAAGACATGGGTGATATTTGCAAAAGGTGGTATTTTCTCTGTGGTCATTATAATGAATGCAACAACCAGAGAGTCAGTTGGGAGAATTGTCTCTGGCCATTTGATGACTTAGAAGTTCAAGGAGATCAAAGATGTCATCTATTAATAGTTTCTGATAACTTTTTAGCTGTGGGATATCCTTGAAAGATGGTTGTGTGGCTGTTGCTTGAAGTCTCTGTAAAGGGGAATCTAACTGTGGAGGTAAAGAACTCTTGGGGTTTCTTATCTGGGATCAGACACGAGCCTTCTGAGTGCCCACTCTGCCAGGTGCCAATTTATGACTAAAAATCAGCTTCCCACACTCAATAGTTCCACAGAGAATGGGCACCAGGTTATAGAAGCTCACTTAGCCCATATGCCTCAAATAATTCTCCATGTTGCTCATCATCCCCATCCAAGATTCCTTTCTCCTGCTAGTCACTCCTCCTTTCCCTCCCTCCCACTGTCATCTTTGTAACTTTCTCCCTATTCTTAGCCTCCGTGTCTTCTGTCACCTTGTAGAACACATTTCTCCCTCACTCTTAGAGAAACTTGGAACTTTCCAGCTAATCTTCAGTGAACAAATGTATCTGCCTTGCTTTCTTCCAATCTATTTCTTCTATCTATCCTTTCATTCATCTATTCATTCAAGAGTTACTTATAAAGGACCGAATATGCTCCTGGTGCTTTTCTAGAGCTTGAAGCTAACCTTGAACCCTTTCAGTAAGCTGACATTCTATTGATAATAAGCAAATAAATAAAATATAGTGTAAGTCATAAGTAAGTACAGTAGAGAAATCATTGGGTTTTTTGTCCATATGTGTGTACTATGTATTCATGTATGTAATGTGTGTTGATAAGTATGTAGGCACACATGTGTGTGCACATGTATGCATGTGTATGAATATGTGTGGAGACCAGAGGTCAGTGTTGGTCTCTCCCTATCACTCTCCACCTTCTTTCCTGAGACATGTTCTTTCATTGAACCCAGAGCTCATGGATCCAGTTTAGTTAGCCAGTTTGTCCCAGAGATATGCCTGGTTCTGCCTCCTGACCACTGGGATTACACGCATGCACTGCCACACCTAACAATTAGATGGGTTCTGGGAACACAAACTGAGGGCCTCATGCTTATGCACCAAGTGTTTCATCCACTGAGTCATCTTCACACCCCTGCTTTTCTTTTCAAATAGCATTGATTCTTTCTCCTGATCTCCCATCCTCTCCATCCCAATTTTTCAATTCAACAAAGTTAAGTCAATATTTTTGGGAACCCCATAGAAGCCTACCTTTCTATCACCTTCTTTCATCAGCTCTCTGGTCATTCATCCCCTAGGTCTTTCATCCCCTAGGTCTCATCCCCATACTCATCAGGTTCTAGAACTGAATCTCACCAGTGACCAAAGAGACATCTAGGACCACTAGGATCTTGCCATGGAGGCACTACTGATTTGCACATGGACCCAGTAGGATCACAAAGATCCCCCTGAAAGGTACAGATGAGGGTTATGGTCAGAAAATGAGATGTGATGACAGAAACAGAGGTTGGAGTGGTGCAGCCCTGAGCCAAGGAATGTGCAGATCTATTTACAGGAAGCTTCACAACACAGGTGCCTCCTGAGGGATCCAGCCTCACTCACATTTTTAGCTTTAGGCCCCAACGAGACCCCAAAACATCCTGCTGTTCTAAGACACTAGATAGTAGTGATTCATTAGAGAAGTCATGGGGGAGACTCGTCCAGTGTACCAGCACCTTAGCTAACACAACGAGACAAGCGATGGCCCTGGTTCATGGTCTTTTAGGTCCCCACTCTGGCTGGGCCTGTATGCTACTGAGAATCTCTGCATTTGGGTCATCACCCCCATTTATCTGACCTAGCTCTCAAAGATCAACTGCCTGGCTGACTGGGGCCCTTTATTCCCACAATGGCATTCATGCTTGCATTTCTGTGGCTTCTTCCAGCCTCATGAAGTTGTTACTTAGGACAAGTCATGATGGCTTTGGTAAAAACCTGGATAATGATAGAAGGCCATAGTAATCTATAGCTGACCTTGGTCAGTCCCAATATCCCACAAGAAAAGCTTTAAAAGAAGAAGTCTCTGGTATGCTTCACTTTACAGTAGGCATAAAGATGTCAGGTGTGCTCATGGTCAATGTGAAAGCTTTGGCAATCCGATACCGCCAGCATTTTAATGAGGGGAGGGGTTATATTTTGAATGGTCATATTTATCATACTAGGGGAAAATGAATTTTACAATTAGACTTTCTATGGCCTATGGGACTCAAAAGGATGCCATGACTGGAAAATACTGCAGAAGCAGGAGGCAAAACCATTATTTGAGGAAATTCATTTTCAGTTTTAAAAGTGTAGGAAACATACTCCAGATTCTTAGTTCATTTGACCTTCATGGCTACATTTTATTTTCAACTCCAATATTTTTCTGGGCTGGTTTTGGGTCTGTTCACTTGTTCATGGACAAGGTATTTCTGTAGTATGTAAAGTAAAAGGATAAAATTCTACCCCTTAAAAAGACTGCACAGTACCAAGCCAAAAATATCTGTTCATGGTTGGCAGTGCTTTGTAAGCAATCCCCAAGTAAGCCACAGCAATCAGTGCTGGCTCGCAGGATCATAACTTGGGGTCTTGGCATGTAGAAAGCATGAGAGATGCCCAAAAATATTTGTTAAATGACTGAGAAATAAAGAGACATGTTTGAAATCAGCCCAGAAGAAAGGGAACAGGTGGACATATGCATCCTTTTGCTCTTCTCATCTGGCCTTTGTTTGTGGAATATACTGTCTATATTCACTTGTGTTAGGAAAATGTTGTTTGGTACATTGATCTTTTGTTTTCCAGTTTAATTGGTTGTTTCAAACCTCCTTGTCTTCCAATGCTTGCCCCTCTATTCTTGGGTAATTCGCTAAAATAACTAGTCTTGCACCAATCCATTGTTTTTGGGTTTTTTTTTTTTTTTTTTTTTTTTTTTTTTTTTTTTTTTGGTTTTTCCAGGTAGGGTCTTACTCTGGCCCAGGCTGGCCTGGAATTAACTATGTAGTCTCAGGGTGGCCTCGAACTCACGGCAATCCTCCTACCTCTGCTTCCCAAGTGCTGGGATTAAAGGCATGCGCCACCACACCCGGCCCATTGTGTTTGTTTTTAATGAGCACTTTTTAGGTTTTTTTTTTGTGTGTGTGTGTTATTGCTGTTGCTGTTAAAGAGTGCAGATATCTGCTCTTAATGTATTTCCTGGTGCCAAGCATGTTATCTTCTTGTTTTGACAAGACAGTTGCAGGAGGAAAAGGGTAAAAGGCTTATCATCCAGAAGAGGCATGGGTTCATGTGCATGAGGTGATGGGAGAGGTTGCTGCAGTCTAGGTTGGTTGTGACTTCTTAATCCTCTCCTGAGAATGGATCCATCATGTTCATGAAAAGGGAATCTAGAGGTAGAATTCAGTTTGTGAAAGGAGACACCCCCTTTCTGTGATCAGCACAGAGCAGGTATCTAAGACAGTGTTAAGCATAGCATAGTATCCTGAGGTATGGGTACCTTTTTCAAATGTCTATTCTAATTCAAACCTTCAGAAAGAAAAAAAAGGCCAGAACCTTCCCTCTGGCTGTAGTCCTAATCGCAGCCCTTCTGCCAGGCAAAGATCTTCCTGTGGGTATATTCCCCAAATGGACCACTGATCTTAAACTAAAAGACCATGAAAAACACACACACACACACACACACACACACACACACTTATACCTACCAATAAGTTTCTGACAAACTACCTAGCTTTTCAACCTAGCATGTCATTTGACCACTAGAGCCATTCCCTTATGCTTGTTTCACACTAATTATTGGTTGCCTGCCCCTCATGATAACTTACAGTTTGGGTACACAGTCCATTGGCTTGTACCCAGCATATGAGGAGAAGGTAGCCAAATCCATGACCTGCCAGATTAGCATTTGATATTCCTTCATAAATGATAAACCCTCACTAATGATAAGATGATAAGGTTTATTTTGGCTTTATAGTTTGAGGGAATACAGTCCATCATGGTTAGGGGTGAGCATGGTGGAAGGAACATGAGGTAGTTGGTCACTGTGGTAGTTTGAATATATGTCCCCCAATATATTCAGTGTTTTATTAGTTATAGTTTGCATCTGCAATCACCTTGCTAGAGGCAATGTCACTGGGGGCTGGTCTTAAGGTGTGGGTTTGAGATTCCATTGTAAAGATATGCAAATGTGCCTAGCAGGACTTCCTGAAGTGTGCTGTGTGACCTTTTGGCTGTAGTTTTGCTCTGTGTGCTGTGGTGGCTGGTCGGTTTCTCTCTCTCTCTGCTTGGCTCTGTGGAGAGCAGGCCACTTCTCTTGCCATTATGGAACTTCCCCTGGATCTGTAAGCTTCAATAAATAATATCCCTTCCTCCATAACTGTGCCTGGTCTGGAAGTTCATCTCAGTGAACCTGAAGCTGTCTGCTACAGTCACATTGCATCCATAGTCAGGAAGAGAGACAACAGAAAGTAGGGCCAAGATATGAAACATCAAGGCCTGCCCACTAGTGACCCACTTCCTCCAGCAAGGTTTCACCTCCTAAGCATTCCACAACTTTCCAAAACAGTACTACTAGCCGGGGCCAAGTTTTCAAACACATGAGCCTACTGGCAACATTTCACATTCAAATCAAAACAATATGCAAAATCCTAGATCCTGGGAAGCAAAGAAAAGACCAAGTTCCTGTCCCCTTGGATAAGGAAAACATTGCCCCAAGTTCTAGTCCTAATTCTTTTATTAATCAGGATTTGGTAACCTAATTACTGGTTACATTAATTGTTACCCATTGTGGTGGGGAATTGAGATTGTTGATTTGCTAGGGCATGTCTGCAAAGGTGCTTCCAGAGAGAATTAGCAGAGAGGGCAATAACCTATCCTGAACATGGGTAGTGCAATCCAATGGGACAAAGGGGCTGCAGATATTGCTTAGTGGTTAAGGTGCTTGGCTGCAAAGCCAAAGGACCCAGGTTCTACTCCCCAGTACCCACATAGAGCCAGATGCACAGGTGGTGCATGCATCTGGAGTTTATTTACAGTGGCTAGAGGCCCTCATGTGTCCATTCTCTCCCTCTCTCTCTTTCTCTCTCTCTAATTATATATAAATATTAGTATACAAAGGAGAACTATAACTTAGCATCACTATCCTTGCTCTGCTTCCTGGTCTGTTGAGATTGCTGAGATGTGAGGAGGTAAAGAAACCCAGCTACTACTCCCATCCCCACACAGCCACCATGATTATATTGCCTGGTGTCAAAATAAATCCAGACAGGCCTGGTAACATGTGTCTGTAATCCTAGTATTCAGGAGGCAGAAGCAGGAGTGTGAGTTCAAGCTCAGCCTGGTCTACACAGTGAATTCCAGGCCAGCCAGGGTTACATAAAGAAAACCTATCTCAAAAAGAAAGAGAATGAGGCTGGAGAGTTGGCTTAGCGGTTAAGGCGCCTGCCTGCTAAGCCTAAGAACGCCGCTTCCAATCTCCAGGTCCCAAGTTTAGCCATATGCAAAGAGATTCAAGGGTGCAATGCTGCACTTGACCACAAGGGGGCACACGCATCTGGATTTCATTCACATTGGCTGAGAGGCTGCTGGTGCGCCCATTCTCTGTCTTCCTCTCCCTCTCTCTGTCTGTCTCTCTCCAGAAAAAAAAGAAAGGGAATGAAAGAAGAAAGAAAAAAAGGAAGGGGGAGGGAGGGAGGGAGGGAGGGAGGGAGGGAGGAAGGAAGGAAGGAAGGAAGGAAGGAAGGAAGGAAGGAAGGAAGGAAGGAAGGAAGGAAGGAAGGAAGGAAGGAAGGGAGGAAGGGAAGAGGAGTAGTAGGATGAGGAGGAAATAAAACCTTTCTCTCTTAAGGTTCTTTGTCAGGAATTTGGTCACAACAAGTGACAAGAAAAGTAACATCCCAGAGCTTCAGTTTCCTCATCTTCAGAATGAGGGAGACAAGACTCAGCTTGCCTTCTCTTTGAGGCTCATTGAGTGGGTCCAGTCAGTTGGCAAAAACAAAAAAAAAAAAAAAAAAAAAAAACAAACTGGCTTTGTGACCTGTAACTCAGGGTCAATGTGAACACATTCGTTATTATAGAAATGAATGATCTGCCAGCAAAGCACAGGGACTGGCACACGTGGAAGCACATGATTTTTTATTTCCTAAACACACCTTCTACTTGTACCACAGGTGCTTGGCCTCATTGCCTACTACTAAAAGAAGTCTTTTCCATCCATTGTCATGAGCTCAGGGATCATGTGTAAATCTTTGACCCAAAGTACTGGGACTATGTGATTCATTAGCCTACAAAGGAAGAAGGAGACACACTGGAGCCCAGTATGTAGACCCGATGACTGATACAGGCAGTTGGGCCGATGGAGGTGCCTGTCATGTTACATTACACTTGTTTATGAAGAAAGAATGTAGCAGATGAGAGTTTTTATTACTTGCCATCATGACATAAGTAATAATTTATAATCATTTTTTTCCTCAGTGAAAAACATGCTCTTAATTTTAAAATATAAATGACACTTAGAGATTCATTGAAAAATATTTCCTTTGCATGTGGTAAATCAATCTCTTTTCCTGCTTCTTTTTCTTTTATTTCTAGCAAGGATAACACTCAGAGCATGATATGATGGACTTTATTTTATAAAGGAAAAAGTATCCTAGAATTGCCATCCACAGGCCACAAGTCCAGAGCAGAATACATTATCCAAAGCAAATCGAGTGGGCTCTGCCAGTCCTGTCTTCTGAATAAGTGAGCTAAGGTCCTAACTTGCAGCTCAAGTTAACAAGACTCTTTCAGTAGCTAAACTCTCTCTCTTTCTCTTTCTCTCTCTTTCTCATTCTCTTTCACTTTCTCTCTCTCTCTCCCCAGCTTCAAGTTGGGCCCCATTACTACATCATGGAAAGGCCACAGGGCTTGCAATCATAATGACATTGGTGTGTGACCTTGGCTCTGAACTTACTTCCCCATTATTTTTTTCCTAGAGAGAGGGGTTGAGGCAGGGTCTCATTCTATCCCAGGCTGGCTGAAACTCATAGCCATCTTCCTACTCCAGCCTCCTGAATGCTGGTATTAAAGGTGTATGCCACCATGCCTGGTTTACTGCCCCATTTGTGAGATGGAATTGATATGTAAGATGGTGTATTAGCTATTTTCCTTGTTTCTGTGACCAAATGCATGAGGAGAATCAACTTACAGAAGGAAGGCTTTACTTTGACTTACAGTTTAGGAAGTGATACAATCCATTATGGTCAGGAAGACAAGGCAGCAGGAGTGGGAGGCAGCTGGTCACATAACACCCACGACCAGAAAGTAGAGGGGGCACAGGAAGTGGGCTAAGCTGTCAAATTGCAAGGTCACAACCCCAGTGACCTACTCCCTCCAGCAAAGTTCCACTTCTTAAAGATTCCACAACCTTCCAAAGCAGTGCCACTAACTGGAAACCAAGTGTTCAAACATATGAGCCTATGTGGAATATGTATTTCTTTATTGCTTTTTTACTTTTTATTGACAACCTCCATACATATACACAATATATCTTTATCATAATCCCATCTCACCATCCTTCTTTTTCCCTCCTTTCCTATCCACCCCCTCCAATGAACCGTTTTTTTTTCCAACTAGTCCCTCTTCTATTTTGATGTCATCATTTTTCTCTTTGTTCTCATATTATGCAGGTCTTGTGCGGGTAGCAACAACCACTGTGAAGTCATGGCTATAACAGCCACTTTGTGTCTGGAAGACAGCATCCCAAAGCATTCCTCCCCATCCTTTGGCTCTTAAATTCTTTCTGCTACCTCTTCTTCAATGATCCCTGAGCCTTGAAGGGTGGGATAGAGATGTCTCAGTTAGTAGTGTATCTAAAGGAATATTTCTCATTCAAACCACAACAGATGCTATGGGTCATAGAAAGAGCAACACATTCAAATCCTCAGGCTCAAACATTAAGAATCTGTCCTCCATTCCTTCCATCCCACACTCAGAGCACTCAGTCTACAAGAGTGAGTACACATTAGTAAGCAAAGCAAGCATTTCCCCAGTCTCCTTTCAGTGCCTAACCATATCTCTGTTGATATCTCCCCTCATCATGGGCTCCATCTGTCCATCTCTCTCAAAGTCTTGTGGCCCTTCCAGTCAAAACAAGGCCATGATTTCTCTCTTACAATCAGCTTACAACTGGAACACTTCCATCTACTAAATCCCTGTGATGTATCTTGATTGTGTCAAGCAAACTTGTTTTTCTCCCAAACATTGCTGTCATGCCATCCCCTCCCTCAGAGCCTGCTCCAGTTCCCTATGGCTTCTGAAATATGAACTAGTGTGTCACATGACATAATCCAAACCTGCTGCTCTCTTCACTGTACTCATGTCACCCTCCAGTGCACACATCATTCCCTCCCTGTCTCCCTGGGACATCTCTGCTCTCTTCACTCTTTCATAGGGTATTTGTTCATACTGTTTCTTTTGCCCAACATGCTGTTCTGTGTATTCCACACCCAAGTTTAAGTTACTCTTCCTTAGACTCCAGATTTAGTTCAGCTGCCTCATTCTATTTTTATTTATTTATATTTATTTACTGGAGATGGGCAGAGAGAGAATGCATGTGCCAGGGCCTAAAGCCACTGCAAATGAACTCCAGACACATGCGCCACCTTGTGCATCAGGCTTATTTGGGTCCTGGGGAATTGAACCAGGGTCCTTTGGCTTTGCAGGCAAGTGCCTTAACCTAGTGATCATCTCCCCAGCCCTGCCTCATTCTTTAATAAGCCTTTCCTTTATACCCTTTGGTGAATCTAACTCCTACATGGTACATGTTCTTCACATTAGTACATCTTCCACATTTTTTGAAGTCACAGGCTGAGTTCTGTCTTACAGTTTTATAATCTGCATCATATAAGAGAAGGAACTTTGTTCTTTCCACCATCCTGACCCTATTAAGTTGAATGCTAGATCTTCTTGCTGTATAGTGTCACTTAATAAGCATATAGGGAATAAATGAGATATGAAGGTGGGTAATTTACTATAAATTCTCTGATGGGAATAAGCTTCTGAGAGTCATGTTGTGTCAGACATGGTGCTGTTTGCTCATAGACACAGATGCACTGAAGCTGTGTGAGTGTGCTCATGCGAGCCACTTATGCAGGTCTGTTCCCAGCACCACCTTCAGTGATACTTGGAGCACCAGGTCAATGGGCCTGGAAGTAACTCTCCCACCCCCACCCTAGGAGAGTTGATTGGTAAACACTTAGCAGCATAGATGCCACTACTTGCAAGTGTTTGTGGCAGTTCTATGGGGACTATCCTGGGTTTGTGGCATTTGTTTTTGGCAAAGAAATTTGAAATTTTGTAGGAAGCATAGTCTACTTTTTTCTTTGTTATTTTGTTATTTGATATACTCTTTCAGGGTATCCTGTGCATGCACCACTTTTGTTTAGACAAATAAATCTGAAATTCTGAAGAACCAGTGAGTGGAAATGAAAGGTATACTAAAAGGTCAGGGTGCTTGGGAGATCTGTAGTATCATTTCTGTAACCCTCTACTAAGTCTGTACGAACAGAAAGGCTCCATGGGAGAATGAGGTAACTGGTCTAATTATAGCTATAAACTTATAACCAAGAAAAAATGATGTATGCCTAATATGCACTAGAAACAAAATAGAGGTATTCCCAAGCAGGTCATTGAAATTTTATGCAACTTTACAGGCAGAATTGCTTGGTAAAAAATCAAGAGGATAAGTAGATATGCTTGATCTCCATCTTCCCCCAATGGTCATTTTGATTAAAATCCTTACCTGCCTTTTCACTGTAACTTGTGCTTGCTTTTTTATGTATACAAGTACATTATGTGTACATGTTTGTGGTATTCAAGGTCCAGAATGCACTACCAGAAAAGGACTTGCTGGGAAACTTATTCTAAAGGCCTGTAAACTGGCATGGAAGATGTGGTGGCAGGACCAGCTTTTGTCTGTAGCAATGGAAGCATGAGGCTGCTTGCCCATATCTTAATGGATCAGGAAACAGAGACCTCAAGCTAGAACCAAGCCAGCTAATCCCACCTTCATGCCCACTGTCTGTCAGCTAGACCCCACCTCCCAAAGGTACCCCAGCCTCTGAACGCAGCACTACCAACTGGGAACAAAGGATTCAAACACATGAGCCTATGGGGAACATTTCATATTCAAATCATAACAGTAGTTGACCCCAGGGATTAGTCATAATCTAGGAAGTGATTTCCAGGGACCATCCCCCCAATAGTCACCTTGGATTTTCTCCAGCTTCACCCAAGGTTCACCAGACAATGTCTGGAAATGTTGTGGCACAACTCAGGGGTATTTCTGTTGTCTAGTGACTAGAGGCCTGGGGTGCTGCTACCCAACATTCTACAAGACAGCTCCATCACAAAGAATGATCCAGGCTCAAATCAGGTTGAGATACCCTATTCCAGAGCATAACAAAGAGACCAGTGCCAAACATAAAATATAATGTAAAATGTAACAAATGCTTCTTCACCTAAAGTTCTGTCTCCTCAGGGGCCATACCCTGGAGTAAGTTCACCAAGTATGTACATCCATAATAGGGTTCATTCTCAAAGAGCTACCTTTTAAAAATACTTAACAGACAATGAGTAGCAATGTGCCCAAGTACAGTGTTGTGTTCTTGGCCTTGGATACTTTCATGTCTTTCTCACAGCAGTGTGAGGTTGTCACACTGATAGCAAATCTGTTACACTTATTTGGATTGATAAAACTTCACCTCCTTAAAAAAAAAAAAAAAAAACTCAGTGCATTTAAATGCCCATCAGCCTGAGATATGCTGAGTAGTGTATTTTGTGTGTAATTTCAGACACCTGACAATATGAAAAGAAAAGTTTGGAAGCATGAATTGACTTTGGTGTGTGAGGCTGAGAGACCTTCTCGAGGTTTTCAAGGTCTACAGTGAATGTATGATTTAGACCACAGCTCCTCAATTGTGACACTTAATCCATATAGATAAATCATCATGAGCCACTGGTAGGGTTGTGTATGGATAAACAGGCTACAAATAATTAGGTTTCAAACTCCAGAGCCTCCATCAGAAAATCACCACCATTTTTTTTCAACTGAGAGGCTAGGATAGAATGATGGAATTGTTTCTTAGTCCCGGTACTTGAGACAAAATTACATCAAAGTCAGAACAGTATAACTAACTTGTCCTTGGTTGTCCTTGAGGGATAATGGGTACCACTTTTTCTCCCAAAAGGCTGGAATTCATATGAATTGGATCCTGACATCTTCCTCCAAGGAGAGGCTAAGCTGTATGATGGTCAAAAGCAGACTTCTGTCACAGATGAGGTGGCTCAGTCAGTAAAGTGCTTTCCTTGAAAGCATGAGGACTTGAGTTCAGATCTGCAGTAATCATGTAAAATATCAGGCATGGTGGACCACACTTAATATCCAAGCACTGAAGGGGAGAGACAGGAGAATTCCCAGGATTTTCTGGCTAGCTAGTTTAGCCAAATCAGGAAATTCCAGGTCAATGAGATACCCTGTCTCCAAAAATAAATAAATAAACAAGACAGGAGTGATAAAGGAAGATACTTGATGTAGACCTCTGGCCTCCACATGCATTCAAACACACCCCCACACACACACTGACCCTGCTATGCCTCAGTCTCCTCCCATGTGAGGTAATAATTGTCCCTGCACCTTAGGAAGAGAATTAATACTAAATAATGTCCATAAAGCATCAAGAACAGGGAGTATGCTCAGCTCATTATCCATTTTTCATTAATAAGATAAAAGCTTCACTCAATATGCATTTGAAACCAGAAGAAAAGGATATCTTTGATGTTTCCCTTTCCCACTGACCACAGATCCTCTTGACATAATATGCAGTGATCCATGAGAAACTCATGCGTAAAACAGCTTAGAGGAAGAGACAGAACCTCTTTGCCTCTGCCTCTGCACTCTGTTCCCAGACACCCATCTTGCTCCAGCTGTCCATCCTGTTCCAGCCCTGCATCCCCTGACTGCTCCCGTGTGTAGCTACCATCCTCTGCAGCAACCATCCTGCTCCAACCCAGCCAGTCTCCCTGCAACCTCCTTCATGTCCTATGCTACAGCCCGTGCAGTTAAGGTTGTCACTGAAGGCAAAGGCTGATAAAGCCACCAACCATCCTGCTCAAAGCCCCATGTTGGCCCAAGAAGTATCATGTACCCAACTCAGATACCCCAGGTTTGCACATCATGATGGCTACAGGGACTATCAGGGGTTCCTCATGAAGACTGTTCTAGAATAAGATGAAACTGAAATATTTGATCTTGGTACCAACTGTGTACCCCTCAACCTAACCCCATGGTTGATTTCCAACTCATGGAAAATCAGATCCTATGGGAGAAGGAGACTAAGCCTGACGCAGGCTTCCCTGCTATACCATGTCTGTGGGGATGGCATCTTCTCCTATGGACTGATTTGGGAATGGAGCCCCTGAGAGGAAATGTGTTTGCATTGTCACAGGTGAAAGCACCCAGTGCAGGCCAGGGACACTGCAGGCTCTTAGTAATGACCTGTGATGTTTCAAGAGGCTAAGTATTATTTTTCTAGCAACCTAAAGGTTTCATTCCTCAATATTTGTTCTGTTCAGATTCAGTCATTGCTCAATGTTCACAGGCAAAGGATATAAAGCAATAATACAAAATGCCAAGAGCTAAGCAACTCCCTCACCTCAACTCTGTAGGTAGCATTTTGTGTTCCTCAAATCCATACTTTAAAATACCTTCTCCATTTCATGACTGGTCCCCACCAAAATGGCAGAATGTTTCCTACCAATATTTCTTGCCCCATTCTGTGTGTTTAAGATTGCTGCAGAAATGCCATGCAGCTGTGACATTGAGAGACAGAGCAGCAATCTAAACAGCAAACATCCAGAGAGGGTGGCCCTCTGAGGATAGTTACCGGAACGTTCATCATTTCCAATGGAGCAGTCACTGACGAAGCACATTGATCACACATGTGCTCAGTACTGGCTTCCCTCTACTAGTGAACCTTCTAGAGGAAAACACAGAAACCCTACAACAACCAGGAAATATACAAGGATCAAAGTCAGGAAGGTGTGCAGCCAACCTGCCTCTTCTCCCCAGGAGTTAAGTGACCCTAGGCAATGACTCTTTTCTTTTATCTTTAAAGTCAGAATTGTAAGGGGAACATCCACATTCCAACACCAATGTACTGGAAGGAGTGGTATCTGGTATATGGACTCTTCAACGTTTCTTCAGGAAAGAGAGGCTGGGCTAGAGAGATGGCTTAGCAGTTAAGGTGTTTGTCTGCAAAGCCAAAAGATCCCGGTTTGATTCTCCAAGACCCACATAAGCCAGATGCACAAGGTGATACATGCATCTGGAGTTCGTTTGCAATGGCTAGAAACCCTGGTGCACCCATTCTCTCTCTCTCTCTCCCTCCCTCCCTCCCTCTTTCTTTCACTCTCTCAAATAAATAAATAAAAGTTTTTAAAAATTTTAAAGAAATAAAGAGAGGCTATTTGCTTAAAATGTAAAAATGTCCTGCCTAGGCTCATGTGACCACTCGGTCCCAGCTGGTGGCACTGTTTGGGAAGGTTGTAGAACCTTTAGGAGGTGGAGTCTTGCTGGAAAAAGTGGGTCACTGGGGAAAGGTCTTGATGTTTTATAGCCCAGCCCCACATCCTGTTCACCCTCACCCTCTGCTTCCTGATTGTAGACACAATGTGAACAGCTCTGCTTCTGCTCCTGCCACCATGCCTTCCCTGCTATGAAACTTCCCCTCAAAACTGTAACCCAAATCAAACCCTTTCCTTCCTTAAGTTGCTTCTGGTCAGGTATTTGTTCACAGCAACAAGAAATTAACCAATACACTTATTACTTTTTTTTTTTTTTTTTTTTTTTTTTTTTTGGTCATTGACCTTTAGCCAAAGGCTTTAGAAAGCACTTGTAGATTGAACAGCAGGCTGTATCGAAATGAGAGAAAACAAACCAAGCCACAAGAGAGTGCAGGCCTCTCCATAGGAAGATGTTAGATGGAGACTCTAGACTCACATTAGCTGCTCTTGGAGAAATTCCTGAAAGTGGAGTGTGGCTGTGAGTTATACACTGTTGGGAACTGGGCTGACTCTGATAGGGATATCTTCATGAATCTTATCTCTAGGTGGAGTTGACTGCAGGAAAGCTCCAACTATGACTCACCTGTGTGCAGCATGGTTAGTGAACAGGTTTGTGTCCTGTGATGGGTGATGGAGCACTAGTGTGGGATGCTTATATTCTCAGATATTATGTTTGATAGGCAAATGCCAGCTAACTCATGGCACTAGACCAGTTCCTGGAGGTCAATGGAGACTTTTCTCTTTCTTATAGCACTTATTCAAAGTGTACTCAGTAAGGGCTAGGGAAATAAGTACAGTCAGTGAAGTGCTTGATGCACAAGCACAAGGACTCGTGTTTAACCCCTAGGGGCCCACATAAAATGCCAGACATGGTGCCATGCACTTATAATCCCAGCATAGGGGATATGGAGGAGGATTCCGGCCAGCTAGTCTAGCCTAATTGATGAGCTTCAGCCCAATGAGAGACCCTGCCTCAAAAAGAGGTGGACAGGACTAGAGATATGGCTTAGCGGTTAAGATGCTTACCTGCAAAGCCTAGGAACCCAGGTTCAGTTCCCCAGTACCCACATTAGCCTGATGCACAAAGTGGCACATGCAACTGGAATTTGTTTGCAATGGCTAGGGACCCTGGCACACTCATTCACTTTCTCTCTCTCTCTCTCTCTCTCTCTCTCTCTCTCTCTCTCATAAAGAAACAAATAAATAAAAATAAAATAAAAAAGAATGGGCCGGGCATGGTGGTGCTCCCCTTTAATCCCAGCACTCGGAAGGCAGAGGTAGGAGGATTGCCTTGAGTTTGAGGCCAGCCTGAGACTACATAGTGAATTCCAGGTCAGCCTGAGCTAGAGTGAAACCCTACCTGGGAAAACCAAAAAAAAAAAAAAAAAAAAAATGAGATGGACAATGTTCCTGAAAATGACACCCAGAGTTGTTCTCTGACCCCCATACACACATCTGTACCTACACACACACACACACATACACACGCGCGCACGCGCATACACGTACTGAATGAAATATTCACAATCCATTGTTTTAGCAGAGTTAAATTCCATATATATTTAAGATCTCACCAGCCAATAAAATATAATTTTGGTGCTAGGTGTAAAGGGAAAATAAGATGCTATGATTTAGAGTGACAGAAAAGAAGGGTGACTTGAATCAGTAAAGCCAGATGAGTCCCTTCAAGGAAACAGGGCTGGAGCTGAGCCCTAAATGCAAGCAAGAACCAGAGGAAGCATGCCAGAGGAGTAGTATCTCAGAGGTGGCCTCAAAGGAAGGTTCTGAAGAAGAGAGGAATGAAAGAAAGAATAGGTATTCCATGGGCTCTGGAGTGAGAATCTCTACGTGAATGTGACCTCCCCTCCACATGATAGATACCAAAGGGAAGAATAGGGCTGGTGGTGTGGGCAGGGGAATATCACACATGTCTGTGTGTACCATGGTTGTGACTCTGGCTTGCATTTAAGATAGCATGCAAAATACATCTGAATGATTTATGTTTGTATTTAAAAATATCTTTATCCAAGTGAGGGTAGAAAGGGATAGTGAGGGTCTATATGGGGATAGACATGGTTCTTACACTGTGGCATGAGACTGTGTTGACAGAGCTGAGGAGTCATAGCTGGAAACACCTTAAAGAGTTGGTTACTCATTTATCCCAGTTACCTCCTTTACATGTAGGAAAATCACTGTAACCAGGACAGGGAAGAGACTAGCCCATGTCTAAATCCTTAGCTGCAAATCTGAATTGTGTGAGCAGGGACCAGAGCCCCAGAAGACCCTCTACCCTGGTTCCCAAAGCACTGTGAGACCAGGGAACTCACAATGCTGTGTGTGGGGTGTCTCTGGAGCTATGATAGGACACAATTGGAAGATAGATCTTAAATGACAAAGAGAAGCCCCCAGGGCTCTTCTAACAAGAATACATAGCCTTTCCTAATTGTCCGCTCAGAGGTGTTTGCCAAGGGAAGCAAACATGAACCTATTACCATGACCTACCTGGAACATGAATATATGTGAAAACAACCATTACATGCCTAGAAATGCTGCCTCATAATATACTTAAGGATGTGTGTCAGTACCTGGCTATCTGGTCATCATCAGAAAGGTGTTCATGACAGCAAGAAGTTTTAAAAAATAAAAATGAATTGTTTTGACTATGTCTGGTTAAAGTACAGTATACTCAGGACCAGTAGTCATCTGTTTTATTCTGTATGGTTCTCACCTGCTACTCTTCCAAATATTTATTTGGTAAGATGGTTGGTTAGTCAATCACCTGGTTGGCTGGTAGGTTGGCTGATTGATTGGGTGGTCAGTTGATTGGTCAGTCAGCTTGCTAGCCAGTTGGTGGATTGGCTGCTCAGTTGGTTGTTTGGTTATCTGGTTGATAATCTTTCTCCACCTGCTGTTCAGGACTCAAGTAATAGGATATGTGAGTGTGGAATACTATATATCCATTAGAAAGATCATAAAAAATTACCTTAAAATCGGGCTGGAGAGATGGCTTAGCGGTTAAGGTGCCTGCCTCCTAAGCCTAAGAACGCTGGTTCCAGTCTCCAGGGGTTCCAATCTCCAGGTCCCACGTTCAGCCAGATGCAAAGTGACGCAAGGGTGCAATGCCACACTTTACCACAAGGGGGTGCACACATCTGGATTTCGTTTGCAGCAGCTGAGAGGCTGCTGGCGTGCCCATTTCTATCTGTCTTCCTCTCCTCTCTCTCTCTCTCTCTCTCTGTGTCTCTCTCTCAAAAAAAAAAAAATTACCTTAAAATCAACAATATGCCTGTAATTTGCAACAAAAAAAAGGAGTAAAGAAAGAAGGAAGGAAGAAAATTAGGCCACAGAACATTAGGGCTCATTGCGTTATATCCGTATAAAACTCATATTCCTACCACATAAGCTGCAATGGCTAACACTGAGTGGTAGAATTATGTGTGGTTTTTATTTCCTACCTTTTAGTCATTGAGAATTTTCCAAAAGGAATATGAATAGCTTTTGTAGTTTAATGGAAAAAAAAAGTTCCATTATAAAAAATTGCATGTGGTTCAGTTCTTCCAGGTGGGCAGCTGTGACAAGTGGCACTAAACTAAGTTGCGCCAGCTGACTGTCACAGCTGCTGCCAGGATATTGGCCACACCATGAGGGTTAAGTGCTTGCCGTTTCCAGAGCCACAAAGAAAGCAGTGTCTGGGGAGACTAGGAGTTCCTCCTAGGACATGGGCAGTCCATCAGATCATGAGTGAGATCTGAAGAAGGTAGATTTCCCACAGCAACTGGCCCGCAGCCTAGTCCCAGGGGACATGTGGTAGGTCATCACAGAGGATATGTTTATGGAAGAATCTTTGCTGAGTATGGAAGCTTTCTTCATGATTTTTGAGAGATTGGAGGGGTTTTTGTTGTTGTTGTTCTTTTTGTTGAGAAGGATCTTTCTGTGTAGCCCAGGCTAGCTTCAGCAATCCTTCTGCATCAGCCACCTTAGTGCTAAAATTATAGGCAGGAGGCACTATACCCAGATTACTTACGATATTGCAATCATAGAACTTGTGGATACAGCATCTATATGAGGAAGGGATTAGCAGGGGGGCTTTATATGTAAAAAGGTTGAAAGATCTAGCCTGATTGAAGTCACACATTAAGGGACAGCATTCAGATTGCAGTGGAAAGGTTAAGTGTGTACACAGCAAGAGGGACTCTGTGCCAGTGAGACCCAGCTGGAGCCTCTTCTGATATATGCCATTTCCAACCCCAATGTCACCTGTCCTCAATGGGCCTTTGTTACTGAGTGTACTCCTGAGAATGTATCCTTTAATTCTCTCTGAGCCTCAGTTTCTTGTTCTATAAAACCAGACAGAAAAGTATGTATGTACGTGATTATAGCCTTCCATGGGCCTCAGAGGGTAGGTTTCTGTATGAGTACAGACCAGCTTGATGCACAGGCCTTCCCACCCTCCCTCCCACCTCCGTGAGCTACTCCAGAGCTACCCACCAGATGTCTCGACCCAAGTTAATTAAGTATTCTTTGAAAACTTCATACATGTATATATTTTATTTTGATCACATATATTCCCATCACTCTCTCTTGTTCCCCCACCCACTCCTACTGAATCCTTCCTTTTTCCCATCTTCCCCTCTTACTTGCATGCCCCTTTTTCATGACTCGCTGAGTCTAATAAGGCTCGCTTGCGTGAACAGAAGAGGGGAGTAATTTACTAGAGCAAGAGCCTCTTACCAGTGGCTACACCACTGAAGAACATGTCTCCCCCACAACCATGAACTGCCAAAAGCTCCTCAGGGAAGAGTGACTCCTCGTGAGCAAAGCCCATCGTTAAAGAGCACAAAGGAGTCCTTGGCTAGTATCTTTTTCAAAGTTAATGCTTTGCTCCTGAATTTCATGGTTGCCATGGAGAATCCAAGGATGGATGAGAGAGAGATCTGACACTGTCTTGAAAACTTTTCATGGCCAGTTATGGGTGTGGGTGTTTCTCCCCCTGTCTACAGAATTCTAAAGTCAGTACTTAAATGTTACCATGATGGACGGCCTGTGTTTTACAGCTGGATATAACAAAAGACTCTCCAAATGATTAGTGACACCCCAAGGTAGAGCTGCAGTCTGAGACTATGCTTTCAAATCTCTAACTTCATGAGGAATGTGAAATCAGAACTCTAGCTTAACACTGTGCCAGGAACACATGGGAAAGATGTTGAGTGTTTATAAATGAGCATCTGATGATGTGAGCTTGGTAATTTTATTCAAAGATGTAAAGGAAAAGATATTATAAGGGACATTTCAGTTATTTTGTCAAATGCTATTTAACAAAAAAATAAAATTGCAACCTATATTCTTGACCTTCAGGGACTTACTTTAAGATCAGATGGCTTTTCCTAAACAGCTGAATTATTTAGTGAGATTGAACTGTCAGAGACTTTGAAATAAAGCCCACCAGAATACCAGCCACTCTGCCGCACTACAGCTGCCCAGGCCTCAATCTGCAAATCTGCATATTTCATCTCAGCACACTGAAGCTTGCAACAGAAAAATTGCTCAGAAAACACTTATCATCTCCTGTGGCAAATGCAAAAAGGAATTCATCCGAAGCTGAGAAGTTGATGTACTGAGCAACCTGCTCTTGAAGTGATGCTCAGACTAGTTGATGGGGTCACGACTGAGTTTAGGCTGTTGATGTTGCTGGAGCCCTTTCCCACACATGGGTAAAGCTGAAGTGAGCAAACCTGCAGTGCTCTGCCTGCAGATAGAACTAGCATCAGTTACTCATTATCTATGATTGTGGAATGTTCAACAAAAGTTCAATTTACACATTTGTCAACCTGAACACATTGAAGTCAAGATGCCTAGAGAAGTTTCTCAGGTTTCTTGAATCTCACTTTACCCACAGGACTGGAACCAGAACCACTAATACAAGCTGATCGTGGTGAGCACTGGAGGAGCTTTCTAAAGGAACTCATGGCTCTTCCCATAGAGGCGGTGGCAGTATTGTTGAGGATTATAATGGGATAATGATGAAGGTAGTCATGACAACTAAGGTGATGCTCAAGCCAAGAAGTCAGTGGTGAAGCTAATGGGGGTGAAGGTGCTCTTGTTTTGAGGTGATTGTGATGGTGGTAATGATGACAACGATGGTGGTAGCGCTCATAAAGAGAGCAGAGGCAATGTTGATGGCAGTAATAAGCATGAGGAGGAATATGCGTGATGGAAACAATGATGGTGGTAAGAATAATAGTGAAGATGATGATAGTGAGGACAATGGCAATGATGATGAAGACGGTGGTTATGAATGGTGGTGGTGATGGCAATTTATTCAGCCCTTGCTAAATGACAAGTAATGTGCAAAGCACCTAAGCCCCAAACATCCATTGTTGGCAGCATCTCCGTAGTGTCCTGTGATTTTCCCATGTTATTATTTTCTTCCCATTACCTCTCCTTGACCTCCCTCCCTTTCCCCTTGCACTGAGATCTTTGTCCTTCCCAGATAGTCCTTCTTCTACTTTGGTACCTTTTTTCCTTATGTGTGAGTTGTCTACATGGATTCCCCATTTTAAATATGATGAAACAGAGACACAAAGACAATAAGGAACTTCCCCTAGGACAGTAAATTTTGCTGAATATTAGCATATTCTGAGTTTAAAAATATCTTGAGTGACTGATTAAATAATATTTCAAGAGACACCCAACTGGGAAGTGATGGAACCGATTCACAACGGGGCCATTGAGTGCCAGAGCAATGCTTTTCACGCACTGCTTCCCCTGGGAGACCCCAAGAAATTGCCATGGTCTTCACTGTTTGTGTCCCCTCATCTGTGCTGCTTTTGATCATAATAAGCAGGAGATGGAGTGCCTGGCTTCCAGTGGAGCAACACACCATTATATCTTTGCTGGACAGTGTGCTAGAACCAGTTTGCATCTCTGTCCACCAAGTTAATTCAGTTTCATTCACAATATTCTATTCTGAGAATATACTAGTTGTGACTTTTGCCTGAAGGTATAAAATCCAAACCAAATACCACTGCTTTTTAGTGTCTGTAATCATTATGAACCCAAGTCCCTAAAGACATAGATCGAAAACATGATCTATAGAAACTGCCTGAATTCCCCTGTCAGTAAGGCAGCCTTTAATCTGGTAGAAAGAGAAGTTCAGGGAAGCCTCCCTCAATGTACCACAATGTCTCTGTTCCCCAAATGCACAAGAAAACAGAAAGCACTTCTAGTATACTGGCAATATCAGCTTAGAGGGTGGGGAGGTTTTAAAATGAAGCCATGGGCTGGAATGATGGCTTAGCAGTTAAGGCACTTGCCTGCAAAGCCTAAGGACCCAGGTTCGGTTCCCCAGTACCCATGTAAGCCAGACGTACAAGGTGGATATGTGTCTGGAGTTCATTTGCAGTGGCTGGAGACCCTGGTGCACCCATTCTCTCTCTCTCTCTCTCCCTCTCTATCTCTCTCTCTCTCTTCCCCCTTCTCTGTCTCCGTCTTTGTCAAATGAATATAATATTTTTAAAATATTTTTAAAATAAAAATAAATGAATCCATGATAAATCAGGACTTCAACCCTACCCTCACCTCCACCAGGATTCTTTTTCTTAAGGTACTAAGAAGTTTTATTTATTTCTTTTTTAATTGATAGTTTAAGTTGGCATACAAAGTAATAAGTTTTATTATGGCATTCTCATACATATAGGTCACCATACTTTGTTCTGTTCATCCCCCTCCCCATATCTTCTTTTGTCACCTTTTCTCTTTTTTGATCTCCTTCCTGCCCCACAAATAGTTCTCCCTTCTGATTTTGGGTTACATGTACATTACCCTCTCTTTCCCCCTCCCCTGCCATATGATCTCACAGTAGAGTGTGTTTCCATTTGTTGTATCTCTGTCCACACCAGCTCCTACTCTCCCTTCACAGCTCTAACAGGATGCATGGTGTTCTCATCTTGCGGAGGAAGACCTTGAGGCTGTGGGATTAAGCAGTGTCTATGAGACTATAACCTTAGCATTGCCTTCACCTAGCTAAGCTGTCCCTAAACAGAAGAAATAAGAGTCCACCCATCAGTCTTCTTAAATTATCCCCACAAAATATTTCTGACATAGATGCTATTGTCTTGAATCTTGGCTTCAATTTCTGCATAGCTATGTGTCATTTAGAGGCAGCTTTGTCATCTGGCTGCAGGACAGAGGCACCAGGACAAGAAGCTACTAGCCTTGGATGCCTGATTCCACAATAGGGACGTTTCTGTACTTGACTTTAATCCTTCTGCACATGATTTTCATTGGAGATAAAGACTATCATGTCTTCCTCCCTCCTCCTTTGTGCTTTTTGCCTTATATTTCAGGGTAGTTTCTTCATTGCTTGGATAAGGAACAACAAGTGGCTAAGCTTTCTTAACGCCACAGTCAACTCTTTATAAAAATCTGAAAATTGTCAAGAAGTGAGGGTGGAATCATTGGTCTGGAAGCCTGGTGGTCTTGGCTGCAGTGGAATCTGCAAAGGCAATGAGTAGAAGGGACTTGGACTGCAGATGGGCCCAGACACAGCCCAGAGCCACCTGTGCCTAGAGATGCATAAATGTGACCAAAAGAGCCCCAAGAGTTGTCCCCTTGCCTCCTCTAAAAGCTTTCTTCTCTAACTCCTTCTAAGTGGAAATAAATGCACCCCAGGACAATGCATTCTCTAGACTCAGAAATTGGCCTTTGGACCTAGCTGGTCGGTGGATTCACTTTGAATGGGAGTTACCAGGGAGGTAAGTTTTCCACTGCTGGGACCTCCAGATTTATAAAGTGCTTAAATCATCCCAGCCTCAGAGAGGAAAAGAAGAGATAGAAATTGAGCATACACAGATGAGCCCAGTCCACTCTTTGACACAGTGGAATTAAATGCACAGGGAACCATGTCACTCCGGGGCTGTTCTGTGCCAGCTTTGCCCTCTCTGCTCCTTCTGGTGATGGCATACATTTAAATTGCCACAAGAAGCAACTGGAGGTATTTAAGCTGGGGAGGCACAGAGAGAATCACACCAGGTACTCTGTGGGTGGCTGAGGAAAAAGTGGCTGGCTCCTGTAAGCATTAGGGGATGGTGGCAGGCCCTATTGTTATTGTTCTCCTGCATCGTTATTGTTAGAAAGTGTGGTTCTTCTTGGGATGGAGGAGTTTGAGGAATTCCTTCCTAGCAGAAAACTGGTCCAGGGATGCTGACCTCCATAAAGAGGAGGGTGACACAGTGGAAACTCTAAGAGGACTCTGAGGAGGGTCATAGGACAGAGTGACTTGGAGGATACTGGTTGCTTTCTCAAGAACAGCATGTGAACACCAGATTCCTCATACAGAGACTAAGACAAGACAGCAAGACAGACAGAGTGGAGATGAGAGAAAACGTGGGGTATGGCACATCGGCAGCCTGTCAGGCCTAGGCAAAGGGGGACTTGGAGGAATGGAGAAACAACTCAGTTGGTAACATTCTTACCACACAAGCATGAGGACCTGTATTCAGATTCCTAGCACACACATACAATGTCATGCATGGCGGTGTGTCCCTGTAATCCCAGCTCTATTGAGGTGGAGACAGGAAGCTTGCTAACTAGCTTATCTTGCCTGAACAGTGAGTTCCAGGTTCAGTGAGAGATATTGTCTTACAAAAAAATAAGGTAGGGCCTAGGGAGAAGGCTCAGCAGTTAAGAGCACATGCTATGTGAGAATGAGGACCCAAGAGTGCCTATGACTGCCTGAGTTTGATTCTCTAGTACCCATGCAAATAGCTGGCCATGGCCATACATGTCTGTATCCCCATACACATGTGCACAGAGCACATTCATCTACACACACATGTGTTTACACACATCACATCACACACTGTACCACATTTCTACATACATACATACATACATACATGCATGCATGCCAAAAAATTAAAATGAGGTAGAAAATAATAGAGGAAAAACACCTGGTGTCAACACACACACATGTGTATGAACACCCACACCCCAAAATACACACACTATAAACACATGCACATGCAAAAAAAGAGGGGGACCGGGCTCTTTTTAGAGAGAAAAAAGCAGATCATGGCATCATTTGTGGGACCTACAGGCGGCAGCTTCCAAATTAACTTGCACTACAAATTTCTTACAATTCTCAAGACAAAATTGACTATGTCTAATTTCTATAGTGTGTCCTCTCAGCTGGGCTGTCATAGAAACAGGAACCCCAGCTGTTCATCTGAGATGAGGCTGATCAAGAAAAGTAAAATGAAAGATTAACTTAATGGTAAAGGTCTGGACGCACAACCAGGAGACCTGCACACAGTAGAAGTCACCGAAGCCTCTGAGCACTGGGCAGAGAAGATGTTTCTGTCTTGCCCGGGCATATGCCTGTGCACCTGGGTCCTGGTGAAGCTCTAACTCAGAGTGGTGAAGTGTTGACTTTTAAGTAAAATATGCTTGCTTACTCTGTAAAATCACTCCAGGTATTAAACCAGAAGTTAATTCTCTCCTGTAGTCACCATGAGGCAGGGTATCTAACCCTTGCTGTTTTACATCTATGAACACTTTTTTTGGAGCTTTGATTGCTCAAAGAATATAGTTTCTACTTTGCACACCATCCTCCTTCTACCCAAAGTGCATCCACTACCAGGGTACAGGAAAGACTCCAGGTGGGGCTGGACTGATGGGCTCAAAGCTTCTACTGCAACCTACTCACTATAAGACCTTGGACAAGTCATTTGTCCTTACCATGCCTGGGTTTTCTTATCCACATCATGGATTGATGCTGGGACCTACTTCACAGTTGTTTTTAAAAGTAAATGAGTAGGGGCAGGCTTGATGGCACATGCTTTTTTCTTTATTTTATTTTTAGAGAGAGACAGAGAGAGACAGACAGAGAGGGAGAGGGAGACAGATAGAGATGGGCACGTCAGCAGTCTCTCAGGGCTGTGAACGAAATCCAGATGTGTGTGCCCCCTTGTGGGCAAGTGTGGCATTGCGCCCTTGCATCACTTTGCATCTGGCTAAACGTGGGACCTGGAGATTGGAACCGCTGGAGATTAGAACCAGCGTTCTTAGGCTTAGGAGGCAGGCGCCTTAACCGTTAAGCCATCTCTCCAGCCCAATGGCACATGCTTTTAATCCCAGCATTAAGGAGGCAGAGGTAGGAAGACTGCCATGAGTTCAAGGCCATCCTGAGAATACATAGTGAATTCCATGTCAACCTGGCATAGAGCAAGACTCTATCTCAAAAACAACAGCAACAGAGTCAATGAGTGGGAATGGAGAGATGTCTCAGCAGTTAAGTGTGCTTGAGGGCCTGAGGGGGCCTGAGTCTGCCTGAGTTTGAATTTCCTGAACCCACGTAAAGAACTATACATGGCCACACACACCTGTAAGTCCAGCCCTGTGGGGAGTGGAGACTAGAGAAGCTCATGGGACTCACCAACAAGCTCCAAAATCAGTAAGAGACACTGTCACAAGGGAAACCAGGTTGATGAGTGGTCGAGGGGACAGTTATATTCTCCCCTGGCACCCAAGCCTGCTGCATGTGAGCCCACATGGTACCAAAAGTGGTCACAAGGAGTGTCACATCAATGCACACACCAAACACACAAGCCACACATATGCCACACCACACCTACTGTGCACACACAGAAAGGAAGGGCTGGGGAATAGCTTGGCCACAGTAAAGTGCTTGCCACACAAGCATGAGTACTTGACTTTAGGTACCCAGCACCCACATTCAAGCCAGGCTTGCTGACACTAACCTGTATTGCTAGGCAAGCAGAGATGGGAGGATCCCTGGAGCTTGCTGGCTAACTAGTCTAACCTAGTTGGTGAGTTCCAAATTAGTGAGAGACCTTGTCTCAAAAACCAAGGTGTACGGGCTGGAGACATGGCTTAGTGGTTAAGGCACCTGCCTGCCAAGCCTAAGAATGCCTGTTTGATTCTCTAGGTCCCATGTTTAGCCCGCCACAAGTGACGCAAGCATGCAATGCCACACTTGCCCACAAGGGGGGGGGAGCACACATCTGGAGTTGGTTCACAGAGGCTGAAATGGCCCTGGCATACCCATTCTCTCTCTGCCTCTTCCTCTCCCTCTCTCTGTTTCTTTCTCTCTCTCTCAAAAAAAAAAAAAAAAGATTCAGGGGTCTAGACAGATGGTTTAGTGGTTAAGGTGCATGCCTGCAAAGCCTAAGGACCCAGGTTTGATTCCCCTGTACCACCCACGTAAGCCACATGCACATGGTGGCACATGCGTCTGGAGTTCGTTTGCAGTGGCTAGAGGCCCTGGTGTGCTCATTCTCATCCTCTCTCTGTGTCTCTAATAAATAAATGAGCACAAATAAATCTTTTAAAAATAGTTCCTCAAAAAAATCAAGATGTAGGGGCTGGAGAGATGGCTTAGAGGTTAAGTCACTTGCCTACAAAGCCAAAGGAACTGATTTGATTCCCCAGAACCCATGTAAGCCAGATGCACAAGGTGGCATATGCATCTGGAGTTCATTTGCAGTGGCTGGAGGCCCTGGCATGCCCATTCTTCCTCTCTCTGTCACTGTCTCTCTCATAAATAAATAAATAAACCAAGATGGAGAACAAGTGACAGAAAAAGATACCCAATGCTAACCTCTGACCTCCACACACAGATATCCATACATAGACATACATCCACAAGCACATGTACACACATATATACATATACACATATGAACAACACACACATGAACAAAAAAAAAGTGAAATGAAACTCAGACCCAAGCCTGGTGTGTGGCAAGTGTCAGATAAGTAATGGCTGTCATTTTCTTATTGTGAGAGGAACTTCAAAGAGAAAAAAAATCACCCAACACCTAACTCCCATTTCTTCATAGACTGGGCTGGGACAGGCACATCCTCCTGGCTGCATGGTACAGAGATACAGAGATAATTGCAGACATTCCAGCTGCATTTCCTCTGGCCCAGAGGAAATCTCCTGGGGAAAGCAAATGAAAAAGGTGGGATAAGGGTACATGCTCCAGGAAGTCATACAGGGAAGCTGTGTGATGCCCCAAGCCCAGCTGAAACCCAAAATCCTAATGTTTCCTCCAGGCATTAGGGTTGGTGCTTCAATGGTAGTATTGTGGATTTGATGTAATGCATATCCCATGAGTTGGAACTACGTGGGCTCTGGTTTAGACAAGGAAAAATGAAAAATGTGACTAAACCTCTCTGGGCTCTCCTTGCTCATGTGTAAAGTGGGAGGAGGAGGGGTTAGGAAGGAATTTTCTACTTGATGAAATCCATGTACATGAGAGACTCTGACCCATTACTAACACTTAGTACATTTTATAGCCATGCCAAACACAATTTAGCACAATATGAAAATCGGGTCCTTTGTTAAATTTGATGAAGACCTAGACCTGCAAGAGAAGTTCCAAAACTTCAGGGTGCATCAGCCTCACCTGCAGGGCTGGTAAACATTCACCTGCTGAGCCCCATCCCAGAGCTATTAATTCCATAGGCAAGGGTGCACTCTGAGGACCTGCTCTTCCAACAAGCTCCCAGGTGATATTTGAAAACCACTGAATCAAGAATCCTATGCTTGAGACAAAGGAGAATCATTCCTTTCTCTTTTATTTTGTTTTGTTTTGTTTTGGTTTGTTTTGTTTTCCAAGGTAGGGTCTTGCTCTCTCTAGCCCAGGCTGACCTGGAATTCATTATGTAGTCTAAGGCTGGCCTTGAACTCAAAGCAATCCCCCTACCTGAGCACTGGGATTAAAGACGTGTGCCACAAAGCCTGGCTCCTTTCCTTTCGTTAAATGGATATTTATTGCTTATAGTGGTAGGTTTTGTAAAGACATTTTCATTCAAATATATCATATACTTTGATCATATCCAGCCCCTCTCCTGTCTTCCTTCCCCACTAGCTCCTTTCTTTGCCCAGAGATTCCCAGTTTCATGCCATCATATATGTGATCTAGGATCAACATATGAGAGAAGATGTAATGTTTGTCTTTCTAAATTCATTTTATTTAATATGACAAGAGGCCTGAAGAAACTAGAAATAGAAGGAATAGAAGAACATAATAAAGGATAAATAAACATGAGAAGCCTAAAAACAATGTTATATAAATGGGCAAAACTCGAAGCATTTCCACTAAAATCAGGAGCAAGGAAAGAGTGTCTATTCTCTCCACTTTTGTTCAATAGAGTGCTTGAAGACTTAGCTAGAGCAATAAGAGAAAAGAAATAAATATAGAGTATACAAATTAAAAAGGAACAAGTTAAATTTTCCCTATTTGCAGAGAATATGATCCTATATTTAAGAGATCCTAAAGACTCCATCCAAAATTCACAGAACTGGTAAACACTTTCAGCAAAGTAACAGGACACAAAATAATGGTACAGAAAAAAATGTACAAAAAGACTCAATCCAAAAATTCATAGAACTGGTAAACACTTTCAGCAAAGTAGCAGGATACAAAATAACGTACAAAAAAATCAGTTGAAGGGTCTGGGGAGATGGCTTATCATTTCAGAGCACATACCACTTAAGGATGAGAGCCTCTTAGGCCAGAGCCCACCAAGTTCAACTCCCCAAAACCTATGTAAGCTGCTCCTCTAACTTACACACACTTGCACAAACACACACACACACACTCAAAAAATAAAATAATTGGTTGCTTTCTTGTATAACTATAACAAACTACCAAGGAAGAAATCAGAAAAGCAAACCTTTTTAAAAGAAGATACCCTAGGAATAGCCCTAAACAAAGAAAAGAATCGTCTCTACAACGAAAATTTTAAACTGTGATACTAGAAAATGGGCAATCATGTCTCAATGATATTTTCCTTTACCTAATTCTTGTCTTTCAACTGGAAACATTCATGTTCAGGGTTCATTAAAAATGGTGTGAATTGGACCCAGCTTGGGGATTTTACTCTTCCATTTAATTCTGGCTCATCCTTGAGGACTCTAGAGTGTCAGAGCTGATATTTCTGATTCTCTATGCCCATCAGAAGTTCATCTGCCCAGTGAGTTCTAATGTGACATTCCCACCCCAATCACAAGACAGGGGACACATTCCAATTCAAAGTTCTGAAAATATGATTGCTTGTTCCTAAGACTGAAAATGGAAATTGATTTGAAATATTTTCTTAAAGTTGATGTTTCTAATCAATCCAGTGGCAGTTGGTAGCACGTCAATAAACGAGATAAGGTTGCATTTGCAATTTCATTACGCATATGATCTAGCCGACCATAATCAGCTCCATAAAGCCTTACTCCCATAGATGATTCATTCCTTCATTTCTTCACTCTTTTTTTCAGCAAGCGTTGATTGACTATCTACGTGGTGCCAAGCGGTATGCAAGGCTGTGAAAATAGAGACAAATATAGACAGTGTACTCAGGCAATAAGAACTTCACAGTGAGTCTTTAGTTGTATAAGGGTGATGACGGTTATGATTTCTGTCACATATGGCATCTCACTTGGTTGGTTTTATGTTTGATTGATGTTTTTTGTGTGTGGTTTCATTTCGTATGGTACTTATTTCTTACCCAGTCATTCCTATAACAAAGCAATCTGTAATACCCAGATCTGCTGAGTTCCCATAAAAATGAACAAGATATTCAAAGAAGCTTGTGGTCAATAAAAAGATAATATAAACAACTGAGTTGATGAGGCACAGTGGAAAGTGGCAGAGGCAACTGATTTGTCTGTCTGGGATACTCAGAGAAGTCTTTCTCAATGGTGAGTACCAGAGCTAATGTTAGGAAGGAAAATATTATTCTTACACTGTTCATTTCCATTCACTTCCACTCATGTGGCTGCAGGAAAGCCAGCTTCTTGCCCCACTGAGACACAGTCTTCCATAGGGCTGAGTCCAAGTCCACAGGAAGAGCTCAGCTCTGCCACATCCTCCTTCTATGCCCCTGGCCAAGATCACTGAATGTTTGGAGCTTTAATTTCCTTATCCCCCAAATGGCAATAATATTACATCCCACACAGGTCTGTTGAAAGGACTAGAATAGCATTGAAGAGCACTTAGCATAGTATTTGACATAAGCACTTCATAAAATCATACTTGCTTTAGAATTATAA
Organism: Orientallactaga sibirica; assembly: GCA_036365145.1. Taxonomy (NCBI): domain Eukaryota; kingdom Metazoa; phylum Chordata; class Mammalia; order Rodentia; family Dipodidae; genus Orientallactaga; species Orientallactaga sibirica. The sequence continues at coordinate 29,332,747 of JAEOAD010000017.1, read as the reverse complement.
TGATCACAAGTCTGACACCACATGATACAAAGTGAGTCGAGTCTGGTAGATTAAGCCTGGTTATGTCAGTGTATCTGTTTCGTAGTGGGGTTCTCCAAGCCTCTCATAGATGAGGATCATTGTAAATTTGACTGGGTGGATTCTACCTGATGTGTTAATTTGTTTGGAAGGAAATCCTTCATGCAGTGTGTCTCTGTGAGAACTGAGGTTCCGCAGATAGTGTGTTAGGTTATAGCTTCCTCACATTAGCTTGCCCTGATAGAGGGCTGTATCTACCTGAAAATGACCGTGATCTTTGTATTTCAGAAGTGACAACTTCTAGATCAAAACACCACCCATATGATCTCCATCCCTGCTTCTACATGGGATGGGTGTATGCGGGCTACGTCTGAGGAGCTGGTTGTAGGGTTGTTCCCATATTTATCTTTGCGTCGTTGTCATCTGTGTCTCTTAGGGACTTAGGTGTTCCATGACAGCTTTCTGTGGAAAACATTGTTCAATCTCCATGCTTTGTGAAACATGAGATTTTCCAAAATTAGCTCCACTTGTCCACTGACAAGATGCAAAAGAGGCATGTTGAGGGGTGATAGGTTACTCCAGTAAAGAAACCTCTGTTTTAAGAGTAATCAGAAGATGGTTTTTAATTATATTTTCCTGGGCAAAGCCTGTATGTGAGAGACTGATTCCAAAGTGAGCTGCCTTTGGTATTCTCACTGTGCATTCCCAAACAAGTACACAAAATTAAAGTGACAGTTGAATTTCCCTTTAATTCAAAACATACCTTTTCAATACTGACACTATAAATCATTTCTAATAATCCCATTGAGGCATTGCTATTTTCACATTTTTTAATCAGTGTCTACCCATGCCCTATTACATTGTATATTTTAATATTCTTAGGTTTTGGTTTTGTGAAACACACTTTCACTATGTAGCCCTGACTGGCCTAGAACTTGTTGTGTAGAGCAAGATAACTCTAGCTTGTGGGAATGTTCCTTCCTCTGCCTCCTACATGCTGGGATTACAGGCATGCAGCACCATGCATAGCTTACTTTCTATTATATCATAAGCTCATCCCAGATTTCTGCACGGTCCTTACAATTATAATATTTAATGACTACTTCATGGTCCATCAAGTAGCTGAGCCTAATTTATTTGGCTATTTTCCTATGGTTAAACATCTAGGCCATTGATTTTCAGACATTTTTAACTGCAGCAACTGTGTTTTAAGAATCTATATGAAGAACCCAAATAATCTTATTGATCCCTGAAAATATTTGATGCTATTTAGTTTTCATAAGTAACCTGTCAAGTATGAGCCATTATTATCCCACTTCCTGAGGTGAACATGGATGTTCAAGGAGTTTAGAGTCTGCTCAAAGTCACAGACCAGTTCAACACCCCTTTCACTAGTGCTCAGGTATCCCTGTGAAGAAGCCTCCCTTCTCTGTACTAACTGGAAACAAGCTGCTAATTGGATCTTACCTTCCAGAACTCCAGATAGTCCAGTATAGTGCCTCCAATTAACTTCTTAGACTGTATTAAGTAAGAGGCATGTTACATCCTATGAAGACACAGGGGCTGATGAAGACACCACTGTCCTCTGGGAGACTAGAGCTATTTAAGGCCTTTCCAGTCTTTGTTCTGGTAACTAGCCCTGGCTTGGTAGATGGGAGAAGGCTATATTCTTTCAGCCTCCAAACTCTGATGGGGACTATGGGCCAGGCACCTTGCACCTGTGTGTAGTGGCAGATGGGGACACCAAACCTGCTCTGGAGGAACTGCCAGACAAAAGAGACTGCTGGGATATGGCAGGTTGAGGTATCTCTGAGTGTTTTACTAAATCAAGTGTTCAGGGCCCGATGCATGGGCACAGGAAGGAGATGAGTGGACAAGAGTGGGTCGCTGTACTGGGTTCTGGGGTACAGATGTGAGTCAAATGGGGAGGCCCAAACTGGGCTGCCAAAGAGGTTGTTATGGTTTAAATATGCAAAATGTCTCCATAAGTTCAGATGTCAGAACACTTGGTTCCCAGCTGGTGGTCCTATTTTAGAAGGTCATGAACTATTAGGGAAGTGAAGCCTAGCTAGAGGCAGTGAGTCACTGGGGGAAGTTCTGGAGGTTTCTTACCCCAGATCCACTTCCTATCTGCTCTCTGCTCCCTGGATGAGGATGGAACATGACTAGTTGCCTCACACTGCTGCAGCCGTGCCTTCCCCATCATGGTGAACTGTATCTCCTCAGACTGTGAGGCAAAATAAACACTTCCTCCCTCATGCTGCTTCTTGTCAAGTATTTGGTCACAGCAATGAGAAAAGTAACTAATACAGTCATCAATGACTGTGTCACCAAAGTGGCACCAAGACAGCAAAAGACACAGGGACCCATGACCTCATAGAAGGGATTCAGAGTAACTTCAAGGAATAGTAGTACTGGGGCCATTTTCAAGAGTTGTCTAAAGAGGTGAATGGAAGAAGGGACTTCAGACACTGAGAATAGCTGCTATGGAAGCCTGGGGCAGGGCATGCTCCAGGAGCAGAGAATCACTAGAGAGATCAGAAGTTGCACTGGGCCATGAGCGTGACAGGGCTAAGCCACACCATGAACCGGAGGCAGAGCACAAAGGAGCAGTGTGGTCAGATTGTCCTTAAGTGATAGAGGATGGAGTATCCCCCCCATGAGAATAAGCCCTAGCCCTGTCACTTTGCAATCACTTGCCTTAGCAAACTCTATGTCACCTTCCCAGACTCCATAGCTGCCCAGAGGAAAGTGACAATGTTGACTCCCTAGGGTATGCTGCGAGATTAATCAAAGACTGCTTGTAAAACCCTGAGCATGAAGGCTGATCTGAGCTAAGTGTTTGATATTATTTATTTGAGAGAGAAAAAGAGAAAGAAGGAAGGAGGAGAGAGAGGGGGAGAATTGGCATGCCAAGGCCTCAAGCCACTGCAAGCGAACGCCAGATGCCTGTGCCACCTTGTGCATCTGGCTTACATGGGTACTGGGGATCAAATCTGGGTCCTTAGGGCTTGCAGGCAAGTGCCTTAACCACCAAGCCATCTCTGCAGCTCAATATTTGCTGTTATTGTTATTACCAGTATTATTCTTGGTAGTATCCATCACTGTAGAGGCAGAGTGGATAGAGAGGTGCTTCGAAGTTAATGGACCTGGGTTCAAATCCTGGATATGTCTTCTTTCACTACATAAACCCCACAGGCATGTCATATAATATCCCTTACCTCTTTTGTTCCTCAATATATGTCAGAAACCGAGACCCAGCTTCTGTTGTCGCTGTTCTTATAATCTTCACCTTCATCATCACCATCAATCACCTGCCTCTGTTATCCTCAACAACATTGGCATTAAGAGGAATAAAATCTGGGGAATAGCATGACACAGTAAACTCTGTGTTACAGATGGGTGAAGAGCTTGGAGATTTTTTCGTTTCATTTGACAGCTCACCTGTCAATCCTTGGAAACCAGGAGGCCAATGTGATTAGTGAACCTCTCCAAATATAAAATACATGGAAGAAAATCTGGAAATATGAATATTAGGCCTTTACTCCAAATTCTGATTGGATAGGTCTTCTATGGCACCCTTAAATTTGCATTTTTTTCAAAGAAAGGTCTTTAGGAAAATTTGCAGCTCTGAGAATCTCATGCATCATAGGTAATGATGCCAACAGCCTGGGGTAACTACAGAAGGGGGCCCCAAGAGTAGGAAAAGAGTATCTCTGGGCTCCACATGCACCAGGAGTAAGTGCCCAACATCCATTTCCATTGCTGAGGGTGGGGGGCTCTTTCTACTCTATCACTACGCAAGTTCTCACAAATCACAGGCTTGTCTCTATCAGGCTAATTTCTATTTCCTGATCTCTATGGTCTTTGATACTTCTAAATCCAGGACCTTGAACTCATTCAACCTTCTCTGTGCTTGACCCCTGGTTCTCTGGGCTTTCCTTTAGTTATTCTGTTTATTTGTTGATTGTTTGCTTTTTATCATTTTAACCCTTTAAGCTACCAAATTAAATTATACTGTAGTAGCAGCTCAAACACAGACACTACTAAGCTGAATGAATCCTTCCACCCCTTCTAACCCTGCTCCACCACATCCACCACCCTGACCAGTAACGATTTGCATGTATTCCTCTATAATCTTGTTCATTTTCTTATCTATCTCCATCCAGGGCTTGCTCTGATTTGATGTGCAAAACTAGGGAGTTCTAGTATGCCATTTATCTTGTAGCTTGTCTTCCATGCCCCACAAAAAAATGTGGTCATCTTTCCATGATGTCACAGAGCCGCCTGATTTTTTTTTAATAGCTGTTGTAGCCTTGGAATTCATTTATCAATTTCCCATCCCCGGCTGCTTCTTGTTTGCAAGCCTGAGTCATCTAGCTGCAATCTTTGTCCTGGGATGTCTTCCCCTTCTGGCATTTTGCATTCCCATTAGCTAAACTCCCAGTGGTGGGATTCCTTATTCCTGACATTTGTTCCCTGTTTCTGGATCCCAGCATCTGTGTCTTCTTCTCTAATCCAGCCCCAGTGTGATGAGGTTACAGCTTTGCTGCAAGACTGCAGCAACAAGGAGCTGCCACCAGGGACTGCCTTTGGATGGGGTCCAGAAACAGAAATGTTATCATGCAAACCAGTGTCTCCTCTCAGACAAGGCAGTTACCATTTTTCACAGATTTTTTCGTTTCATTTGACAGCTCACCTGTCAATCCTAACACATAACCTTACTTTTTCCTCTGTGCCAATCTAATTTAGATACCAACATACCCCATAGCACAAAAACAACTTTTTCTGTTCTGTAAATGCAGCAAAAATATGTACAAACTTCCCATTTTGCAGGTTTATAAAGGAAAAAAAATCCTTTCATCTTAGTGAAAATAACAAGTCAGAAAATCCACAGGCACTTTGTCCAACACTATTTCATTAGCCCTGGGATATGGCTGTGCCATTGATAAGAAACCCATTTTGACCACCATTTTCAAGTTTAAAGAACCTTTCTTCATAGCATGGATTCCAATGGAATGGAGGATGGAGCATAGGTGATTAAATTATCAGGCAGAAACACATGACTGTAAATAACCGACCCTCGTATTTCATGAGCCATCTCCTTATACTCCAAAATATTTATTCCTTTATTTCAAAGATGTTTGTTTAATTTTCTCCATTGACTTTAATTAATTTTGCCTTAGGCTCATAAACAGGTGGCCCTGGAAACTTTATTTGCATTTATCTTGAAGCCAGCTAACTAATTAAATTTTCCAAGTTAATATCACTATGCTGTACTGGAGCCCTAGAAAAATGGCCAACAGAGTCATAGATCTATGGCTGTTTTCCTAAAAATGAAGAGGAAAGAGGTGGGGAAACTCATGATGGTTTTGTGTAAGTGCTACAGTAAAACCTGTAGTAAGCATCTTCTCCCTGTGGAGGATGAACAGATGATTGGGCCCAATGCCTGCGAACAAGTGTCTAGAATCTGCGCACATGCCAGCAAACTTCCTGTGAGCCTCACGAAGTGTAGAGTGAATTAAATGGAAATGGACTGGGTACTTCATCGCTTCTAGAGAGCTTATTCAGCTGGTGGGAAACAGAGATATCAAGACATAAATATATCATTTTCAGCTTGATACAAGTCAAGTTCTTCCATGAAAGTTTAGCAATTAAAAAATGGGAGTCACTAGTTTTAAAGCAGAAATCCAAGGCACTATATTAGCATTTTTCAGACAAATACATATGATATGACCCCATGTATGAAGAATTAGAACAACTAATGTGTTTAGAGACAAATGAGTAGCATAACTCTGAGGCAAAACAGTGAGTAATAATTTAAAATTCAGATTTTCCCTTGCAGGGAAGGTGGAGAGATAAATTCAGTAAGGAATACACAGGAACTACAGACTACATTGGCACTATAATGGGGTGTTTCTTATGTATCTTAAACACAATGATACTTTTAAAGGTAGAAAATCAAAGCACCATCTTAGCAATAATATTGTAGCAAGTTTGATTGGTAAGGGATTGGTCATTAGGTTATAAATAACCCTGATGCTTGATAAGAAATAAATCAAAATAAATTCAATTTCAAAAGATATAAAATTACTTCACAAAATTAACATATATGTACAATCAAGGTATCAAAAGCTCATCATACCCATGGACCAGTAAAATCCAAATGACAGTTCTATTAATTGCAGATCATTTTATTTCTACCTGGTTGTTAAATACTAAGTCTAGAAATGACATACATTGCCAATAACACTGGAAAAGAGTGACCCTCGATCACTAGCATTGAGATTCTAAATTGGAAGAACAACTTCCAAGCTCAGTTTATCATTATCTATCAAAGTGAAAGATATATTATATAACCTATTCCAAAGGAAAGCCTAGCGAGAAACTTCCATTTGTGCACCTGGGCATTGCTAGCGGCAGCACGAACACGAAGCAGTCTATGTGCTCACTGACCGCAGCACAGCTGGGTAAATGACAGTGCAGTTGCAAAGAGCCGGCTCCACCCATGGCAGTGGGCCTCTAGTACGTTGTAGCAGACAGCTTCAGGTTCGCTGAGATGAACTTCCAGACCAGGCACAGTTATGGAGGAAGGGATATTATTTATTGAAGCTTACAGATCCAGGGGAAGTTCCATAATGGCAGAAGAAGCAACCTGCTCTCCACAGGGCCAAGCAGAGAGTAAGAAACCAACCAGCCACCACAGCACACAGAGCAAAACTACAGCCAAAAGGTCACACAGCACACTTCAGGAACTCCTGCTAGGCACATTTGCATATCTTTACAATGGAATCTCAAACCATCACCACACCTTAAGACCGGCCCCCAGTGACCTTGCCTCTAGCAAGGTGATTGCAGATGCAAACTATAAAGTAATAAAACATTGAATATATTGGGGGACATATATTCAAACTACCACATTCCGCCCCTGGCCCCCAATATATTTAGCTCCTGGCTCCCAATAGATTTATAACTATCACACATTGTAAATTGTACTCAGTCCAATTTCAAAGGTTCTCACAGTCTTGATCAACTTAAGATAGTGAGTCCTGTAAAATCAAACAAGTTAAATACTTTCAACATGTAAAGGCACAGAGTAAACATTTTTAACTGGTAAGGAATAACAAGGAGAGACTAAAACAATGCAAACTCAGCCATCATCAGTAATCATCAGACTTCTGCAGTTCAAGTTCCATATAACCGTAGACTGACAGTCTCCAGGTTTTCCAATTCCGCCCCTCCAGCTGGGCAGAGTCTCCAGGGAAAACTTTCATAACATGCCAACACTGCACTCCATGGTAGCCCTTTTGCACAGTCCTGGTATATCCAAAACATCTTCAGGTCTCCATGCAAACCACGGTCCATCTTCCAAAAGGCTCTTCCAGCCTATTCCTGAGGGTCTTCATGCCCTGCCTCATGCCGCATCTCAGCAGCGGCTCCTGGAACCGTGTGCAACTCATGACCATTCTATGCATTTTTCATATTTCCAAAACTAATACCAGGTGTGCAGGACACAGCCATATTCTCAATCCAGGGACAAAATAAACCATAGCCTTGAAAAGCAGGTTCCCTCTCCAGTCAGCTCTTTCCAAGAATTTGCATTTTTAACAGTCTTTCCTCAGGCATCCTCTCCATTGTTTTAATGTAAATCAAGTCAGGCCACCTTCCTTCCACCTTCCTTAAGATTGCTAATGCGTTGACAATAGCAGCTCCAGTAACCTAAAACCAGTCTCAGTGCCTCTGCTTTTACCTTGCTTGAGGTTTTCCAACTTAAAATCTTAAAATCTCAGTCCAATATCTTCAGCCAAGCACATCAGTCCATTACAAATTTAACCTTGATCAAACTTTCTGGGCCTGGATAGCGGAACGTAGCCATCCCTTATGCCAGTAGCCCAGTTCCAACAAAGTCCTCTGCACTCTTTCCTTCCCCTTAGAAAGCTCATAAGCCAAGCCTCGAAGTTCAATACTATCTGCACTTAGCATTCTCAAACTCTCATCAGAATAGTCCATAAAACTTGGCTTACCACTCCAGAAGGCATCTTCAGTTGCAAGCACCAAGTCCATGCCCATTCCTCCAAAACAAAGGTTCCAAAAGACGAATATCCACACGGTCAGGTTCATCTCACCCCACACTCCTCGGTACCACTTTACTGTAGCAGACAGCTTCAGGTTCGCTGAGATGAACTTCCAGACCAGGCACAGTTATGGAGGAAGGGATATTATTTATTGAAGCTTACAGATCCAGGGGAAGTTCCATAATGGCAGAAGAAGCGACCTGCTCTCCACAGGGCCAAGCAGAGAGTAAGAAACCAACCAGCCACCACAGCACACAGAGCAAAACTACAGCCAAAAGGTCACACAGCACACTTCAGGAACTCCTGCTAGGCACATTTGCATATCTTTACAATGGAATCTCAAACCATCACCACACCTTAAGACCGGCCCCCAGTGACCTTGCCTCTAGCAAGGTGATTGCAGATGCAAACTATAAAGTAATAAAACATTGAATATATTGGGGGACATATATTCAAACTACCACATACGTACTATGGCAAGAAGAGCAGTTTTCAGAAAAATGTATATAACATGATTCCATGTAGGTAGAATTAGAACAACTAATGTGGTTAGGGTCAGATAAGGAATGAAACTCTGAGGCAAAGCAGTGGATGATAGATTAAAATTCCAGACATTTTCCTTTGCAGGAAAGGTGGGAATAAATTCAGGAAGGATTTATACAGGAGCTGTGTGGGCATTGCAATGGGGATTTCTAAAGCTTAACGATAAATACAAGGGCAGGTTGCATTCCTCCTTATACCTTACTATATGTCATATATACATGCATGTGCATATATACAAGCATACACACATACATGTGTACCTACATATTTCTGGGTATATATAGATACAAAATCTGTAAAAGAAAGCAACTACAAGATAGATAATATATCTTGGGCACTAATGTTACCTTATTAAGTATTTATGTTGTTAACAAACTTGTGGCTCATGCAAAGTAGATGAAGGATAGCTTACATATCAGGTGGGTGAATCCAGTGTCCTCCTTGGCATAGACAACCCACAGTCACAGATGATTGATATAACAGAGATTAAGATAAAGCCTTCTGCTTGAGATTGGGTGTGTATGTGTGATGTGTGTATACATGCTCACACATGCACATGTGAGGGTATGTATATGTGCATGTATGAAGCGATCAAAGGTTGATGTTGGATGTCTTCCTTGATTGATCTCCATCTTATTTATTGAGAGAGGTCTCTCACTTGAACCCAGAGCTCATCAATTGGGCTAGTCTAGCTAGACAGCTTGCCACAGGGATCCTCTGTTTCTGCCTCTCAAGTGCTGAGACTAGAGGCAGACCACCATATCCACCCAGTAGTTCGTTGGATGCTGGAAATCTGAACTCAGGTGCTCACAATTGCACAGCCAGCACTTAGCTAACAGAGTCACCTCCCTAGCCCCTGAGATTCTTTTTGGTTTATTTTTTGATTCAGGGTCTCATATGGCCCAAGTTGGCCTTGAACTCCTTCCATAGTGAGGATGGCCTTGAACTGCTGATCCTTCTGTCTACTGCCTTCCATTTTGTGCTGTGATTATACCCCTTGAGATTCTTAAAAGCTTCCTTCCTAAGACAGAGTGAGACTCTGTTCACATGAAAACAGTATTTGGTTGTGGCAGTTTGAAATAGACTCAGAAAAAAATCTTGTAACTTGGATCTCCAGCAAGCTGCCTGGCTGAAGAAGGTGTTACTGTGGGTGGATCATGGAGTCCAGCCCTTAAGGTGTCACTAGGGATGGATATGATTTCCAGCCAAAAGGTATGCAGAGATGTTTGAGCTGTGCCTGGGTTCCTATTGTTTGCTGTCCATGCTTGCTGCTTTTGGTTTTTATAGAAAGTTTTGCTTGTTCCTCTCTGTTTGGATGTATGGAAGCAGCTTCTTCCACCACTGATGGAACTTCCCTCTGTATCTGTAAGCTTGAAATAAAACCCTTCTTCCCATAAACTGTGTTTGGCTTGGATGTTCATCCCAGCAATGTGAAACTGATTACAATAGGGGTCTTAGTTGACCACAAGCTCCAAAGGAACTGTCTTTATAAACATCAACCCAGAAAACTAATTTCCACTTTAGAAACAGTGATCATCCTGCCATTGTCAGCATGGCTCAAGTCATGCTGCATATTTCACATATGGAGCTCCGGATGCTTTGGTTTGGATAGGACATTGAGCAATCATAGCACGGCTGCAGAATGGTGACTAACAGTGAAAGATAAGCATATCAATTTGGGGCTCCATGGAGGGGAAACTGTAATAACCACAGCATGACTAGAGCTTCTAGCAGGCTGGTCCTGTCTGTACCAAAGAGCTCAGCAATATCAGAGGTCCAGAGATACAGCAGGCTGCCATGTCAGGTGTGAGCTCTGGTCCTTGGTGTGCTTAAGCAGAGACTAGACACCTTCCTCCCCCTACAGGTAGGTTGGAAGGTAGACTTCATGGGTCCAATGTCCCTTCAACCTTTTGAATCCATGAATCTGTATGAAGAGCCCAAAAGAAATTTGTACAAACCAGGAATCCACTTTGGTTTCTTGGAGACCAAGAGAGAGTTTCATATGGGGTATCCCATGGTCAATAGCTGTGCCCAGTAATTTCCACCCCTGCTCTGCAGTCCCCCACCCCCCCCCAGCAGCAGTGACCATCATGCAGGTGATCCTGTGGTCTGTTCACGGGCCATCGCTACTGTCTTTGTGCCTAAGAAAGCAGGTGCTGATGTTCACAGCTGTGAACAAGGAAGAGAACTTGGATTTTATGGGTGTTTTTTTTTCTTGTTTGGGTTCATTGGTTTGGAACTTACTAAGCAGCCCAGGCTGTCCTCAAATGCACAGTAGTCTTCCTCCCTCAGCCTCCCAAGTGCTGAGATTACAAGCGTGTGCCACTATAACTCCCTTGTCTCCTTTTGACTAGTTGAACTCTAAAGCCAGTTGTGACTTCCTCTCTACCTATTTGAACAAGGGAGAGCTTTTCTGTTTGCAGCACGTAGTGAGATGACACAGTAGAATATCCTTTTCCCAATGTCATGAGTAAGAACATTCATTCCCAACACCATCCATGCACCTGTCTGTCTATCTGTCCATTCATTCTACCAGTTCGCCCACTAAAGATGTCATGTCTCAGGTACCGGGAAGCCTCCTGGATGTGGGGGATGTAGACCCACCATGCAAGGGCTAAAACTGAATAGTCAGCAGACAACTGCAACCCAGTATGCCCAGCACAAGAGTGTGGATGACCTGGAGACAAATGGGAACAAAAAGGAAGGATATACAATCTTATTCCAGAAGGAAACTGGGGCAGACTTCCTAATATGCCCTAAATGATGACCAGAAATTATTGCCATGAGGGGTTGGGGAGATAACTCAGTGAGTAAAGTGTTTACCATGCAAGCATGAGGATCTGAGTTCCATCCACAGAACCCACGATAAGTGCTAGGTGTGGCAGTTCACACTTGTAATCCCAGGACTGGGGAAGTGGAGACAGGAGGCGGAGGTGACTGGCCAGCTAGTCCAATTGGTGAGCTCCAAACAAATGAAAGACCCCATCTCAAAGAAGGGATGGGTGGCATTCCTGAGGATGATATCAGTAGTTATCCACATGTGAAATCACACCCATACAAACAAGTCTACACAAGTATATCCACTCCTGCCACCGCACACATGAAATAACATAAGATAAAGAGAATTAACATAAGGGAGCGCAGTATAAGCTACCCTTCCTGAATGAACCAGGCTAAGTCCCAGGTGTGAGACAGCATGGGACCAGTTTAGGAAAGTTCAAGTTTACTAGGGCAGACAGGCTGGACTTGGCTCATGCTGTCATAGAAAACAACCTTAAACGTCCAGTGGCTCACATTAAAAATGGTCCATCTCTCCCCATTCACTGTATGACAGGGGCTTCCTAGGCCCTCTGCTTTGTGTCAGCCTCTGTTTAGGAATCAGGCTAAGGCAGCCACTGTCAAAAACATTAGAGGTAGCTGTGCAGACAGAAGGAGAGCAGGACATACCACACATCAGCTCTGAACGTTTCCTGTCTGAACTGCTTATCATTCAGCTCTCACTTCCTTGGCCAAAGCAAGTCTCCGTACCACAGCCAATTCCAACAGGGAAGGCAAGTGCAGCCCTTCTAAGAGGCCAGAAGAACACCTAGAAGTGTGAGGAGCACCTACAAGTGTTCAACAACAACAATGACCAACACACTAAGCGGAGCAGGAGAGGTGGCAATGTGGGAGGAAGGGACCTCAGCCACATCATGGAGGCCATTCATGCCATGCTCGAGACTCTCACTGTGACTAGCAAGTCCAATAATGACACAGTGTTAAAAAAAAAGAAAGAAAGAAAGAAAAGCTGAGGTCAACATTGTCTAGATAGAATTTATTTATAATTCCTACATTCGCATGAATGAGAGAAAGCATCTAAGGCCCTCACCAGACTAGGTGAAACTAAGGGACAGTCATCCATCATCAAAACAAAGGAATTTTAAATGTTCAGATAACATGAATAAAAGTCCATGGGATAGCAAAAATTGGGAGCCTTTCAAAGAGCAAAAACAAGTTGGGGGTACCAAGGTGCAAGAAGGGAATGGGTGAGAAAGTGCTGGGGACAGAAGCAGCAGAACTGGGTGACCTTGTAGAACAGTAAGAAACTGAGTGAGATACCAGACGATGCCTAGGATAGAGGCTTCAGTGAACAGGAGCTGAATCTGAATTTACAGCTGCAATAGCTTTACTGGAGCCTTCTGTCCCCATGGGCAATGAGACCTTTCTAGGAGAGGCACTTGCTGACTTAGGACATTTTCCCTCGGGCTGAAACAAAGATTCAGATCTAAGGGATCTGGGCTTTATGTATTTATTTATTTATTTACTTATTTATTTATTTTTGCTTTGTGTATGTGTGTGCACACATCCATGTGTGCATGTTCATGTGTGTGTGTGTGTTGTGTTTGCTCATATATGTGGAGGGCAGATGTTGACATCAGTTGTCTTCCTCAATCACTCTCTACCTTATTCTTTAAGAAAAGTCAGGGTCTCTCATTGGACCCAGAGTTCACCCATTTAATTTAGACTAGCTAGGCAAATTGCACCAGGGGAGACTAAAGGAACACACCACCATGCCCAGCTTTTATATGGGTGCTGAAGATCTGAAATCAGGTCTTCATGTTTGTGCAGTAAGTGCTCTACCTGCTGAGCCTTCTTCCTAGCCTACAGAAGAGCTGATCTTGAAATTCATAATCACTAATAGGTGAAGGAAATAAGAGATGTGTGATGGCCTGTAGTACTGGAAGAATTCTTTGGAACATGCAATGTTCACCTCCCATCACTAAGACTGAGCTGGTATGTGTGCATGTCCGTAAGTACCTCTGTGAAAAATATCAGAGTAGAAAGCAAAAATGTTTCTTCAGCGGGGGGTGGTAGTGCATGCCTTTAATCCCAGCACTTAGGAGGCAGAGGTAGGAGGATCACTGTGAGTTCAAGGCCACCCTGAGACTACAGAGTGAATTCCAGGTCAGCCTGGGCTAGAGGGAGAACCTACCTCATAAAAAGGAAAAAAAAAAAAAAAAAATGAATACTTTGGGCTAGAAAGATGGCTTAGTGGTTAAGTGCTTGCCTGAGAAGCCTAAGGACGCTGGTCCAAGGCTCAATTCCCCAGTACCCACGTAAGCCAGATGCACAAGGTGGTGCATGTATCTAGAGTTCATTTGCAGTGGCTGGAGGCCCTGATGTGCCCATTCTCTCTCTCTCTCTCTCTCTCCCTCTCTCTCTCTCTCCCTCTTTCTCTATCTGTCCCTCTCAAATAAATGAAATGAAATTAAAAAAATTTTTTTTAATGTTTCTTCATTTCCCTTCCTGGCAGTCTGCTTTCCCATTGGAAGCATCTAATACACTCTTCTCTCTCCCACCTCCACATCCTTTAGGCACTGTGAATGACATGTTGCTGCCGCTGGTCTGTGAACTGGTTGGAGTCACACATGCTGCTAATCAAACTGTCTCCAGAGGTGATGGGCTCAGCCTTCCTCTCAAGGCAGGGTCTCTTCAGCTGTGTCACAGTAGGTGGCATTCCACCTGTCCATATGTTCAGCATGGACTCAGTTCTCATGAGGCAGGACTCCAGATAACTCCCTGGCCTCTGATTTCCTCCCAGATCCTTCCATGGGTCCTAACTAGAACCGTGTGGAACTCTGCTGTCCCACGTTCAAGCATGAAATCACTGGAATGCTGACTGCTTAAACAGTGCCATCTTGGGGCCCCTTCAGGTTGTGGTACACTAATTCCTTTTTTGTGTCCTTCCTGTCTTTGAAGTCTGGAAAGAAGACTCAAGACTTCCAGATAAGGTGGCCTGGTTACTACAACTCCATGGCAATTACCTGTACCCCAAGCCCCTCCTCCCTTTATCTTCCTGGAAACCTCTGCTTCCCTCCTTTCCTAGAAAGGTGCAGGCAGGAGGATGATCCAGGACTCCAGCCCTTAGAGAAATAGAGCAGATTCCAAGGACGGTGGAGGCTTCCAGCCCTGAGTGTGAGGAAAAAATAGAAATGGGAACAGGTGGCATTGAAGGAAAACCTTCCTAACCAGCCCCCATTCTCAGTTAACTCTAAATCCTCAAACGTTCAAAGAGGCAAAGAATCCACAGTGTGATTTTCTTCCCTTAAAGATTAGCAAAAATGAGGTAAAAGCTTGTCTTGTCCATGTTTTTATAGAAATCTAAAGCAGGTGTCCACTGTGGCAGAGATATTTCTTTCACTCTTAAATCCAGTGGGCGCCTTATAGAGCTTAAGCAGGAGCTATGCTGCCCATCCATCTTCCTGAGCCCCTTCACAGCTTCTGAAAAGATAACATAGTTTAGGCAGCAGGAACAGCAACTCAGATTTAAGAGCCAGCCATCACATGTCTTGGGAATTGAGCCTAGGAAACAAGTGCAGCATTAGGTGACCCCCACAACAGAATTGATGGCCTTTGAGGCCCATGCTTCACCGTGTGGATCCTCAGTTAACAGATGTAGAAAACATTCTCCAGATGCTAAATATCTTTGTGCTTCCAGTGTTTCCATGCCTTGTCTCTCTTGTTCCAGCTGCCTTTTTTTTTTTTCCTTCCTGGTACTGGGGATTGAACCTCAGGACTTCATGCATGCTGGCAACACTCAACTTCTGAGCTACATTCCCAGCCCTCTTTTTACTTTCTATTTTAAGCAAGATAGGGTCTCACTAAGTTTCTCAGGTTAGCCTTGAACTTTCTCTATAGCCCATGAACTTTGAATGTTCCTGCCTTACCTCCAGAGTTACTGTGAAACAGGCTGTACCACTAGTCCCCAGAACTCTGGGCTATGGAAGGCAGAGCTCCAGTACAGACTCATAAAACCGTGGATGCCTTAGTTCCAACTCTGATCCCACCCAGCCTCCCTGCTCCACTACAGCAAGGATGATAACAGAGTCACAAGAGGTCAAGAGCATATATGAATGCTTAATGCAGTGTCCCAGCATGGTGAGCATTCACGAGGTAGAAGAAGGCATTCCAGCAGAAGAAATCAAGTCCCAATCCCCACAACAAACAAGTGTTACCTTTGGAATAACAGTATTTGCAGAAGTGATTGAGTCAATGGTCTCGAGATGAGGAGAGTACCCTGAATTCTGTATGTGTGCCCTGAACTCTGTCTCACTGAGATAGTCATTGAGAAAGAGAGGAAAGAGTTAGCACCGATGTCAAGAGGCAGCAATAGGGAGAAACACGGGCACTGGCCCAAGATTGCACAGCTACAAGAGGCTGAGAGGCAAGGAGTAGGCCCTGTTCCTGAACCTTCTGAGGGAGACCCACCCAGCTCACACCCAGACCCCCAGAGAGAATAAATTTAGCAGCACCAGGAAACGGATTCAGCTAGTGAAAGGTGAGGTCTTATTATCCTTATTAACCTCTTAACCTGTAGGCCTGGGGAACCAGACACCTGTGCAGGTGTGCAGCACTTTACAGCTTACCTGGATAAGTCTTCTTTGCTGAGGTCAGTTTTGGGGATAGTAGCACTTTTCAGCTTCCCTTGGCCTTGTCTGACTGGATATGCATATTAAGAGGTAGAGCTCAGCAAAAGCGGAAAGTTCTAGAACATGGAAGGCAGAGATTAACTGCTGGGTGCCCAGAGCTTTTCAAATTCAGGCTTTTTCAATTTGACTTGTAAATGGAGGCTCAAAGTTCCCAGCTCTTAAAAATCTTTAATGTGCCCATTTCCTAGCAGGAGGGGGGGATTTACATGTGTAAATAGCCAGTGGTGCTATTTGTCTCTATGCTCAGCTAATGAATAAGCTATTCCATGGGAGAAAAAGGCTTTAAAGGCTTAGATGTTATGTGATCATAGAATAGTCAGAGGGTAAGCCAGCCTGTCAAGGTGGTAATGCAGGAAAAGTTAGCGAGACTGTGCCACCTAAAATCTCCACTGAGAATCATTGAATACACTCAGAAGGAAGCAGACTTCTACACTGGGGAAAAGGTGAATTCTGTCTCTCTCCTGCCATATTGTTTCCAAGAGACAAACATTTCAATCTAGAAAGGTGGTGCTTTTAGAAGGTAGGGATGCACACATAGGGAAGATTTTTCAAAACCAAACATGACATGAGAACAGCTACAAACAGTGAGTCACAACTAGCACATCTCTTAACTAGTTACAAATGCTTACTGTGTGCCAGACCCTGTTCTGTTTAGAGAGGAATGAGGGTGAACGGAATGTATGTGGTTAAGGCTTATATATGTGCCTGTTATTCCCTGATTGGTGTCCAGATAATGTAGAAGAGTAAATGCAAGTTTTTAAAGTGACATTTATGGCACAAAGAAAGGAATAGTGGAGAATGGAAATGACTCTTCCCTTCCCTGTGACTTGGGCAAAGAAGGTGTGACCCTTCCCCAGGCTACAGGCCCAGACAGTCTAAAGCATCCCCTCTCTGCTTTTCATCCCAGCATGTTTAATTTCAGATCTGTGTGACCCTGCTGAAGCTCCTTCATCAAGTTTTATTCTTCATAAAAGTTCCATTTTCCTAGACTCATAAAGCAACTCCGTCTAATTCAGTGTTATTTTATAAATACTTTCATTGCTAGCATCAATCACAGACAGCTGACTTCCAAGCCATAAAACAACAGCTTGCAATATCACCATGTTACCCACTATGTATTTACTTATCAAGCTGAAGAACACATGTTTGCAAAATCAGCAACATTACTGCTCTACCAGCAATTTGCCACACTTTCTTCCCATTGAACTCAAGCCTTGGTTGGATGTCTGCATTTCAGCATCCTGACTCCTTCATATCTTGTTACTGTGCTAACAAGCCCCCACCTCCGCCCATATGCTATCCCTCCCCAGCCCCTCACTGACCATGCCTAGGGCTTCAGGCAGATATGCAGTTCTGCAGTCATTGATCAGCTGCCCTTCACTACCCCTTGACTATACAAGCTCTGCATGGCCCTAGAGCTGCCAGATGTGCCTCAAAGCTGCCCAGACAAGCTTTCATGAGTCAGGGACAAGGCTGTCTATAGTCTGCACTATACAAAGAAAGTTCGCTTTATTTTGTTTTATTTTGTTTTATTCTGTTTTGGGGGACAGGGTCTCACATTGTAGCCCAGGCTTGCCTAGTACTCATGGCAAGTCTTCTGCCTCAGCTTCCCAAGTGTTAGGACTACAGATGTGCACCATCATTTCCAGTTTACACAGAGAGTTCTTGAAACTTAATTATCCCATCTGCAAAATATACTCTGAAGTTCCAACTTGGTATGAGCTGTGCTGGAGTGAAATGGAGTGTTAGGGGTTCAGGAAAGTCCTTGAACCCCCAATCCTAAATTTGTGCCTACTTCTCACCAAAAGATTGGATAAAATAAGAAGGATAATTATTAAATTATTATATCTATTAAGAGAAATATAGAACCAAGAGAAGTAAAATGAATATACCCATGTGGTCTGAGAGCCCATATTGTGGGCTTGGGAGAAACATAAAAAGAGAGTTAAAGAGAAGAAAGAAAAGAAAGCATAAAAGTCTTCCTGCCATGTGGATGGTAGGAGAGGATACAGAGCCCATGCGGGAAGTAGGAGGCAGGGAGTTCTTCACTTGTCTCAGCCCAGCTGGGCTAAGATGAGGGAGAGACTCACCAGAACCTGGAGGTTCACTAGTGATGAACAAGCACCAGGAGAGGTTGCCCTCCCCTGGTAAATGTATTTGCAAATTTATGATAGTGGACCCTACCTTCTGGCTCAGGTGAGCCAGAGAGACAAATGATTGGTCTGGACTAGGAGCTGTCTTAGGAAGAGGCTAGCCATGATGCCAAGTTCTGGGGTCTGAACTTGACCAACCACAATGTCAGGAATAAATCTGAGGAAAGAAGACCTCCCTCCCAGGAGGGTCCCAGTTTGTTTTTGGAAAAACAGATCTCATTTAGGCCAGAGCTAAGGAGTCAGATCATCTTTTGACCTCTAGAAAAGTAGAGACTGGAAGGATAGGCTCAAAACATTCTTGCTGCTTACTTTTAGGGGCCCAGTCACCCTAAATGCCACCTGACTCCCTCTTAGGAAGTGAATAAAGCCCACGGCCCAGGGAACACACTGCACAGGCTGGCATCAATTTAGTCAATAGAGTTTGCACCTAGCATGCACAAGGCCCTGGGTGTGATCCCCAGCATCGTATAAATTAGGTGTTATAGTGTAAGCCTGTAATTTCAGCATTCAGAATTGGGCCAAGAAGATCAGAAGTTTAAAGCCATCCTCAGCTAGACAGCCTGTGACCAGCCTGAGATAGAAGGTAACCTTTGTACCAAAGTGAATGAATGACGCCAGCTCTAGAACTAGGAGCAGGAAGAACCTAGAAAGGCTCCTAGAACTAGAAACCCAGAGTAAGAGGAACTCCTTGTGAGAGCCATTCTCACCTAAGAGGGACAAAACCTGGGTGGAGCCAAGAGTTCAAAGAGCAGGTGTAACTGTGGGGCAGTTGTTAAGAGCAATAGTTAGAAGTAAAATGGGGCACATGCTCAACACTGACAAGATCACCATGGCAACCAGGGGCCAGGACCAGAGACTGACCAGAGACCCCCTGCAAGCTGATATGCAAATGAGCCAACCCTATCAGCAGCCAGGATGACTGAGGGGAAAATGGGTATAAGAACCCTAGCACTCAGAGAGGTAGACTCCATGTCTCTCTGTGTGTTGATACCCGCCGCAAGGAGAAGCAACCCATGGGGCCCCTTGGCATGTGCCCTGATACTCAACAGGCACTATATGGGTGCTGTGTCTCAGGCGTTCTTTCTTTGCTCATGGAAGGTCTATGAGCCCCTCAATACCCCAGCTTTCTAGACTTTAATGGGGACTGTCTACATGATTCTCAGGGCCCAGTGCAATATGAAAACACTGGGCTCTACGTTCCACAGGGTGACAACATAGGCCTTGTCTAAGTATGGAGCTTTGTGTAATGACAAAGATCACACACTCATGAAGACCTCTCTGCTATGGCTTTGAACAGAGTGGGTTGAGAGAGGACAAGCAAGAGTGATGAGCACTTCCTGTGACTCCACAGTGGTCTGTCCTCTCAGAGTAATCTGTTCCAGTCAGCATGGAACTGGAGGCTACCATCTAGATCCCTAGGACACTACTTAGAAGGGGACTGTCCTCAGAAAGGAAACCATTACAGTGGGCTGAATTTGACTGAGACATTAACCATCTGCACCAAGCTTCTGAAAACTCAGGGTTGGTTTGATGACAATCTAGCTTAATGCAGTTTGTTTTATTTACTTATTTTATATGTCTATGTGTGTATGGTTTGTGTGCATATATGCATGCTTGTTTAAGCAATTTAAAAGATTTTTTAAAAGTATGTCCATTCCTCCTTTGGTCATTGGTTCTCACTGTGTGTATGTAGATGCACATATGTATGGTGTGGGTGTACATGTGTGCAAGTGTGGGTGTACATGTGTGCAAGTGTGGGTGTACATGTGTGCTGTGTGGGTGGGTACATACATATCATGTGTGCAGGTATGGCTGGAGGTGAGAGGTACCTTCCTTAGTTCCTCTCCACCTTATTTTTTGCAATGTGGTATCTCAGTGAACCTGGAGTTCACAGACTGAGCAATACTAGCTAGTCAGAAAGCCATAGAGAACCATCTGTTTTCCCCCTTCACAGTTATGGGATTACAGATGTGTGCCACCATGCCTACCATTTTACATAGATTCTGCAGATCAGAACTCAGGTCCTCATGCTTGTGCAGCAAGGACTTACCCACTAGCCATCCCTACAGTTCCATTTTAAAACACAACACTGCTTTAGCTCTGCTGGTAAAAGAGATAGGACCAACTGGAACATAGGCTCAATTAGTCGATGACTTAATGAATATTTCATGTAAGGCAAGAGCTAATTATGTGTTTGTTTTTGATACACCATTTGACATTACACAAACCAAAAGACGTGATTATAACGTTCAGCCTTTATTCCTTCTCTAACTTATTTATTCACACACACACACACACACACACACACACACACTCAAAACTAGCAAGTGTTTAATATCCCCCTCCTAAGCATAAAGCATTTTCTTGGCATCTTTGAAGGTTTTCATGCTTGTAGGCTATTCACATCCCAAGCTTCTGCCCATTGCCAATGTTACATCTGTGGGGGAAAAAATGCAGATATTGCCAAATATCCCCCGGGGGGGTATAAAATTGCCTCTGATTGAAAACCAGTGAACCAAGGAAGATTGGACTCACTTTTATAAAAATCTCTTAAATTGGTTAAGCAAGCAAAAACACTCATGCAGCATCTTTTTTTGGTTGTTTTTGTGATTTTTATGGGAAGTGTGTTTTCCCTATTTGAGAACTGCAACTACTTCATGGTAATCTAATATAAAGATTTCTTATTAGGTTGGGCTATTAGGGATCATGTCTCCACTTAAAATAGCTTTGTTGAGATGTTTTAGGCAAGATCAAATAATTCAGCGTAGAGTATCCCCTGTACTTCACAGAGACAGGAATGACAGACAAAAGAAAAAGAATACATGGACTATTTTAATAGATGTGAAAAAATAGAACCTTAACATTGTCAATGAAAGGAACTAGAGAAATGTCTTCGTGGTTAAGGTGCTTGCCTGCAAAGCCAAAGGACCTCAGTTCAATTTCCCAGTACCCACATAAGCCAGATGCACAAGGTGGTACATGCATCAGGAGTTCATTTGCAGTGGCTGGAAGCCCTGGCCTGCCAATTCTCTCTCTCCCTCTCTCTTTCTCTTTCTTTCTTTCTTTCTTTCTTTCTCTCTCTCTCTCTCTCTCTCTTTCTCCCTCTTTACCTCTCTCAAATAAATAAATAAATAAATAAATCTCAATGAAATGAGAAATAAAGTGAATCAAGACAGGATGAAACCCAGCCTGGGCTGTTTGTTACTTAATATCTCATAAGCAATGGACTGGGGAGATGGCTCAGTTGGTAAAGCACCTACTGTGAGGACCTGAATTCAGATCCTCAGCACCCACACTAATGCTGAATGAGCATGGTGGCCCTCCTATAATCTTAGTGCTAAGGATACAGAGACAGGGATCCCTAGTGCAAACTGTCTAGCTATGCAAGCTGCAACAGAGAGCCCTGGGTTGAAATGAGAGACCCTGCCTCAATAAATAAGGTGGAGAGTGATTGAGGAAGACACCTGATGTTGACCTCTAGCCTCCACATGTGTGCACACACATGCACCCACGCACAGGCAAACA
The DNA here is from genome assembly GCA_036365145.1 of Orientallactaga sibirica. Lineage (NCBI taxonomy): Eukaryota > Metazoa > Chordata > Mammalia > Rodentia > Dipodidae > Orientallactaga > Orientallactaga sibirica. Next base: position 29,310,964 of record JAEOAD010000017.1, on the reverse strand, counting down.
CACATTGCAAACATACCAAAGCAAAATATTTTAGAAACAGTGATTATTTTTCCTAAAGCCTGGCCCACCACAGCTCAATTAAATAACAAGGTCCCAGAAAAGCAGGGGTCAGGCACTGTGAGGCCAGAGCTGCAGCAGCTGAGGGACAGAAATAATAAGGTGTTTCTGTCTCCATCACCCATTTATCTGCATAAAAATAAACAAGCTTTGAAAACAGATGGGAGAAAGCCATTGCTCAACTTGTCATAAGTTATTACATATTTGACTGCCAATTTGTACTTAAAAAACCAGCTAGCTCTGGGGAGGGAGAGCAAATTTGAGAGACGAAGTCTATTGCATTTCAAATCAAGCCGGTGGTAATCTAAACTGCCTGGAGACACTTAGGGCTGCAATTAAACAAAGTTAGCAACTGCCTCAAAATTGAAGGTGTTCAGCTTTGAAGAGAAGAACTATGGTCCTGTTTGTTAGAGCTTACTGAATGCAAACCCATGTGCCCTGTGTCCAGAGGATAGACTTTGTACCAGTTTAATTCTGTGTTGGTCTAAAAATGAAAATGACAGTAAAAATCTTTCATCAACAGAAATAGTCATTGGCTACCTTATGCCTAGGTTGTAACATCATTGCTAGCCCCTGAAGCCCAACTTTGAAAGGTCAATGTTTGGCAAATAGATTACATTTTGTTCTCAGCAATTTTTTTTATGAAATTGTTTCTTTTTAATATTAGTCTACCTCTCAAGTCTGCTAAGTTATTTGCTATTTAAAATAGAAAAGTCCCACACTGAAACTACATTCTATTTTGAATTAAATACTTTTTCTAGCTTGTATGTGATGATTCGTTTATCTGCATGCCTTTACTGACTACCTATGGCCATATCAAAACTCCATGCCTTCAAACAGCAGCCATGAATTTGCTCATGATTTGCAAGTTGGGATAAGCTCAGCTGAGTGGTTCTTCTGCTATGCTAGCCTGAGGCTGCTAGTCTGGTTGCTGTCTGTCAGCTGGAGGCTCACTGGGATGAGATGGTACAAGAAGGTCCCAACCTGAATGTCTAATGGTTAGTGATGGGTGTTAGCCAATCTAGCTCTTCAAGGTGGGAGCTGGGTCCTGGGAAGATAAGCTTCATGCATAGCATTTTCCAGCTTCTGTTTGTATAAGGTTTGCCAGATTCCCACTGATCTAAGGAAGCACCACAGTCCACACAATTATTATGGGAGGGGATATGATTCTAAGAAGGTATTAATTCCTAGAGCTACTAATGGATCAATCTTACCCAACCTAGCATAGAACTTATTTCTGGTATTAGACATTTCCAATGCATGGACACCAATTTGAATATGTCAAAGGAAGCATTAACTGGACATATCCAATTTTTCTAAACCAGTAGCATCCATATTTAGTCTAAATCAACAAAATTTGCTTTCTTGGTTAATATTAAGAATATAATAAAATTTATTATTTTCTTTAGGCTTTATTCCCCTGCCTTTATCAAAGAAGATTGATTGTGGCTTCAGGTAACAAAAACCCAAAATGACACTGACTAAAACAAGATGGATGTTTGATTTTTTTCTCATTCTTTCACTATTCACATAACACAAAGATGAAAAGAGATAGCCCAGGCTTATTTTGAAGCTCCATGACATTAGAAATCCAGAGGCACCATCTTTATGTTCTTAGACAGATGAAGGTCTTTATGTCCTGGCCCAAAGAAAGAGGTGGAGGAAAGAAAGGCCAATTCTTTATAGTAGCAGTGCATTTGTTAAGGGACCGTATCTGCAGAGAGCATAGTAAGAACCTATACTTCATGACTTTGCAGGAAAGAATCGACCTGATATCTGTCAAGGTGAAAAGATAGAGAGCCATGTACCTCAGACCAGTATCTGTGTGAGAGTATTTGGTTTGGAAATTTTGAGTCTCCCTCAGTGGTTTTTCACTTTTAAAATTTGAACAAGTGTCCAACCCATAAACATTTTGACAATTCATACAAAATTCCACATACCCATATTTGCTTGACTAATCAGTAGTCTGGCTATTCCAGACATGCTTGTCAGTAATGCAGCAAGTTCTCTCAGCTGGCAGAGAGTTGTCCACTCAGTCAGGGTAAAACAGTTCCCATCACTTCCAATGTCTTGAGATCACCTGTGTGAGCTGCCTTATTGGGCACTGAAGGGAACTTGATCTGAAGTCCACCTTTGGACACAGACAGTCACACACCAGGGCCACCAAAACAGCAACTGTCAAAGGAGGAGCCAAGAATCATTGACATCTTCATCAAAACTCATGCTGTCTGTCCAGAACTTTCTCCATCTGAAGAATGTGTAAGGAAAGAATATCCTGATGAATGACCATGCCTGCATAACTTGGGGACAAGGGGACAGAGTGAAGGAACATTATCAGAAGCAATAGTGCAAAGACATATCTCTTCAGCCTGATATTAGGCTTCAGTCTTTTTCCATGCCTCCCAAGGACACTGTGAAGGCTCCTCTTCTTTCATGATTGTCCTGTCCTCTGAGGGTCTGGGCAGGGTTTGTATAGTCTACACATCCAGGACAGGAGGCTAACATCCTTCTCCTACTCCACCTACCAGGAGAGTGTTAAGGTGAGGAACAAACAAACTTGAAGCTGAATTATGCAGCATGGTTTCCAGTGGGACGTGTCATCAAATGAAGATAAAGCAGGCCTGAAATGCTAATGCAGGTCAATGGGAAAATAAGACATTATTTTGACTCATTACATGAGTGGATTTTCAAGAATGCAGGTGCAGCAGAACATGGGCTGCCTCTGGAGGCCCAGCAGGTCAGGTGGTTATTGTTCGTCTACGAACCACATGACAGTTTTCCTATTTGTTTCTGGGTCCTAGGGAACGTTGATGAGACCAGAGGACACAGGTTTAAGTATGCATTCCACAGAAGGTTCCAGGTTCATGTAAGGGACAAAAGAGTTTTTTTCCTTATGCAATTTTAGATCATCTCTACTTTTGCAAATCCTGACTGGGCATAATAGAACAAGTATGAGCCAGACTTTAAGGGGTCCAACAAAACATGTCCCAGTCTTCATTGCTGTAAGCAATAGGTCCCCTTCAAAGTAAGTTCTAAATTGAAATTGTATTTAGAAAACTAACATTAAGACTTGCATCTCTCCAGGATATACATAAACCTAGGGAGAGAGAATTGATGATTAGAGAAGAAGGTTAAAAATATCAGAAATAACAGGGCTGGGGAGATAGCTCATTTGATAAAGTGTGTGCTTCTCAAGCACGAGGACTTGAGTTCCATCCCCAACATCCACATAAAATGCCAGTCATGGTGACACACACATGTAATTCCAGCACTCTGGAGGCAGAGAGGCAGATCCCTGGGGTTCACTGGCCAGCCAGTCTATCCTAATTGATAAACCTTGTCTCAACAAAAAGTGGACAGTATTCCTAAAAATGACATCTGAAATTGTGCTCTCTATATAGAACATGTTAGCTATAACATTGGTTTATGCTCCTCTAAAAAACCTTGATACATAAATAGATGGGCAGTATATCTGCAGAATCAGTACTTCATGATAGAGTGGATGTAGTAAATAGAAAAAAAATAATCCTTCTGAAGGCTCTTGTGTGGGAAGTTAATAAGAAAATAAAAGGGTGAGGTACATTGCATTAATTCATTCAGTATCCACAATACACATTGAGGGCGGAGCTGTTTTGCAAATGGAAAAGCTGAGCTTTTAGCTGCCCAAGGATGCCAAGCTGGTAAATAATAAGGCCAGGGTATAAAACCAAACAGCCTACATCCATGGCCATGCCACCAGCACGGTCTTGCTATGAGTCTGCCACCTATGCCTCTCTCTTCACCAATGGTCTTCGCCTGCATCATCATAAAGCACTTCCACACCCAGGAGTCCACTGTTCATTTGAGTGACTGGCCATATCCTATGTCCCTAGCCACTAAAGTTTCCTTTGCAAAGAATTCTGCACTCACAACCATGACACACATCTTCATCTGAAATTTGTACCTAACCTTCAAAGTGACCATCTCTGCTGTTTTTCCCAGGACTATCCTGGTCTACACTAGGTCCCAGGTAGACTGGCCTTATTGGTCATTCTATAACACAAACATAGAAACTGCTTTATTCTTAAATTTTATATATATATACACACAGTGGCTCTTCACATGGACCTACAAGGAACATCAAGGCTCACAGGCAGGACAAACTACCCCCAAGATGAAGACAATTATGATGGAGAGACTATACCTTGAAGCAGATTACCTTGAAGGAGCCAGTCAGCCCCCCCCCTCGGGCAATGGCATTGTTTATCAGACAAAACAGCTTCTTACTGCAACACTTGTAGGAACTGAGCTGAGACAATGGTAGACAGGGCCATGTCTTGTCCGCACTGTTTGATCATGTGTACTTCATACACCCTGCCCCCGTTCCTCCTCTCTTTAAACCTAAAGCTCATGTGGATACCCCAAAGATGAAGTTAGGATCAATAGACCTCTTTCTCTTTTCATCTTCCCAATGTACATCGATGAAATCTCCTCTCTCCACTTTTCATCTCCTGTCTCTTTAATTGGCATATTGAGGGTTGGTAGTCATGCCTAGCCTGTTGGAGCTTCTACAGCCAGGACTTTTGTCCTAAAACTCTGATTACAACCCAATGTGAAGAGCTCACTTCTATGGAACCAGGATGCCCCAAATCCTTTTGACCTCAAGGGTTAAATTTGAATCGTTCTGACCAGATAGAGTCTAAGATATAAGACACGCAACCTGCAGCAGCCGCTGCACCTGGTGGAGCTGCCAGAGGTGACGCAGTCGAAGCTTTTCTTCTGACACAAGGAATAAAGCCATGGGTGGCCAGAGACACATTCCCCTTGTGTTGCCCTTGAGCACATCTCGAGATAATTCAGTCACAGAAATAGTTGCTTGGTTAGAATTAGAACTTTCTCTTCTTGCTGGTAGATATCATACGATGACTTGGCATTTTGTCACAGACAGCAGTTCACTTGGTGACACCTGCTGGCCTTGTTTGTAGTTTTACTATTATGCATCTCTCTGGAAAAGTCAACAGCTACCCTCACCATGCTTTTGGCTTTCCAGTATGGAATGTAGAGAGTCTAAGAAATTCCAAGAACAAAATCATTCACTTATGGTACAGACTAAGCCATCCTTTAGAGCCTCCTCCATTCTGAGGCTGGCTAGAAACAACCAGCTGCTTGCTGAAAGGTTTACATCCCACTTCTCATAGTCACAGGGAAACAAACTTCAAATGCTGACTTTTGTGGTCAAGACACCAGGCAGTGCTTCTCTTTCATTAGAGAGCTACAGTTAAGAGAAAAAGACACTCTGCTTAGACAGAGCAACCACCATTGTTGTCTGCCTGTCAGGTTGGCAGCTGTGTCCTCAGCAACAGAAAATGACTGCCTGACTTGAGACATTCAGCCACCAACCTGTAATTCTTTCATTTCACTTAGAGGGCCACTGCTGATTCTTCTGGCTCTGGGAGTGACAAGGTGATTATCGTTTATTTTGACACCCTGTATATCATGATGGGAGAAGACAGAAATGTATTGTGTGGAGGACCCAATGTGTGTCTATCATATAATTATCCTTTCCCTGCCATCTGGAAGCACACTCGGGCACAACATGAGCACTGTGGAAATGAAGGGGGTTTTTTTTGTTCCTTAGGGTTTAGGACACATGGGTTTGGGCAGAGCTAAGGCCCAGACATTTCTAAAGACAGTAATTATTAATAGCTGCACAAGTACAATCTCCTGAACTTGACCTTGGAGTTGTCTGGTCAAGGCAAGTTGGCTAGTCTTCTTCTGTGCTCTATGGATGGGAGTGAAGCCGTGGTCAGTGTGGATTGAAGCAAAGGCCCAGTTCATGGAAAGAGTATGACTCAACTCAGAGCACAGTGATGGAGAAAGCACAGTGGTCCCATATCAGTTTACAGGCATGCAGAAAACATAGCCATATCCTCCCAGAGCCCAAACATGGGCCAAAGGGACTATCACCTACTGATGTCCTCCAAATGAGGAAGTCCCATGAACAGTAAGATCTGAGAAAAGGTACAGATTCGGCTCTCACAGAGGCTGACACTGTGCGTTGGCTCCATAAAGGCAGTGAGGAGACCTCCTGGAGGAACCAGCTTTGCTATGTTTGTTTTCCATTTGCTTCTCTACTGAGCCCATGCAATGGAATTCCTTGGATGTGAATTAAGAAGTGTTGATTTATGCTTAACCAGTCATGGTAGAAACCTCCCTGTTGGGACATTTATTCCCTCTATGGCAGGTTGTGGAAGGAAGAAAACCATGGCCCAGCCTCCAGCAAAGGTGCTAGCAAAAGCTACCAGGGCATTGTGTAGAAGGACTGAGATTCAGGACAAATTCTTGATCCTAGAGAATAACTACAGTGCCTGGGAGGAGCGATTGACAGAATAGGTGTATAGACACGTGTGCCATTGTAAAGCTGTGATCTTCATGGTAAAAACACATGCAGATGAATACCACAGCAGGCAGTAGGTAGAGAGCAAGGCCAACAACTCACAAGCCTTTGATAAACACAGGCCTCCTTTCTGCCCTGCAGGGCTCCATGCTCCAGGGAGGTCTCAATTCTAACACCTTTGTCTGTCTGCATATTCACAGTGTCAGAGCACCAGGGGCAAGTTTTATGATAAAAATATCTCTATCAAACATCTACCGGGCACTACACCCAGTTATTCAAACAGGTAGTCTCATTAAATCTTCATAGTGATCAAAGAGGAACATGATATTAGCATTCTCATGATACATGTGAGAAGATAGAAGCTCAGAAAGAGTAGGTAACCTGTTCTAGGTCACATGGGAAAGACTGGAAGCCAGAATACGGCACCGAGTTCAGTGTATTCGTTACTGTTTTCATTGCTGTGACCAGATGCCTGACAAGAAGCAACTTGGAGGGATTCAAGGGCTTATATTGGCTCACAGTTTGCAAAGAAACAGTCCTTCATGGGAGGAAGGCATGGCAGCAGGAAGCTTCGTGGTAGAAGGATCATGCAGTTGGGCTGCCTTTGTCACTTTAGGTGGAATAGGAAGGAGCACAGGAGACAGGATGAGGCTATAGAACCTCAAGACTCACCCCTAGTGAACCATTTCTTATAGAAAGGTTTCACTTCCTAAGGATTCCCCAGCCTCCCACAACAGCACCATGACCAGGGACCCAGGTTTCACACTCAAGCTGTGAGGGACATTTCACATTCAAACCACATCAGTCATGTTCTTTGGTGCAACAAAGCTATTTGCATGATGTGAGCACTGCACAGTCTCCATAGACATGGGATTTACTCACAAGTAAATCCAGTTACATGTCCATGTCAGAGTGCAGGCAAAGGCAGGCGTAAGACCAGGCTCTCTTATCCCTCACAGACCATTAATACAGAATTGTGTCATTATGAAAATAAGCCAGGATAACCTTGGTAATCACGAGTTATAAACTCTCAAAACTAGGAAAATATTCGGACTGAGTTTTCTAATAGAAATAGAAGGTGTGTTACCCTTGGAGTCTTCTCCTTCCTCTAATCATTACAAGGTATATGTGAGTCCCAGGCCATGATGACTTCATTTTTCTTTTTCTTTTTCTTGTTCAGCTATGATTTCAATTAAAGGCAGATTAAGTAGGGAACAGTTTCAATCAATTAGGCATTCATTAAATACTAGCCAAGGGAGACACACTGTGTCAAGTGTACTTAACCTGAGACTTTGGTGTGGAATTGATGGGGTCAAGACTCCTTCTCTAACTTCAGCCATGAGGCTCTCACTTCACATATCCCTGGGTGATATCTTAGGCCTAAAACCTGCCTGTGATTTTGGCATAAGCCTTCAGTTGGCCCTGTCTTCCTTGGTTAGAAAGCTTCCAACTCACAACTTGATACCATGATTGGGAGTGCCTGCATGGACAAGGTTCTAGGGAACTCTGTTCCATAGTGTGACTGAAAGAGAAACAGTACCTTATGTTCAGCTCCATCCTCCAGAGACTGAGGCCGAAGCTGGGGTCTGCACATGCCTGCAGTTTTCTATCCTGAAGTTGGACCCTCTGTCTTTCCCTGCTACAATTTCAAGGACAAAGAAATAAGATAGAAAATGCACCTCTTGTGGCTGAATACCAACATGGGAAAAATTAATCAAGAATACTTAACAAGTCAATCCAACCTTTAGAATAGGCAGATTCTGTTGTTAACCTGATCAACCAGATCCAATGGTAGATCATCTAATTCCAGTTTTGGAGAAAAAATAAGCAAGCTTTTTTTTTTGGTTTTTCAAGGTAGGGTCTCACTGTGGCTCAGGCTGACCTGGAATTAACTATGTAGTCTCAGGGTGGCCTCGAACTCTCAGTGATCCTCCTACCTCTGCCTCCCGAGTGCTGGGATTAAAGGCGTGCGCCACCATGCCCGGCTAATAAGCAAGCTTTGATGATGAAAGAAGTGTGTTAGATAAGGGGAAGGGAATCCTCGGATGGTATGTAAGCTCAATGAACTCTGAGTCTCTTTGAAACTTCTAGCTTGCCTATATGTGACTATTCCTTCTGGAAACAGATTTTCTACATGTGACTATTTCTATGGGAAACCTTAGCTCTCCTGTTTTGCTCGTCTGCCAGTCAGATCACTGCAGTGTAGGACTATGTTTGGGCAGATCTTCATGAGCCAGATTTGATAGCCATAGCCTTGTCAAAATAAGCACTCACATTGTCTGATTTAGTTCTAGAGCACACGTCTGCACTTATGCTTTGTTTAAATTTTAACTGCATAAGCATTGCCTTCACTTTGTGAAAACAACCAAACCACTCCAGACTTTTCCATGAACAGATGAGGCTGACCTATTTTCTAATGACCATTCTTGATTCCAATCCTCTCTCTCCACCCTCAGCTTCAACTACCATTTCCAGTATGCAGTTCACCTGTGTACACCTCCTTCCATGCACCACAGACATAAACATCACCTGCAAAATCCATGCTTGTTGTGGAATTTTCTGTGTGCAAACAGGTTCACAAAGCAGTATCATCATACAGGGCATTTTCTTTAGCCTGACTTTTTTTTTATTGAGTAATGTATCCTGGAATGTTGTCTATGTTAGAACACATTAGATCCACAGCTTTTTAAAAACAATTCCAAAGTATTTCATAATGTGAGGATACTGTCACTTTATTGATTCTCCTGTTGTTAGACAGCCTAGGCTGGTTCCAAATTTTTGACCATGACAGATAATCTTTCCGTGAGTTTTCTTGCACAAAGCCCTTGAAATGTGTATTTCTCAATAGTAGATATCAAGAAGCAATAAATACATTGTTTTTACTAGCTGCTGTCCAAATGTCCTCATCTAACACTATCTCAGTTCCCCTTTATATCACCTATGTATAACCAAGACATCACACCCATACTATGATGCCCTATCAACTGAGGGCATAATCTTGTAGTCGATGTGTTTGTTATAGAAGTACCAACTCCTACTTGTCTGAGCAAGAACCCACCATGTCACCCTCATTTTTGTAGCTGAAGTGCCTGAGAGAGGGTGACACTTGCTCACATGGTATTTATCTAGAATAGGTTTTTCTTGGAAGTTTCTTCTCCTTCACCTTGCTTTCATCTCCTCATCCCATAGATGTCTACATCAGGAACCTTCTCTGAACCCTGGAATAGATGAAGTCAGTTTCTGTGTTCATGTCACCCTCTCTCAATGAATTCACTGTGTTTTCATATTTTCATCTCTTTATATGCCTGTCTCTCCTAGCTCCGGTAGTTTTTGTGTGCCTCTATTTCCCTAGCGCCGTTCCAAAGCACAGATCCCATAAGAGTTTTAAAAATGAAGGCCATTGTCACAGATCCACATCCACAATGGAATGAAGGCCTGTGAAAATAAATAGCACATCAGCAGAAGGAAAAATTAAGCTGTCACTCTGCTGAACAGCAGAGATTTCTTTTCTTTATTTCAGGTCCTTTAAGTGACAGAGTGGAGAAGAAAAGCTAAAACATACCAGAGCTTGGAAAATGCTTTCTCTTTTTAATTTGAAAAGTGATTGACAGGTTACTCCATTGTTGTTGCCCATGAGGGAGGGGCCCTGACCACCCTGCCCCTTGGTAACCATCTCCCACCCTTTGGTCCTCCCCCTGCAGGGACCACAGTGATGCGGATGACAGCATTTGATGCTGATGACCCAGCCACTGACAATGCCCTCCTGCGGTATAACATCCGTCAGCAGACACCTGACAAGCCATCTCCCAACATGTTCTACATCGATCCTGAGAAAGGAGACATTGTCACTGTTGTGTCACCTGCACTGCTGGACCGGGAGGTGAGTTGAAAAGAATATATTTTCTACCTCATGAGAATAGCATGCCACTTCCATACAAGGGAAGATGTGGTGATCAAGGGCTCTGGAGATTGCAAAGACGGAAATGAGATGTTTACGCGTGGGTGGGTGGGAAACTATGAAGGGAAACGGGATGAAGATGTGACTCACGAAAACTCTATTCCAAGGCTGAATCATCAAAGCTGTCTCTATTCTTTCTACCTGCTGCCTCTATGTCCACTCCACTCTCTCATTCTTTAGGCCTTTGTGGTCCTGGACCCTGAAGAGTGGATGGGAGGACCACAGGACAGGGAGGAGATGGGACATGGCTCTATACACGATCACTAAGTTAGACTTGGGCTTAATGCAAACCTTGCTACTGTGTCCCTGAGTACTCCCTCTTCATGCCATCTCGTCCCTATCCCCTTAGGTTCTCTGAATTCTCACTCATCTCCCATGTCATGTCACACACGGGCACCCAGAACCTCAATTAATCCCCATGCTGGCTCTTTTGTTTGGCCCAGTGTGTTTAGGCTTTTAGAATTAGTAGCCATAACAAAAAAATTTGATTTCTTATTTACTTTTTAAAATCCATTCCTATTCCTTAGTATTCTGAATATCAGAAATTTGTAAAATCTTGGTCTAATTTGCAATATACACATGCCATCAGTTTCATGAGCTGCAATGATCAGATGGAGTGGGTATTAAGTATTCTATGTAGAATAAACATGTACTCATTCTTTCCTTATTTATGTCCCCATTTAAGTGCCCCTATGTAATCCTATCCTTTCCTGAATTCAAGACCCACCCTGTAGCTTACATCAGGTGCCTTCTATAAGAGATCCCATTGGGCCTCCACACACAGTATACAGAAACTGACTATAGATTCCTATCCATCCCATACCTTCCCTCTGTCCCAGATCTCTCCCATAATGCAGTTCTCTGTTCAGACAGACATAGTGCCCTGGGCTTGACCTTGGAGGGTATCCTTCACCTTTCTCATGAACTGCTGGTCTGTGTCACCACTACTGGCCTTCCTTGGTTGGCTCTGCACTGTTCCCTAGCCCATAAGTCTGAATATCTTCTCATCCTCTTCTGCTCTGCTTTTTTTTTGTGCTGAATGTTTCATAAAATTCTGAGTTAGATTAGCTCCCTGAGACACTATCGCATTCTCCTGAGTCAACCACAGTCTGGTTTGTCTCCCAACCTCTAGTGGCACCCACTCACCACCCCATCACTGTACAGATGCTTCTTTAAGCTATAACTTGTTTCTAAAAATCCCTGTTCTCTTGGGTTGTGTCATTCAATAAGTAGTCACTGGTCACATGTGGTTATTTAAACGTTGTATTACTTTTACATTGTGCATGTGGGTAGTTGTAGTAGACAGCTTTACATTGTTGGGATGAACCGCCAAACCAGACACAGTTTATGGAAGGAACAGGATTTATTTGAAGATTACAGATCCAGGGGAAGTTCCATAATGGCAAAAGAAGTTGGCTCCCTTTCACAGGCCCACACAGAGTGAAAAGCCACCACCACCACCCACCACAAGCAAGCATACTCTGAGAACCCCAGGCAAAGCTCAAACACTCTGCATACCTTAAGCTAAAATTCAGATCTACTCTCAAACACATTTTAGGGGTAGACCCTAACATCTGCACCCAGTGACACCTCCTCCAATAAGTTACAAGCTTTAATAAACTCCTGAAGCTGTTGGGGGACATCCATTCAAACCACCACAGTAGCAGTGGTAGTTGAAGCAGTGGGCAGCACAGACCATAGAATAGTATGCTATTCCAAAAATTCTACTGGGCAACTGTAGCCCAGACTGTAAATTTCTTTAGAAATGTGTTCTATGCATGTTTGTAGTCTCTGCTACCTAGAATAGTCTGAGCCCCTTAAAAGAAATCCTAATTCTATGTTCATTGGCATAAAGGAAGAAAGGTAAGAATGAGTTGAAATGATCCTAAGATGTTGTACTGGAAGGGTAGGAAACATTAGCTAGGAGTGGAAAATATTGGCAGAGTGAAAGAAAAAAGAAATTTGCATTAAAATGTGGTTGCCATTTAGAAAATGTAGTTGTTTCTGGTTTTAAGAATGCAAGAAAGGAGAAATACTGAGTCCCTTTCCTTCATTTCATCTCCCATCCTCTTCCTAGCCCCACCCATTTTTATGACTGTCATAGTTTCTTCTCTGTGGAGGTGAGTGACAGCTTCCCAGTGCTCTCCTTATTCTCCACCCAGTGTCACACATACACACACTGTCTCTCTCTCACACATACAGTCACATACACACTGTCTCACACACACACACTGTCTCTCACACATAGTCACACACACTGTCTCACACACACACAGGATCTCTCTCATACACATACAATCTCACACACACACACACGATCTCACACTGTCTCATACACACACTGACACACACACAATCATCTCAGCTTCCCTTTGTTCTGAAAAACAATATATCACATATCTACTTAGAAACTCAAGGCTCATATAACATAGTACCCCATTGTTAAGGTTTATTTGGGGGCACATGGATCTAAAGTTCCTGATACTTTCATCGGAGACTTTGTTAAGTTGTGATAAGTGTATCATTATGTGAGTTGAATTAAGCATTTCTAGCAAAAATACATAAACAGCCCCCAAAAAAGAGAAATGCAATTTAAACAAAATTGGAAAATCAATGACAATGAATGAATAGTATCACTTTTCTGTAAGGGTTTCCAGAGTTCAGTGCTGAGCCAGGCAACGTGGGCGCAATCTGCAGGAAAGAAATGTGCCTGATTTGGGCAGGGCTGGTGTTGAGAACGCTGCGCTCAGCTGCTGCTCCAAATGATGCTTGCTGAGCCTGCGAAACTCCAGCCCCTGGTCTTTAAAGGGACAGGACTTGCCCAGTACACTTCCACTGGCAGCTCCCTGCTTTGCAATATCTTTATCTCACGGAGGCTTGGCTGTTGTAAGGATTCATGAGGATGTGGAGGTCCGTTCAACAGGACTGGAGGATTGTTATTTTTACTTCTCCATTGCTGCTGAGAGAGCGTTCTGTCCAGGGTATGGTTTCAGCCTCTGCATCTGGCCAGCCAGGCACACAGCACAGGGCTGTGCAACATTCACTTTCAAGAAAGTGCTTCTTGAGACTTTTTTGACTTTGGTGTGATTCCAGGCTATTTTGAGTTTGACTACCCTGTGTTCTCACAGTGTCTTAAATGTGTATATATGTATGTGTGTTGGCTATGGTGAGTATCAGGACTCCTTTGAAAGTAGCGCCTGCTGAGTTTGTGCCCAAACAATGACCCTGACCTCTCAGCTCCTTGGCCTCTACCTAACCAAAAGACAAAGCTGGCATGTATCTCTGACTTATTGGGGAGTAGAGACTCTGACAGCCTCTGGCTCCCAAGAGCTTAGTTGATAACTGTCAGTTTTTCATGTTGATTTTCTGTGTGGTGAATTTCCTTTCATGAGTCCATATCCCAAGGAGGGCCCAGCAGCAGGTGCTTGCTCGAGAGCGATGGAGATAATAACACAGACATGTAGGAGGAGGTGTGCACACTGAACAAGAGATCTGAACCTGGCTGTTCTCTATCCCTGCCTTTCATGGTTTACTTTGTCACTAAGCCTATCAATGAAGATGGTGAGGGGAAAAGAGATTATTGTAGTTACCTTCTCGTGGCTGGGATAAAACACACAACTAAAGGCAGTTGATGGCAGGAAAACTTTTATTTTGTTCTTAAGTCTCAAAGGGAAGCTTCATGATGGCAGGGAAAGATGATAGAGGAGAAGCTGGACATCACCTCCTTGCCACAGCAGGTAGAAAACAGCAGGCAGAGTGAGCTGAGCTCTGGCAAGAGGGTGCTGGCTATAGTTCACCAATAGTACACCCACCTCCCAAATTGCTACCAACTGGGAACCAAGCATTCAAAACACATGAATCTCTGGGGGGTGTCGGATCCAAACCACCACAGGAATTCTGTTTCCTCACGTATTCTCCAGCCACAATACATGAGAGGTGCTTGAGAGAATATTTGTTGAGAGTTGAAAGGAAGGATGTGTGTGAGGGCATGAAGGAGACCCAGAGCTAAGCTGTAGGATCAGCTGATGTAACACTGATTGCCTTCCACAATGGAAAACTGACATTAACAGGCAGTAGGCTTCACTTTGAAACTTGGTACATTTTCAATGACAAGCTAGATAACCTACCTTCTCTGAAATTACCAGAACACTTCCTCAAGCAAGAAGCCTTTCATCTTCATCCAAATGTTCTCTCCATATGTTCTCTATGCCAAATATTATATTAGATACAAAACAGGAGCAAGTTTTGTTCGCTGGATGGGTGGATGGAGAGATTTGGATGGGAAGGTAGTGCTGAGTGGTTGGACAGATAAATGACCTGTACTGCTGAAGTTTGTATTACCTCAGAACATACCACAGGGCCACACTTTTGCTTGGTTATATAGGCATATATGAGATGAAAATTATTTTATCTTAGTTGCAAGCTTAGATCTACCTTCATGCCATCATCCAATAATTCATTTAATACTTACCTAGTGCCAAGAATGGCACCAGGTTCTAAGAAATCATCCATTGGTCCACATGGTGGATAGTGTGCACATGAGGATCTGTGCCTCCTGCTTAAATATTTTGGGCAATGTTTAGAGAAAATGAGGGCCATATATACTACTCACTGAAATTGGGTTCGTGTGGGGCACTGTTTTATTCTTTTCTACAGCTATACTTAGCCACTCCATTCTGGCAGCTCTGTCTATGTTTCTAAACCCTGCCTGGCTGCACTACAAAATAAAATCAGATAAAGGTCTCTCTAACGTTTGATAAATGGCCTATTTAGTTGATCATCTTGGCTGCTAGACTAAAATTCATCAGACGAAATCTGCCAACTTTTCTGAACACAACCACAATTTGCAGCTACTCAGAGTACCTAATGGTCAAGGTGTTTTATATATATATATTTTTCAAATGGAAACAGTCTCCAAAAGAGGCCCTTAAAAAGCGATCTTCATATTTGCTGTGGGGAAGTGTCATTAGTCTTCTTAAGGGTCTGGAGCTGCACACTTTGTTATCTTTGTTTGAACTTACCTTCCTTATTATGTATTATCTCACAGATAATCTAGGCAAGTGATAGCCTGCCCATTGAAAATGTGCATACAATAAAAGATAGGAGGACTGGGGATGTCATTTATTTTCTATTTACAGTTAGGAGGGATTTTCTAAAATTCTATCATACCCAAAATTTTAGGCCAAATGTGAAAATTTGGGAGAATTTTCCTTTTTTTTCCATAGTAAGGTGTCGCATAAGGATATGTTTTTAGCTTTCTGTGCATTTATTTTCAGTGATGCATTTGGGTATTCCTTGAATATGTTAAAGGAGAGAACCAAAAATAGTCAGGGAATGTTGTATGCAAACAAAGTGGTCAGTGAGTTTGGATGCATCACTGAAGTCCAAAGAGAACTAGGTATTTGGGCAAAATGGCCCATGTTAAAACCATGTCATGTAGTGGCATCTCCAGAATCATGCTAAAGAAACTGTGAAAATGATAATATCAGGTCTAGCTGCCTGAAAAAAAAGATAAAGGAGAGCATTTCCTCCATTTCTTGAATAAAAACTAGAAGCAATAGTCATGTTCTCAGGAAAATAAATGTTTTGAGGCCGCTCTAATCTAATGCTAATACTTTTCTCATTATCATCATGTTTAAAACATTGGCAATAATTACACACAATTCAATCATGCTGCCAGGAACATTTTCTTTGTTTTGGTGGGTGGGACCAGAATTAGTTTGATCATTGCATCCTCACCATTTCTACAAGCTATTTACTCATAAATATTTTTGTTGGGATAATTTTCTTCATTTTTTTTGCATCACTTGCTGCTGAGAAAATAGAGGAAGAAAAGGCAGATGTAAATAAATTGTCTTATTATTTTTAAAATCACACATTATCCTTACAAATGAAACACAGATGGTGAACTGCACTGTGGGATTACACTGGTTCTGTGTGTCAGCAAAGATGAACAGGACATTCTGAGGCTAGATTCTGTGTCCTGTGCCTGAAGCACCAAACCCCTGCAGATGGCTGTCCCGGTAAAAAACCAGGGCAGTGAGGGGAGTGGTATTATATTGTGCCCCCCTCTACTCCCCACATTGGATAGATCCAGAAGACCTCCATGAGTCCAGGATCCTACTGATGGTCCTTTCCACTTCCCCATGGTTCCAGCTTGGCTCAAAATATCCATTAAAGCTTAACACTTGAAGAGTTCTGTCTAGTCACCCAGTATGACATCAGCTCAGCTGAAACGAGGTCAGAGAGTTTAACAAAGATGAGTCAGGCCCAGCCATGATGCTTACCTTATCCCCAAACACTGTGTAAAGAGGAGTTGAGCTCACTCATTTCTACACGTCACCAGGAGACTGAAGACACAGGAGCTGAGGGATTTGTCTTGCTCCACAGGAAGTACATTGGGCTGTGCCTATGCAACATAGAATGTAGCGAGCTCTTTAAGTTCAGTGAAACACCAAGGTCACTCAGCTCCTAACCCTCCAGGATAAATGTTGACCTAAATACCAAGCAAGACATAGGTCTGCTGGCCCCACAGCATATGGAAGCCAAGGTGGGGCTGCCTGGTATGACAGGGACACAGGATAACAGCAAACACACCAGTTTGCTCTAAACCTGGTGAATGAGTGGAGGCCAGGTGTAGAGAAGCAACCAGAAAGACATGGTGAAAGGAGGAATAGCCTGGAAGAAGTTGGGAAGATAAGGAGGTGATGGTGTGGTGTGGAGGCACCACAGGGCACATACAGGGCAGAAAGTTGACACAAAAGCTCAAAGGGGGTTGTAGAGATGGCTTAGTGGTTAAGGCACTTGACTGCAAAGTCTGAGGACCCAGGTTTGATTCTCCAGGTCCCATATAAGTTAGATGCACATGGTGGCTCATGCATCTGGAGTTCGCTTGCAGTGGCAAGAGGCCCTGGCATGCCCATCCCCCCTCTCTCTTTCTCTCTGTCTCTAATAAATAAAAATAAAATCTTTTTAAAAACGCTCAAAGGGCCTGGATTGCTATTCTAAGTATTCTGGGTATATCCCAGTATGAAAGGCAACCAACCATCATGTAACAGTTAAACCCAGCCCTGTTCAACACAGTGTTTGCTGACCTGTACTTGGAAGGAAGGCTGTCTAAGCAAGAAGGAGACACACATGGGCAACATACAAGGTGTCACAGAGGCAGACTTAAAGTCCATGATAACTGCCAAGCTGACAGCCAGAAATTCCAACTGATCATGGCTAGAAATGAGGATGTAGCTCCCAAATATAAGTTCCACAGCTTGCTAGGTTAATAAGCAGCCTCTTTCATTTTCTCTGTTCATGTGCATCTTAGAGCAGTAGACAATCAGGAGCCACTTGGCGCATGTTGAATCAAGATACTCTTAACTTTGTCATTAAGACAGATTCATCTTT
The DNA here is from genome assembly GCA_036365145.1 of Orientallactaga sibirica. Taxonomy (NCBI): domain Eukaryota; kingdom Metazoa; phylum Chordata; class Mammalia; order Rodentia; family Dipodidae; genus Orientallactaga; species Orientallactaga sibirica. The sequence goes on along the minus strand of JAEOAD010000017.1, from coordinate 29,293,175 downwards.
GGGGATTTGACAAATGTTTTATTTTCTGAATTTTCCATTTTCTTTTCTTTTTACATGGCAAAAATAATTTAAGATGCAGGGTGATAAATTTTGAGGACATTTGAGACCTTCCCATCTCATTTTATGCAGAGTATTTCTTATCCCTCCCTACACACACACAAAAAAAAGAAGAACTTTTTATTTTCTGGAAAAACTTCATTTCTTCAGAGCACTGTTTTTCCATTTATTTTATCAGCTAAGATCTGATGAGTGTGTTAATATAGACATTGCTTCGTTGACAGATTTTTTTTCCACTTATTGAACTTAAATCACATTATCCTAAACCTCACCCCTGACAGAGGTTCTAGCTGGAGGAGTGCCCTCCAGTGTAGGACAGGTTTGCAGCTGAGTTTGAGAAGATGGGGAGAAAAACAGATCAAAGCTTTGCTTCTGCTATAGTGAGGAAGACCATCATTTCAGGAAAGACCTCATGGTGATTATATAGAAAATGGCTACTTCTCACTCACCTTTAGTGTGTTTGGTCCCAGCCCAGACTTGAATTGATGCCATAGCTGTGGTCAGTTCCCACTCTAAAGTGTTTTAGGAAAAGTAAGTAGCTGGCCACCAGAGTCACAGATTAAGGCACACTAACGACACATCATCTCAAGACATGGCTCTCAAAGTATCTGGGATCCACACTGATTTCAGTGTGGTACTAAAAGACACCTCCTTCACTTAGCCTTTCTGTAAGGTACATATTTGCCATCCATATTATTTATCAGAACACTTCAGGAGTCTAGAAGGCATGATGCACTCTGTTGAAGTATCTGTCATTATGACTTCAAAGCCAACAATAAATGTGACTGCAAGGGCTAGGGAAATAGCTGAGGGTAAGGTGCATGCTGTGCAAGCATGAGGACCTGAGTTCAGATCCCCAGAACCCATAAAAAATGCCAGACATGGTGGTATGCACCTGTAATCCCAGCACTGGGGGAGTGGAGACAGAAGGATCCCTAGAGCTTGTTGGTCAGCTAGTCTGGCTGAATTTGTGAGCTCTAAGATCAGTAAGATACTTTGTCTCAAAAGAAAAAGGTGGAGCAACTGAGATACACCTACCATCAACCTCTGACACACACCCACATACATGTGTAAATGCACTTGCACATACATTTGCTCCTTCGCACATATGAATATGCACACTTGCACATCACACACATACACACCAGCAAATGGGACTGCACAATTGTAGGAAGCTTCTGTTAGTTTAGAGGGAGGCAAACTTTTTCTTTAAGGGCCAGATAATAAATCTATACAGCCTTAAGAACCAATGAAGAAAACTGAGGCGGTACTTGTATAGCGAATGTCACCATTTCAAAAGGTAAAAAAGAGTGTTTTTGCTCATGATCCATCAAAAACTAAACAGTAGACTGGATTTGGTCAACAAGTCCTTATTAGCCAACTCTGACCTTAATGATCATCAGTCAAGACAGCTGAAGAGTAGCAGTTCTGTATATTGATTCTCACCTGTCTTCATGTGTCTGTAGCTGAGGGCCACTCCACATACTGAATCACACTTATTAATCACCACCCTGAAAAGAGCTATGGGGACAGAAGCAAGGTCATGGCTGGTAGGTCTGATTTCATTCTTTTGACAACACGGGCCATTTCCCTCATAATTAAGGAAAAGATTAGCCTCGAGTAATTAATTCTTAACATCTGATTGCAATAATTTAAACAACTAGTTCAACCTAAAAATATTACTGTAGAAAGTGCTGCCTAGACATGGACCAATGATCAAAATTAAGGTATTGTATAGGTACTTATATGTTTAGTTTAACTGTTTAAAAATGCAAAAAAAAAAAAATTAAGCTCATCCACCACCCAAAATGCTAAATGTTGGGTGCAGGTTAGAGCAGCAATAGAGAGACCAGGAAGCAGAACCCAAAGTGGGGACATAGGGCTTTCCAGATGACAGCCTCTTCTCTGTGCAGAGCTCTGAACCCAATGGACTTGCAGGTGGCAACATGAGCAAGAAGGAGGAGAGCCAGAGGCCATGGATGCACACCCTGCCTCATCAGGCTCAACAGATCCTTGAGGGAAAACTGAGATTTTTTTTCCAGAATTACCTAAAGCCAGAAAGAGTCATCTTCTACCAGGTGTAATACATTTCATTCCGATGTCTTCCAGGCCCTTTCAGGCAGCCCTGAACTTGACAGCAGGGTCATGATACTAAGTAAACAGAAGTGAGATCAGTGGGCTTCTCTATGTATCATCATGTGTCAGGCAGGAAAGCAAGTACATCATGATTAATTCTGTCTTGATAGCAACCTAGCAGGGTTGGTAAAAAACCCCAAGTTATGCAGAGAGAAAGTCAATGTCATTGAGATTTGAACCTGTATCAGCCCGCCTCCAAAACCCATGAATATGTTCCCACCATTTAAATCAATGTTATTGATACTTATTTGGGAGGTAACTTCACAGAAGAATAGATTTTGAGCCTGCTTTTCAACAGAGGAAAAGCAAAGCACTGTGAAGCTCTGGTATAACTTTTATTCCTATCAGGATACAGGCTTCATTGTCCATCGGTGGAGCAGATGGCTTCCTTCTAGGTCTCTGCGTCCATGTGACTTTTGTAGCTAGCTGGGTTAGAGAGCTGTAGGAACAAACAAAAGGCTTTCTCCTGAGTTAGAGTGGAAATGCAAGTCAATACAACTTGTTTATTGAGTATTGAGAATAAGAACTAAATGGCTTCAGAAAGTACCCCTCAAGATACTGAATCTGGTATTTAAGACAGTCAAGTGTGTGTACAGCAACATAGGTTCAGCAACAAGGGTTAGGCTTTGTCCACAGAACCAAAATGATAGCCTAGATTTTCAATAGAGCATATGCTGTCTCTGCATTTGAACCCTGTTTAAGATACTATTGCAATACAACGCAATCTTGTTAATCATTTTACAAAGCAGACATAGCCTGTACCCTAGGCAGGTCATCAAAGATAGGGAACAACACCACGAAGGAATGAGGGTGACAACTCTGAGTGCAGACTGGTTTCTACAGGAGCCAACTGGATTTGTTGGGAAAATAGTAAAAGTTTCACCAGGCACGATGGCCTGGACTAGAATTGTCAAGTCACAGGCAAAGCACTCCAAATGTCAGCAGAAAGTATTTGCAAAGGTTCACTAAGATAAGCCTTGTCACACATCTGCAAAGACAGCAATAAGCATTCTCTGTTCTCGAAGTGCACAGACATCAGAGTGGGCTTCCTTGGCTAGATGGAACCATCACAAACACACTGGCCAGCTGCTTGCCTCTCCTTCCACAGACTCCAGCAGGTGGTAGATAGATGGGCTTCTGTGGTTCTGCATTTTTTAAGACAGCCATGGGAAATCTCTCTCTCTCTCTCTCTCTCTCTCTCTGACCTTTGCAAAGAACAGCTGTGGAAATGACTGTTGAGATTCAGTGAATGGCATCTCTATTCATATACTTCTAACGTGGGAAACCAAGTTAAATTCCTCTAGCTATTTTTCTCTCCTATGCCTTCTGAATAGTTTTGCAGGCTAATATTTTTTCCTCAGAAATCTCCCAGGGGCCTAAAGTCCAGTTATCTGTCCCCCCTGGCTCTGATATTCTGGGATAGATAAGAGTTGAGGAGACTTCTCCATTCTGAATGTGTTCTAGTGTTAGGGCATGTCCGGGCATGAGAGAGTACATGTCACCTTCACATCAAATAGCCATCCTTTAATACTTACCTCCCCCATATTTTTAGCCAGGTTCTGTAAAGCTAGAAGAACCCATCCATCTATTTTTATGCCCAAGAAGACATCATAGTGTAGGACCTCAAGATATGGTGAGAATGGTCCCACCCTCAGCTAAGCAAAAGGTGAGACCTTCATGCATTGCGGTAACTCATAGGATTGGAGCAATGATGAATATCAACTTTCTTCCACTCCCACATTAGGACCCCTACAAATACACGGCAACTGGAGACCAAACCATAACCTTCGGTTCTAACGGAGATGATTGACAAGACAGGCATTGAGTCTGTGGCCAGATAAGCTTGCTAATGCTCTAGGTGAATTAGAGAGACTTGACCATGCCCAGTGTCAGATGAGGCAGATTACTTTTACCTAAGTAGTGTCCACCCCAGTAACTTTATACCTAGTCAGAAGTACGGGAGGAAAACGAAGGGCGAATGAGGGGCAGAAGTGGAGCGGGGAATAATGAGAACTAGCTGTGAGCTGCACTACCAAACAAACCTTCCATTCCTTACCTGGGTTGGAAGGGACAATAGAGGAGCCAGGCAACCCTAGCCCCTATGCAACCTTTGTACAATAAGAAGAGACACTTAGCTTCATGCCAGGCATGTTGCTTAGTTGGTGACTTGAGCTAGCTTTTAATTCCCACTTACCTCGTTGGCTGGGCCCCAGGTGCTGGAGAAAGCTCCAGTCCCTCCATAGAGCCACCTGCATGAGCATCACTGGAGGTCCTGAGCTGGCCCTGCCCTTCTCTACATGGGTCTGCTGTGCATGAAGTATTGTGGAGGGACTTCTTTTTTAATTTTTAAAAATTTATTTGCAAGCAGAGAGAGGGAGATAAAGAGAGAAAGAAACAGAGAGAGAAACTGGCATATCCAGGTCACTGGCTTCCACAAACAAACTCCAGGTGCATGCGTCACTTTGTGCCTCTGGCTTTATGTGGGTACTGGGGGATCAAACCCCAACCATTATGCTTTGCAAGCAAATGCCTTTAACCACTGAGACATCTCTCCAGCCCCTGGAGGGATTCCTCAAGCCCAGAACACAGCAAGTTTTCTGTAAAATAAAAATAAAAGGGTTAAAGCCACCAAAAACATCCCCAACCTGCCCTTACCACTAGGTGAGGCTTGGTGAGCAGTAAATTTCTCCTGCTGACTTCTGAGCTAGGTACTTGTCACGTGGACTTAGTGCCATGGGCTCTAGCAAGATGAGACCACATCCAGGAACTGGGCCCATTCTCAGCCCTGTGTCCTTCTAGCTGACATGACACACTGGGAGATACCAGCTTCATCCTTCCCACCAGAGGCCCAGACAGAGTGGCTCCAGCCCTGACAGCAGCAGGTGTGAGAGCAGATAATGAGATCACCTGGTCTCCGCCAGATGACAAGAGCAGTGGCTTCAAAGGATGTAATTTTAAAATAACATTTGTTTATGTGGTGCTTTTAAGAATAGGAAATATATTCATACAAGCAAGCAATTAGTGTCCTGCCAAATAACCCTTATGATGACATATGAATGTAAATTTTTGAAACAGAAAAAGCTGTCTCAAATGGACCACCAAACTTCCTGTTTTAAAATCTCTCTTCTCTGTAAACATGGTGAGGCAAGGGGATGGGGCAAATGCACAGTGTTGGGAGCCAGTGCCTGACTTTAGTCGCTCCAGAGTGGTACCCTAGATGTCCCTGAGTCACTCTCATACAAAGGCCAGATAGAGAAACCTGATTCTTACTCAAACCCAAACTCTGGGCTTCCACTTGAACTTGGGCCTCAGTGTCTCTGTAGTGTTTAGACAAATTTCTCCAAGCTCTCAGACCTCTGGGGAACAAGTCCTTCCCAGTTCCATCACTTGTGCTCTGGCAAGGGTTAAGCCACAGCAGAGATGTTTTGCCCCAGCTCTACCTGGATAGCCTGTGGGTAGCACTGTGACTCCTGACTTCAGAGGTAATGGAAAACCCTCACCCATGGCCCTCCAGCCTCCTAGTGATTACAGAGACCAGCCAATATAGGAGCCACAAAGGTAATATTTGGTAAAATTCTTGCAGTCATGTGTCAGGCTGGTGAGCTTTATGGGAAACATGCACCCAACACAGTGGTGTCTGGGAGGCTGAGGAGAGTGACAGCTGCAGATGTAATGTGAGTACCTACAGGGGTCCTCTGGGATCACGCATTACCAGTGCTTTCTTAGTGGTCATGCTCTTTCCTTCAACCCTGTATGACAGAGGGTCATTATTCTCATCTAACCTGGGAGGATATTGAAGGTCAGAGAGGTCATTGAGCTCCCCAAGTTCCCACAGTCAAGAAAAAGGGGACATCCCTACCCAGGTCAGGGTGAGACTAAAGAGCCTGTCACAGAAAACAGCATTTTAAATCATTTCGGTCCAAGACAGACCACCAGGCTATGTGGTACTAGGAGGCCGAAAGTCACTGTCCTCCAGGACCTTGGCCTCCTCATCAGGGGCGGGTGTGGCTGGTCAGAGTGGAGGGTACAGCCAGACACTTCTGGATCCTCCCAAAGGTGTGGAGCTATGTGTTGCCTCTAGAAGACCATTTCATGGGGAAGGCACCGGCTACTGAGTCCATCTCTGCTGTGGGTGCCCGAGGACCTTGAGTCCATTTTCCAGTGGCTGATGTTAAGGAGGTTGGTTCTGTCTCTAACGCCCCCTCCCCCATTCCCAGGTTAAACTGCACTCTGATGCATGCTTGCCAACTTTACTTCCTACCACTCTTTCCCCAGCTCACCCTGCATCCCATTAGCATAAATGATTTCTGTTTTCCTCAAAGATGATGTACTTCCTTCTTTTGCATATTATGGAAGCCAGCTTCAAAGGTGACACCAATGACCCACACCTCCTGTGTCTGTGCTCTTATGGCATTCTCTCCCACAGTGAGCAGGGATGACTTGTGTTACCAATAGCATACAGCATAACCTATGTTGTATGAACCCCAAGCTATACATGTTTCTTCTTCTTATCAGTGAAGCAAGTGCTGTATGTTGCAAGCATGCTCAAGTATCCTTATGCAAAAGGCCCACCAATATCTAGACTACTAACTCACAAGACCAGAACTGCACAACTTAGCAGTTGCTATAATGCTGACCCCCAGATACTGTTTTCAATCATAAATGTTTATTATTGCTTGAAAACACCAAGCCAAGGTTAATCAATGATACAGCAACAGAAAACAACTACACATACACTATTCTGTCCATTAAAACTGTAGTTTGTGTCTCTGTTGCCCTTCTAGAACTGGCTCAGATGCCTCCTTCTGGGAGCATTCTTCCAGCTTTCCTCCCTCTTCATTGTCTCACATGTATTGTTAATCATCCTATTCATTCATCTGTCACAAGGACAAAGCAGTGTTTCAGTTCTAGTCTCTGCCCTCTTAAGAAAGTTCACAATGTGGTCATCCTTCTGTAGCTCTTGTTTCTGGCAGGTGTCCAGCAGAGGGTTGAATGAATGACAATTAGATGTCAAAACACAGAGAAGGTTAAGGTGAATACATGTGAAACCAATGGTATTTTCAATGCATATTTGACTTGAAGGACTAAGACCTATTAAGGATCTTAGAAGCAGTATTAATTACTAGCCTTACAAGAATACCAACAATTGGGTGTTTCTTTGGAAGAGAGTTTGAAACACACACACACACACACACACACACAATTTACTTCAAGAATATTTATGCAATAAAAACCACAGCATGAACCCTCTTGAGATATCCAGTAGAACAAGAACTACTGGTGGCCCACCCTGTGCCCTGGAACTCTCCACTCCCATATAGATGTAGGCTTCTTGGTCCCTGTGGCTGTTGGTCTGTATCCTCTTGTGACCACAGGAAAGGGTCGCTGTGGGCAGGGAGCTAGTGGCCAACCTTTGAGAGTCAAGAGTTGGGAGATTCATTTCCCTTCCTCCCCTTGTATAGGACAACTCTGAGATACATACTGCCCCACCTCTCTGAGGACCTTCAGAAAATTGATCACCAGTTCCCCCAGTTATAATCTTCTCATTGTTGCCCACTGCAATGAGTCCTTTCAATTTCCTGTCTCACTTCTCCTATTTCCACATCATGCTTTGTGGGGCCTCATCCCAAAGAAGACATTTGCATGCAACCCCTTGATGTGAGGTCTACTTTTTCTTTTTTCTTTTCTTTTTTTTTTTTTTTTTTTTTGAGAGAGAGAGAGAGGGAGAGGAAGACACAGAGATGGCGCGCGCCAGCAGCCTCTCAGCTGCTGCGAACAAAATCCAGATGTGTCCGCCTCCTTATGGTCAAGTACAGCATTGCGCCCTTTGTGTCACTTTGCATCTGGCTAAACGTGGGACCTGGAGATTGGAACCAGCATTCTTAGGCTTAGGAGGCAGGCGCCTTAACCGCTAAGCCATCTCTCCAGCTCGAGGTCTACTTTTGATGGAACAAAATGAAGGCAGAGGATAGCTGAACCTGTGCTTCCCTCTAAATCCATGAAAGTGTAATGCAACAGACCTGAGAGGTCATGCAGTGATGGGGTATATAGGTACAACGATGTTCATGCTTTGTACTTTGCTGAACTGCTAATGGAGGGGGCATGAAGTTGATCACTTAAGCAGAAGTGTAGAGATGGCAGCACAGCTTTTTGTGCAAATGCTTGCTTATCCATGTAGGTGGCATACACATAGCACAGAAACCCATTTCATTGCCTTCTCCCACCTCCATTTTATTTTTTAAACCAGTTTTATTTATTTACATTAGGAAGAGAGACTATGAGCATGCCAGGGCCTCTTATTTCTGTAAATGAATTCCAGACACATGTACTACTTTATTGCATCTGAGTTTACGTGGGTACTGGGGAATCAGACCCAAGCTGTCAGGGTTTGCAAGTAAACACCTTTAACCACTGAGCAAACTTCCCAGCCCTCCTGCTTCCAATTTAAAACCAAGATTTCAGACTTTGTGGTGCAGGAACCCACACCTCCTTGAACCCCACAGAATTGCTCCTTCATAAGGAACACCTGCTAGCACTCTGGAGTTTCAGATGCCCCGATGATGCCAGGCATGATGGGGTTTATGGTATAGCAAGCAGGAGGCTGATGTGGAAATGGCTCTGCATAGTAAATTGATATGAGAGGGCTTGGAAAAGGGGCCCAACCAGGGATGACTTGACAATGTTCTAACAAATGCATGTGTAAGGGGCCAGTTAATGGTCACTTTAGGCTTCATGGTTCATTCTTTCTCTGTGGTTTCTGCTCAGTATTGCCACTGTAACACAAAAGCATCCACAGATACCACACAAAGGAAGGAACACGGCTGCATTTCAGTAAGACTTCACTGATAAAAGCAAGTGTAGGGCCAGCTTTGGGCCTTGGGCAAAAGTTTGCAGACCATGACTTGGAGGATGGGAAGATGGTTTGTGGAAAGAATCGTGTAAAGGCAGGGAGCAGGAAATCAGAGACTCTATTGCTAACCTAGTTGATTAATAAAATCACTTTTCAGCAGGCGTAGTGGTGGTGAGTGCCTGTAATCCCAGCACTCAGGGGGGTAGAGACAGGTGGATTGTGAGTTTGAGGCAAGGCTGAGCTACATAGCAAGGCCACGTCTCAGTCAAGGTCCAGGTGAAACCTCAGAGGAATTTGGGAGATGAGCAAGAGTGTTGCTTCCATAGTGAGCCTGGCAATCTGCTCCAGGGTAAAGGAGACAGATGCTGAGGATACGCTACACATACCAAAGCAGAAATCCAGAGGCTCCTAAGAGCTTATCACTGAAGTTGACTTAAAACACACCCAACAAGCTTCAGGGAATTTTGCAGAAGAGGAGAAAGAAAGATTGTAAGAGCCACAGGTTGGGATGTCATGCCCAGAGGCACTGCCTCCCCCCAGTAACTGACTGCTGCTCCCACAATGCATACCTACAACCCCATGCAGAATACCAGCAACCCCACTGAGGAGGGCCCCCTGCAAAATGTGGGCAGGGATGAGGGAAAAGATAGTACCAACACATGATGTATCCATACAAAGTAAGTTCTTAATAAAAATAAGCAAATAAATAAAAAGTCTACTTCTGGTGGAAATAAGTAATGCTAATAATAGGGAATAATATGTGTGTGTTGTACGTGTGTGTATCTGTGTGATGCCTCCCACACATTTGTTGTACAAGTATGTGTGCATGTGGAGGCCATATGATAACCTCACGTTATCCTTAGTAACATTATCTACCTCTTTTAGAGACGGGGTCTCTCATTGGCCACAAACTCATCAATTAGACTAGACTGACTGGCCAGCAAAGTCCAGAGATTCTCCTATCTCCACCTGCTCAATGCCACACATGAACTTGCCTGGCATTACCATACCCATTCTTAGGATTGAATTCTAGTCCTCATGGCTGCAATGCAAGCACTTTACCAACTGAGCTATCTCCACAACTCAGGAACTAACTTTAAAAAAAAGTCATTGTATTTTTAGAGACAGAGAGAGAGAAAATTGGTATGCCAGGACCTCAGTCACTGCAATTGCACTCCAGACACTTGTGCTACTAGTGAGCAGGTGTGTCCTTGTGCTTGCCTCACCTTTGTGCATCTGGCTTATGTGGGATCTGAAGAGTCAAACCTGGGTCCTTAGGCTTCACAGGCAAGTGCCTTAACCACTAAACCATCTCTCTAGCCCTTTTAATAAAGATACTATGAGTTAAGCATTGGGGTATTTTCCATGGGCTGTCACTCAATTCCTATTCCCTCTGAGTTTCAGGGACACTGTTTTATTCTTGGGACACATGAGAAGTTAAAACTAAAGGAATGACGATAACTTAGTCAAGGTCATCCAGCTGGAAGGTGGGCAAGAGGGAGACCCTGGACAGAGACTGAGAGCCTCAGCTGGCTGTGCATTTCCTCTGGGTGTGCCATGAACTTCACTTCAGTACACTTTTTGGAAAATGTGCTGGATCTATTTTACAAGTGGGATTTGATTTCTCCACTCAGCATTAGGGGCCCTGTGCATGGATGACTAAGATGTGTCTGATGGGCTTCTCCTGGGACTGTTTGTTAAGAAATAAAATAATAGTGAGATGTTTAAATTCTTTAGGGATATTGGTTTAGAACAGATAAAGTGAAGCACATTTTTTATTCATATTAGAGGTGATAGTTGGATGTGTGTAATTCTTTGCTCTCTGAGATGGAGAGAGAACACAGCACCAACCCTAGAATGTAAAATATGAATTTAGATGACATTTTGTGGAGACTGATAAACACACTGTTCCACAATTGGACTTAACTTGCCCATGAAAATCCTTCTGTGGCCCATAAATGATATGGTAGAGTTCAAAATTATAGAGATAAGTAGGCCAAATCTAATGGAATATTAAAAATATACAACACAGCAATGAGAGAATAATTTTCTTTTGGAAAAGTTTCTATTTCTCAAAATGCTATCAGGAAATTAGAATCATCTTGACAGCTAGCAGGAACCCTAGGAATGAGTAAATATTCACAGAGTAAGGGTGCAATGGGTAGGAACTCCCGCCAGAAATTCATCTGGAATAAAGAATGCAGGACTGGAGGCCAGTGGCCTCAGCACCAGTGTTTCATCTCCAATTCATGCATGAGGTTCGTTCACCTGCTTCTAGACAAAACCAGACAGTCCAACCAAAATCACTTGCTTTCCTCCATCTACCTCTGCACATGGGTGGTTTAAAAAGCATGTGGTGGTGGTGGGAAAGTCTTAGGAAAAATAAATGCAAAGAACTGAGGCAAGTGCAATTACATATGTTAAAGATTTTTCAAAGAATCCATAAAATAAGTCAATGTGAGTCCAGGGACTGAAATTTCATACAGGATTCTCTCTCAGAAAACCTGGGACCTGAGAAGACTAACACACTTTTATTAAGGACATTTGAAAAAGGGCTGCCAGTCTCATTATTAGCCTTATCATTATAATCTCATAAAGTAAAGGACTGTTCATACCCTTACATACACAGACATACTCACATGTATACACTCACTCATACACATACTCAGAGTGAACAAAGTTGAGCCAACGAAACCATATGAACAAACTCATTATGTCTGTCTCATTAAAGAGCAGCAAATAATCCAAACATTATTGATATCACAGCTGTTAAAGTAAAACCCTAAGGAGAGCCATGACACCTAATGAGTAAAGACAAAACGAAAAGTAGAAGTGCATGGTGTGAAGGCCGGATACTTGAAAGACAAACAATGACACTGGGATGTTCAATAAAAATAAGCTCAGCAGGAGGACACAGAACCCAAGTTCTAGGATCCGTCACTGCTCAGCACTAGCATCTGGGCTGACTTTCTGGCCTTGTGGACTTCTCAAAGACGGGTAACAAACAATTCTTTTAAGAAGCTATTTTCTGGCAAGTAGTTCTATCATGAAGTAACTCTCAGTGAGTGTTAGCTGGTAGCACTGGAAACTACCTTCAAAAAAAATATTAGAGAGGAAGTATGTGGGGAAAGAATATGTTCCACAAAAATGTTCAGAGAGATGTCGATCTAGACCAGTGGTTCTCCAGCATCATCATAAACAGCTACATCACCTGGGAACCTAATAAAAACAGGTATCCAGACCCCACCCTGACATCCTGAGTCAGGACCTTAAGAGTGGAGTCCCCAGTCTGCTTTCATCAAAAGCCTGCAGGTAATCCCAATCCATGCTAAGATCTGAGAGTGACAAGTCCATCCACAAGCTGTCCCTCATCCTGAACAATCTGCAAAATCCAAAGTCCAGAAAACACTCCACAGATTGGGAAAAAATAAAAGAAAACAAGCCTAGATCTTTGGGGACTGATTGTCATCTTAAGGCACTGGACCTATGTTGTTGAACAAATCTAGGACTGTGCATGCCAGGGCCATGTGGGAGTATCTCTTGGAACACAGTGGGTCTGGTAGAATATACATTTTCCAAGCTCAAACTGTGAGCAAAGATAAGCCCTTCCATCCCTTAAGTGACTGCTTGTCAGCTATTTGGTCACAGTGACAAGAAAAGAAACTAATATAGGAAGTCTCCTGCCCACGCTCACCCAGCCAGCTCATGAAGGGTTATAACTGGAGGTAGGCTGCAAGAATCTGAACGTGCTCTCCTGGCTTTGTGGCTATAGCCAGTGTCCTCTGGGTCAGCTTTGGGACTGCAGGGCAAACACTTTCTGTTTCTGGACTCTCCCTTCTGAAGAACTTTATACATGGAGGACTCTTAGCTCAACTGGACAGTGTGGAATTGGATGACTTTTAAGTCTCTCCTAAACTTGACCTCTTGGATGAAGATTTTGGAGGCTTTGAAACAATACTGCAGAGCTCATTTGCATGTCATTTCCTGCTTAAACCATGCTCACCTCTCTGCAGAGAGGAGTTAGCAAATGCTAATAAGCAGTCAGGGATGCTGCTCATCTCTAATGCCTGCACGCTGCTAGCTTTGCTGTGCCTCCACAGAAGGCAGTCAGGAAGAAACGATGAGTACCATGTTGTAATTTTCCTTGGTGCAAACTGGAGAAAGATATCAGTTTAGACTCACTGGGGTGAATGACTAGAAGATTGCCCCCACTGTCAAATTTGTCAAAGTTACAAACAGTGTAAAATGTATGTTGCATTACTTTTCCTGAGGAGACGTGAACAGATGTCTATTTACCCCCAGTAGGGCGCAGATGATAGACCAAAGTAAAGATTCTACCCAGGAACAACTTCGTAAACCAATGAGTGTTATTGGGCGTGCTGGCAGAAACATGTAAGAGGTTACTTAAGGAGAATGGGTGACTACGGGAAAACAGCTGCACCACTGCAAAGTCCCAGCCCATCATGGATAAATAATGACCTCATAGAAGCTGCATCATGGTTTCTGCCTTTTAGTTAACCTTCCATTCCCAATATCCTTTAGCTTCTCCCAAGATCACTTGAAGCTGGTGAGGGGAGGGCAGAGAGGAGCAGGAGTACTGGGAGGCAGGAGGGAGTATCAATACCTCAGTTACTATTACCATTGACTAGCCTTCGCTGTATTGTTCTGCTTATTTCGTTGCCATGACTACCAGGCCAAGGTTATCTCTACCCCAGGATGGTAATGGGATGATCATGTTACGCCCCAGGAAAAAAGCAATACTGCAACAGTGTCTCAACTGCTAGATGTCACAAAGGAGATGTTGTCAAAATATGAGGACAAGGGCCTTCATAAGCAGGATAAAGTGCACTCTTTTTCCAAAAGCCACAATATTTGGTTGGCTTCATAAGGAATACAAAGCCCAACAAAGCAGTCATTGTTGTTTAGAAGTAAAATCACAAAGTGCTTCTGGTGCTGTATTCGTGTGCTTATTAGCGTTAAAGAGCTCCAGTGTGTGTGTGTGTGTGTGTGTGTGTGTGTGTGTGTGTGTGTGTATGGAATGAAACAGACAAGCCAGAAAGAGAAAGGAAATGAGAAAGTGATGTTTGGGTGTAATATTATCTTGTTACCCATGTTCTTAAATTGGATGAGTTGTTTTCTTTCCTGCTTCATCCTAGAAAATTAATTCAAAAATCACTCCCTGTGGTTTAGTTAAAAAAAAAAAAAAAGTGCTTTTCCAAGTCCCAGTTGAAGGCATGGGCTAGGTTCTTCGTATTGCCATAAAATCCTGGAATGAGCTCCTGGCATCTGTTGACTCAAAGGTCGCTAGCAATTGAAAACTTGCTTTGTAGTGGCAAAGGATAGGAAGCCAGAGCGATTCAACACTGAGACTGTTTGCAGAGCACTGCTCTGTCTGAGGTTCTCTTTTCATCAGAGCTGGGAGCACTGTGAGCTAAGCTTTCATGTCATTCCTGAGAATACTAGCCCAGAAAACAGATAAATAAGTGTCTAGCCCCTAAAAATGGCATGAATATTATATAGTAAGGCGATGTACATGGAAGAATCAAGAAACTAAGTTTCTGATTTTATTTCATGTTTTTGAAAAGAAAGAAGTCTGTAGGAATTAGTTCTGTACAGTGTGAGCTATGACTGCCTGAAGGAAAGGCATCTGCTCACCCTAACACATGCCCTTACTTCTCCATTACTTCTGAGGAGAGATGCTCTTAGGGTTTGAAGGTGAAATGCCCCTCAAGGGTTCATGTACTTGAACATTTGATTCCCAAATGGTATCTCTATTTTAGGAGGCTGCAGAACCTTTGAGAGCAATGGTGTAGTGGCTGGTGGAGGTGAGTCACTGGAGGGAGGGCCTTGAGATTTATCCCCCAGCCCTGCTTCCAGCCCTCTCTCTGCTTCCTCTCACAGATGTCAGCAGGCTCCTGCCACCACAACCACAAACCACTTCTGTCTCCTTGTCTTTTCCAACATGATGGATTATATCCCCCAAATCAATCTTTCTTCCCTTAAGCTACTTTTAGCCAGGTTCTTCGTCACAGTTGTTAGTTGCTAGAACCAGATATAGCCAGAGTGGAGTTCTAGCATTTAAAAGGCTGACCCTGGGAGGGCCTGAGAGCAGGGCAAGTTATTTGGGTTGAGAGTCCTTCTAGATAATCCAAGAATGTAGGTAAACTAAAGAAAGATGGGATAATTAGAAGATGACCAAGTTAAAGGCAAAGTTGGTGTGGTCAGAGCTAGACTAGGTGATAGGACAGTAACAAATTAATTTTAGAAGCTGTGACAGAAAAGTACCTTTCGTCATGGGACTGAAAATCTAAATGAGTCTCTCAGGACATTCTACTGCAAATAACCATGAAGGCTGGTAGAGGCTCTGCCAGCTTATGCCATGTGCAGTACAAGGCCCCCCTTCACAATGGTGGTAGAAGAAAGAGAAAAGGTATTGGACGGTAGCTCTCCCAACACTTCAGCCTGAAAGCTGTGCTTCCCATTGGCTAGAACTACTCTAACTAACCAAAAGGAACATATGAAAGATGGAGGTATACATAGATGTCACCAGGAAGTGACAACACAGGCCAATTGAGAGGCTTAAAGATGGATGGATCTAAAGGACAAACACTCAGAAGGAGAGAATCACTGAGAGCCAATAGGATGGAGAATACACATATGGATAGAGTTGATCCCTGGCAGCCAGGTATTATAGATACTGCACTTCACCACACTTTTCAGCCATGACCTGGAAGCTTAGTATCTGGAGCGGTGGAAAATAGAATTTTAAAGGGATGATAGAAACCTGAGGTCTTCAGTTAATATAGGGAGTGGTAACTACATAGGGTGGAAAGGGAAATGTCTCTATCCAGCACTTTCCCCAGTGTGGTTGCAAAGTGAGTCCAGGAATACCTGGGGACTTGACAAGGAAAATTGCAATCAGTGAACCCCTGACAGCCTCCACTTGGAGTCTACAGAACAATGGCTAAATGCCCTCAGAAACAGGCTAGGCACAAAGACAGAGTTAATCCTTCAGAAAACAAACCCTTACGTGAAAATGAATTTCATATCACACTTTTACATTCCTCATTTGAAGGAATTTCAGTGAGCTAACACAGAGAGAATTAGCCACTTTAACTATAATACCTTGAATAATAGACTAATCCAGTTAAAAGTTTATAGACCTTTTGATCAGAAGCCAGAAAAGTTGCCAAGAAAATGAATTAGAGCCATTTCTAAGATGTCCAATAATAGCTATTTAAAGAAACTTTTTGTGTTGGACCTGAAATATATTTTAGGAGAGAGATGAAGGCTGATTTAGGACTATGGGGAAAGAATGGGAGGAACCTAATACAAGAAAACCCCAGTACAAGCAACATTGCAGAGCTACAGTGATCCAAATCTGAGAAGGAAGAAATAAAAGTATCTTTAAAAGATGCCTGTGGAACTTAGTTTTTAGGAAGTTTGTTGCACCAGGAACAGAGGCAGTGTTACTGAGTATTAAAAGGAGAGGGTAGCCCAGGCATGGTGGTGTGTGCCTTTAATCCCAGCACTCAGGAGGCAGAGGTAAGAGGATCTTCATGAGTTTGAGGCCACCCTAGAATACAGAATGAATTCCAGGTCAGCCTGGGCTAGAACAAGACCCTACCTTGAAAAGCCAATAAAAACAAAAACAAACAAACAAAAAAAGGAGATGGGAAGTCCTATGTTCTCTGTTAAGTTTGAAAACTATGTTATGTAAAAAGAATTCATCTCTATCACGACCTTTAGGGCTCAGGGAACTTTGCAGGAAACAGGGAAAGAATGAAAGAGCCAGCAGATGGGGAAAAATGCTGTGAGATTCTGTCTTGCAGACATGACAGGGCAGTTACATTCATGACCTCACAGCAACTGTCATTGCCTTCACAAGACCTGCACAACATCAGGCCCATGAGCATCTCGTCACGAATGATGGAGGAGGGCATGGGGTCCCCATCTCTCTCTGAGACGTTATTGGCAGTCAATGGTTAATGGGAAGCAGGTGACATTTTTCTGCAGTGGTGTAGCCACTGGTAAATTGCAGGTAGTAGATAACTCCTGTCCATCTTCATGCAGGCAACCATAATTAAAATCAGTGGGTATTTTCACACACACACACACACACACACACACACACACACACACACACACACACACACACACACACACAGAGGAAATAAGACATCAAAATGGAAGGACTAGTTGGGAAAGAAAAGGGGATTTTATTGGAAAGGGCTGGGAGGGGAGTCAAGACAAGGTAATGGGAGGGAATTATGATCAAAATATATTATTTGCATATATATAAATTATAAATGAGAATTTTTCAAGGGCTAGGAAGATGGCTTAGTGGTTAAGAGTGCTTTCCACTTAAGCATGAGGGCCTCTCAGGCCAGAGACAGCTGAGTTCAACTCCCCAGAACCCACAAAAAATTATGGATGTGGACACACATATCAGAAACCGCAGTCCATAGTGGGCAAAAACTGAAGAATCTCTGGAACTCACTGGTGGGCATCAGGTTGAGAAAGAGACCCTGTCTCAAAGAAAGAAACACGTAGATGAGTTATGAGAACATCCAGTGTTCTCCTCTGGTCTTTGCATACATGCCCATCAAATGCACACATCTGCACACAAACATGCATACACTTCACATATTCTCCACACACAAAACACACAAAAAAATTAAAGAATTCAGGTGAGAAAAGGAAGCAAGCCACATAAAACAAAGATCTAAAGTTCAAACAAAGCATCTTAAAGATATGAATGTTTATACAGCTAAAGGTTAAAAAAATGACAATATTAAATGCTTTTAAGGATATTGAGAAGCTGAGACTCTTACATTTTCTGGTAAGGGTGTACAATGAAACATCGGAAGTGTTTGCAAGCATGTACTAAGATCCAAACGTTTATATGCCTTTGTGGCCTGGCAGTTCAACTTTTCAGTATGTATCCAAGAAACCACACGCTTCTGTCCACCAAAGATACACACACAGGGTATTCTCAGCAATGCCTTCCATGATTTTTCCAAACTGAAAACAACACCTGTGCACTAACGGTAGCATGAATTGATCAGCTGAGGTAGACAGTGAAGAAATGGAATGAACTGTTGCTGCATGCAGCATAAGTGACACCTCTAGGCTCAATGTTGAGCATAGAAAGCACGACACAAAGAGTTTGTTCTGCATAATTCCATTGTTATGAAGTTCAAACATGATCTGCTTTGACAGAGGTCAGAGCACTGACTGCCTTGAAGAGATGGCATGTAAAGGCTTATATTGTAGAGCCCAGTGAAGCAAAGGAATGTTCTATATCTTAATTTAGGCTGTGGGACATAGCTGTGCTTTCAGTCCTTCATATCCTGGCTTCTACATCCATGGATTCAACCACCCAAAGACTGAAAATATTTGGGGAAAGATTGCATGTGGGGTGTGTGTGTGCATGCACATGTGTGTGTGTGTTTGCTTGTCCTTCTTCCCTAAACATCACAAAATAACAACCACTTGCATAGCATTTGCATAATATTAGATACTCCAGGTAATCTACAGATGATTGAAAGTGTAGAGATGGAGATGTGTAGGTGATATGCAAATACTGTGCCATTTTATATGAGGGATTTGAGCATCTGTGGATTTGGTTATGCTCAGTGGGTCTGGAGACCCTGCCTACAGATACTGGGGACAACTGCACACTTCTGTTCCAAAGGATTGTTTACTGTTTGAGACCATGAATAATTTGTTTAACCAATAAATAATCTGTGTCTCTGTTCAAGTATCTTTAGATTGTGTCAGAGCCAGGTTTCTATTTGCATATTTTTCAGATGGATATAATTACCAATCGATTATCAATATTGATTACAGTGTCTCAGTCTTTAACTTGGCCTACAAGGACTTAATGCAATCCTTGCAAGAACTATCATTGTGAGAACCAGGAAGATGTCAGCTAGCTTTGTAACAGACCCAGAAAGACCTAGAATATGCTAAGGGGCACCAAGTAGGGACAATCACAGGACCTGTCATGTGGCCCTTGCTTCAGCCTTGCCCAGCTTGAAGGCTTCACCCAAGTTAAATGAGTCCTTCCAAAGAAAAAAGTGTCTCTCCTTGAGATTCTACCACCACCTCCTAAGTGTCAGGTTTCAAATGTTCACTTTCCTAACTTTTTGCCTTCTGCAGTATCAGTTCTAATACCTACTATCTGTGCTTTTTAAAGCATCACTGTCTTGGTGAACACGACACCAGAAAAAGGCTGAAGGAGACAAACACAGAGAACATCCAACTCCTACTAAGCCAGATATCCAGAGACACAGAGGCTTCCAAAACCTCATCACTGAAGTAGAACTAAAATGATCCCAACGTGGCTCAGGGAAATTCGCAGAAAAGGGGGCGGAAAGAGTGTTAGAGCCACAAGTTGGGTCATTATGCACAGAGACTTGGCCTATCCCCCATAATTTTTGACTACCCCCACAGTGCAAGACCCACATCCCCCATTGATGAGGATCCCTTTGGAGGGGAGGACAGGGAGGAGGATAATAGAGTCACCAATATTATTGTAAAATTAAAATAATATAAACAAAATTATAACTTATTTTAGAAAAGCTTCACTGTCTTTTACTTCATTCAACCTATTTAATTTACAAAACCAAACATGTCACCACCGAGCCACTGTGAATGGGAGAAGCACATTTTGCTACTGCATATGAAGCATAGATTATGGTATTGCTGCCTTATATGGTAGCTGTTGGTAATTTTTCTCATCCTCTTAGGTTCTTCCAGCAGTAAGGCTTTATGGTTTAAATTATAAAGTAACCAGCCTCCCTCTGTGACTGTCTGGTCTTTCAAGAGCGAAGGTCTTTTTTGCTCTTTGAAGTTCAAAGAAAAGGGGGAAAGAAGGGTGGAAAAACTAATAGTCTAACAAAAAGTTCCCTGAATTCTTGTGCAGACATATCCAGGTAACCATCTGCAGGGTTCTTAGTATAGTGTCAACACCAACTTACTGCTAACAGCAACAATAAAACACAGGGTAAAGCCCGCTTAGCCCATGGTCTGCTGGGAGAATTGGATAGCAATATTATCAGCATCCCTTGCGGGGTGTAAAGGGATGTAAGCATCTTATAAATATTGATGTGACCATTGGCTGATGCAGCTGGATATTGTAGAAATCAATCTAAATTGTATATGTGGCGCCTAGCCACCTGCTGAAAATGATGTGAATAGGTAATTCTTAGATGTATTTGTTTTTCCATGAGACACAAACTAGATGAGGGGACAGCTCTAGCTTCAGAGTTAGATGGGCCTCTGCCTCTTACACATGCTTACATTCCCACTGACTGTGAGCCAAACCATTTTGAGGAAGAAACTTCTCCTTCTGGGGCTGGGGACTTAGCTCAGTTGGTAAAGTGCTTGCATCACAAGCATGAGACCTGAGTTCAATCCTCCCCAATTCCCATATAAAATTTTTTTTAAAAAGTTAGGCATGTTGGCATAAGCTTCTAATCTCAGGGCTGGGAAAGTGGAGACAGGGAGATACTTGGGGCTCACTAGCCAGCCAGTATAGTCATCTTTGCAAGTTCCAAGCCAATGAGAGACCCTGTCTCAAAGAATATAGCACTCCTATGGAAAGACATGTGAGACTGTCCTCTGGCCTACACACACACACACACACACACACACACACACACACACACACACAGACACCCCTGGCATACACATGAACACACACATGAATAAAAAAGTAAATGGGAATAAATAAATAAATGAGAAACTTCTCCTCTTGGATCCTAAATAGCCTCACCTATGAGATTAATAGTACTACAAGGCTGGTGACTTTAAACGAAAGACCATAGTATGCACTTAGAAAGGGTTGTTATTTCTTTTCAAGTGACATTCTGAGAGCAGAGTAGTCCACATGATTGATAAAGAAATGAGTCCATCTCCCATCACATGCCTGCTTGTCACAACTCAGCCACCTTCCTTCCCACTGCACTCACTGCAGAGACATCAGCCACCTTCCTTCCCACTGCACTCACTGCAGACGTCAGCCACCTTCCTTCCCACTGCACTCACTGCAGAGACGTCAGCCACCTTCCTTCCCACTGCACTCACTGCAGAGACGTCAGCCACCTTCCTTCCCACTGCACTCACTGCAGAGACGTCAGCCACCTTCCTTCCCACTGCACTCACTGCAGAGACGTCAGCCACCTTCCTTCCCACTGTACTCACTGCAGAGACATCAGCCACCTTCCTTCCCACTGCACTCACTGCAGAGACATCAGCCACCTTCCTTCCCACTGCACTCACTGCAAAGACGTCAGCCACCTTCCTTCCCACTGTACTCACTGCAGAGACGTCAGCCACCTTCCTTCCCACTGTACTCACTGCGAGACGTCAGCCACCTTCCTTCCCACTGCACTCACTGCGGAGACATCAGCCACCTTCCTTCCCACTGCACTCACTGCAGAGACGTCAGCCACCTTCCTTCCCACTGTACTCACTGCAGAGACATCAGCCACCTTCCTTCCCACTGCACTCACTGCAGAGACATCAGCCACCTTCCTTCCCACTG
The DNA here is from genome assembly GCA_036365145.1 of Orientallactaga sibirica. NCBI lineage: Eukaryota > Metazoa > Chordata > Mammalia > Rodentia > Dipodidae > Orientallactaga > Orientallactaga sibirica. The sequence continues at coordinate 29,271,579 of JAEOAD010000017.1, read as the reverse complement.
CACTCACTGCAAAGACGTCAGCCACCTTCCTTCCCACTGTACTCACTGCAGAGACATCAGCCACCTTCCTTCCCACTGCACTCACTGCAGAGACGTCAGCCACCTTCCTTCCCACTGCACTCACTGCAGAGACGTCAGCCACCTTCCTTCCCACTGCACTCACTGCAGAGACGTCAGCCACCTTCCTTCCCACTGCACTCACTGCAAAGACATCAGCCACCTTCCTTCCCACTGTACTCACTGCAGAGACGTCAGCCACCTTCCTTCCCACTGCACTCACTGCAGAGACGTCAGCCACCTTGCTTCTCACTGTACTCACTGCAGAGACATCAGCCACCTTCCTTCCCACTGTACTCACTGCAAAGACGTCAGCCACCTTCCTTCCCACTGCACTCACTGCAGAGACATCAGCCACCTTCCTTCCCACTGCACTCACTGCAGAGACATCAGCCACCTTCCTTCCTACTGCACTCACTGCAGAGACGTCAGCCACCTTCCTTCCCACTGCACTCACTGCAAAGACGTCAGCCACCTTCCTTCCCACTGTACTCACTGCAGAGACATCAGCCACCTTGCTTCCCACTGCACTCACTGCAGAGACATCAGCCACCTTCCTTCACATGGGTGCTATCTGTGTAGGGAGGAGTCGGCTCTGGTCATGCTATGAGCCATGCTCAGTACCCCTGCCCTATGACCTCTGGATCTGAGTAGGTCTTTATGGAAAGGCACCAATAGTTGTCTCAGGTCCACTGTAATGGAGCCCATCAAAATGTGTGCAACCAGCTTTTTCTTCAAAGTCATGTATTATTTACTTAATGGAGGGCATCTGTCCCTCTGTGTCAATTCATGTTACACACTGTCAAAAGTTTAGATGAGTACATGTAATAAAGCGTATTTGGAGAGAGCGAACTATGGAGTTTCAATTCTTAATAATTCAGAGGGTGCCAATGAAACCTGGTCTCTACTATATCCTTGAAGCAAGTAATACTTCACTTTAAAAAATGCAACCATTTTTGACTTACAGGAACACAGAAATGGTCTGTGGCCAATAAATGTCTGGTTTTATATGGTTCTATAAATGAAAATTTAAAAGAAGCATGGCAAGGTAGCTGAGTTTTCTGGGTTGTAAACACCTGTGGAGTTGTTTGTCATCAGCAGATGACTAAGCTACAGCTGCTGGACCGTTTCTCTGTCTGATGTAATGCAGAGGGTTAAAAAAAATGCCCTTGAGCCGGGCGTTGTGGCATGTGCCTTTAATCCCAGCACTTAGGAGGCAGAGGTAGGAGGATTGCCATGAGTTCAAGGCCACCCTGAGACTACATAGTGAATTCCAGGTCAGCCTTGACTAGAGTGAGACCCTACCTCAAAAAAAAAAGAAGAAAAAATGCCCTCTGGCTAGAGATGGCTTAGCGGTTAAGGCGCCTGCCCATTAAGCCTAAGAACGTCAGTTCCAATCTCCAGGTCCCACGTTTAGCCAGATGCAAAGTGGCACAAGGGTGCAATGTCACACTTGCCCACAAGGGAGTGCACTCATCTAGATTTCGTTCACAGCAGGCTGAGAGGCTGCTGGCGTGCCCATCTCTATCTGTCGTCCTCTCCCTCTCTCTCCTTAGGAGTGTACATTCTTTCAGGTCTTAGAGAGGGGTGGGGGCACCTGGAGAGTCATCTCAACTCCAGGAATTTGGGTACTGGGGAAGTAGACTGGGGCCAGCAGGCTTGCAAGCAAGTGCCTTTAACTCATGAGCCATCTCCCCAGCTCAAATGGTTTTTGTCATGTGTAGGTTGTATGAAGAGAGAGAGAGAGAGAGAGAGTAGATACATGCTACTCATGCACATGCATGTGGAGGCAAGAGGAGGACATTAGGTGTCCTTTGTCACTCTTTCAGCACATTTCCTGAGACAGATCTCTAACTGAATCTGGAGCTCCCCATTTTGTTCAGTAAGGTGGCCAACCAGGGAGATCAAGTCTCCACTCACCTCAAAGCTGGAGTTTTAGGCCTATGCAATCATGCCTGGATCTTTGTGTGGGTGCTGAAGATCAAATTCATTTCTTCATCATTGTGAGCAAATACTCTTTCCCCCCAGCCCTTGAGTAATGTTTTGCCACCCTTTAGAGCTCAGCCCCAGAATTCTAACCCAGTGATATCAGGGCAATCCCAGCTAGCAGCATCAAGCCTCCATGTAGCCACATGCCACTAGCAGGCACCACTTCTCTGCCTAGTGCAGTCTTCCCTTCTACCTTCTCCTAGCTGGGTCGTCATCGTCATCCTTCATGATCCAGGAAGCCCTTCCTGCCCCCACTGCACACTCCCAATTGCATCAACTCTGATATCTGTTCATAGGAGCTTTCTTATCCCCTGCATCTGTCACTGTCCCAAGTTAGTAATAAAGATATGACATCAGGTTCCCCACCCATATGCACTGAGTATAGGATCCATGTCTGTCTTGTTCCTCCAGTTCCAGCACCAAACATTGTGCTGGCTTCCCATAGCAGATGCTTTGTTAGTAATCTGGAATGAAAAGATGAAAGTGGGTGGGAGTTAATCAGTCTGGTTCATGGCTGAGCATCGGTCCCCATTCCTGATGGTTATACCACTGCTCTCTGAACATGAGGGCTAAACCTCTTGAGATGCCCTAAACCCAAGCCCATGTGCTCATCATGTGCGCTGCTCCTTCCCCTTTCCTTCTACAGAGACCCACATCTTAGCCTAGGTTCCACTGGGATGGCTGTTCTCCACCAACCAATACTCCTCACTCCAGGGCTGCCTGCCACAAATAGGAACTCACCAAACCCTTCCCATGCCCCTCTCTTGAGTGGTCTACTCCACCAATACCACCAGATTCCATGGTGGACCCTTGATAACAGCTACCTTTTATACCCAAGCAGCTGTCTGGATGCCGCTCTCCATCAGCTTGCTCAACACTCAGATCTCATCTCTGTTACTTACATTATTCATTTCTGTGACCAAGACACAGCTTAAGGAAAGAAAGGTTCATTTCAGCTAACAATTTTAGGGGTAAAGCCCATCATGACAGGGAGGGCATGGCAGCAGAAGTGGGAAACAGGCTTGTCACATTGCATCCACAGTCAGGAAGAAAGATTTGAAAGTGGAAGAAGATCCAGGCTACAAAACTGCAAGGCCAGCCCTCAGTGACCCACTTCCTCCAGCAAAGCTCCGAAAGGTTCCACCGCCTTCCCAAACAGCACCACCAGCTGGGGACCAAGGGTTCAAACACATGAGCCTGCAGAGGACATTTCATATTCAAACCACCATACCATCCATCCTTGTGGGTGCAACCAGTGGCACATCCCACCCTGATAAATTACAAAGAGACTCATGGTGAACTTTGGATGAGGCAAGGATGACAATGAACCCCATGCCATGCCACACACATCAGTCCTATGATGCCAGCATGCAGGATAACTGTTCCAGGGAAGATGAAGCAGCCAGACAGTATTTCAGGATGTCCAGTGAAGCATTACTTTCCCATTCTGGTCAGCTGGGCCACCAAAGGCGCTAGGGTAATTGGCACCTTCCAACCAAGATCCTTATATCACACCCCTTCATCACTCCCTTTACAGTCCACCCACAGGAGACAGACACTATTTTAGTTGTGTAAGTTAATGAAACCAACCCAGAGAGTTGAAATGTCACTACATCTGTCACGACCTTACTATCTCATAGATTTGTTTCTACTGAGAAGCTTCTGGATTTGCATGATGTGCACTTAAGAGAATGAATAATGCATTATTAGAAGAATAAATCAGCATGTGATATACATGAGCAATATCTTTATCCCAGCCCCAGTGAAGGTGTGGATACTTATTTAATGCATTCATGTAGAAATAGATTCAAAGATATGTAATCACATGGTTGTAAGTCCTTTACAGTTATAGAGGTGAGCAGTTCCTATGTGACTTACAGCCTGTACAGTGAGCAGACTGAAGAGTCAGTGTCCTGTGCACCCCTCTTACTGGCTAAGTGGTCTTGGCAAAGCCCGTTGTGACAGGTATACAGCGACAGTTAAATCTCTATTGTCAACTTAATCAGACCAGGAATCAAGTATGAAACATGCTTCTTGGGCAGGTCTGTCAGGGGTTTTCCATGAAGGATTAAGTGAGGGAGGAGTTGGAAGGCCTTTCAGTGGCAGCCTATCTATAAAGAGCTTCCAGGAAAAAGCCGTGCATTTTTGCCGGGTTACCTTGTCTCCTTGCTGACGCATGCATCGACCCTCTTGTTGCCATCCTTCAAGGACATTAGAACTCAGCTTCATTGGCCTTCCAGTGTGGAATGAAGACCAGGAGCTCTCCAGGAGTCTTTCGGGCCTTAAGTGCCTAGACTGGGACTGCTGAGACGTCCAGCCACGCGGACTGAGCAACTAATAGGTTCTCAGCCTCTCCCGCCTGCAGACAGCCGTTGTTGGACTGCCCCGCCCATATCCTGTAAACCAATTTATTAAATTCCCCATGTAATATATATGTTTATGGCTTCTGTTCCTCTGGAGAAACTTAACTAGTATACCCATGGCACTCAGAATGTCAAGTTTCTTCATTGCAAAATGGGGCCACCATCTATGTTGAAAAGCCCTGAGAGACAGACAGGGAAACACAGACGGCCGAGAGCCTGGTGGGCAGAATGGTCCATGAACATGAGCCAAGACAGGGAAGCCTGAAGCAGACCAGGAATGTCCTCAGCATAGGCCTTGCTGTCAACCTAGAGATATATAGTGTTGGAAGGCCCTGGCTCTCTCATGTATAGAAGGAAGTTGTTCTGATGCACACAGTAAAGTCAGGTGGTGACTTTCTTGGCCTAGGAACCTCTGCCAACATCCTTACAGCAGTTCCAGAGATAACTGCAGTTGGCTGTGTTGGAGTTGCCTTCCTGCCTTTTGGATCTATCATGGTGGCTAATAGAATAGGGTGTTTGGACTATCTAGGAATCTAGTCTAAGATAGCTTCTATGGGTTCCCTGGTAACTGCCCTTTATTGAGCACTTTCTCTAGGATAGATGCAGGACTTCATGCACATTAACTTGCTCAAGCTTCTTAGCAGCAGAGGAGAGTAAGCTCCAGGGCTGAACCTATTGAAATGATTTGATTAAAAAAGAGAGGGACTGTAGCTTGCCTGAGGTCACACAGCTCAAGAGCAATGAGGCTGAAATTTGGAACAGGTCTCTGGTACTCTTAAGTGTTTATTTACAAATGTGATTTCATACACATTTATACTATAGGCAGGAGAGAGAATTCCAAAGAGCCTGCTGTTGCTGGCCCTTGCTAGTTTAAGCACAGTTCCTTACCCAGATCTGATCACTGCAAACCATAATACTGACTCTGTAGAAGGCTGAAGTATGGGCATCCCAAAGATGAGCACGGCCTAATCCCTGGGAGCCCAGAAAATGCTTCTGCCAGAGGGCTTAGAGATGACATTCAGATGCACTAGAAAGGTGCAGATTATTCTAGAGTATCTACCTGTATTTTCTCTATTCACTACTGTGTTCATGTTAATTTATCATTTAAGTACCAAGAAAAGTTCAGACAATATTAGAACCAGAATAAAACCTACACATCTTCCCCGTATAAATCCTTGACTTTCTCAAGGACACACAGGCAGTTCATTGGGAAATCGAGGATTGGCCTCACCAGGTCCAACAGAGCACTTAACTCAGAGTACTCACCACAAGCCACAGGCGCACCCCCACTACATGTGCACACCCCGATGTAGCTGCATCTGTGTATCCAAAGCCTTCACAAACCCCTTAATAGCCCTCCTAATAGCTGTGATAACTAAACGTGTTTGGTTTTAATAACAGTTTCATGCATGCCTTCTCTCTTAAATCTAAATAACGCCCCTGCTGCTATTCCAAAAGGAATACTATAACTGGCTATTTGCCATCATAAAGATGGGGGAATTTTGGATAATCACAGTTTAAAAGGGGAAAAGTGTATTTAAAGAGATTTTAAATTGCAAAATTAAAAATGCATACGTGAAATGATTTTCCATTAATGTCTTCCCCTCAAGGGAACAGCTCCCTATGCTGCAGCCAGGCTGTGTGAGAGGGCTTGTCACCCTTTTGTGAGGTGCACATTGGGACCACAGCTCCTAAGGGCTCATTCACAGTGCAAAAAAAAGTCCCAGCCCCAGTGGGCTCTTCTGAGGGTCCTTGTGCTGACACTTCCACATAAGGCACGTATGGCATATATCTTGTTCCGAATGGGATTTATTTCTGAAGAGAGACTGTTGTTCCTACTGGTGCTGAGATAATTGCAATGGATATAAAGGAGGGCATGAGGCCTCTATCTCTCCCTGAGGAGTTATTGTTGGTTAACGGTTGCTGGGTGAGCGGGAGACATTTTCTGCAGTGGTGTAGCCACTGGTAAGTTGACCATGCTCTGTTAACAATCCCCCCTCACACACACACATATTCATACGAGAAACCTTGACTAAACTCAGTTGCTCACACACAAATGGAAAAAAAAATCAAAGTAGAGGAGGAACTAGTTGGGAAGAAGAAGGGGTTCGGTGGCTGGGGGCTAAAAAGGGGGCTTCAAGAGAAGGTAATGGGAGGGGATTATGATCAACATAAATTATATGCATGAACAAGAACTGTCAATAAGAATATTTGTCTAAAAAAACCTTCAGCATGAATAAAAAGGTATGCTGGATGCACTGCTGTTTTTATTCTTGTTTTTAAAGCACCACATCCAGCGTTGGTTAACATCAAAACAGAGTCTGTCCAGTGCCACCTTTCTCTGTGTCTTTGCCTCTTTGTTATTTCACTGTAGTTGAGGAACCATGGCTGTGTGACTGGCTCATTAGCAGGAGTCACCTTGACAAATGTCACAGAGTGGCCATGCTCAGTCTCTAATGGGGCAGTTATATCTAGATTATTTGGCCAACCTGTGTGCCATGCTTAGTTTCATCTTAAAGAAATGAGACCCTCATTAGATGGACCAAAGTCATTCCATACCACCCCTCCCAGATCCCTCTGTCTGTTTAATTTTTTTGTATATATACATGTGTATGTGTGAGAGAGAGAGAGAGACAGACAGACAGACAGACACACAGACAGACAGAGAGTGTAGACCAGAGGACAACCTCAGGAAGGCCATCCACCTCCTAACAGAGTTTCTCATTGGCCTGGAGCTCACCAATTAGGCTACACTGGATGGGTAGTGACCCCAGGGGATGACCTGTCTCTGCCTCCCCAGCACTGGGATTATGGGCGCATGCCACCAGACATATCCAGCATTTTTATGTGGATTCTGGGAATCACTTCAACAACCCGAACTATCTCCCCATCCCTTTTTAAATTATATTTTATTTAATTATTTCTTTGAGGTAGAGAAACAGATAGAGAGTGTAGAAGAGACGGAATAGGCATGCCATGGCTTCCAGCCACTACAAATGAACTCCAGACACATGTGCCACTTCTTCATATGGCTTATGTGGGTACTAGGGAATCAAACCTAGGTCCTTAGGCTTCACAAGCAAGCACCTTAACTACTAAGCCATCCCTCCACCCCTCCCCATCCCCTTTTTAATTTTTGTAAACATTGCAGAGCTAGACCACCTTGCTGCTTTGAGAAGTTCAATCCATTTGTTACATCTCTCTGAAGCTGGAGAGGCAACAGCATGCATAGTGAGAAGTTCAGACTCCATAGTCTGAAGAATTTGCATTTGAATATAAGCTCTATTTCTTTCAAGCCAATCTGGTGAGATATATTATTAGGAAGAATTGCTTTTACCTGGCAATACTTCTGCAAAACTAGCCTTAAGGAAACAAAATTTCCGTACTTGAGTATATAGGTAAATGGATATTTGTAGAGGTATTGGCTTTGTTTGTTTGGATTTTTTTTGTATTTTGTTGTACTTATTTTGGAGAATTGGGATGTTTGTTGTTTTTTTAGGGGGTGGGGGTTGCCTTAAAACCATAATCCTTCTATCTCAACTTCCCAAATGCTAGCATTGCAGGTCTCTGCCAGCATGCCCAGCATAGACTTTGTTTTTATAGATGCAAAAAGTAAAAGAAAATATTAATTGTCTGCCCAGCTACACTGTACTACATTTATCCTTTGAAATATCATTTAGCTTATAAAAAATAACTGATAACACCTGTTGTCAGCCTATGTAGAAGAATTTTCCTAGCATTGTTTTGTAAGAAATGATTACAAACATCCCCTGTGCAGTTTTTAAAATATTCTATAAGGGTAGTAAAAGACATGGGAAATATGCACCACAATTTTCTTTAAGTAGCATAAATGTGAATAGAGAATAATAATAAGCAAAATGGAAAAATGCTCAGAATACAGTGTCATGAGTGCAAATATTGTCCATAAAATGCCCATGCATAGGTGTGGTGGTGCACACCTGTAATCCCAGCACTCCAGAGGGAGAAAGATCATCACTAATTCGATGCCAGCCTGGGCTGCATAGATGCTTTGAAGCCAGAGTAGACTACAGAGTGACAACCTGTATATATATTTATAATATGTAAATTATAAATAAATAAATATATATATATATATCAGAAAAATGGATATTGGTCATAAATAACAATGAAAAATATTATGTCATTTGATGATGTTAGAACTCTGCCCGAATTTTCATCAGATTTGTTTTTTAATATTGTGTTTGTAATAAAATAATATCTTTAAAACCACTTATAAAGAGAAGTCAGGGGCTGGGAACATGGCTCGGTTGGTGACATGCTTGCTGAGCAAGCATGAGGATGTGAGTGCAGATCCCCAGAGCCCACATCAAATACCAAGTGTGGAGGCGCATGCCTGTGAAGGGGAGGTGGACATAAGTGGATTCCTAGGACTTGCTGGCTGGCTCATTTAGATGAATCAGTAAGCTCTAGGTTCATTGAGAGACCCTGTCTCAAAAAATAAGGTAGAGAGAACAATTGAGGAAGTTATCCAGTGTTAACCTCTGGCCTTCACACACACACACACACAGGTATACAGAGATAGATGGGGGAGGGGGAGTACACACACAACAGGGAGAAAAAGAAAGAAAGAAGTTACAAATTGTAGTCCTAGCTAGATAGGAGACGAAATAGTTGATGCCCTAGGGTGTTTTTGGAGGTATAGAAAAGTGATGGGGGGGGTAGCATTGGATCCAGATGCTGCCTGACTAAGAGGGCGTCTTCTCTCAGATGGGTACCTATCCCCAGTCCAGCCCACAGTTCTCTATGCTCCTTCCTGTGGGACCTTGAGGAGGTTTAAATATTTAAAATGAGCATTTGGGGGGTATTCAGCTCAATACTATTCGTGATCATCTGTAACAGGTTAAATACTTTCAATTAAAGCTAAAACAGAGGAGCTCTCAGTTGAGAAACCTGAGCAAATCAAGTCACCATAAAGTTGGTCTCAGAGGGTCCCCATCACTTACTTTTTATGGCATCACCGACAAGCTGACCTTGCACTGGGCTTTAATGACTCTCCTATTAGACACCAGTCTTAAAGGTTTGACACCTTCTTAAATGACATTTTCAGCTGTGTTTCAAATCTGTAGTCTTTGAAGCAGAGCCTTGGAATAGCCAGGTTTAAGCTGTCTCTCATCATTGTGAATGTCTCATTGAGGAGCCCCGTCTGGCCACAAGTAACCAGGATGTGTGCCTGTTGTTTACTGTTCTACCTGTTCATTATCCAACCTTGCCTTTCACCTTAGCTCTCAGTCCACTTTACAGAAGTTGCTTTAAGCTTCCTACTACCTCAGCCACACCTAGAGGGCCGCAGAATTCCAGAGCCCAATGTCGAATTCATCCAAATAATGTCCTCATCTTCCACTTGTATCTCATGTTCCCAAGACAGACAGTGACTTTCCAGCCATTCAGCTGGACAAGACAAAATTGGACATGCCAGTAGATCTTCAGATTCTTATTTTTATTTTTTATTATTTTTGCATGTGTATGTGTGTGGTGTGCTTGTGTGTACATATGCATATTTGTATGTGTTTGGGCACACATATTTCAGAGGCCAGGGGACAACCTTGGATGTCATCCTCAAATTCACTGTCCACCTCATTTTGAGACCGAGTCTCTTATTGGCTTGAAGCTCACCAATTAGGCCAAACCAGCTGGACAAAATGAGCTCCAGAGATCCACCTGCCTCTGTCTCCCCAGCACCAGGATTACAGGTGTGTGCCACCATGCCCAGCATTTGTGTGGGTGCTGAGGATCACTTTACTAGTAGCTATCTCCCCACCCCTGAGTTTTCTCAAACTCAATCCAGAGTTTACCTGGCCATCCCATATCACTACCTGCCACCTCCATATTGAAATGACACCTGCCATTAAATTGGTCTTTTGTTATGGGGAGTAATCTTGGCAGGGAGGTGACATTTGCAAGGTGTCCAGGAGCACAGCTGTGAAATCATAATGAGTCTGAATGCCATTTCCTCTGGTTTATAACTACGTGACCTGGGCTGAATTCTCGGCCTGTCTGGACCTCAGTTTCCTCTCCCAGGACTGGGAATGCTGATAGTGTGTTCTCACAAGCAACTGCTAGCTTTTATCAGTGCCCCAGGTCTACCCTTGGCACAGCATCTGGCAGCAAACATACAGCCACATGTAAATCTCACCCCCTCTACCAGCACCACCAAATAAATACACCGCTTGAGCCTGCAGGGATGTCTGCCATCCTCTTGGCTTTGTCTATTCAGACTTCCTGCCTCAGTTTCTCCTATAGGGGTGGTATGAATGCAGCACTGTGCTGCACATACAGAGCACAGCTTTGGAGAGAAGGCTGAGTGGTTAAGCACCTGCCTATGAAGCCTAAGGACCCTGGTTTGAGGCTCAGTTCCCCAGGACCCATGTAAGCCAGATGCACAAGGTGGCACATGCAGCAGGAGTTCATTTGCTATGGCTGGAGGCCTTGGTGCACCCGTTCTCTCTCCCCCACTTTCTCTCTCTGTCTGTCTGTTGCTAATAAATAAATAAAAATAAAAAAAATTAATAAAAGAGCCCAGCTTTCGTGGAGGAGTAAAAAAAAAAAATATTCCCAAAGGTTCCCATACCTTTCTCCCTAGAATTCATCTCTGACCTAGTGGGAAGAGCTTTGCAGATGTATCCAGCTATAGACATTGAGCTGAGGGGAACCCCTGGATTATCTGGGTTGCCCTGAAGTGTCGTGGCAAATGTCCTTCTGTTTCAGGCTGAGCTGATGTCACTTAGAAGGAGATGATGCAATGTGACCACAGCCAAGGAATAAGGAAAACCCAGGGATTAGGGAAGAGACAAGAAACAGAGTCTGCCAGAAAGGGAAGCCCTGTAGTCATCTTAATTTGGCCCTGTGAGACAGATTCTGGATTTCTAGCCCCCAACACTGTAAGAGAATAAATATATGCTATTTTAAGCCAACCAGTTATTAGCAATTTGTTAGGACTATGATTGGGAACTTAAACAATGAAGAAGGTGCCTCTCTGCCCCTATTACAAAATTTAAAGAGACTCCCCATTAGCTGTGTACCTGGCGCCTTGGGATTTCAAGCACTAAATATAGTTGACAGTATGTATCTAGTGCCCAGTACCTTCACCAGTACTTGGAGCATTGGTATCTCTTAGTAAAATGTCATTAGGTAAATATTTGTCTCCTAGAGAGACTATGGGCTTCCTGGAGTCCCCATCTAGGCAATTTGCCACTCTGTCGAAAATGCCTGGCTCAGCACTGGTGACTTGCAGTTTCTCCATGAATAGCTGACGGCTGAGTGAATGACAGTAATTGACATGTGTCTCTCCACATCAGTTGTCAGCTCCATGTCACTGTGGCAGTGTAACCCAGCACTGTGTCTGCCGCACCCTGCACTGACTGCCACACAGGGGCTGCTTTTTAAACACTGATGAGCACCTGTTACTTACCCACTACTCTAGTTACTTTTCTTGTTGCTGTGACCATATTCCTGGTCAAAAAAAAAAAGAATGAATGAATAAATAAATAAATAAACAAACAAGCAACTTAAGGGAGAAAGGGTTTATTTTGGCTTACATTTTTTATTGGCAACTTCCATACTTACAAATAATAAACCATGATAACTCCCTCCCCCACTTTCCCCTTCCCATATCCACTCTCTATCATATCCCCTCCTTCTCTCCATTAGTCTCTTTTATTTTGATGTCATCATCTTCTCCTCCTATTATGAGGGTCTTGTGAAGGTATTGCTAGGCACTGCGAGGTCATGGATATCAAGGCCAATTTCTGTCTGGACAGCACTGTAAGCAGTCCTACCCTTCCTTTGGCTCTTACATTCTTTCTGACACCTCTTACGCAATGGACCCTGAGCCTTGGAGGGTGTGATAGAGATGTTTCCATACTGAACACTTCTCCGTCACTTCTCAGCACTATGTTGCCTTTTGGGTCATCCCAGTGGTCATCGCCATCTAAAAGAGGAGCTTCTCTAACCAAAAGTGAGAGTGGTGTTAATATATGGGTATGGACATTAAGTAAAGTGCTTACAGGGCAGTTTGGTGAACATAATACATGCATTTTGGCTTACTTTTTTGAAAGGCCTCAGTCCATCATGGCAGTCCATCAAGTAGCTTCCACGGCCAGGAAGCAGAGAGAGATGAATGCTGCTGCTCGACTAACTTTCTCTTTTTCACTCAGTCTGGGACTCCAGCCCATGGAATGATGCCACCCCTATTCGGGAATCTTTCCTGATCTCTTAAAGCTTTCTAGAAACATCCTCACAGGCCTACCCACCTAGGGGTGTGTTTCCATGGTGATTCTAAATTGTGTTACGTTGACAGTGAAGATGGACATCACATTTGGCATGCACTGTGCCACCATCTGGCAGATGGAAGTCAGCTGGGACATGGGGAGAGCCAGGGGACTCCCTACACTTAACTGGCATGGCCTATTCCTTCCTATCCTTCAGTCACCACTGTTTCTAACACAAACCTATGATGACAGAGCTCTCAAAAGGGAATGCTAACACTACTTGTCTGTATGCAAGGTGCCAGGGCCTTGCTAAAAGGACTCTGATTATTGCTGTCTTCTGCCTATTCCTGTTAGTGTCTATCACATTGTCAATTTCTGTTTGGGGAGAGGAAACAGGAAGCTCAACTCTGCCTTGACTGGCTCTCATGCCAGAACACTACCAGATGAAAACTATTGCTGTCATGCTGGAGAAGGGCAAAGGGAAACACCCATGTACATGACTTTCTACATCAAGCTGGTACTGCTTGCATTTAGACCAGCTTGGAAAAGCTGGGTTCAATGGACTCCCACCTCCTCGCCAAGCTTCAGGGATACACTGAGATTCAGGGCAAGCCTTTTCTACAGATCATCCCAAAGGCCAGGTGACAAATAGTCCCATGCCTTCCTCCTCTTCCCACCTGCATAGCAAGTGCCTGACTTGATGCTAGCAGACAGGAAGTCGGGTGTATAGAGAGAGAGAGAGAGAGCTGGCAGGTGCAGGTTTCTCAGTGCTGACTCAGTATAAACTCTCCTTTACTTCTCAAAGGCTTCAAGGGACAAACCCCAACCTGAGGATAGGGCCCCACACCTCTCCCTCCCCTGTGGAGCTTATAAAGAAGTGTTACCAGTTGAAAAACAGCAGTGGTACTTATTTTTATTTTTCTTAATCAAAATAAAGCTCACACAATATAAAATTGACCTTTTTGTTATTTTTTTGTGTGATGCCAGGAAATTAAACTCTAAATTAATGGTTTCTAAGTATACTGCTCTGGAACATTTCATGCACTGCTAATACTGTGTAAACACCCCCTTTATCAGTTTTATCATCCCAAAAGAAAAGCCCACACCCGTTAAGCAGGTAGCTGTTATTCATTACTTTTCTTGTTGCTGTGATAAAATACCTGATAACAGCAACAGTTTGAGAAGGTACAGTCCTTCGTGGTAGGAAGGCATGGTGGCCAGAATCACTAGAGTGGCTGAGCCCATGACGGTAGGACTTTAGGGTGTGACTTGTTACATCTTGGTGTATCCGGAAGCAGGGAGCTTGGGCAGATTCAGGGCCAGCATATAACCCTCAAAGCTCATCTCTCAAGGACCCATTTCCTCTGCATAGACTCCATCTCCTAAATTTTCTGCAACCTCCCAAAAGAGCGTCCCATCTGGGGACCAAGTATTCAAGCACATAAACCTACAGAGGACTTTCACATCCAAACCGTGACGCTCCTCATTCTCCTCACATACAGCGCCTGGTGACTGCAATCTCTGTCTCTGCGGATCTTCCTATTCTGTACACTCCATATAAACAGAATGACAAAGTTTGCGGTCTTTCATGACTATCTTTATTCCCACCACATCATGTTTATGAGATCCACCATCATGCTTAAAGACACTTGTAACATGTTATCGGCCTTGTATTCCTTCTCATGGCTGCATAATATCCCTTTGTATGAGTAGACAATACTGTTTATTCATTCACCCACTGATGGACTGGCTCCACCTTTTGGGCTTTGTGGGTACTGCCACTATGGCCATGGGTGCTCAAGTAACTATCTTTAATGAAATGTGAATTATCAAATGTACACAAACCTGGATCACCCACTCGTGATGTTGCCAGTGATGCTGAATGAAGCCTTTCCTCTTCACACAGATTCATTAAAGCATAAATGTTAGTGTGTAGGGAAGTATAAGGGAGCCACAGTCCAGGTAGAATGAAGAAGGTCAAGATTCTTCATTGAATTACATCTGCAGAGTCCCTTGGTCATGTAAGGTATCACTGACAGCTCCCAGGGATTCTGAGGCCCTGGACTGTATTGGATTTGGTAAACAGTCTGGTGCATACAATAAGACTAGGAGGTCAGTTAGGAGTCAGTCACCTGGGAGACCAGAGGCTCAAGGGTATTCCAGCAGAGGACACTGTGTGCACAAAGGGCCCATGGCAAGAAGTGTCCCTCCTCATACACATAGACTAGAGAAAGATGCTCTGTCTTTTTTGGTCAAATCGAACGCCTGGATTAATGTCCAAAAGACAAAGCAAAGCCACCAACAAGCCTCAGGAAACAGTGTGCTGTTCCACTGACATTCTCAAAGTCTCTGTGGCAGATAGTAGGTAGGTAAAGAATTGTAGATTCAGCGAGCTGGGCATGGTGGCACACAGTCTTGATCCCAGCACTTTGGAAGCAGAGATAGGAGGATCACTGTGAGTTCAAGGCCACCCTGAGACTACATGGTGAATTCTATGTCAGCCTGAGCTAGAGCAAGATCCTACCTCAAAAAAACCAAAAAAAAAAAAAAAAATCATCATGGATTCAGAGAGGTGTGAGGGAGCTGCTATGAGGGTTCTGATGAGAGGTGGCCAAGATGTGGGCAGAGTGTGGCAGTGAGGCCAAAAGAAGTGGGCAGACTCAATACAGTGTTGAAGGTCTATGGCTTATTGTAAATACTTCCATAGTAGTTCAATTAATGTGCCCATCCTCTGGTAGCTAAGCAGGGTGGAGCTTGGTTAGTTTTGGATAAGAGGATCTCTTGCTTGTGGTCCACCAGCTTTTCAACTTCATTTATTGCACAAATATTTCTAACCTCCCATTGTATATGGTGCTGAAAACATAATGCTGAGCTGGCTGTATGGTCCTAGCTGAGTGAATAAACAGCCAGGACTTAGTTTCTCCACCCATGAAATAGAGAGATGGTGTGTCCATCACTTACAGTGCTATGGAGATGGAGGTAGGGAATCAAGCACAGCATTCAGGATGGAGCTTGTTCATAGGGGATGGGTTTGGAGCAACTGAAAAACAAACACACAAGAACAGCCTCTCTGCCTTGACCCAGACCTCTGCGGAATGAAGGGAATTCACTCAGGAGACCTAGTAAGCACCAGGCATTTGATATTATGAACTATTAAAAATGTCATGGTGTATGAGTGAGTGAATGTGTGTGTGTGTGTGTGTGTGTGTGTGTGTGTGTGTGTGTGTGTTGAGTATACTGAATGTGCTAGTTTGGCTGTCCACAGCTAGTTTCTATGGAAGAAAAAACATGGAGCATCTAGTCTAGGAGGGGAGACCAACACAGGTCTGAAGTACATAAACTGAAGCAGTGAGGATTAACAAGGAGGTGGTCAGTGTTCTCAAAGATTCTATGGTAGGTGAATTGACTTGGGCAAGGAAGTCATGGATGGTCCATTGTGGAAGGATACTTGGATGAGTCAAGGGGAAAGGGGGATGAAAAGGCATTGTAGAAAGAGTGAAGAACTTGAGCAGAGGCCTGTGGCCAGTGTGAGCATAGTAAGGATGAAAGACTGAAGTGAGGTCTGTGCTGTGGAGCATAAACCTGGATGCAGCTGAGGCCAGAGATGGGGGGGTGCTGAGCTATGTGGGAGCATGTAGACCACATGGATTGCTCTTGTGTTCCTCTCAATGGAAATGGAAATATATTTATATATGCATGTGTATGCCTGTTTGCATGCATGTGGGCACACACGTGTGTACAGATATGTGTGTACATGTGTCCATGTACATGTGGAGACCAGAGCTTGGTGGATGTCAAGAGCCTCCCTCAACTGTTCTACACCCTAGTTTTTTTAAATTCAATTAATTTATTTATTTGAGAGAGATAGAGAAAGAGGCAAATAGAGAGAAAGAAAGAATGGGCACACCAGGGCCTCTAGCCACTGCAAATGAATTCCAGATGTATGCACCCCCTTGTGCATCTGGCTTACGTGGGTCTTGGGGAATGGAACCAGGGTCCTTAGGCTTCATAGGCAAATGCTTTAACCGCTAAGCCATATCCCCAGCCCAACACCTTAGTTTTTAAAACAGATTCTCTCACTGAGGCTAGAGCTCACTAATTCAGCGAGATTATCTGGCCAGTAAGTCTCAGGGATCCTCCTGTCTCCAGCTCCCCAGCACTGGGATTACAGGCACACACCACCAAACTCAGGTCTTCACACTTGTGCAGCAAGCACTTTACAAGTGAGCCATCTCCCCAGCCCAAGAAACCCCTTTGAGTGAAAGGGAGACACACGTAGCTACATTTTTTGGGCAGATCTCTGTGGTTTGAGTACTGTGAAAGATGGAAAGAGAAGTAAGAAAATCAGCAGCTAGGAGGCTCTCATGTTGGTCTAAAGAAAAGGTGACAGTGACAAGTACTAACCGAAAGGCAAAGAGAGAGAGAGGGTACAACTCTGAAGGTGTTAGAGAGGGGAAATCAACAGCACCTATGACAGCCTAAATATGAAGAGTGACCGCAAGACAGATTGCTGAGTTGACATCTGCATTTCTTTTTTTGTTTGCTTGTTTATTATTTATTTATTTATTTGAGAGCGACAGACAGACAGAGAAAGAGGCAGATAGACAGAGAATGCACGCACCAGGGTCTCCAGCCACTGCAAAAGAATTCCAGATACATGCGCCACCTTGTGTATCTGGCTTATGTGAGTCCTGGGGAATCGAGCCTCAAACCAGAGTCCTTAAGCTTCACAGGCAAGCACTTAATGTTTAACGGCTAAGCCACCTCTCCAGGCCCAACACCTGCATTTCTTGACTGGTGTGATCTGAATTTGAAATGGAGAAGCGGGGACTGCAGGTGACTCATACCACAGGTCCTTGGTTTTCACCTTGGATCAGCAGATGCCTGTCTCATTGGCTGCTAAGAGGTAAAAGGTGATATTTTAAGGGTATATGAATGTCAACTTTGTAGATTCAAGTCACAACATAACTTGTAGATGCGATGACTTCATTGCAATCAGACTGAACCATGTTGCCTGCATTCCATTCAGATGTCCACGTGTTTGTGGAACAAGTAGATAAAAACAAACAGCAATTTCACATTCCCAAGCCAATGGAGACAATAATTTGCCTTGTCTACACAAGACAATTTGTTCCACTCTGGTATGTCCATGAAAATCTGTGGAAAACTTTGGGCTAGGGATTAAAGGTAAATTACACTACATTTGCTGCCAAGATTTCCTCAAACTTTTCCTTCATCTGTGAGGCCTGAATATGTCACATGCCTTACAAAACAAGTGTGATAGATAAATGATATTTTGATACTTAGGTATTAGAATATAAGGGTAAGGAGGCTGGGGAGATAGCTTAGTCAGTACAATGCTTGCCTCACAAACATGACAACCCAAGTTCAGTCTTTGGAAACCCTGTCAAAAATCCAGCTGTGGGGCTGGAGAGATGGCTTAGCAGTTAAGGCGCCTGCCTCCTAAGCCTAAGAACACTGGTTCCAATCTCCAGCAGTTCCAATCTCCAGGTCCCACGTTTAGCCAGATGCAAAGACACAATGCTGCACTTGCCCACAAGGGGGCGCACGCATCTGGATTTTGTTCACAGCAGCTGAGAGGCTGATGGCGCACCCATCTCTATCTGTCTCCCTCTCCCTCTCCCTCTCTGTCTGTCTCCCTCTGTCTGTCTCTCTAAAAATAAATAAAAATAAGAAAAAAAATTTTAAAAAATCCAGCTGTGATGGTGCACATTTGTAATCCCAGTGCTGGGACAGTGGAGACAGGAGGATCCCTGGTGGTCATTGGCTAGACAGTCTAGCCTAATTGGTGAGCTCAAGGCCAAGGAGAGACCCCGTCTCAAACAAAAGACGAATGGCACATGAGAAATGACTCACAAGGTTATCCTCTGGCCTCCATGTACACGTATGCACCCATCACACACATGAACATACACACACAATATGAGGGTGATGTAAGTAGAAAAAACTAAAGTAAGTACTTACCCTGGATAACCCAAAGAAGGCTTCATACCTGCATGACTTTTCAGAACCTTTCTTGTTCTCAGATAGTCACTTCTGAGACAGTCTTAATCTATAGAAAGGAAAATAAGCAAAGAGCAGGTACATATAGTTATCACCTAATGTTGTAGCCTTTTAGGAGAGGAAATGAGTAAGTCCAGAGTAGGCATATTACTTTGAATTTCATCTTATCCAATGCTAGCCCCTTGGAAAGGATTGTACTCCAGAATTATATCTTTGGAATATTTGATAAGGTCATTACACCATTTTTCCCATGTTCTCAGCCATATTTCTAAAAGAATATTATTTTATACCATAACTATATTCAAGATTGTGCCTACTCCTCTATTGCCTGCCTAGGAATTTAATTTTGTTGTCTAAATGGGGGAAGTCTGTTTTCTTTCCTAGTTATGGCCCAAATAATAAATGTTGATGTTACTGTGCAATAAAAATATGTCCCCTATAAATTGCTTTGCTTGTCATTAAGATGTTTCCTAAACAAGTTGAATATGCACTGTGTTTTTGTCAGACACTTGCAGCAATCTTAAATTACCTGCTGTGTCTATACATATTCAGAAGGCCATAATGGGTCTGTGCCAAGTGGCTCAGGAGAAAATCATTTATACAGATTAGGAGGGGACTTGGGAGGCTTGGGCTCTTATAGTTTGGACTGTGCACAAGTGAATTTGTTTCTGGGTATCTTTAGGTTATTGCTCCTCAGATTTATTTTGGTCCCCACAGTTTCCCAGGCATTCGTCATCAGTGTCACCCGAGGCAGTCACACTCCACTCATCTCCTAGACAATCTATCAGGATCTTGAGACTAAAATGACCAACAATCTGTTGATCTGGCAAAGTGAAAAGTGCACTCTCAATGGAAGGGACTTTTATGAGGTTTAACCCAAGCCATTGAACCCAAAATTACATAGAGTGAAACTTGAGGGGATATTTAAAGAAGGGATGAAATCATCAGAGAACAGGATAATCTTGCTGAAAGAGCAGGAGATGTGTGAGACACCACAGAGGAAAAGTGTGGGTTGGTGATATCTTGGCACTCTATGTTACTTGTTTTTGTTTTTTATTTTATTTTTTTCCTCAGTGGTTTGGGTAGCAGACACTGTAGGAAAAAGCAATCTAGTCGTTTTATCAGACAAAGCATAACCTATCTTTAAATACATGTTGAGTGCTGGGGGATTGGTAAAACACTTGACACATAATCATGAGAGCCTGAGTTCAGATCCCTAACTCCACATGAAAAGCCACGTGCAATAAACAGTGTGCACTTGTGATCCCCCTCACTGGAGAAGCAGAAACAGCAGGATCCCTGGGACTTGATGGCCATCTAGTCTAGCCAAAGTGGTAAGGTCCAAGTGCTATAAGAGACTCTGTCACAAAAACAAACAATAAACAAAGTAAGAGCAATTGACAATTGAGAAAGACACCTAACATAATCCTCTGGCCCCCAACACATGAGTATGCATATGCACGTGCAACCCCCCCCCTTACAGACAGAGAGAGAGAGATGCACAAGAAAAGAAAAGGTAAAGGAAAAAAAGACATGCTCAGCTGGAAGGATGTGTCCAGCTTAGGTACTTAGGAATGAGACTCTTGGTGACAAAGTCTATAAAATTTTGTGGAAAAATTATATTGTAGGATGGGCAATCATCCATCACAAAGATCATGCCAGTTTACCTTTTCATGAGCAGGGTGAACATTTGAAACCATATTGGTGGTCATTTCTTGTATTTGCTTCGTTTCCCATTGCTGAGGCAGAGGTAGGAGGATCATCATGATTTTGAGGCCATCCTGAGACTACATAGTGAATTCCAAATCAGCCTGGGCTAGAGTGAGACCCTACCTCTAAAACTGAAAGAGGGGGTTTGTTTCTGCTCACCATTTGAGAGTCAAGCCCATCATGGCGGGGAGGCATGCAAGAAGGACCATAAAAGCAGCTGGTCATATTGCACTTGCAGTTGGAAAATAGAGAGCAATGAAAGCGGATGCTCAGCTCTCTTTCTCCTTTTTGTTTAGTTTGGAACCCCAGCCTGTGTGATGATGCCAGCCCCTTTCAGCCTGGGTCTTCTTTCCTCATAGAAACACCCAGCAGAGTATCTCCTAGGTGATTGTAAAACCCAGTCTAGTTGACAGTGTAGATTAACCTCCACAGTTGTTCATTCTGAGGACTTCTCAGAACTTTAATTATCCAAAGATTATTGCAAACCTCCAAGGAAGTCATTTGGTGTACAAGGTATCAGAGAAGTCAACCAATAACTTGAGATTTAGAGTCCTGAGAATGGAGTATGGGAAATGATAGTGCAAAGCAAAGCAAAAGCCTGGAATTTTCTGAGAATGGAAGCACAGAGGGAAAGAAAAGAAAGATGTGGGAGAAGGTACAAAGCTGGCCTAAGAGTCCTTTGTGACACCATTGGCGGGGATCATGATCATCCTTGCTGTTGTTTTCACAGCATTTTCTAAGGGACATGCTGTCCTTGTTCCCTTTACATAGACGATGATACTGTAGCATAGGGAAATACAGCAGCTCACAGAGTAGTTACGACTGTCCTCTTCATGGGCCCCAGGGGGAGATGGTTCCAGATGGAAAGGTGTCAGATCAACATTTGAAGAAAAGCTCTCACAGCCAGTAACTGGGCATCATCAATTAGAACTACCTCAAGATAATGCTTGCATGATTCAAGTCTGCCATACAAGTCTGACTCGCTTTCCATGATCATGTCTAGGTACCATTCTCCTGTCTCTGATAGTTTAGGTGTCTTATCCTGGAGAAGCCCTTTTTAAAAATATGTCATGCCATTCTCAAATGGTGATACCTATTTGTTTGCTAAACATGACTTCCAATTTAATCGGGAAAGGATGTAGAAACTGTCCTACTATCTTTCTGACCTCTTCTAGATAAATAAAGGATGATGGCAAGTGACCTAGACATATCTAACTCAGTTACCTGCTGAGAGTTAAGGATATGTCCCACATTCTTCCTTAGAAATGTTCAAACAAAGCAGGGTAAGGTGGCACACACATTTAATCCCATCACTTGGGAGGCAGAGGTAGGAGGATCATCATGATTTTGAGGCTATCCTGAGACTACATAGTGAATTCCAAATCAGCCTGGGCTAGAGTGAGACCTTACCTCTAAAAACCAAGAAAGAAAGGAAGAAAGGAAGAAAGAAAGAAAGAGAGAGAGAGAGGAAGGAAGGAAGAAAGGAAGGAAGGAAGGAAGGAAGGAAGGAAGGAAGGAAGGAAGGAAGGAAGGAAGGAAGGAAGGGGAGGAGGAAAGTTCAAATAGCCAGACAGTCCGTTCGTGAATTGAATCTAGGTGAGTTATGTTGTCATTATAAGGAAAATGATTACAAAGAAGCCATGGAAATTTGATGCTGATGGTATGTTATCTTTTACCAAGCATTCACTGTTAACCCTTGGTACACCTCAGCTTCTCACCAGTTCCTTCCTTTCTCTACCTGTCTGTCTACTTGAACAAAACTGTATGTTCTTGAATCATCTTGGCCATAGAGGTAGACTCCCAGGGTTCCTGCAGCAAGGGTCATGTTACAGAGACAGTGGATTTAAGTAGATGTCATTATTACATTCCAGGTCTCTCCCGACTCTTTCCCATATTCCAGTTTAACAGAAGGCTGTAGGACCTAGAGGATGGCATAACCCAAGAGGGAAAGGCCTGCAATCCTCAGGCCCCCAGAAAAGGGAACACCCTGGGATAACTGGAATGGATTGATCATGCTGTTGATAAAGGAGGTTTACCGACAAGAAATCCCATCCTACTATTTCATGTGTCTTTGTGGGTGAAGTAAGGTCCTTCCCTACAGGAATGGGTACAATCTGGAGACAAGAGTTTCCGCTGTGACCTTAAAATGCAGTGCCTTTCCTGTCAATCACTGTTTGCCACCCCTAGCAAGTGTCTACATCAGAATACAGCTGACAGACATTAGCTAGTATCACTATCAACTTCAGAGTTGCGTTGATCCGAGCCTTCCTTCTCATCTTAGAGAGCTGGACCAGGAGCAGGATGCCTCCATGCCTCTTTCAGCTGCTGGCATTTCCAGTGGGTCTTTGTGCTCCCTGGCCAACAGCACATCACACAGCATCCTCCCTGTGTCTCCACATCATCTTCCCTGTATGAATACCTGTTCCTGAGTTCTACTTTCCCCCTCTTACATGAACTCCAGTCATATTGTATGAGGCTTATTCTAATGACCTAATTTTATCTATTTGTCTCCATGATTACCCCACTTCCAAATATAGTCACATTCTGAAGTACTGAGGACCAAGGTTTCAACAAAGCTTTGGAAGGACACAGTGAAGACCATAATAGAGATGATGCTGATAGTGGTGGTCCAGGGATCCTACTTCAAGAACCACTGTTTAACCATGAACTATAAGCATGTGGGAATGATATTTATTTCTTTTATCCTATCATATATTTTGCTATGTGTGGTTCAACCCATAGTAGGCTTTCCATTAACACTAGGATGAATTAATTAGTATTCCTTCCACATGAATACTTGCATAAAAGACTTCACTTTTTTCTTGAAACTGCCAGGCTTAATATGTGATATTTCATATAGCAAGCACCCCGTAAATGTTGGGTGACTGAACATAGCTGTCACTCCTCATTAAAAAAATTTTAAAAAAAGTTTTTCTCTGGGTCTTCATACTTTGATGTCACCTTATGGATCCAAAAGGCAGGATATTTATTAAATGGCATGGCTCCTTTAATGGGAAATTAACAATCTACAAAACACCAAGAGGTTCAGTAGCAGGAGTTCGATAAGCTAACGGGCCACAGTAATTGTTCATTGCCCTGCCTTGATTCTCCAGTGAGATCCCATCTGTATTCAGCAAGAGCTATGAACTATTCTAGGGAGAGCTCTCCCTTTAATCCTAGCAACCTCTAGCCTAGTCTTGAACATCATAAATCACTGTCATATTTCACCCAATTCAGTGAATCTCAGCAGGGGGTGGCCATGCTTCCCAGGGAATAGTCAGCAGTGTCTGGAGACACAACTAGGGTGGGAGGGGAGAGAGTATGGCTAGCATCTAGTAGGCAGAAGCAAGGGATGCTGCTCAACATTCTACAGTCTACAGAACATCCTACCCCTACCAAATATCAGTAGAAAGACATGAGCAGCTGCAAAGATGGCATGGCCATGTCAGAAAAGAGCATGATCTCTGAGCCACCCCCATCAGCAACATCTAATTTGTATGGCTACAAACAGAAGTGCCCTGGGAGAATACACAGTGTCATTTCCTGTCTAGCTTCTGGAAACTATGATTTGGTCCTAAGTTAACACAGAGACCTTTAAATCCCTACAGCTACAGCCAGATGGAAAATGAACTGTAGCCCATAATTTGCAAGTGCTAGCTCTAGGCAGACTCACCTGATGTGAAATGAGGGCTGCATGTACCTTGTCATGGAGGCGGGAGCCATGACAGTTCCCACACTGCAGAGAGTTGAGTTTGAGACTGAGCCTTCTCCCCAGGATCACACAGGAATGAATGCTGAAGTCTTTAACAGAACCCAATCCTTAGAACTCCTGAGTCTATGCTTATATTCTGGACTCAAATGTGGGTTCAGATCTGCTAATGGATTTAACCTTTCACTGTCTACAAAATGAGAATTAATTACAATTCCAAGGATTTCTACTAAGGTGATAGGGCCAAAGAGTGCCTATCTAAGTATCTGGCCACAGTAAAATAATCAGTAAATGAGGTACTTTCTCCCTATTACCAGCCATATACACACAGGTATTAAAGGAGGAGAAATTACCAAGTATGGTGTGTAATTCTCTTAGTTGATGTGACTTCCCTTAAACTAACTAGAAGATTCCATTTACTGGAAACAGACTTAATGATGAAGCTTTTATTCTGTTCACCTCCTTCAGGGAGTACTTAAAAATAACTCACAAACTCACAGTTAGAAGCCGTGTTCTTTACCCAGTCGGGACTTAATTAGTCCTTCAGCAACTTCGCTGTTCTCAGAAGTTGTTCAGTGCTAAATCCCACATGACCCTAGGGTGGGGAGATGTGGAAACCTCCCAAGCACAGTTCAACATGCTCAGTTGACTAAGAAGATTTTACAGCTAAGAATTGGGGAAATGTAAAGACTTTTTTGTTGGCAACAAAGAAAAAATATTTTTGCAGATAAGCTAAATTAGATACAAATTATGTTCCTCTCTCCAGGGAGAGGTACATTAATTTTCACCATCACCAGCTTCATTCTAGTGGGTCACTAGGGAAGGATTGTGGAGTAGAGATCCAGCCCCATCTTCCTCATGCTCAGGAAGTGTTATTGTCTGCAATGTCCCAACAAAGAAAGTCCACTCTCTGGACATGGCAGCGAGCTTGTTTTACTTATGTTGACAGTCCTAGGATCCTAGCATCCCCAACCCCTCCCAGACTCTGTGTGCTGCAGGTGGAAGGTTTCTCAAGAGTCTTGTTTTAATTGAACTGAAGATTTTATTTTATTTCCAGCTGTACTGACTATGGGGTCCTTGCCTCAGGTCTGTCACACTTGTCTGTCCTATTACAGGGATGGCCATAGTGTCCTTCTAATGAAGAGGGCTGTTGGTAGATTTTAGCCCAAGAGGCCAAAATTGTTTCTGCTTCCTTTTAGACTATATGTATGGTCCCTTTTCCTGCCAGCTCCAAGTTTATCAGTTCTTGGGGTTTTTTTGTTTTGTTTTGTTTTGTTTTTTGATAGGGTCTCACTCTAGCCCAGGCTGACCTGGAACACACTCTGTAGCTCCATGTTGGCCTCAAGTTCTCAGAAATCCTTCTACCTTAGCTTTCTGAGTGCTGGGATTAAAGGCATGTGCCACCATGCCTAGCTAGTATTTTCTAATATTCCTAACAAGTGAGTCCCTCATTAGCTACCCTTGTCTTTATACCATAAGAGACTAGAGACCCAGTTCAAACATGGTCACCTCTCTGTAGCACTCCTCCACCTTTTCTCCTCGTTGACTACTACCTGCAGGTGCTGTTCTAGGCATTAGGGTATAGAGACATAGAGATAGTACAGAGATTATGTTCCAGCTGAGGGATCAATGAGAAATAAAACATAAGTCAATACTGAAGGTCAGAGTGCTGAGTGTTCTGAGGATGATTTTGTGAAGGAATGAAAAGGAGTGTGAATAGAAGGATGCTTAATAAGGGGTTCAGAGGAAGCTGTCCTCAGGTGAGGTTTGGGATGAAGTCTTTATACAGACAGGAAGGCATCCCTTCCCTCAGGATGCATAGCATCCCCTCTAGGCAGCTCTTCCTCAAGAGCAGTGCTCTTGTTTTATTTATAGTGACATCCCCAGGATCATGGCATCCTCAACATCTCCTACTGACTCTGCATGCAGCAGAGCTACCGAAGACTGTCTGAGTGATCACTTCATTTGAACAAAAGCTTTATTTCCCATTGTACTAACTATCCATCCTTTGGACAAACCACAGATTTTTTTCTTTTCCTGTAAATCAATGAAAGGTGCTATTATTCCCTATTTCTTTAGGTTCATGACATTTTTGGAAACAAATGATTGGAAACCCACTTAGGAAATGCAGTATAGAAATCTATACAAAGAAAACCAACTCCTGTATATGTGTGGTTGAGTCTGGGGAGACACAGTAATGAAATGGGGTGTTAGGGGTTCAGGAAAGTCCTTGAACCCCCAAACCCTGGGGTTATGTCTACTCTTAACCAAAGAATTGAATAAAATGAGATTTAAAAGGATAATTATTAAATTATTATATTTATTTAGGTAAGTATAGAACCAAGGAAAAGAAAATGAATACATCCATGTGGCCTGAAAGCCCCTATGGTGGGTCTGGAAAAACCATAGAGAAGACAGAAAAGAAAGTACAAAGAGCTCCTGCCATGTGGAGGGCAGAAGGGGGTAAAGAGCCCATGTAGAAAGTTATTCAGTGGACCCCATATACAAATTCAGCAGGCCTCCATGGGACTTTACCCTCCATTAGGTTCTGAGCCAGAGATGGTCACATCCATCATCCTCCAACTCCTCCTGGTGGTAGATTGGGGTTTTTTTAACTGGCATCTGGTTGCTGGGAGTCAGAGGGGCTGTTAATATCATATGAGGCATGGGCCACTCCTTTCCCTCATAGCCAAGACTTTCCCAGCCAAAATGTCTCATAGCACAAAAGTTGGAGCCCCAGCTTTCAGAGCAAGAGGATCAGAAAGAGTGTAAAAGATGACCCTCAGGCCAACTGGCTGGCTCACACATGATAGGACATGCTATTCTCTGTGGTCTGGAACCCTGGAAGACCTTCTTTTCTGTCTTAGAGGAATGTGGGCTCAGTGGAGACAGTGAAGTTAGTTTCTGCAGCAAGTGGAGACATCCAACTGGAAAGATGCCTCATTCCCCCCCCAAATTCCTAGGAAAGCAGCCTTCTTTTCTCTGTTGAAGCCTCTTCCCCACCTATCCCTCCCAGTACCTCATCTTTTCCCTCCTGCCCTTGGAGAGAAACCTTGGCAGTGTGAGGGTTTTACATCAAGGTCACACATTGAAATGAGGTAACCAAACAATTCAGTAGCATTCTTCTCTGACCACTGCATTTGCCTCCTTCTGTGCCATTTTCTCCTTAAGAAAACTAAGGAGGAAGTGTGACTTCTGCACCCCCCCTTGTCTGCTTAATAATCCTGGTGCCAGTGTGCCTGTCAGATCAAAAGCTCTCTGAAAGCTCAAAGGAGCTAAGTGATCCATGGGAGCCCAGCTCACCTTGCTTCAACTGTCACCAGCTGTGTCTCTCCTGCTGACTGTTGTGATGGAGACCTCGGTTCCACGCAGGATAGCCCTGGGGTGCACCTGCCAGTCCATCCCCAGGGACAGCCCACTCTCGGTTGTCTCTCTTCACCCCATGTCTCTTCCTTCCTTCCTTCCTACAAAGCACCTGTTTAGAAATCAAATTGCAGCTAGAAAGGAAAGGAATCTCAGAGGGAAGCATAGTGTCAGAGTTTTAATAGGATTAAGTTGTATGAACTGAGCAGCCTGCATAAGGGGAAACATGGCAAAGTGACAGCCCTCTGACAGTGGCAGACTACCTGCCATATGTTCTGTCAGCTTGCACCCTCCAATATTGCCCCTTCTGGGGTCTCCACTCTGGCCTGTGATGATATACCAGCTTGGAGCATTTCCCCATCCCAAGCACTGTGACCACAGCTTTACTGCTTGAGTTATTTTTGTTCACACTCCAGACACGCACATGGACACACACACACACACACACACACACACTGCACAGCAGGAGCAAACAAGTTAATGAAAAGGCTCCTGCAATGAATTCCCAATAAGAAAAGACCACAGCAAAACATGACAGCTAAAGAGGCATTCTCTGCAATTCTTCTGAGAAGCCGAGGAAGTAGGAGCAACAAGAACACAGGTTACCTTGATCTGATCGAAGTATTTGCAAGTGTTGGTGGTACCAGGGAAAGAAAGGCCCCAGGATGGGGAAGGGGGAGGATGAAGTTGAGTTTAACTGCATTCATGTCAGTCTTTCCTGCTAGTCTTGTTCTAGATAGATTGTTCATATAGAAAGGAAATAGAATTTGCTTCATTTGGATGCCTGTGCAGAAATTACTAATTAGTATGGGGTGCCTAGGCAGGGAGACACTCTCACCTTCCAATGCCAGGGTTGCTGTGTAGACTCTTCAAAAATCAGCTTTATGCCGGGCGTGGTGGCGCACGCCTTTAATCCCAGCACTCGGGAGGCAGAGTTAGGAGGATCGCCATGAGTTTGAGGCCACCCTGAGACTACATAGTTAATTCCAGGTCAGCCTGGACCAGAGTGAGACCCTACCTCAAAAAGAAAAAAAAATCAGTGTTAGCCTGCTGGATGCACTTTCCTGGGAATGTATTTTGCAAAGTGGCCTTGTCTGCATTGGTGTCTACACACTGGCAAAGCCTCAAGTGTTTGATGGACAAATAAAAAGGCCTATCATGCCTCTCCAACAGGAGCTTAAATCGGGTCAAACTGGAAACATTGCAAAACTTAGAGAAGTCCCTTTGGCCCCATGGTGCTGGTAAAAGCTTCCAGAGCTTGTGCAAGGTCTTTAAACACCAGTTTTGATAGCTTCATTCTGTTGTAAGGAGCGAGGAGTTTCTGCACGGGAGTGAGCAATGCAAAAGCCATCCATGACATTTGGTGACTAAATGCTGTTGAAGGTTGTGTCCTATGACAGACATGATAGAGTGATAAGAGGTCAATTGCCAAGCCATTATTCAGACATCAGAGTCTGCCCCTTATGGAGAAGCTGGCCTGAAGATGCAAACCAGTACAGAGAGTCCTAAGACTCTAGCTGTGGACTCCTGAGGAAGGGAAAAGATAGAATGTTTCCCCACAAATGCTAGCAGAATTTTCTTTGAAAGTCCCATGAGGGCAGGGATCATTTTCTGTTTTTCTTACACTTGTGTCCTAAGTGACTAACAAATAGAAAACAGTCGATGAACATCAACTCAATAAATGAAATCATGCATGAGTGAGGAGCTACTTTAGTCCATTTTACTTCCCAGACCCTCTTTCCCACTGATGGTAAACCCCAAGTTGGAAATCTCTGATTTGCCTTAAATTCCTCCTGCTTCCTCCCCACTAATGCATACCAACCCCAGAAGCACATCTCCAATATAGCTGCCTGTCATCTCCCTCCAGAACCAACCATCACCTCTCACAGTCTCCTGCACAACAAAGGAGCCCATCTCCAGTTTGTACACCATGCCCCCTTCTAATTCCACCATGGTAGAACCCTGCTTCAAAACAATCAGCGTAAGAAATGGTTTGATATGTACTGTGCAGTATTCAGGCCATGACACTGGCCTCCTCATTACCCCCAGCCTAGCTTACCACTCATTTCGATGTTTCACTACATGATGGTTCCTCACCATGCCACATGTCCACCTTGCATTTTCATGGGTCTTAATTTTTGTTCAGGGATTCATCCAAACCCGACTTATACTCTTTTCATCTATGCCTGGCAAAATACTCACATCACTGTAGGCACACCATGTGAGGACCCTGTTCTGCTTCCTGTCCTCCTTTTGTAAAATCAAATCATCTCCCTTTCTCTTCTTTTATTTTTATCATTTGGCATTATAATTATCAACTTGCAAATTCTGTTGCTATAATACCTGAGGTGGAGTAGTTTATGAAACAAAGAGGTTTATTTCATTCATAATTTTGGAGGCTGAACATTGCAGATCAGGAGGCTCTATCTGGTCTTTTTCTAGCAAAGGCCTCAATGGCTATGTCACATGGGAGAGGAGTAGAAAGGGGCAAAGCCATGTGCAGAAGGTACTGAGCACCTGGGGTTCCCTCCCTTTGTAACTACCTATTCTCTTGAGAACTAATCAATATTGAGTAAGAACTATATTAACCTTTTCCAAAGGTGACACTCTCTATCACCTGCTAGCTCCCACTAGGCCCAGCACTTAAAGGTTTTACCACTTCTCAACATTGCTACCCAAGGGACCTAGCTTCCAACTCACAAACATTTAGGGGACACACTCAAACATATCCAAAGCCTAGCACCATCATGCCTATTTTCCTACGACAGCATCAAGTTAGGGGCCACAGCATCTTTGTCACTGTCACCTATATAGAGACTAATATGGTTTCTGCCACATGACCACTAGGGGGTGGATGAAAGATGGATGAAGAGAAAAATGAATGGGTGGATGGATGCAGATATGAATGAAATGAATGAATGGGTGTGTGTGAGTAGGTTGATAAATGGACTTGTTACATGTAGAAAAATGAGTGAAGTACTTACATGAATAAGAAATCTATAAATTCCAGGAAAGTGCTTGTAAGTTGACTTGACAATGCCACCACCCTCCACCTTGGGATCAATGTCAGTGTCCAAGGATGACTGAGTGTCTTGTGAGTCTGTATGCTGTTTGTCAGGGAATCTCAGATCCAGGAACACAGAATATGCCCTAGAATGCCACCATATGTCCTGCCTGGGCACATTCCCTTGGTCTCAAGTTTGGATCATGGAGAAGGTGGACTCTTGGGGGGGGGAGGTTATTGTGAGGGTCTCTTGGGAGTGGGAACTCACTGCTTCTGCATCAGTGCCAGAGACAGATGGTCAAGGAGGTGTCCACGCACAGTGAGGCAGTGACTCCTGAGACCATCAGGATCTGTGATGGATGGACTGACTGCCTTGTGCTCCCATCATAAGTCCTCACTCAAGACTTCCTCTGGCACAGCCTTCTGTCTCTTGACCAGGCATTAACTATTAATACTGAGCATTAATGCTTCAGAACACAAATGGAAGAGGCTCACTCTGAAAGTGCAAATGACTTTTTTTGCAGTAAGAGGGAAGGCATAGTACTCTACAAAGCTGCCTAATTACTGGCAAGTATATCCAAAAATAGTTAAATTGGTTTGCTAGCCCATTGAGGAATTGCACTTTAAAGGAATTCTGCCGCTGCTGACAGAATGTTGAAACATGGCAAAAGAGATGATACATCACAGAGGAGAAGATGGGGTTCCGCTTCCTACAGAGGAAGCCTGAGGAAGTGTCTGTTGAAGCAGCTGTGCAGTGTAGCTTTCCACGGTATTTGATGTGCACTCCCCTTTGACCTCTGAATTGTCCCAGCACTCTGGAGGCAGAGACAATAGGAATAGGAGTTCAAGACCCACCTTGGCTACATAATGAGTCTAAGGTCAGCCTGGGCTATAGAGATCCTGTCTCAAAAACAAACCAAAATCATCACCATCATCATCATCTCTTATGGGATCCAAAATCTAGCCTGAAATAAACAGATTTAAGGGAAATATACTTTTTATCTGATTGAAATAAAGGAATCTAATTCTACCATATGAAACACAGGAATTATGAGACACATAAATGTGCTTGGCACTCTGTCATCCAGAGAACATGATTAGTAACAAGTGAGTGTGGTTCTCCTAGTGCTTTTCTATGTATGAGTTTTCATGTGACATTGAAATTTTAGTGTATATATAGTACCATCTAGATGTAAAATTTTTTTCACTCAACTTTCACAAGCATTTTCCACTGTTCACTAGGCATCCACTTGTGCAGTTAGTGCTAACAACAACCACCGCTTTG
Organism: Orientallactaga sibirica; assembly: GCA_036365145.1. Classification (NCBI taxonomy): domain Eukaryota; kingdom Metazoa; phylum Chordata; class Mammalia; order Rodentia; family Dipodidae; genus Orientallactaga; species Orientallactaga sibirica. The sequence goes on along the minus strand of JAEOAD010000017.1, from coordinate 29,239,826 downwards.
ATGTATCATGATTTACTTAACTTACCAATGTATTGTAGATATTTTTGGTTTTTTTCCTTTTTATCTTTTTGTTTAATTTTATTTTTGTTTTTATTAATAGTCCTGTGGTAAACAGCCTTCTACATATATTTCTGCATGTGTCTCTTCTTTTTTTTTTTTTCGCCTTTTTTTTAAAGTACTAGGGATTAGACAGTGTCATGCTAAATTAGTGAGGTTGACCTGGAATTTATATTGTAATCCTGCTGCCTCTGCCTCACAAGTAGCCAGGAGGATAGGCCTACATCACCAGACCCAGCTCCTGGTTTTTTGATAAATACTTAGCAGAGGAATGTCCAGCTGGAAGTCTGCCAACATTTCTGCACCACTCTTTCCTATGAGCATTGGCTTCCTCAGTCTTTCTAAACCTGGCTCTAGAAATAAAAGTAAAATTTTTGGAGAAAGAGAAAAAGCAATGAACATTAGAAAATAATGATAATAAATGACTGGGAAGAACCAGTCTCTGAACCCTGCTCAAGGGTTGTGGGTCCCTGGAGACAGGGACACTTATTGGCAAGAGATGGTGAGCAAAACAGAAACGAGACTGAAGGAACAATGAGGAAAGGCATTGGAGACATAAGACATAATGGTGTTAGAGAGAAAGATAAGAAGACAAAGGAGAGCCGAGAAGGAAAGGGCTCATGCATGGGAGTGGGAAAGTAGCTCAGTGGTAGAGTGCTTGCCTCACATGTGCAAGGCCTTGAAGGGTTCTATTCCCAGCACTGAGAAAAGAAGGGAAAGCAAGAGGGAAGAGAGACATAAATATATTAGACAAACTCTGAAGGAAGGAAGCACTTACCCACTAAGGATGTCCCTGTACCACAAAGGCAGGATCAGGCTGTGAAAGGACCAGCCAAGGTCAGCCACCTGCATCATGTCAGAGGCCACCTTGAACTCAGAGAGGACTCTTCTGGTGCACTACCAACCTACACAGTTGACCAGTTTGATGGAGGAGTGGTCATTTCCTTTAGCTAAGTGATAAGCTAATGTACACTGTGCACAGAGACCGTGGTTTCTCAGTGGTAAACTCAAGGCACAGTTGTGGATCTACATGCTTGCTGGGCTTAGAACCTGACTGCTCAGAACGGTCCATTGACCAGCAGCATCAGGAATACCTGGAAGCTTGTGAGAACTACAGAATCTCTGTCCTACTGAGTCACGACTTGCACTGTGAAGGAATCCCCTAGATGGCTCACATATGCATTCAGATCTGAGACGTGCTGTCTTAGAAGACATCACCCCGGGTGGACTCCAGGCTTTGCAGGTGCTTACATTTAAGAGCACTATCAGCTCACTGGGACAACTGAGGGCTGATGAGAGCATTTACGATGGGCTAGATGCTCTGTAGTAAAGAGAGCGAACTCCATACATACAGAGTTAAAGCATGACGCAAGGCACTTATGGGCAGGAAAACTAATCAATAAGCCCAAGGCTGCAGGCAGTTGCTCTAGCTTTTTGAGAAAAGCAATATGCTTTTAGATGCTTTCCAAAGCCCATCGGAACAGGTGTCACCAAATCAGATTCTCTGCAGAATATGGCAGATTGGCTAATGTTTTTTTTTTTTTTTTCAGCTTTAACAAGCAAAATGTTTTTACAATCAGGAATGGCAAACATCCTAGAAAATTCCAAGTGCTGTCCATAAAATATCCATGTAAGGATATCCCATTCTGCTACCATCTCTTTTTTTTTTTTCTGTTTGTTTCTCCAATGAAAAATAATTAGCAGTGACAGGCGAAGCCACAGCCTGACAAAGCAAGACTGCTGGCCAGACTGTTTCACCTGCCTTCCTTCCTCCCCCAGTGACTCATATGTGTATGGATACTAAGTTTAAATGTTGTTAAAAAGAACCATAATGAGATAACTTATATAGACATCATATAAAAAAATTCCCATTTTTCAAGTTATTTCTGTCTTTAGTGCTATTCAAGTGTAAACATTAGGAGGGATTTAGAGACAATGTGAGTACAGCACCAAGGCTGGTGAAAAATTTATAATTATTATGAGGATGATAAAGATGCCCTAGGCTTTAAGGAAAGCCAACCCTAAAAGGCCTTTCTCACAATTTAGGTGTTGTACATGCACGCACGCACACACACATGTGTATTCATGTGTGTGCTCATATTTGTGCTATCCAGAGGACACGTTTGGGTGTCAGTCTTCAGGCACCATCCACCTTTTCAGAGACAGAGTCTCTGGCATAAAACTTGCCAAGTAGGCTAGACTGACTGGCCACTGAGCTCTAACAAGCCTCCTGTCTTTGCCTCCCCTGGGCTGGGATCACAGGCACATATCACCAGCCCAGAATATTTGAGGGGTTTGAGGGTCATTTGAAAGCTCGGGTCCTCATATTTTCAAGGAAGAACTTTGCTAACTGTGCTATCTCCCCGGGCCCTTTTCTCCCATTTTTAAATGCCAGAGGAGATTGCACAAAGTGAGTTCAAGGCACAAAAAAAGAAGGTGAATGCCAGGCAATAGGTAACCTGAGAAAGAAATTTACCAAGGTCATTACCATCATCAGGAGCAAACAAACACTGAACTACATGGGTGCCTCTGCAGGTGCCAAACACTTAGGAATGTTCTCCCAACTAAGGCCAAAAGGTAGCACTGTCCCCTGTCTGTAGAAGAGGGAATTACCTCTCAGAAGAGTCAAATACATCACCCACAATCACCAGCCATGGGGTGGCTTAGCCAAGACTTGTCTGTAGACAGACCTCATCTTTGTTGCCTGCTGTTTTGCCTCTCTCATTGGAAGTACTTCTGACAAGTCAAGGGCCACTGTAGGACAACGAAAACATTTATACCACTGAGGAAAATCACTTGGACTCAGCACTGGCCCTGCTGCAATAACTTCTCTAGCAAAGGCGTGGTCTTTGGTGAAGTTCTTCATGCTTCACAGCACACTTGAAGGAGAAAAGCATGAAAGGTGTCAGTTGATGCAGAAAACTAATTATCGTGGTTCACGTGGATGCATCTCCTGGGCTATGTCTCTCCCTATGCTCTGCCACCACTGTTCTGTGTACAGTTTACCACAAGAGCTAGTAATCATGATGCCATCCCTCAGTCATCAACATGTCAAATTACACATGCAACTGTGTTAAAGTAAATAAAGCTGTCTAAAAACATGCCTTTGCAAAAAGGGATGGTTAGCAATCTGCCACCAGGCTCCGTGGGTATTCCTAGCCCATTGCCATAGGAAATCCGTTCTGGGGTTGAGTCTGGAAGGATGAGCGGGGGTGGGAGGGTGCACTCCTCTCCTGTGATTTGAATGTTATCTTTTATCTCAATGCCCAGTTGTGATGGCAGTCTGGGCACAGTAGCACCCAATTGCATAGATTCCATTCCCACCTAAGTCTTAAAGTGAGTAGAGAAGCTATTAGGGTACATACTTCCACCACACTGAGAGACAGATGTTTCCATATCAAGTCATACAGAAGAGGAACTGGCTATGGTCTCTGGAACAAGGCCCTGCAGAGCTGCCTGTTGCCTCACAACCAAGGTTTGGTACCTCGTCTATACAACGAGACCTGGGAGGCAGGGGATACTGAGCCCAGGTTCATGTGTGATTGTACAGTAAAATATGAAAATCGGTGCTAGCCAGCAATCACACAATCTGCAGGGCCATATGTTCAGAGCACAAACGAGTGTACCTTCTGATGGACCTGAGCCAGCTCTGGCTGAAAGGGTTAGAGTTAAAGACCATCACATTTGTTTTCTGCAAGTCCTTATGACCAAAGTGAGCCCATGTTGTCTAGCAGGATGCTCTTGGGTTACACTGGTGCAACTGGGACCAGATGGCAGCAGTGAGCAGAAGAGTGAAGCTTTTAAAGGGACCCCTCCAAACCAGACATGGTGGCTCATGCCTGTAATCCCAGCACTTGGTAAGATGAGACAGGAGGATTACACTGAGTTCTAAAGAGTGAGTTCCAGACCAATGTTCACTACAGAGTGAGACCATCTTAAAAGATGAAATCAAACCAGGGAAACAACTCAGTGGGTAAAGTGCTTGCCACATGAACATGAGGGCCCGAGTTCAGATCCCTAAACACCCATGGAGTAACAACCCAGGTGTGTGTGGTGTTACAGCACCTGTGACCCAGTGCTGGGGAGGTAGAGACAAGAGGATCCCCCAGGGCTTGCTGGCTAGCTCATCTAGCTGCATTGATAAGCTCAATGAAAAAAAAAAAAAGAACCGAAAATGATATGGAGAGAATTGATGTTGACGTCTGTCCTACACATACATATAAACAACATATACACATGCACATGCACATACCACACACACCTATACATGCAAAAATAAATAAGCCTCTCCAGATGTCAGGCATTCCTAGGGGTGTCACACGGCACACATCACACCTGAGACAGATATTTCCATCAGAAGCAGAGCTTAGAGGCAAAACCTGGAGGGATTTACAAGCATGTAAATTTCTCCATTGAATGCAGCAGCCTCCCTTCTGACTGGTACGGCCTTGGGCGGTTTCTGTGTATGTAGAATGGGGTGCCTGATTCATGAATAATGTATATGTGATGTACGTGTGGCTGCCTTAGAATAAGGAACCTGGGGCACAGGTCTTGGACACTTTAAATAATTTACATTTTAAATCTGCATCAAGTCAGAGAGTAATCTGAGCCTGCATCTAACATTTATGAATGCAAGTGAAACCTGTGCGTTTTATTTTTCCAAAGCCAAATTGCCTTTATATTTTAGTTGGCATCCATTTGGTTTTGTTGGAATACTTACTGCTTTAAGTGAGTGATGTGAGTATTCCTTAGGATTTAATGAAAACAACTTGCTCAGGAAAGGGTTCATCTTTAAGTAATTACCCATGTGTGTGGCAGGGGACAGGAAGCCTGGGACCCTGCTCAGGGATCAGGAATCCAAACCTAGTGATACTGTCACATTAGCAGAGGGGCAGAAAAAAGGTCAGTGTCCAGCACTGTGAAGAACAACTAGTAGGTCTGAAGGGATGGCTTAGTGGTTAAGGCACTTGCCTGCAAACTAAGGGACCCACGTTCAATTCCCCAGGTCCCACGTAAGCCAGATCCACAAGGTGGTGACTGTGTCTGGAGTTCATTTGCAGCAGCTGAAGGCCCCAGCGCACCTTTCTCTCTCTCTGCATCTCTCTCTCCTCTTTCTCTCCTCTCTCTCCCTCTCTCTCATAAATAAAATAAGCAAACAATATTTTAAAAAGAAAAACTATCGCTAGCTTCCCATGTGACTAAGAATAAGACATGCTGGAAGATGTCCGGAAGAATGGCCCTTCCAGGGAGTTTGGAAGATACTAAGGGAAAGCAGGCTTATTTGCTTTAACCGCTGTTATTGGAATTACAACTATGAGTTTGAGTGATTTCCAAGCCAGCCTCAGCTACTGAATGAGATTCTGTCTTTTAAAAAATAGGGTTTGGGGTCTGGGGAGATGGCTTAGCAGTTAAGGCATTTGCCTACGAAGCCTCAGGACCAAGGTTCGATTCTCCAGGTCCCATGTAAGCCAGATGCACAAGGTGGCACATACATCTGGAGTTTGTTTGCAGTGGCTAGAGGCCCTGGCACACCTATCCTCACTCTTAAACTCTCTCCCTCTGTCTGTCTGTAATAAATAAATAAAAATAATTTTTTTAAAAAAAATAGGGCTTGGGTGATAGCTCCATTGGCAAAGTTATTGCCTCAAAAGCAAGAGGAGGGCTGGAGAGATGGCTTAGTGGTTAAACGCTTGCCTGTGAAGCCTAAGGATCCAGGTTCGAGGCTCGATTCTCCAGGACCCACTTAAGCCAGATGCATAAGGGGGCACATGCATCTGGAGTTCGTTTGCAGTGGCTAGAGGCCCGGGCATGCCCATTTTCTCTCTCTCTCTCTCTCTCTGCCTATTTCTGTATCTCTCTCTCTCTCAAATAAATAAATAAATAAATTATAAAATATTTTTTTAAAAAAGCAAGAGGACCTGTGTTCCTGTGTTAGGATCCCCAGAACAAACCACATAAAAAAAATCAGACCAGTTTTACACACCTGTAATCCTAGAAGTAGCTAGAGGAAGGTGGAGACAGGCTGATCTCTGGAAGCTGGCTGGCCAGTTAGCCTAGCCAACTTGGAAGAGTTCCAGGCCAATGAGAGACCCTATTTTGAACAACAACAACAACAAAAAATGGGAGATGCCTGAGGTTGTCCTCTAACCTTTAAACTCCCTCCCTCTCTCCCTCACTCCTTTCTCTCTCTCTCTCTCTTTTTCTCTGTCTTTCTCTCTTTCTCTCTCTCTCTCTCTCTCTCTCTCTCTCTCAGAAGGCAATCTATCCAATGACAGTAATGTCTTCAAGTCAACTATGAGTCAGGCCTGTCCTGACAACCAAATGATAAAATGATAATATATCTTTTTATTTCACTTTTACTTTTGAAAATCTGAAAATCCAGAAGGTAGGTATCTGGTGTCTCTTCATTTTCCAGATAAGTATGAAGTGGTTAAGGGACTTTCCTACAGTCAAGAGATACCAATAGCTGACCCAACCTTGATCACATGGCCCTGTTCCACATTGCAGTGAGCCCACCTCTATCTCAGTAAGCTATTGTGAGTCACGTGGTAAGGACACTGGCTCCATAAGGCTGCCCTCTCCAGGGCTGAGCAGATGATCACAGAAGGAGAACGAAGGTCTGTCTGGCAAATTGGTCCACACAGCCGTCATCAGAGGTAGACTCATGTGGTGGCTTCTTGCAATAGGTTTCTTTTATTTCTCTCTTCTTTCAAGCTTTCTGTGACTCCCAAACCAACAGGCCATTTTTGATTTACTGTTGTTCTTCTCTTTCCTTGTACATAAAAACAATTTCAAGTTCTTCTCTGCTTCAAAAGATACTTAGAAACAGGAAACAGGCAGGACATGCTATCAATATATAGCTCCGTCCCCTTCAAAGGGGGCAAACTATTTAAGTCGATAGACACACAGGAATAAGAAGAAAAACCACTCTCAGGAAAGATCTACTGAGTATTTACTGGGCAATAGCACTGCCTGAGCTTGTGCTTAAATTCTTCTGTTTTCTACAGTGACCTAGGCAGAGCTTCCTCAATTTTCCCACTTGCACAACGGTAAAATGTCACTCAAGATACAAGTTGATGTGACTTTTTTTTAATGCATGTTTGTTTGTGTGTATGCAAGTGCAAGAGTATATGTGTGGGGGTGTACTCTTGTGTGGAGACAAAAGGTGTTCTTCCTCAGGAATGCCATGCACCTTTTTTTTTTTTTTTTTTTTTTTTTTTTTTTTTTTTTGATACAGGGTCTCCCATTGTCCTGGAGCTCAGCAATTACTGCCCTGGCTGGCAAGCCCCAGTGATCCCCCTGTCCCCACTGCCCCAGTGCTAGGCCTACAAATGGACAGCACATGCCCAGCATTCTTACATGGGTTCTAAGAATTTAACTCAAGTCCCCATGTTTGCAAGGCAACCACTTTACCCACCGAGGCATCTCCCAAGGCCCCAAGGTGATGTGACTTTTGAGCGATAAGGCAGTTATATTTCTTACTGGTGTAGTACTCTCCAAATAAGTGGTGCCTCTCGGTGGTCATGATGATGGTATCAACTGCGAGAAGACTTCACAGCTCAGTGTGGGTTCTTGAAGACACACTGCTCGGGTTTGGGTTCTGACTCAAGCATTTGCAGGCAGAGCACTGAGCTCAGATGATGATTCAGAGATCCACCAAAGGGTGGGGGTGAGTAGTCAAATGGTATGGTTCCAATTCAGAGGACCTGGGGTACTACACAAGGCAAGATCTCAGACAGCAGAATTCTGGGTGTCAGAATCCTGGACAGCATACAGATGTCTCTAAGTGTCTTTCACTGTCTGTCTAACTTCTGTGGAAAGTGCTACATTTGGAAACCCAGCCTCAGAAGGGTTTTTATCTTTTGGTTTATGTGACATTTCTGGTAAAAGCAGAACTCCAGGTGCCAAAGGAATCTTTCAGAGCTAGAATCTCCTGACAAGAACTTGCAGGCTGAGAAGCAACAGGGCAAAAGAATTACTGACTAGACTAGAAGTGGCACAGGGGTTCTTGACATGGAATAAGAACATCTCATCTTTTGGTCTTGAAGAGTTCAGCTCTAACAACCTGCCATAGCAAAGAAAAGATGAAAGGGAAGGGAAGAGAAGGACCAGGAATGGATGGGAAGGGGATGAGGGGAGAAATAAAAAATAGCAATAAGCAAATGTTTTGATAAAACTCAGGGGAAAAACTAACTATATTTGGTATTGTTAGATATTTGTTACAGTTTGAATCAAAAATGTCCCCCACAGGCTCATGTCATGAAGCTTGTCCCCCAGTCTATGGAACTATTTGGTAAAGCTCTATAGAACTCTAAGAGGGGGGTTATCTAAAGGAAATGGGTCAGTGGGGTGGGGATTTAAGCTGGATTATCCTGGCTCCTTCCTTTCATGCTTTCTCTATCTCATGTTCTGTTGTCATTAGAGTCTCCACTATATACTATTACCTCTATGGAGCCACTCTACCATGCCTTTCCTTCTGGGATAGACATCAGTAATTAGACAGACAGAAATCAGTACTCTGGGACAGAATCAGTAATTCTTTTGCCCTGAGATAGAAGTCTCTCTGAAACTTTAAGACAAAACAATCCATTCTTCCTTAAGTTGTTTCTGTCAAGTACTTTGTCACAGAGATGAGAAAAGTAACTAATACAATATTAATTTCTGTTATTGTCTTTCATCAAACATTAGCAACCATACATAAAGCTGTATGGGAAAATAAAACCCATAAAAATTAACAGTCCTTCCGATGATTTAGATCAAGCATAGCTGATGGTCTGTCTTTTCTTTCGAGGAATCTTCCTGCAATGTGAGCTTGGTAAAAGAGTGTTTCATGAGCTGGGGAGATAGATCAGTAGGTAAAAATGCTTGTCATACAAGCATGAGGACTCACTGTCAGATCCCCAGCACCCATATAAAAACCAAGCATGGAGGTATGTGTCTGTAAGCCCAATGATGGATGGTCCGCAGGGCTTGCTGGCTATCTATCCTAGCTCAGTAGGTGAGCCCAATAGGTTCAGCAACACACCATATCTTGACAAAAATGGGGTAGATAGCGGTTGAGGATTAAGGAAGTCCAGACATTGACCTATGTAGCCTCCATGCAAGTGCATCTTCAAGACACATACCATAAACATACACAGGCAATAAAAATCAGGTCTGGTCTCTATGATTATACACCCACATGGAGTGTTTCTATGTGTATGTTTAGGGGAGAATACACTTAGAACAAAAGTAATTTTTTTTTTTTTTTGGCTTTTCAAGGTAGGGTCTCACTCTGGTCCAGGCTGACCTGGAATTAACTCTGTAGTCTCAGGGTGGCCTCGAACTCTCAGCGATCCTCCTACCTCTGCCTCCCGAGTGCTGGGATTAAAGGCGTGTGCCACCACGCCCGGCTGAACAAAAGTAATTTTGAAGAGAAGAGAATAAGAAGAAATAAATCATGTATGTGTTACTCATACCAAACCTTGCTAGAACATGCATGAAACATGGTTTCCTCTTTCTGGACTATAGAATAAATGACACTCACTGAGTGTTGTGTTTATTTAGGCTAAGTATATGACACTGGATGTTGTGTTTATATAGACTGTGGGGCAGCTATAGGGAAAGAGGGCCTGAGCTCTGTGCTGAGCTTGTGGCTAACAGCCGGAGGGACCTTATACAGCCCCCTTATCTGATCTCTCAGCATGGATTTTCTCATGTGGAACAGGAAGAGGCTTGGCTTAGCTGGGCTCTAAGGTCCTTTACATAGAGGAAGAAGAGGATCTATGATAATAGCAAAACAAATGAACAAGCTGCTTCTTTGTTGTCACTGAGTTTTAGTGCATGTGTATGTGTGGTGTCGTGTATGTGTGGATATGTGGAAATATGTGTGTGTACACATGTGGGGGGAGTACTCATGCATGTGTGTGTGCATGTGGAAGCCACTGGTCAATGCTGGGCATCTCTCTCAATTTCTCTCCATCTTAGTCTTTGAGACAGTGTGTCTGAGGGATTTCTTGTCACCATCTCTCCAGCACTGAGATTACAGGCATGTGCCACCACAGCCAGCCTTTAATTTCCATGAATGTGGGGATCCAAACTCATGTCCTTTTATCCAGTTTATCTTCCCAGCCCAAAACTGTTCCTTATTTCCAGAAATAGTTGAAGATATGCGATGAGGAGCAAGAAGAAGCATATGCCAATTATTTCCCTGCCTCAGGAGTGACCCGCAGATTCTAACCCTGACAGGACACATTGCTACATTAAGACAGCATGTGCTACTACTAGCTTGGCCTTGACGGTATCAGTGCAAAAGACAAAGCTCTCACCTCAAAGGGGACAATAGATCGTTTATTCTGCAGCCAAATATAAGTGACCGTGACCTAGGAACACAGCCTTGGGTTACCCCAATTCCGTGGTCCAACGTGTTAACAATTTCATGAAGGTTTTATAGATGCAGAACAAAAGAAAGTCACAAATCAAGATACCTTTCAAATACATCAAGTAGGAGGGTTATAGCAAAGTGAGAATCTCTGCCATAGGCTTCCGATGCTATTCTTAGCCCTTGGGTGGGTGAAAGCTAATGATCTATTTACTAGTACATCCCAGAAAGGTCGCTCCTGATCAACTGAGAGTTACCAGGATGTTAGTTCAGACACATAAGTGGGCAATAAATGGCTATTAAGGAGCTAAAGCTAGCCCAAGGTAATTTGGCTCTGATCTTTCAACATTCCAGCTCTGTGATCACAGGCATCCTATCAGTCCATTAAGCTTTTTTGGAAGTAGGTGCAGCAGATGTAGCTTCTCTGGGAACTTTAGTTCACAACAGCTATTCTTTTGGAGGCAGTAAACAACCTCAAAACCAGGCGGACTCCTAGAATGGACAAATCCATTTACTTACCTCACTGTGAGCAGATTCATTAATCAGGTTTTAAATGACATTTACTGTCAGCTAAATCCTCCACTGGAAAGGCTAAAGTCTTCTGGGCTGCTACACTGTCTCTACCGATGAGCTTAAGTGGAATAGTCTGATGGAAACTGTGCAAGTCATTTTATGAATCCTCATGGCTGAAGTGGGTCTCTCCTTATAAAGATCACTTGCAAAGATGGCTCAGTGGTTAAATATGCTTTCTTACAAAGCCTGTCGGCCCAAGTTTGATTCCCCAGTACTGATGTAAAGCATGATGCACATGGTGGCACATGCATCTGGAGTTCATTTGCAGTGGCAGGAGACCTTGGTGTGCCCATACTCTCTCTGTCTCTGCCTCTGTTTCTTTCTCTCTCTCTCTCTCTCTCTCTCTCTCTCTCTCTCTCTCTCTCACTCTCACACACAGATAAAAAAAATTAAGTAAGTAAGTAATTTTTAAAATAAAGACCACTTCTAGAAAGATGTACGTACACTGGTCATCAAAACTTCCTTAAAAACCAGCCTAATCCACATCCTCCTGCCCCATTTTCTTCTTTTCTTCTGCCTGTTGCCAAGATTGACCTATTACCTCTCCAAGAACCTCAGCATCACTATTTTCCAGGGGAAGAAAAATGGATCATTTTATTCACATAGTTGTTTGAATGTGAGTTAAGTTAATGCAGTGTGGAGACCATGAAATCCAGTAGATCCAAGCCTCAGTCTCTTTCTATTAACTTTCTATCTCCCATGGCTTTAGATAAGCAACCTTGTTGACTAATTCCTCATCAGTAAAATTGTAGTCATGAGACTAAAAGAGGTCACATATGTGAAATAATTAGCATGATACCTGATACTTCATAAATACTCAACATATGGAAGGCACTATGTATGCATCATTATTTCATCATTATTTTTCAAGGGTATGCTATGCACCAGGTTTCTTGAAAATTCCCAGGCACACAAACTTGGGCTTAGTCTGTGCTTTTGTGTACTTTCAAAGAGTTCCAAATCTAGTGGGAAAGATTGCCTTATAAACAGGTATCTGTGCACTAATGTGGCATGCAATATGACAAGAAAACTTGGGCATAAACCCATACTGGGGCAATGAAGAGGTGAGGGAGATATACATACATATGAATATATATTTAATTTATTTGTGAGTAGAGAAAGAGAGTACAGTGGGACCCCTTTCCCCCTACAAATGAACTCCAAACACTTGGACCACTTTGTGCATCTGACTTTACTTGGGTACTGAGGAACCAAACCCAGGTGGGGGGACAGCAGACTTTGAAAGCAGGTACCCTTAACCACTGAGCAATATCCATAGCACAAGGATGTATTCTTAGAAAAGGTGGCATAGGACTGAATCTTAAGCCAAGCAACAAAAATGTAAGAATAATTTCTGATCCATTTGAGGAACTCCAATCCATGCATAAATGAGAGTAGAGAGCCAGAGGATGTGGGCAGAAAGGGTAGCCCTTCCCTTACCCTGGTCCACAGTTCTATATAACCAGAGCATAATTTTCTCTACCACAGATATGTGAATTGTTTTACACAGTAAGAAGCAGTCTTATTTGTACACATAAAGTACAAAACAAGGCCACTGTGGCAGAAGGAATTCCTCCTCTTGTCACTTACTTCTCAGAGCCTTTGAATCTCTCCCTGCATCACTCCCCAGGCTTGAAACTGCCAGTTGTCCAGATATTTTTGTGTGTTGGCCATTCGTCAGTTATGTTTATGCTCAGTGATCCTTCTCAGGCCTTTGTCCTATAGAGAAGCAGGTCCAAACTGACCCAAGGCTTGCTCCTTGGCTTATGGCTAAAATTACCTCTGCAAAGCACCTCATGCTGGATGCTATCTGAGTTCTCCAGTTGCTTATTCTCATGTGAATGCACAGTGCTCCATTCAATCCTGACCTCAGCTTTTTCTTTGAAGTTCCAACCCTCTTTCATTGCTCTTTGTTTCCCTCTCTCTTGTTTGTAGAACTATTGTGTGGGACTGATTACCAGGTCCCTTCTCTCCTCTAGAGTACTTCTTTGTCACAAATGATTCCATTTCTTGAGGATGTTTGGTGACATTTAATTCATCTCCTGTTCTCTGCTTGGATGGATCTTCAGAACTCCCTGAGAGGAGAGACTTCGCAGTGGGACATCAGAGAAGTATAGTCTTATGTGGTAGAGAAGGTGATGGATTTTCATCTCCTTCTACGTACTTTTTCCTGCCGACTGGGGACCTCTGAGCATTCTCCAAGCTCTCCCCTGCTTTTAGCTGATTTGTTCTTCTGTGACTTATGACTTTTCTTTTTCATGGGAACTTGTCTGATTTTTCTTCTTTCAGTGCCCCCTTTCAATCCTTAGCTTTTGTGCCACATCTATTGTTTATTGTTCAAGACCTGAGCATGGTGGATTTTTATAAACTTGTGTGAGTACTGAGTTCATCCCTCTGTTGACTTGGACTAGAGACATTGCATTTGCTTAGATGCCTTGACTGGTGTGTGTCTGTTGGCCTGATGTTGCCACAGTTACCTCCCCAAGTCTGAAGGAGTGCAAACACTTGATCTATCGTGATGGCTCACTCACCTGCCTCTCTGCCTAGAGTGGAGGGAAAAGTGGATATGATCTTCTAACATTCCTGGGAAAGGAAGAAAACCTCTTCCTTTTCTTTACTTCGTGAGTCATTGTAAAGAGAAAATTGCCCTACATGGAACAAACATAGCCTGCCAGAATTGGAGTCTCTATTCCTCTCAGCATACTTACTCAATCCTCTCCTAGCAGGATGAGTTGCTAAGTGATTATGGTGGTGTCTAGAGCATGTTTTGGGTCATATTGACAATAGAATAAAACCCCAACACCTCAAAGGCTATCTTCCAGCCCCATTCTGCTCAGTACATAAAGTGTTCACCACTCAAGCCTGAATGTCTGAAGTTCAGTCCTCAGATGCCATGTAAAAGGAGATCCAGAAGAAGTGGCAGGCTTATGTACTCCTAGCACTCTGATGGTGAGATGGAAGGCAGAGGCAAAAAAAGTTTCTGGAAGCATTAAGGCAAGCATAATGAAGAACAACAGATTGAAAGGAAAATCTGCCTCAAATGTAATGGAATAGCTAGGGCTATCCCAAAAGTTGTTCTCTGACCTTCACATGCCATGTCTTATGCTTTTCCACACTCACGCATATAAACAGATAAACACACATGTGTGCGCACACACACACAAACACACACACAATAGCAGATGGAATTCCACAGGAATAATACCCAAGATTGTCCTCCAGCCTTTCCACTCAAGAGCACACACATGTATCCTACCATCACACTCATTTGCACACAAATTAACATACACACTCACATATATGAACTTAAAATTTTTAATCAGGTAAATTCTAATACATTTCAACTACATCTAAAGACCTGATTATCCCATTCTGCACAGCAGCTACCCGCATTCACTCAGGATTGTCAACACACATATCTTACTTATTCACCTCCAAACCCAGCTCATGGGCAGGAAAGAGGTTCATTCATGTCATTAGCAAAGCTCCATGTTTTATTTTTATTTTTTATTTTTTTTTTTTTTTTTTGAGGTAGGGTCTCACTCTAGCCCAGGCTGACCTGGAATTCACTATGTAGTCTCAGGGTGGCCTTGAACTCTCAGCGATCCTCCTACCTCTGCCTCCCAAGTGCTGGGATTAAAGGCATGCGCCCCACGCCTGGCAAGCTCCATGTTTTAATCAAAGCCCCCTTCTCCTCATAAGCTCATTGCAGAGGTATTCACTGTTCTACACACAGGTGCTGGTGTAACAAAATGAAACTCACCCCAAAACAAATGGAAAAAAGCCAATCCAATGCAAAATCTATCTGCATTTCAGAAGCTGTCAAGATGACAAATGAGACCATGAGTTTGGCCTTTAAAGATATTAATTTCTGGTAAATCTGAACTGGAGAATGGTGCAGAGAAAACTTCCCTTGTCTCCTAGGAAGAGCCAGCAATTGCTGAGCCTTGTTCCTGGGTCTTGCATGCCATTCCCAGGTTCACGATCACTTGTCCCTGGCTCACTAGGATGTCTCTGAGCATGTGAGTGAGTGCTCCTGTCACTAGGTTGCCCATGAATTCTTTATTCCTGGGGTGAACCTAGTCTACACAGTTCAGTGTCCCTGCTGTTGGTTTAGAAGATGATGGTTAGTTCAATGGAAGCACATCTGGCCAACTTCTGATGGGACCCAGAGTTCAGGTTTACCTGAGGGCAATAGTTACGAGTGTCTTCTTGCTGTGAGACAGGAGAGGCAGGGAAGATAGGGGAATCAATACACATGCTGACATGAGTCTCCTGGGCTCAAAGAAGTGGCTTCTGTTTCCACCAAGTGTCTTTTCTGGCAGCTACAAAGGGCCTGCTCCCTTCTTCCTCCCCACACCATCCTACCCTGAAGAGCTCCTAGTGGAAATCTCCAAAGCACATTTCTGCTCTGCACCTTCAAGGCCTCTGTCAAGGCATTTGCATCTACTAGACCAGTGTAATCTCCATACTCCCACTTGTGAGCATGAGTTAACTTGCTCACATCTCAGTGGACCTGAAATCAGAGAGAGGACAGGAAGTAGTCCCAAGCTACCAGCTTGGGACCAAGTGTTCAAACACATGAGCCTGTAGGGGCATTTCACATTCAAACTATGATCATTCTCCTTCTATTCTCCCTGTGAAACATCTTACCTCACCTGGATGGAGGTAGTTAGTACCCAGGTCTGATTCATCTCTTAAGTCCTCTGTACCAAGCACAAGCCTTTGATGTCATAGGAACCAAATAAATGCCTGTTCCATGCAACTCAACATTGGAGCCTCAGCTCTCAAGTCAACTCGGTGTTCTTTCTTGCTGCTTCTGGGATGCAGACAGAAGAAAAGTTATTGAACACCTTTAATAGCCAAACATGGCATTCCTGATTTGGGAGAATGGGGACAGACCCAAAATATGCTTTGAAAATTAAAATCGTACATTATTCCTCCTATAAGTCTCAGTAATCATTTCTGTTTGGTTTGTTTTAAGGACTTGAGGCATTTAAACTTTAAGTGTGGGAAAAGTTATGCCTTTTCCTTAGTTTTATTTCCCAGTACTATGACCAATGAGGCAAAGAATCCAAACTCATTAAGTTTCACACATAAAGAATTGAAATGTATATAGTACTTACAGAGAGTAGGGCTGACTGATGGAGCTTTCTTTTTGGGCCTTGAACATGTTGACACACTCAATATTTTTTCACCCACCGAATATAGTGCGAGCATCGTCCCACACCACGTAATATTAATATTATTTTTATGACTGTGTACAATGCAGTGACACATTGCTGAGCTGCTAAGAAATTCAAAGAATAAAAAAAGATTTAGATGCTGAGGGGACCTTAAATCATTGAATTTGGGGAGGTAGACAAGAACATGGGAGTGTGCCTAGAGCTGATTATACAGCTTCCATCGATGAACAGAATCCAATAGGCTCGCTTGTTAAGTGACTCAAATCCTTAGTGGGTGTGGCTCAGTTTAATATAGATGGTCAGCATTTCATGGTGCATACAGATGCCCATGAGCTCAGAAAAAGAGCCAAAGATAGGATCAATCAACATATGAAGGTGACCACTGAACTCTGGGTGGCAAGGAAATGACCAATGACTATGACAGTCTTGCTATTTCTTCCTGCGTGCAAGGTAGACTACATCACTAATCAAGCAGGACAATCTTGCTCTGTGGTCCCAGATGTAACCTTGAGATACTGCCCAATACTGGTCTGACCTGCAGTTGGCTTCATAGATCTGATTTTCTGAATGATTAGAAACATATTTAACACAAAATCTGTACAAAGTCTGGGTCTTGTAATGAGACTGCATATTTTTAATCTGGAAATATCTTTTCTTATCACCTGGCAGGTTTTTTAAAGGCAGAGAAAACAAGCTAGTTTAATTATCATAGTCTTTTTGTGGATCTATGTACAGGTGCATGTGTGGGGGATGAGTGCCCATGCACAGGTGTGTGTGTGTGTGTGTGTGTGTGTGTGTGTGTGTGTGTAAGCCAGAAGACATTCTCAGGTGTCATTCCTCAGGAATACCATCCACCTTTTCAGAAACAGAATCTCTTGTTGGCCTGGACCTCCCCAAGCTGGCTGGCCAACGTGTTGAACCATCAAACTTCTGGTTATCTGCCTTTCTCTGCCTCCCCCAGCATTGGGATTACAAGCATGTATCACCATGCCCAACTTTTTTTTTTTTTTTTAATGTGGGTTCTGTGGATTGAACTCAGATCTTCAAGCTTGTAAGGCAAGCACTTTACTATGTCCCCAGACCTAACTACCAGTCTTTTGCCTGCCATCAATTTGGTGAAGATTGACTGCAGCCCTACTATCTCCACTCACACCCATGCCAATTGGACCATTACCCACCTGGATATGCAGCTTTTGGTGTTGGCTTTGAGACCAGGAAACTTCAACATGTTGCTTCTGATTTGAGCAAGCTGTGTTCTGTACAGTTAAAAAAGAGACTGAGGTCCCCAGAAACCTCCAATGCAGTCCCCATATACAAGTATAGCTCCAAACTCCAGCTTTCTGGGGAGATTCATGAACCCTCTGTCTCTTGAGGTTTCCAGCTAGGAAGGAGGAATGCTGCCCAGACCCCATCAGGTTGTCATAAGGGTTTGGACAAGGGGCATAAGTGCATGGGAATGGCGACATACACTATCACTCTGCTATTGTTGCTATCATTGTCACCACTCCTTCCCCTCAATGCACTCCTTGCATGGGTCAGGTGTGTTCACCCAGCTCCCCTGCTTAGAAGCTGTGTTCCTACTCTTGAACTCACCCACAAGGGCTAAAGCTGCAGGCAGGTGTGGTTATTGATTGACACCGCTGAACTCCCAGCTCTGTGCGGCTCCCTGGTGAGAGAATGCAGCTGTGACCCTGGCTGAACCCTCATTCCCAGCTCATCAAGGCACTGCTTAGACCTGCCCTCCCCTCTTGTGGCCACAGTGAAAGCTACTTCTGTCCTCACTTTCCCTGCTTCCTCATCACCAGCACTGAGGTTAGATAGTACTTCTGATTCATAGTGGGTCCCCCACTCTTTCCTCCCCCCACCCAGTGGTAACTTCCCAGATCACAACCAAGCCACTGTACACCCCATGAAAGAATTGCATATAATGTCTGCCAAGGAAATGAGGCATAGAGAGCCGTAATTCACACACAACTCACGGGATAACCAGATCTCTTGAACTCATCCCTGGGATATCCACTAGTGCCAGTTGCAAAGCTCCAACCCCTGAGAATGAATTTTCAAAGTGATCATCTGTATGGGCCCAAGAAATGAAAATGCACACCCAAACAAAAACTTGTCCATGAATGCCAGCCACAGCATTATCATAATAGCCAAGATGAGCCAACTCAAATACCATGCAGACATGAATGGATGGAAGATTCCCAATACATCCTTTCTGGCCTCCCGCAGAAGCCTGACTCCTTGTCCATACCTTGTAGGCATCATTCATGCTACTAAATATATTATAGTAAGAATCAAACAGAAATCCATGTGAGTAGTGTCCACATGCCCCCACACAGGGCTGCCATCTCCCTAAGAGTAGACATGCATGACTTACCTTTGTAATACCAGCTATGAGCTATGCACTTGATTGTGTTTCTGAAATATGTAACATAACATTAATCACCTTAAAGTGAGCACTTCACTGGCTCTTAGTGTGACTGCAATGTATGCAGTCACCAGCCCCATCTAGCTCCAGAGATTCTTCACCAGCTGGAAAGGAGACTCCAGAGCCACTTCAGTCTCTCCTCACCTTCTCCTTCCACCCACAGTTGCAAGAAAGCAGCAACCTGCTTTCTGTCTCTAGGCATTTATTTATTTGGGGGATTTCATATAAATTATCACCTGTGATACATGATCTTTTGTGTCTGGCCTCTTTCACTTAGTGTGTTCTAAGGTTCACCTATGTTGTAGTGTGTGTCACTATGTCACTCCTTCTTACAGCCAAATAATATCTCATTGTGTGGATTCTCCATGTCTTCTTTATCCATTCATCCAGGGATTCACATTTGGGGCTGCTTCTACCTTTGGAATGTTTTGCAATGCTGTGAGCATATATAAGTGTGTATGTGTGTGTGTGTGTGTGTACTGCTTGAGTACCTACCTGTTTTTTATTGTTGGTGGTGTTTTTTGTTTGTTTGTTTGTTTGTTTGTTTGTTTGTTTGTTTTGTGGGGGTTTTTTGTTTGATTTTGTTTTTTGAGATCTCTCTGTGGCCCAGGCTGACCTGGAATTCACTCAGTCTCAGGCTGGCCTATAACTCATTAGTGATCCCCCTACTTTGGCCTCCTGAATGCTGGGATTAAAGGTGTATACCACCATGCCTGTCACCTACCTGTTTTCATCCTTCCCAGTATATACCTAGGAGTGACAGTTCTATATTTCACCTGCTGAAGAAGCACCTTACATGTTCCAAACAGTACTGCTAATATTTGTTCTTTCTTTTTTTCTTTTTTTAAAAACCTGTGCATGCACACATTTGTGTGAGAGTGGGGGCACACACATGCCACAGTGCACACGTGGAGGCCAGAGAACATCATCAGGTGTCAGTCCTCACCTTCCACCTTGTTTTGAGATAGGGTCTTTGTTCTCTTTGCTGTTCTCTACTGTGTGCACTGGCATAGCTGACCCAGGAGCCTCTGGGGCCCCTCCCATCCCCTCCCATCTTACTGTAAGGACACTAGGATTACAGATGTGAGCTAATGAGTCCAGCTTTACATGGCTTCTGGAAGCTTAAACTCAGACCCTCATGCTTGTGCAGCAAGCACTTCACCCACTGAGCCATCTCCCACCCTTCTTTCTTTCTTCAATAATAACCGCCTTCATGGTTGTGAGGTGCCTTTCAGTGTGGCTTTGACTTTCATTTCTCAGTGAGGCTGGGCATCTTCCGCTGCTCTTGGACATTTGTAGATGTTCATTGAAGAGATGTTCATTCATTCTTTTCCCTGTCTTTTCATTGGTTGGCATGTCTCCCATTGATGAGTTGCAAGTGTTTTTTGGATGTTCAGGATATTAGTCCCTTATCAAATATATGACCTGCTGATTATTTTCTCCCTTCTATAAGTGGTCTTTTCACTTTCTTCTATTTATTTATTTATTTATTGACAACTTCTATACTTACAGACAATAAACCAAGATATTTCCCTCCCTTCTCCCCATTCCCCTTCAGAACTCCATTCTCCATCATATCCCCTCCCTCTCTCCATTAGTCTCTCTTTTAATTTGATGTCATCATCTTTTTCTCCTGTTATGAGGGTCTTGCGAAGGTATTGCTAGGCACTGCAAGGTCATGGATATCAAGGCCAATTTCTGTCTGGACAGTTGCATTGTAAGGAGTGGTACCCTTCCTTTGGCTCTTACATTCTTTCCGCCTCCTCTTCCACAATGGACCCTGAGCCTTGGAGGGTGTGACAGAGATGTTTCAGTGCTAGACACTCCTCTGTCCCTTCTTCTCAGCACTGTGTTGCCTTTTGGGTCATCCCAGTGGTCATCACCATCTGAAAAGAGAAGCTTCTCTAACCAGAAGTGAGAGTAGCATTAATATGTGAATATGAACATTAAGTGTAGTGCTTTAAGGTCAGTTTGGTGGGAATAAAATATACATTTAGCCAGACAAGAGTAGGCTTCATACCCCTAAGGCTCATGACCTCCCCTGCCATAGACTTTTGATTAGTTTTTTCAGTACCAGGCATGTTTTCCCTCCCTTAGAGCAGGCCTTTAGTCCAATTAGGGAGCAGTTGGTTTCCCCAAGAGCAGACATGCCACTATTGCACCCATTCAGTCATTTGGCCTATCTGGCCAAACTTGAGGTTTCCAGTGTCCACTATTTTCACAGCTGATGATTTCTGTCTTTCATATGGCTGCATGCAGTGCAACTTTTTCCAGCTTTCAGTTGGCAGGTCTACAGGGAGAAGGTTTTCTGCTCAGCACCAGCTTGATTTCTCAGTGACCTTACTGCACAGGCAAGTAAGGCCTAAGAGAGGCCAGGGGAAGAGAATGTGTTAAAGAAGGGCAGGGGGAGGGTCAAGCAAAATTCAAAATATTCTGAATAAGACTTCTGTAAACCTAATTTTTTGAATAATGGCACATCCAGAAGCTATAGATGGTTACTAGAAAATTTTCAGTGCCTGGGATGAGATACCTTCCAGTGAGTTGTTGGCCAGGGAGGTCCATCTAGCCTCCAAAACATTATAGGCTATTGCCAAGGCCCTTGGTTTCCCTTGAGAAACAGATGATAAGACCCTATTGCTGAAGACCTCACTTGCCTAAGCAGCAAGGTCACTGAGAAATCACTTTCTTGATAAATCTTATTTCATTGTATTTTAAGTGACTAAAAAAAACCCAATGCCAGACACTTAAATAACATTTGCAGACAATCAAGAACTCCTATATTTGATCAATAACTTATACTTCCCTGGATACCCAGGTCCTAGGTCAGGCTGCAGGCTTTCATTGCCATCCTAACATTGAACATGTTGAGGCAGTCATATCCACGGGATAGCGTATGAATGCTGAGTTTCTTGGTATGGACATGGTTAAATAGCCACTGTCCTCCTGTGTTCACAGCAGATCCCATTCTGCTTTATGGATGAACACATTGAAGGGGAAGGGCAGAAGAGTGTCAGATTTCCCAGCAAAACTTCTCAAGGATCCCATCTCACACCTCACCTCCGTACCAATTAACATTTAGCTGAAATCTTGTTTCCCTCCCCAGCAGCTGCTGGGTCTGGCTCTACAGGGATGTGTGAGATATAAATGTTCAGGCTGGATACTGACATTTAAGGAGCCAGCAAGAGGCATGCATTCTTTATTTATCATCTTCCTCCTATTGTAATGTGTGACCCTCACAAATGAATCACCTGGAAGTACCAGTGGCCATGATGCCTCAGTTCAAGGAAATGGTTGTTTGCTTTCAAAGCAATGCTTGGGACCACGGATCCACACTGGTCCCAGGGAACTGAGGTGAAGAAAGGGGTATGAAACCACATCCATCACCCTGAGTCAGGCTCCTGTGATATATTCTGTTAATATCATGAAAGCATCCAAAGTACCTTACCCATTATATTTTAACTCTGATAACCAAACTTAAGACCCTTTTCTAATCACTAAATAATATATGCTAATAGTAAAAAAGAAATAGGAAATTAGGAAAGGACCAAAAGGATAAAATAAAAATTGCATAACCACATCAAAAGATAATTGTTGTTGGGCTGGAGACATGGCTTAGCGGTTAAGGCACATGTGTGCAAAGCCTAAGGACCCCAGTTCAATTCTCCAGGTCCCACGTAAGCCAGATGCACAAGGGGACACATGCATCTGGAGTTTGCTTGCAATGGCTAGAGGCCCTGGTGCGTCCATTCTCACTCTCTCTCTTTCCCTCTCTTTCCTTCTATCTGTTTCTAATAAATAAATAAATAAATAAAAAATTATAAAGATAATTGTTCTTAATATCTTGCTATATATAATTTTCCTGTCTTCCGTATTGTGATATATAAATAGTTTTTATTTACAAAAATAAGATCTCACTGTTCATACAATTTTGAAATCTGCTTTTTCTTTTCAACAGCATAATAGAAACATTTTCCATGTCATTAAATATTCTCCTACTAAGCATTTATTTTTAATGTAGGTGCCTCTGGCTTAAATAGCAGCAGTCTTCAATGCTGCAAAGAGCTACACTTGGAGGGTTTGAGTACATTTTTCTCTTGGCATGTTCTGAGGAGGGTTTTTATTTATTTTTTTATTTTATTTATTTTTATGTATATTATTCTAATTTTACATTCATAGTGGTGAGTCCATTATCCCCCTCCCTGTCCTCCCTCTTCCATAGGGACCCTCATCAATGGGGAATGTGGTTCACACATTGTGGGGGTAGTCAAGAGCTATGGGGGATAGGCCAAGTCTCTGTGCATAATGCCCCAACTTGTGGCTCTAACATTCTTTCCGCTCCCTCTTCCGCAAATTTCCCTGAGCCACATTGGGGTCATTTTAGCTCTACTTCAGTGATGAGGTTTTAGGAGCCTCTGTGTCTCTGGATATCTGGCTTAGTAGGAGTTAGATGTTCTCTGTATTTATCTCCTTCAGCCTTTTTCTGGTGTCATGATCCCCAAGAACTGAACTCTTGCCCTTCCCCCACATTACTCTATGTTTTCAGCTGGAGCCTTGGTGAGGTGTGATTGGCTGATCCTCCCTTCAGGTTCATTGTCCATCTGAAAAAGATAAGCAAATTCTCCAACAGAGAGAGAAGTTAGTACTAGATATATGGGATGGCCATAGATATCTTGGAGGGAACTTTATATGGGTAGGCCCTCTTCTAGCCCACATTTGATGGTATCTTGATTGGAGACTGCTCATTTTTTGTACATGGTTTTGACTTATATCCCAGTTCCAGCAATGAGTTCCATTCCACTGAGTGGCCAAATCAAGAGCCGTTAATTGCCCACCATGGCTGTGTGCCACTATTGCACTTGTTTGAGCATTACGTCAGGTTGTTTCTTGGTGGGTATCTTAGACTGGAAGTTGTTTGGACCAATGTCGGCCATTTTCCCCCAGTTGCTCATGTAGCACTCTCTGGCACTAGACTAGCTAACTGTCTGGGGACTGACCTACTTCCAGATTCTGGCCAGGTCTCTCCAAGTTTGGTCTCATGTGTGTATGCTGTCTTTGACAGTAGGGTCTTACCATTAACCTTTGGTGGGTCATCAAGAACTCTGACAGAAATCTGTCTTTTTAGCCGGTCGTGGTGGCGCATGCCTTTAATCCCAGCACTCAGGAGGCAGAGGTAGGAGGATCGCTGAGAGTTCGAGGCCACCCTAAGACTACATAGTTAATTCCAGGTCAGCCTGGACCAGAGTGAAACCCTACCTTGAAAAACCAAAAAAAAAAAAAAAAAAAAGAAAAGAAAAGAAAAAAAAAGAAATCTGTCTTTTTTGGGAAACCTTGTAGGTGTCTCGGATCTACAGCTCATTGTTAAGTCAGCGCCTAAGAAGGTGAGAGGATAAAAAGATAGATAATATAAAAGAGAAAGTGAGTATAGAGAGGTGATGGAGAGAAAGAGAGAGAGAGGGAGAGAGAAAAGAGAGTAAAGCAGGAGAAAATTAAGGTTGGTCTTCATGATGTTTTCTCCAGTTTCCTGTCGTTCAGGTATTCCCTCTGCGGGCCTGCTGAAGGAAATACCTCTAGCAAGCCTTTGTTGGGTAAGGAAGTATCTCCAGCAACTCCTAATTGACTCGGGCCAGGTGAGATCACCTGCATGCAGCTCATGGCCACAGAGCAGAGATGATAGAATTCACTAACACCTGGCACCTGGGTGGCTGACTTTTAGACCTTGGTAAGACTCTGGCTAAGTTAACAAGTCCTTCCTTGGGACTGGTTAAAATACTCAATAGCAGCTGGGCATGGTGACACAGCCTTTAATGCCAGAACTCGGGAGGCAGAGGTAGGAGGATCGCTGTGAGTTCAAGGCCAGCCTGAGACTACATAGTGAATTCTAGGTCAGCCTGGGCTAGAGCGAGAATCACCTAAAATAAAATAAAATAAAATAAAATAAAATAAAATACTCAATAGCCACTGAAGGTCCCATGCCAAGTGCTGCTACAAAAAAAGAGCAGATATGAAGGACACACAGCTGGGTATTCAGAGGTGGCCTGGAGAAGGACTCGGTGTTAAACCCTTATGAGTGGTACAGTTTGGAAAGGTGGATAGGGAATCAAATGTGTATTCAGATGATGGATTCACACATATTTAATTGGCATCTACTATGTGCCTTATGAGATATTATCTGTCAGGGGTATGACAGTGAAACATATGAGTGAACTCTGACTTTGAACCAAGCACAGATTGATTCACCGCAGAATAGCCAGTGGTATGACAGGAAAGGCTGTGGACTGATGGTAATCAGTGCTCAACAAATGACACTGATAGGTGTGGTATGTGTGTCTCATGTAGTTCTCACATTGTCACTGTGTGCTGCTAGCTTCTGTTTGTTCCTTGTTTTACAAATGATGGGAGTGAGGCTTGTCCACGTCTCATGAGCTGCCAATCAGTGGTGGAGGTGGAATCAGTCTTCCAAATGATTATTTATTTATTTATTGTTTTATTTTGTTTAGTTGATGTTTGTTGCTTTTGAAATAGGCTATTGCTCTGTGGCCCAACAAAGCCTCCAATTTTCAATGCTTCTACCTGTACCAACACTTTCCGTTTATTGAGAAGTCACTCAGTGTGCTAGGATTTTTGAATATATCATCTTGTTTCTATCCATGATAGTTTTTCCAAGGACGTACTAGAAACACAGGATGTTCTGTCACATGTCCAGGTCCATACAGACAGTGTCTTAGTGACTATTCTTGTTGCTGAGACATAAAGCAACTTAAGGGAGGTGGGGTTTGTTTCAGTTTTCAGTCAAAGGGATGTAGTCCACCATGATGGGGAAGACATAGCGTCAGAAACATGAATCGCTGGTTACATTGGTCCACAGTCAGGAAGCATAGAGAAATAAATGCTGCTACCCAGCTTGTTTTATTGTTCCTTTTTATTTACCCTGCAACCCCAGCCCATGGAATGGTGCCACCCACATTTAGCATGAGTCTTGCCATGTCAATTAACCTAATCTAGAAATTCCATCACAAACATCTCCAAAGGTTTGTTTCCATGGTTATTATAAACCCCATCAAGTCGAAGATAAAGATGAACCATCACAGGTAGTAGTAGCTGGAAAAAGGCTTGATCTACTGCTGGCTGAGTCCACAGCCTACACTGTCTCCTGTTCCCACCACAGTACACTGTGATGACCTCAGAAAGAGGGGTCACCCTCTGTAATTCATCCCATTCACAAGTATTTCTTTGGCACCTACCTGTCCCAAGAGCTACCTTGGTGTGAATAGTCATGGCTGAGAAGCTCTGCAGGCTGTGAGCATGTTTGCGCTTGTGTTAAGTCCAGCACTATATTAAACATAGGCAGGGAGAATGCTTGGGAAAGTGTAGAGCA
Source organism: Orientallactaga sibirica (assembly GCA_036365145.1). Taxonomy (NCBI): domain Eukaryota; kingdom Metazoa; phylum Chordata; class Mammalia; order Rodentia; family Dipodidae; genus Orientallactaga; species Orientallactaga sibirica. Next base: position 29,213,844 of record JAEOAD010000017.1, on the reverse strand, counting down.
ATGGACTGTCAGTCAGACACAGCCAGACCACCGCAGGCTCCACAGAGGCAGAACACTGGAGCTGAGACTTAATGAAGAGGTGCTTGCCTAGGAGAAACATGGATGAAAGCAGTTCTAGGCAAAAGGGGGACAGTGTTTGCAAAAGCCCACTGGTGGAGAGGAGCTGGCAGGCTTAGTAAATCACAGCCAGTGCTTAAGTCTAGCTGGTAGATAATAAATAATGTGGACAGTGTCATCACAGAGATAGGGGGCCATGGAAGATTTGGAGTTCCATAGCAGAGGAATCAGAGGCAATCTGAGGAAGAAAAGGAGGTGAGATAGAACTCAGAGAGACCAGTGGGACTGTTTTGTTGTGACCTCAATTACAGAAAAGAGATAGTAGAAAAAAAGGATGGGTGGGAACAGATAAGGATGTGGAATTGTCATTTTTTTTTTTAGTTGGGTCAAGGAAGATGGTGACTCTTAACATCAAAGCAACTCTTGACCCAGTTTTCATTTTTGTCCATTTCTAATCACTCTTTGGGCTTTATGTTCCACTAAAGGTAACGGATACCAGTGGTGCATCGTAAACAGAAAGTGTGAGAACTGCTCAAAGCTTGTACTGGCTCTTTGCCAAATGGGAATGTTTAGAATCTCTGTTAGACTCCTGAGCCCCAACTTATAGAATTGAGTATGCCTAAAGGAAAGAAAGGGACATTCCCTTAGATCCTATTGTTTATTTTTAAGTGTTGTATGCTATTAAGATACCAGCTTTGATGTTACAGAGATCCTGAAATTTGGGCAGTTTCCCAGTTGGTATTAAAGGAAATGTACTTTCTCGATTCTTGGAAATAACGAACATATTTCTCTTACAAAGTCACTGCTGCTCTTGTCCATTGATCCAAAAAGTGGGTGAAAGTATGAGGAAGGCAGCCACAGCCTCTGTCCTCCTGAGGTTCAAGCAATTCACCCATGGGGACAACCACAGCATCCTCCCCTGCTATACACAGGCCCTACCTGCCCTGGATACCAATGGAGTGGGCTGCCAAGACTTTCTGAGGTCAGTTTTCAAGAATCAATAGTGGCTTTTAGTGCTTCTTACTTAATAACTCTGATCTAAATATCCACCCAGGGAGCTCCTATGCCAGGCCTTTTGTATCTGTATCTGTATGCGTGTGTATGATGTGCACGTGTGTGTTATCACACATGTATAGGTAGCTGGGTACATGTGCATATGTGTGGAAGCCAGAGGTTAACTGGGAGTCTTCTCAGTCACTTTCCACCTTATTCTTGTTGAGCCTGGAGTTCACAGTTTGCCTAACCTATACCACCATGCCTAGTATTTATTATTATTATTATTATTTAATTTTTGAGAGAGAGAAAGAGACAGAAAGAAAAAGAGAGAGAATGGGCATTCCAGGACCTTTCAGCTGCTGTGAACAAACTTCAGACACATGCGCCCCTTGTGTGCATGTGTGATATTGCATGCTTGTGTCACTGCATCTGGCTATGTGGGACCTGGAGATTCAAACATGCATTCTTAGGCTTTGCAGGCAAATGCTTTAACCACTAAGCTATCTCTCCAGTTCCACACCTAATATATTTATGTGGCTTCCGAAGATCAAACTCAGGTCCTCATGCTCAGGTGGCAAGCACTGTACCCACTGAGACATTTCCTCAGGACATCCCACTCTGTGTATGTGTGCACACTCACAGAAAGGACCTTTTTCACCTTTATTTCCTTAATCTGGAATATTTTTCTCCAGAATACCCACAGGGTTCCTCTTTTCTCCCTTTATGCCTTTATTCAAATGTGACCTCAGGTCATTTCATTTAAAATTGATCCTCTGCCCATGCCCCAGAGATCTGGTCCCCTTATTGTTTGATTTCTGCCTTGGCATTCATGATCATTTTTTTCCTGGCTTCTCATGGAGCATGTAAGTCCCATGAAGAAGGGCGCATTTATGACTTTTGCCTATAGCTTTCTGCCCACTGGCCTCCATGAGTTCTTGTGGAATGAATGTAGAAGGTGAGCCCTAGGCTCCTCACCCGAAGATGGAGTTATCAGGGGATCACCAAGGTGTTCGTGGAGGAGAGCTGCAGAGTTGAAGTGCACCTGCATTGTTGGGGGGGAACACTTGCCATACTTGAGTATGGTCTCGCTACTTCAGGGAGTGATGCTCCACTAGGAAATTTGTCTGGCTTTACGTAGTTGTCAGCTGGGATACACAACTTCTGCATAACTTATTTTTTTCACTGTTGGGCCCATAATATAATTTAAGAGGAACTAAAAATGTCTTAAGGGATAGATATCCTAAAATATCTCTTTAGGGAGGTTGCTAGGCTTGTTTGGGGCTTGTTCACTTATTTAAACACTGTAAAATTTCAGGTACCACACTTTGCAAATCATGCATTTATCTAATGAAAAAAATTGAAGTCATAGAAACAATGTTTTGTCTGCCTTTTCACTGTCTCCTCTTGTGTCACTTATAAAACAAACAAACAAAAAAACCTTAGGGACACCCATGCTGATAATCTGGGAAGACCTCATCTTGAAATGCTTAACTCCATCTGCAAAGGTCCTTTCTCCAAATAAACTCATATATATAAGCAGTGAGGCTTAGGAATGGGTCATATCTTTTATGATCCCCCACCCACCCCACTCTAGGCCACAGAAGTGACCCTCATTACATCTGAGAAGCCTCTGTTCACAGTGGCTTGCTTCTCTATGATGTACAACACAGTCTGTGGTATTGACTGCACATAGAGCCTCCACTTGAAGCTGTGTCCACTCCACACAAGGTCACACGATGGTGACACAGAAGAGCTATCCCATCCCACCCTTGTAATGGTCTTGGCGAAAGGGTAAGATCACATTTCTCTTGCAGAACCTGGGGGCATGACTGTAACTTGCCTAGCCTCACACAGCTATTGTAAACACAGCTGAGATCTGTCTTCCTTCTTATTCTGCAATGTTCCTGCTATTCTCACTGGGACCCAAGCTAGAAGAAGCAAGCAATGAAATGTGGCTTTTGCTTTCAAGCACCTCAGAATTGGTGGAAGGGACAGAGGCCCAGGGTTTGCAGGGACACAGTATGATGCATCCTGTAAGGGGACTGTGTAAAGAATATTGCCATCTTTCTACAGAGGTTTCAGCAATGGCTTTGAACAGAAAGTAGAATCTGAGATTTCTGAGGCCACATAAGTGGAGAGTTTCACTCAACACAAAGGGAGGGGACCTTGAAGAAATAAAAATGCAAGTGATTCCCACATGACCCTTAACTAAGCCATGGCCTGTTGCAGGATATGAACATGTGACACCTAGATGCCATGGCTATTGTCTTGCACTCTGGGGTGACTTACCTCGGGCTTGTCCCTCATTGCAGCATCTGGTGTCCCACATTCTGGACTGATTGAGAGCCTTCCCCACTCTAGTTCATGATGGTTGAGGCCTGTGGTGGTTTGATTCAGGTGTCTCCCATAAACTTCAGTGTTCTGAATGCTGATGGAGATTAGGGAATTAATACCTCTTGGAGGCATGTATTGTTGGGGGCAGGCTTATGGGTATTATAGCCAGTGTCCTCCCCCTCCAGTGTTTGGCACAATCTCATGTTGCTATTGTCCACCTTATGTTGGCCAGGAGGTGATGTCCATGCTCTGCTCATGCCATCATTTTTCCCTACCATCATGGAGCTTCCCTTGAGTCTTTAAGCCAAAATAAGCCTTTTTACCCATAAGCTACTCTTAGTCAGGTGATTTCTGCAATGCAAATAATGCAAACCTGACTGCAACAGTAAAGTTGGTACCAAGAGTGGGGTTGCTGCTAGACACCTGACTGTGTGGTTTTGACCTTTTGGAGCTGATTTTCAAGAGGAATGTGGAAATATTTGAAACCTTGGCCTAAGGGATGCCTTGCAGGTCTGTAAGTACAGCTTGATGGACTATTCTGGTCAGAGTTGAAAGACATGAATGCATTAAGAACTATGGACTGTGAGGTTTGGCTTATGAGGGTGAAAAGGAGCTGTTTCTGGACTAGACTAGAAGCAGATTATGTGAGAGGCTTACTCTTATGCCCATGTCCTGAGAATTTGTGCAGGATTACATTGTGTAGAAAGGGACTGATGTGAGTAGAGGGATATGGCACAGACAAAATGCAATCTTAAGGCCTAAACTGCTGCCTGTTTGGTTGCAATTGTATGAGAGACTACAGTCATTGAGATTGGCCCAGCTGACCTGCATTGGAACAACAGAAAAAAATGCAAAGTCATTTGAAGGGGCCTGAATGCTAAAGTGTCCTGTTCTTCAAAGTCTGCTTTATTTCCCCCTGGGTTAACAAATTGGCACCCTACCTGGTATTATAGAGTATAAGAAATGGAGGATAGAGAGGGTCATTGAATTTGCAACACAGTCTTGTGTTTTGGAAATGGCCATGGGCAGTGTGAAGCAGGATTGCCTGTATGGAAACCCAATGGAGCCATGAGGATCGACCATGGGTTGCAGTGGAGACCCAGTGGAGATGATGGAACCATGAGATGGCTACTAAGGAGAGTTACTGGCTCAGATGAAGTTTTCCAGGACTGTGAGTAACCTAGCTGGAGGGGTGAAATGGGAACTCCAGAGACTTGTTGCTGGTTAGAATAATAGGACTAGGAGATTTGTCACTGACTAGAGTTGCTGGACTTGGAGCTACAGAGTTTGATGTTTGCCCTGTTTAAATCTTATATTGGTCGAATATTTCTTTGCTATACCTAATGCCATCTTTTGCAGTGTGAGTGTTTATTCTGTGCCATTATGGGTTTGGAGGGGGGGATTTCTTGGTACTATGGCTCAGTTAAAAGACCTTAGAATATGGGGATGTTTGAACATCATTGGGAGCGATAAAAAAAATATGGGGACTTTTAAAGTTGGATGAATGTATTACATTTTACATCATGTATGGTTATCAGTTTGTGGGAGCCAGGTGCTGAATGTGGTGGTTTGACTCAGGTGTCACCCATAAACTTAGGTGTTCTGAATGCTAGGTTCTCAGCTGATGGATATTTGGGAATTAATGCCTCCTAGATGCAGTGTATTATTGGGGGGTGGGCATATGAGTATTATAGCCAGTGTCCCCTTGCCAGTGTTTGGCGCACTGTCATGTTGTTGTTGTCCACCTGATGTTAGCCAGGAGGTGATGTCCACCCTCTGCTCGTGCCATCATTTTCCCCTGTCATCATGGAGCTTCCCCTCTAGTCTATAGGCCAAAATAAAACTTTTTTTTCCCACAAGCTGCTCTTGGTTGGGTGATTTCTGCCAGCAATGTGAACCTGACTGCAACAAGGCCCATGGTTGCTTCCCACTTTCCAATACTCTATAGTTCCTTCCCAAATGTCACTGAATTTGAAGGCTACTTATATCATGGTGTAGGAAAGCATGACACAACTGTGGTTCAAACAAGGCAAGGGCAATGGGAAGAGTTAGGAGGGAGTAACACAGCAGTGTCTTAAGAAAGAGGTAGCCAGGCTGAGTGCAGTGGTGTGAGAAGCATGCCAAGACACTAGCGTTGTACTTTGGATTTTTACATAGGGGTAACACTATCACCAGGACAGGGAAGAAGTGTGCTGGGCCAGGAAACCACTGAGTCAACTTGGGGACAAGCTGAGTATACAGTGCATGTGAGGCATCGGGACAGAAATGACAAGCAGTTAGTCAGAAGTGTAGCTCTGGGAATTGGGAGAATTCAAACATAGAGAGAGAGGTGGTTGTTGAGGCCGTCCTTGTTGGCAGGGGTGGGTGGAATTGGAGTGTGGAAATAATCAGGGTCTCAAAGAAGAAAGCTGACATTTGGAAACCTGACGGAGAGTGCTCCAAGAACAACCTGTAAATGCCACCTACCCAAAATAGCTCTCATCCTTCTAAGCCCAACCAGTCCTAGACTGATGTGGACAGATGGAATATGCAGGCCTGTGTGGAATTCTGGGGCTTCCAAAGAGGGCTTCTAGATAACGGACAAGTGGCGAGTATTGTTTTGTTCCAAGGAGGGGCAGTAGCAGATGAAGGTAGTGGGCCAAGTGGGATTCCAATCCCAATGTCCCCTTGTACGCGAGTTATGCATCCTGGGACAACAGAATCCTTCCCTGTACAGCAGAAGCAGTGACTAGCCCAGCCCTATGAGGTATCATGATATCCCCTGAAGGATTCACAAAGAAGTTGAGCACTGTTTCAGACATACAGTAGGTAGTCAATGGATGTGTTCTTGGTCATTATAAAGACAGAAGGTCTGATGGGATCACAGCTGACCAACAAGAAATGGGTACCTGTGCACTGGACTAGGAAGGCCCATAACTTGGCAAGAGCTACAAGGAGGCATGAGGCCCAAAAGTAGGTTTGACCCCAGCCTAGAGTCTGTCTCCTCTGGAGAGCCAATGCACTCCAGGCACCCTGCAAAGACACAGACAATAGACTTCAATTACCCCTCCATTTTGAAAAGGACTCTGGAGACAGGCCAGAGGGAAGACAGACACTCTCTTTATTGTTATTTTTAAAACCAAAATGAAAAGAAGCCCTCCAAGGGCATGTTTGTGGTTTTTATTATTTGTGAAGAAAAACACACTCATCTTTATCAACATTCTGTCTGTCTACAAGACTGAGCTGGGAAGAGCAAGACCCTGTGTTAAATTGGAACATTTGACTTCTTGTTCTTTGCTCGGCTACCATCCCAGGGTGTTAATAGGCTTAGCATTTGTCAGCACAGCCAAGACAATTTCAAGAGCAGAACGCATGATTGCAGCCAAGTTCACACAGGGCCTCTTATGCCAATAGGGCAAGGGCTGACCATTGAAGAGGTGTCAGGCAAATAATGCTAAAAGAAAGTGATCAAAAAAAGGCTGATGTGTAAGATATAAAATCAGCAAACAAACCTTCCAGAATTATCCTCAGCTAGTTTATCCTCATTGTCTTTTCTTCCTAGTATGCAAATTAGCTTTCAAAACACCAGCAAGGGTGTGATTAGAATCCATCTCCTATGATTTTCCTACCTTGTATAATTTAGAATTAATCCAATTTATTTCAAAAGAGCATAACCCATTTCCATGGCTGGGGTGCATGAGTGTCTGCTGATTCACTGTTCTCGAGGTGGGCTCCCTTGTTTTGAAAGCTACCTGAAAAGACTGTCAGCATAAACCCAAGTAATCTACACATAAAAATGCACTTGACTTAAGGGGCAATGTATACTACTGATTAAAAGTAACCCTGGATAACAGCTTCGATTAGAAGAGCCCATCTGAATGGGAACAGGGGTTTGGCTGGAGAAAGCCCACTTAGATTGCACTTTCTACCTGAGAATGTTGTACTGATTAAGTACCTGAAATTAATGGGCAGGGGCCATTCACAGGCAGAGGCTGGATGCTCCGCCAAGGTCGTAAAACTGAAATTGCTGCAAGTCATGGACATTTAGAACCTAATTTTAGAAACCTCCGCCAACCCTTAGTGGGCTCCTATGCTTTTGTCATTGGGAGCCGGTAATTGAATTTTCTGGACGTTTTGACCAGTATGTAACTTTGTGAAGCCGATTACACAGCAGAACACAATTTTGAGTGTGACCCTTAAAAGCATTACCTTCTGCTGTGTGATTAGAAAACACACGGAGAGCGCCTCCTTACACTCCACACTTGATTTGAGGGAGAGAAAGAAAAAATAAAAAGAAAAAACACCCTACCTTGCGATTTGGTGTAACCTACAAAGATTCATTTAGATTCTCTGCAGATCATTTAATAACAGATTTTGTAAAACTTTAACATAAGGAGCGCCCATAAAACGTATTATCTTTTATTACCCATACAGAGAATGACATTTTAGATGGTAATAAATTGAAACCCAAGGAAAGCTATTTGCTCTCAGAGCGTGCCTGGCAAATGACAGGAACATGAGTTTCCTGGTTTTATTCAGTAACAAAGGTGGCCCCCAGGGTCCTCTGAGACACTTCCACTGGCTTTTCTGAGGTTCATCTGAACAGTAGCCTCCTTGTCCCTCTGTTTTGCTTTGTTTTGTTTTACTTTTTGAAAGGTCATTTCCATCCAAATCTCAGCACCTGGGGTTCTAGCCTCTACATCTTTACGGCCCTCTTTCCATCTTATACATCTCAGGATGCATACCTAGCCTAGGGCTGACCTAGGGTCAGGACCAGCCAGGGACATCTGTGTGGAAGTGGAGGAGACCCAGTCCACCCACCAACTCCAAAGCACATGAAAGCTCCCTTGCCACTGGGACAAAATGTCCCCACTCATTCCTAGAAATTCAGAGCCCTCTTACCCACTTTGTTCCACACCCAGAGTTCAGGAGCTCGCTTAGCCTGCTTCACTGTAACTGGAATTTTTAGGATAAAAGCTGAGACTCTGATAGAGCCAATGGACTAGGCCCAGCCACCTGCCCTAATATGGGCAAGTGATGGTAAAAAGCTAAGAAAGAGAGACTATTCAGTGTGTCCACACTGGGAAGAAGAAATGATAAAGGGGTCCAGGGATTCCCCCCAAGGCTTTTCAGGTCACTGACATGGACATGGACATGAACATTAGGCTTAAATAGAGGAAGAAATGGAGTAAGAGGTATGCAAAGTTCAACAGTCCTAGTCAGGGTGTGATCAGCTTATCCTTGTCTCAGTTCTGATTGTGCAAGTTAGTCCAAAGAAGTTCTTAGCACTATCAAGGATTGAGGGCATGAGGCTGGTTCCCACAAGAAAATCCCTTCTGCTCCAGGCCATAGACTCAGCCTCATACCTGGGGGCTGCTCCATCCTGCAAGGCTTTTATTCTTCCAGGAATCAGCGGTGACTCAAAGGATAAGAACAATGAATTCTGTCCATGCCTTCACCAGAAGTGAGGCAGACAGAGGGGTGCCATGTGAAGGAAAGAATGCCAATTTCCATCCTGCTTTAATCACCTCTGGGCCCAAGCGAGGAGTCAATGTTTGTTTAGCACCAGCAATGTCTAAGGCCCTTTTCCATGACATTGCCTGTGGACCAGTGACTTCTGTAACCCAGCTGCACAGTGACCTTGGGCTAGGTCAGTGCCCACATAACCATTCCTTCATTGAGTTGTTCATGAGACATTTCCAAAGAAGAGAACACCAGACCCTGGATTCAGCTTGAATGGGGAGAACCCCAGGGTGATTTAGACTACAGTCAACTTATTCCAAAGGTTGTGACTCACTGTCCATGCGACAGCAGTATCTTGAGACTTTAGAATCTCGGAGGACCAGGCACTGTGGATCTGGCATAGGGGAGTTGAAGGCACGTCTTCGCCCTCACTGAGAACTGGAATAGATGATGGAGTAAGACTGACATACGCAGGGAAGATGCTGCAGTGAAGGGACCTGATATTTGCCACACCGTAGATGGGAGAACATTTGTCTTCCTATTAGACAGATTCTGCAGGAAAAGTCTAGCTGACATTACACTTTAAAAGACTGAGATGGAAATATTTTCCAGAGAAAGGGTAGAGAAAGTTGTTGTGGGAGGTAGTGATCCTGGCGAGGCTGACAGCATGCATTGCTGGAGGTCAGTAGATACGCATATTCGCCACACACATAAAAACATTAAAATTTTCCGGGCGTGGTGGCACACACCTTTAATCCCAATACTCGGGAGGCAGAGGTAGGAGGATTGCCGTGAGTTCAAGGCCACCCTGAGACTACATAGTTAATTCCAGGTCAGCCTTGGCCAGAGTGAGACCCTACCTCGAAAAACCAAAAAAAAAAAAAAAAAAAAAAAAATTAAAATTTAAGGAGAAAGTTGATATAAAAGTTTCTAGAGCCTTAGAGTTTACCCCACCATAATACACAGTCAGAGCCACACAGAAGTGCAAGGGAATAACTCTGGGAAGACAAAGGATTCTTTATGATGGAGGTCACACCAAAGCCAAGTTTAAAAGAACAAGCAGCAATATCCTCAGGGTTGGAAGGGGTGTTATATAGAGAGGTGCAGAGGGCTGAGAAAGCCCCAAGCCATGTGAAGTGCAGATAGCCCAGGAATGCAAGAGGACAATGCTGTGTGAGAGAACCAGGAGAGGTCTGAGCCTGTGATGCATGCATGAGGCACTGGGACATTGTCCTGTAAACACTGCAAAGCCATGACAGGGCATCTAGAGGGTCCTGTGGGCAAGAGGTGCTTGGGATGGCTCACTCTGACTGACTCGGAGTCACATGGAGTTTAGAAGGAAGCAGAGGGAGCCATCTGGAAGCTACATAGTAACTCGGGTGAGAAAAGATGAGGGCTCAGCACTGTGGGATAGCTGGAGTAACAGAGAAAGAACGGTGCTCTGAAGAGACATCAAGAAGAAATCTTGCAGCCATGCAATACAGTTGTTTGAGGGTGCTCTTTGGTACAAGCCAGAGCTTGCAGCTAGGGACCTGGGGAGCCAGCTCTGATACTGCCTGTGAAGACTGAGGGGTAAAAAGGCAAATGAAGATGTCTAGAAGAGGATGGGGAGTCCACAGCAGAGGCCATGAAAGTGTAGCTCAGTGCCTTAGAGGAAGCACTTTTTTTTTTTTTTCTGGAACAGGAACCTTCGCAGTGAGAGAACTTTAGGAAATTGTTTTTCATTTTTCCTTTGCATTGCATCATAAGCAGTTGAGTCTAGACCAGCATACACAAGGACATACTGTACTGAACCTCATGGTAGTTGAGCTCCATGACAATCCAGGGGTGCCCCCAGCTCAGCAGCAGCAGCACCAAGAAGAAACTCCTTAGAAATGCAGAGCCCCAGCCTGCCCTGGATACCCTGCATCATAAGCCTCTGTGCCTGAACGTACCTCTGGAAATGACACTGTGCTAGGTCAGGACCAGTAGCTTGGAAGCAAAGGGCGTGCTAAATGACATGTTTAGAGAAGAGAGAGAAATTGTAGAGAAGGAGCACTGCTACTGTACTCTCTTCAGCTTTACGGGTCCTGATTTCCTAGTCTTGACCAAGCAGATAAACTCAAGAAGTTCTCCAGTGTGTTCACTACTGCCCCCCAACAGACATAAACTCTATATAACACAGTCTCTGAGGGATCTTCATGGTCTATGTACTGTCTGCCCACCTTCACATACCCAGGCTCCTGCCACACCAGTCTCCATGTTAGCCACCCTGGCAGCTCCTTAAAGCAGCAGAGAGGACTTCCCCTGTTCCCAGTGTCCTGAGCAGATTTAGAATCAGCCCTCATTCCTACACACAGTGATCAGATGTATGGGAGCTTTGGATTAATAGTCTCTAACTTCCCTCGTAGAACCCCCACTCCATGACCACACTTCCAATCCCAAGCTCTGAAGGCACCACCCTCCCCTTAGTCTTCTCAACCCTCCACATATGGTGTCCGGAATATCTGGTCTCTCCTTGGTGACCCCACAATCCCTCTCGCTGACTCCATTTCACTCTACTTACTGTATCTGGGTGTTGGTTACTCACATTAGATTTGATTCCTGTTACTCACCTCACAGTCTGGCACAGTATGAGTGCTCAGTTAATGTTTGCTGAATTAAGTAGGCCTTCAGATCCTTCCTAAGCACCCCCACCCTCTGCCTTTTCCACATATGCCCTAGTTAGTTCCATTCCAATAACATCCATCAGACTTTGTGTAGTTCCTTTCTGTTCCTTGGTCTGGAATGGAATAGGTACCAGAGACACATGTGAATCACCCATCCTGATCCAAGCAGAATTACCTGAACCTGTAGAAGACACTAAATAAATGTCTCTGTAGAGCCAGACTGAATGTCAAGTCTATGCCACCATGGGTCTATAGGAGCTGCCTTTCCCAGATATGCTATGAATGCCTTTAGCAGATTATCCATTGTAACTCATCAGTAACATCAGAAGAAGTACACTTTGCTCTGAAATGTTTGATTTGTTTCTGGTGTCCCTCAACCTTGAATCTACCACTTAGGTGATTCCACATGCATATGTCTATGAGGATGTGTTTATTTCCCCTGTCGCTTCCCCATCCTGCTGGCATTGTCAGCTACCAGTAAATCTAGAGAAATGAGCTGGGCCTACTTACCCACCAAGCCCCAGCAGGGAATGAAAAAACAGCAGATAACAGCCACCGGCATGAATGTACACATCAGCTCTGGGAAACAGAGAGGAAGGAAGCCTGAAGACAAACACAAGTCAAGCTGACTCCCTCCTGCACCCAGAGACAGAAGAAGTTGTTCCCTGGCTGCAGTGGGACCAAGGCACTTCTTACAAGGAAACATATTCTAGTCCTGCTGGATTTATGGACTGCCTGTTCCCTGCATTATGTGATCTGAGTGGATAAATCAAAGCACAGACAGACAACAACTTGTTCTGCTTGAGATAATGCTTCTACCAATCCACTGCAATATTTATTTATAGACCAGGAGTCAGGTGCAGCAAGGCCATAGAAGAATGTGGTCCCTATTTGAGATGTGTGGCACAAGCAGGTTTATGATCAATAGTCCCTGTCCATCTGGCTAAGCTGATGCATAAAGAAAAGAATCACATTATATCTGTTAATAGTTCTCCTTAACAATACCTTACATGTTAAACAGGGCCTCCTTACAGCTTTCTTTGGCTCTGTTTATTTGTTGATTGGTTGGTTGGTTGGTTTTGTTTTGCTGGAGACCCAAACTAAGGCCTTTTGCAAGTGTTCTCCCACTGAGCTACATCCCCAACCCTTTCCTTGACACTTGAAGAAGAATGTGTACTCTGAAGCCAGTTCTAACCAGCTCAGCTTAGCAGACTGTGTATAGACTTTCCACTATACATATGTGGTCTGGCATTGCATTGGTGGATTCAAGTCCCTCAGGACTGGAGTATGTAAACAACTCAAATGGATAAGTACTACCAATCAAGAGAACCGTGGTTTATCATGTACAGTTATGCCACTATATGCCATTATTGGTTTATAAAAAAAAGTCTGTAAATTGTTTAAGTACTACATAATATCATGTTCCCAATGGTGAATTTGTAGCTAAGAAAGAAAGCTCCATATGAGACATGGTCCCTAATATAATGGAATTCAGCTGTCACAATCACAGCAGCTAATAAACAAGTAATTAACTCTCAAGACCATTAGAGACTGTCATAAGTGCTAGGAGAGAACCTATGAGTATTATCCATTGCTACATAACAAATTACCTCAAAATGTAGTCAATTCAAACTATAGATGTTGGACTGGGGAGGTGGCTCACCAGTTAAAGGCATTTGCTCCATAAACCTACTGACTCAAGTTTGATTTCCCAGCACCCAACTGGATATATAGTGCACACATGTGCATAATCCCAAAATACGTTCAGCAATGGGAAGCAGAATCAATAGAATTCTGAAGTTGAAAGACTACCTAGATGGTTCTATCCAGTGGCAAAACTGCATTGAGAAACTCTGTCAAAAAGAAGGTGGGTCTGGAGAGATAGCTTAGTGGTTAAGGCACTCATCTGAGAAGCCTAAGGACCCATGTTTGACTCTCCAGGTCCTACATAAGCCAGATGCACAGTGATGCAAACATGCAAGGTTGCACATGTGCACAAGGGGCGCATGCATCTGGAGTTCAATTGCAGTGGCTGAAGGCCCTGGCATGCCAATTCTCTCTATATATCCTCTCTTGCATAAAAAGGCAGTCTGTTGGGTTTGCCTCAAAAAATTTTTTAAAAAAGAAGGTGCAGAAGATTGACACTCCACAGATGTCCTCTGACCTTCACATGTGTCTTTGCAATGAGAGGGAGAGGGAGAGAGAGAGAGAGAGAGAGATGTTTCTGATCCCACAGTTTTTATATGCAGGTGTCTGGGCAATTGCCTGGCTCTGTCCTGTGCTTACTAGGATCTTGCAGAACCATGCCCAATAGACCAGTCCAGGATCTGCAGATTCATCAGAAGATTTGACCAAAGAAGGGTCCACTTCCCAGGCTTACTTAGTGAGGTTGGTGGTAGCATCCAGTGCCTTCTGCTCTTCTTAGAAGTTGGCCTCAGCTTTATGCCACATCTTCAGAAGATTTCCTAAGTCTCTAGTAAATAATAGCAGCATTTTTTATTTGAGTGTGAAAGTTCAGTGTTTGGTACATCACTGGTGGCACTATTTATACAGCCTTTAATAGGTGTAGCCTAGGAAGAGGAAGTGGTTTGCTGGGAAGCAGGCCAAGAGGGTGATGTCCACTTGGTATTTTGGCCCAAGCTGACCCATCCATTGCAAGCTTCTGTTAGCACAGAAAGGAATTTGTCTCACCTCTGTGCCTACCACACTATGATGGTCAATACTCCCTGAACCATGAATCAAAACAAATCCTTCCTTTTTTCCGTGGCTTCTGTCAGGTATCTGTTCACAGGATGAGAAAAGTACCTGATCCACCGTCTGTGAAGCATTGGCACATTCAGGCTCTGTGCTCAGTACTTGTTTATCTCTTGTTATCCTCACCTATCTAGTAAGTAGTAGCATTCTCCCATTTTACAAAGAAAGAAACAGAGGTGTTAAGGACAAAGTGACTTATCTGGGATCACTCATCTTCAACTGATGAGTCCAGGGACATAGTAATTGATTGAATACTGTCCTCTTGCTGAGTGTCAACCACTCTGTTCAGCATTTAGATACCTGCCTTTAGGAAGCTGCATTGGACTGAATAATGAGTGTCAGTAAGTGATCAGGAATTAATCAATTAGCCTGGAGGAGGCATAGGTGCAATGTTCAAAAGAAGTAAGAGATGGCTCATCTGGGAAAGAGCTTGCTGCACCAGTATGAGAACCCAAGTCTGGATCCCCAGCACCAACGTGGAATTCAGATACATTAGCAGGCGCCTGTGATCCCAGTGCTGGGGAGGCAAAACAAGGATATTTGGAGGTTTGCTTGCTGGCTACATTAGCCAGATCAGTGAGCTCCAGGTTCAATAAGATACCATGTCTCAGGGCTGGAATGATGGCACAGTGGTTAAAGGAGTTTGTCAGCCAGAGTTCAGATCCCCAGCAACCATGTAAAGCCAGACCCAAAGTGACACATTTTGTAATTTTGTCATCCTAATGCTGCTACAGCAATGGAATGCATAGTCACAAGAATCCCAAAGCTCAAGGGGCAGCTAGTCTGGCCTTCCACCAGCAAACAATAAACCAGGTAGAATGAGAGTAGCAACACCCTGAGGTTACCATCTTACCTCCACACATGTGCTATGGCATGCTCATGCACACGCACACACACACACACACACACACACACACACACACACACACACACACACACGAGACCTGTGGAAAACTAAGATAATGACTGAGAAAGGCACCTGACACAAGCCTCCAGCCTTCACATGAACCCAGACACATGTGTATCCACACACATACACATAGTCACACATACCACAAACAAATACACATAAAAATAGCAAAGAAAAGCTGGGCTACCATGGAAGAAATTAGGTCTGCAAGATGTAGAGAGCAGATGAGGATGAGGCAGAAGAAGAGGAAGAGTAGGCACTGTGTGGGTTAATAGGAGAACCTTTCTCCATGTAACATTTATTCATTGATTTTTCCCCCACAGCCTCCATTATGCTTGTTATTAGTGATAAATGTTCCGTTAAACGCAGAGTTGTATGGAAGTCATTGTAACCATGTAAAACATCAAGGGTCCGTTGATTGATTGGCTGCCATATTTAATGACACGGCTTGATTCTTTTTTCAAGATGAAATGTTTGGCTTTCAAATCAGTGTGATCAGTGAACCTGGCCTGAGTATGCAGAGATTCACTGGAGGATTTTTTTTTTTGCTGCAGATACACTGTCTCCTTCGGTTTCTAGAATATCTAGTAACTGGTGGATTGGCTTGGCGACAGGGGAGGGAGACCCCAAATGCTATGAAAACGCAGGACTGTGGAACTCAAGCCAGGAGAGCTGCTTGACTCTCTTGGAGACATCTTGCAGATCACACCTCTTCAAATAAACCAGAGGAGCCAATTTCATTTTCCCAGGCTGGTACCATGCATTTCTTGAGCAAATGAAATCCTGGATCCCCAAAGGAGGAGGAAACGCTGAGGACAAATGGCTATGGTTGGAAACCCAGCTGAGATGTTCAGCCCTTTGAGATACAAGTTAGTGCAGGGAACCAGCAATATGTCATCATGTGAGTTGAGTTCTGGTGAGATACTATGGCCAAAGACAGAGCTCTTGCACAGGAAGACTGTGTTATACACAAGCAAGAAGGCTTGCAGAGAAAAGCAGACTTGAAACAGCTTTCATATTAGTTGAGGTAGGTTAAGCCCTAAAATAAATGGCCCTTGAACCTAAATGATGGCTTAAGTCCAACTCATATCACAGTGTGAAGCACAGGTGCCAAGAGACCTGCTCCCTACAGCCATCTATACTCCAAGGAGTCTTGCTTTCATGGAAATAGAAGCATAGAGAGCTCAGTAGAAGATTCTAGATTCACACTGAGCACATGGACAAGCCACACAAGTTCATAGTACTGTGAGGAAACCCGGAAAGTCCATCCTCCTCAAGTCCAAGGAAGTAGGAAGTGGTAAATACATGATGTTGCCTTTATCACAGATGCCTTTGGTTGCTAACAGCCAAAGCTTATCTGGCTGCTTCTGTTTCCACAAGAACCTAACATGGTGACATATCACAGAATTAAAGAGAGAACTGATGCTTAGGCCAGCAAAGTCCTGAGACCCAGCTTGCATCTTTCTGGTCATGGTAGTACCCTTTACATCACTCAGCTCAGAGTCCAGGCAAAGTTGGAGTTGATACCCATCTGCCCTCCGAGCCTTGCATCAAATAGATGCAAGAGTCAGGCGAGGCCCATGGAGTACATAGCTTAGCCTTAGGAGAACCATAGGGCATCTGCCTATATGATCTGTTCATTTGTCCAGTAAGAGGGCATCTGGACACTGGAGGTTTCATCTCCACAGAGGGTGGATGCCTCCCTAGACAGAAAGAAACATAAAGGTGTTGAGGAGTTGCTGGGGGAAAGCAAGAGGGTTCAGCCTGTATTCTATCTCTGAGACTTTTGGTTCTACATTCCATACTCCCAGAATCTGACTGACCCAGCTTGGATTGTGTACAGGGGGAATTAACATGAGTCAGTCAACTCTTATAGAGGGAACAGATAGAACACTTGGGCTCTGGGGCCTGTGTCTCTGCATCTTCCAGAGAAAAGGACAGCATGACTGGATGCTGGACTAAAGGACTCTGACCAGCTGAATAGCAAATATTGAATAACCATGGGCCATACAGATTGGATACATCTGTGTTTAGTAAGAATGATCCCTAGGTACTGTGGAACCTTGGGACAGGCTCATCCAGAGTGGGATGTAGGTCATGAGAGGGAAAATGTTCCAAGGTCAGGAATTCATGTGGCGTCTCCTCTCACATTAGTGAAGATGGCATTTCTGCACTTTACAGGAGGCTGCTGTTATTGTTGCTTACCTGGCTTGGGATGTTCTTACTGTAAATGTCATTGTGTTTTACAAGAAACAATTCTCAAACACTGCCAGACCAACAGACTTTTGATCTTAGAGGTGCTTTTCTTACTAAAAACTTGGGAGCAATCCAAATGGCCAGCTGATGGACACTGGGTAATTGAATTATAAAGGATTCACACAGTGGACTCTTGTTCAGGGGTCAAAAAGGACAGGCAAATGTCTAAGTACTGAAATGGTAAAACAGATTGTACAACAGTGTGAATGGTAGCATGCTGTGTATTAAGTATGACACTCTGTGTGTGTGTGTGTGTGTGTGTGTGTGTGTGTGTGTGTTTTAGGGAAAAGGTGGAAGACATATTCCATTACTGTTGGTATTTACTGAATCTTTAGAGGTGTGATTGAGTGAGGGTGGAGGAGGGCTTTCACTTTCCATGTTTCATTTTGTTTTTGCACAATAATTGGATATGACATTAGGAATAAAAACTTTGTTATTGTAAGCCTTAAGTTTGCCAGGAAAAAAAAAAATGTGACTTTTGGAAAACCTCATCCAAACCATACAATTTGTCTACTTCATATAGTCTAATTGATTCTCGACAACACTAATCAATCCACTTCCCATACAGCTATAAAGTTTACTTACTTCAGGAGATGGGAATTGACTGGTTCATTGAAAACATTGTTTATAAACGTCGTTAGGTGTCAAGAGCTGTGCTGATGTGTGCTTGCTCTACACCACCTCTGCTCAGCTTTGACAGAGTTCATGTGAACATGCCTGTCCTCTGCCTTGACCATTGATCTACTGAAAGAAAAAGATACTGGGGCTGGAGAAATGGCTTAGCAGTTAAGTCACTTGCCTGCAAAGTCAAAGAACCTCAGTTCAATTCCCCAGGACCCATGTAAGCCAGATGCACAAGGTGGCACATGTATCTGGAATGGTGGAAGCCCTGGTGCTCCCATTCTCTCTCTCTCTCTCTCTCTCTTTTTCTCTCTCACAAATAAATAAAAATAAAATATTTTTAAAAAAGAAAAAGATACTGTTTTCCCATCACTCTGTCTCTAGTGTCCATCACAATATTTATACAAAATTGTCATTAATTTCCAATTAAATGGATGCAAAAACCAATGCAATAAAAGATGATGGTAACTTTTTCTCTGTGAAAAAAAAAAACATAATTCTTGCAGGGAAATGTTAAATGGAAAATAATGTATTCATGAAATGATTAGAGTTCTGTCGTCAAGAGCCTATTGTGACACTCTCGTAGGATATGACAGCTCCTATGCTTTCTTGCTAATAACCAGATAATTGATCATACGATTAGATGCAATATTAGTCAAAACTGCCTGGATGCTCCTCATAGAACATTTGAATCAAATGTCTTGAGGAAAGGAAAAATTTATTCACTCATAGAACTCGCAAGCTCTGAGAGGCGAAATGGCTTCAAGGATGACAAGAGCACAGTGTTAGAATTCTGTTTCCACCTCCAGGTCTACATTATTTTTGGAATAGGTCAGTCTCTGTGTGGATTCCAATGGCCATGCCCAGCTCCAGACTGGTACCCACCTATCTCTAAGTTCTCCCGAGAGCTGATTTCCCCTTATGCATTCCGAAAGATGTACCAAAATTGAATTTTAGCCTCTGAGTATCATATATAGGCTTATGGGTTTAGGCAGCCATCATGGATTCCAGTCCCATCGTCTGTTTCATGTGCAAGGTCAGGAGCTATTCTTTAGGACAAGGCAGTCATGGATCATACACTGAACATCCTGATAGGACTAATGTGAACAATAGTAGCATCCGCCTGGAGGGAACTATTACAACAGAAAAAAATACCAATATTGTTTAAAGACCTAATAAGAGGACTTGAGAGATTGCTCAGTGGTTAAGGCACTTGCTTGAAAAGCCTAACAACACAGGTTCAATTCACCAGTACCCATGTAAAACCAGATGCACAAAGTGGTGCATGCATCTGGAGTTCATTTGCAGCAGCTAGAGGCCCTGGCATGCCCATTCTGTGTTCTATCTTTTTCTGCTTGCAAATAAATAAAAATATTTTTTAAAAGATCTAATAAGGAAGATAACTAAATAAACTATAAAATGTCCACATGATGTTTAGGAATAATGTTGGTCTCTTCTATATTGGAGATGAACTGAAATTATTTCTTATTCTGTGATGTGTGCTTTCAAAAACATGTACAGGCTGGAGAGATGGCTTAGTGGTTAAGGCGCTTGCCTGAAAAGCCTAAGGAGTCATGTTCGACTCTCCAGGTCCCACATAAACCAGATGTACAGTGATACAAGAGAGCAAGGTCGCACATGTGCACAAGGGGGCACACATGCCCAGAGTTCGATTGTAGTGGCTGAAGGCCCTGGCATGCCAATTCTCTCTCTCTCTCTTTCTCTCTCTCCCACTCATGCATGCACGCATGCACACATAAAAAAATACAATGTTTTATGACAAAAGTGGAAAGGAGACAAGTATCTCTTTTAGAAGCCCATATCTACGCTTCCAGATGTGTCTTTTTCCTTTCAAACCCCTCTCTTTCTCTTACCTCTCATGCTTAAAGTTCATATTAAAATAAGCCCCAACTCTGCTTTAAAAAAGAAAAAATGATAGAGAAGAAAGTAGACCTGAGATGTTCAGGTTTGAGGTTAACAACTACAGAGAGGCTCAAGAAAAAAAGTGAAGATGGTCAGAATTTATGAGAAAGAACCCACCAGCCCGTCATGCCAGGGATGGGGAGTAAAAACTTACATACAGTATGCTTATCAGTTCCAGCTGCACCTGGCAGCTGATGGCATCTCGAGCGCCTGCTAAGTGAGCATCACCAACCTGGCAGAAGCAGGGGTGTGATGTCAAACTCCATTCGTACTCATCAGTTGGGGAGCATTGTGACCATCAATCCTGGTGGAGCTAGAATCGAAACCAAAGTGCCCTGTGTAGAGCTGTCATAGGAACAGTCTGTGTCCCTCTCGTGGTCATGGACATGCATTTGGGACCATACAATTGGACCAGTCTCCTTGAGTTAATTGCTCAGAGCGCTTACTTAAAGAAATAATCCATTAGAAATGCCCATGGGTACAGGCAGCTTCTGTCTCTTTAAGAGATACTCCAGGGCTGGAGAGATGGTTCAGCAGTTGAGACAGTTGCCTGAAAGCCTAATGACCAGAGTTCAGTTCACCAGTACCCACGTAAAGCCAGATGCACAGGGTGGCACATGCATCTGGAGATCTGGAGTCCATTTGCAATGGCTGGAGGTCCTTGTGTACCCATTCTCTCTGTCTCCTCTCTCTCTCTCTCTCTCTCTCTCTCTCTCTCTCCTCTCTCCCTCCCTCCCTCCCTCTGCAAATGGCTTAGCAGTTAAGGCACTTGCCTAAAAAGCCTAAGGATACAGGTTTGATTCTCCAGGTCCCATGTAAGCCAGATGCACAAAGTGGCACATGCATCTGGAGTTCATTTGCAGTGGCTAGAGGCCCTAGCATGCCCATTCTTCTGCTCGTTCTCACTCTTTCTCTCTCTCCCTCTACCTCTCCCTCTCTCTCTCTCTCTAATAAATAAAAATTAAAACTTTTTTAAAAAGAGATACTCCAAAGTTTTCAGGAGAGTAGCCCTGAGCGTTTTCATTTGCCATGTACATTCATGACTCCAAAAAAAATTGGAGGTCCCCCATTGCTGTTTTGTTCCTTCCTCCTTCTGGTACTTCTTAATGACTGGTTGGAATAAACCTGTTTTTGAAGCTGTCATGCTGGCAGGGCTGTTTATACAATTGTAAACACCTTTTATTTTTGTTATTGAAGGTAGTTCTACTCAGAATCTCTCTGTGAGTGATTAAGAAACCAATCTAAAGTGGTTAAAGCAAATAAGGAAAATTAATGCCCTAATTAGCTGAGAAGCCCTTGGGCAAGGCTGGCTCTGAGTGTGTAGGATGCAGCCAGCCCCAGTACACTCACAAACAGACATTTATTCTTCACCAACAGAAAATCCAAAGAACTTGTCTCCCAGGACTGGCTTCGTCTCAAGGGGCTCCTGCCCAGCCCTGCTGGAGTGTGAAATGGCTTGTCCTGCCCCCCCAGCTGTGTGCTAACAGGTTCATTCCACCTGGAAATAAAACTTTCTAACACAGGACATAGCCTGACCTGGCCATCCTGCCTCTGGGATAGAAGCTTGCCTGATAGAAAATAGGGAGAGGAATTCCAAACCCAATTGTGTGGGCAAAGGTAGGTGGCAATGAGTCCCCAAAGGAAACATGGGGTTTAGCCTTAGCAGTAGAAGAATAGAATGCTATGTGACCAAGGCAAGCAGGTCCACTCCTGTCTGTTTATTTACAGTGCCAACCGTAGCATTTCTGTTCACTCTGAATCCCATCTATTTGATTAGTTGTTTTGAATGTTTAAATGTGGCTGCTAAAAATCTGTCTAGTAGTCAACAAAGATGTATAAAAGGAGACAACCATTCAATAATGCTTATGTTAACTTTATCGGATCTGAGTTTGGGCATGCATTTAAAGTGCATATTTCAAATATAGTACTCTGTGAGAGCAAAAGAAACAATGAAGTACCATCTTTCCACCTGTAAAATGGAAACAATGATCAGTTTGCTGTGCTTGTTGGAAAAATTAACTGAAGTACAGGAATCCAAGGGCCAACTCTCCAATTGCTCAGTAAACGTGAGCTCTGAAAGCTGCCATCATTGTTCCGGTGTCAGCAGCAGAGTTAGCCTAGTGTCCAGATCAGCTTCTAAAGGTCACTATGAAATGACAGATGTAGATGTGAATATCAAATGCAAAGGTATGCCCAAGCAGGACATGGAACATTCTGGAATGTTTCAAATGTCCCCTTAGAGAAGGACAGGAAGTCGAGTCCAATCATGATGACTATCTCTAGTCTATGGGTAGAGACTGTCACCCTGGAGAAACTCTAAAGTTGCATTTATCCATGACAGGTAAAGATGCAATGACCAATTAAGACTGCTAGAAGAAGTAGGATATACTGACTTCTCTGCTGTATTGTTGCTTTGTAGACTTTGGAAAACCCCAAGTATGAACTGATCATCGAAGCTCAGGACATGGCTGGCCTGGACGTTGGATTGACAGGAACGGCTACAGCCACTATTGTGATCGACGACAAAAATGATCACTCACCAAAATTCACCAGGAAAGAGGTAAGCCCTGGTAACCCCACCACAGGGTCCCAGCTACGGACACAGATCAGTATTAACTCCATGTACCACAACCACCACCACTGCCTGTGCGCAGTTACAAAGTGCTCTTTTGTGGGAGTGAGTATAGCATTTTGTAGAGACTCTCACATATTTAGTATGTTGTGTATAAAGTTAAAATGCCAGAGCACTGTGGGAACAAAAGCACTAAATCTTGTTAAAGTCCATAAGAAAATAACTTGTAATGCCAAAGTGCTGTTTCCATAGTTTTATTTGCGTTATTTAGTGAGTATTGTGTGAGTCCCATTGTGATTTTAGCATAACAATAACTATTTTTTTCAGCAAGTACAGATTGAAAGGCCAGACAGAACAGCAGCAAGGAGATACAACAGACATTCTTGGCATTTTGCAAGGTGGCCCGAGGATACATAAATAACACCCAAGTTAGCATGTGCAGAAAGTCATTACTTATTCTCAGTTCCCCGTGCTGTTAAGATTATGAATCACATGCTGTTTCCCATTTATGCCAGTGGATCAGCATTTAGGAAGGTTGAGTGCATAAAATCACATTCTTCTGTTGACCTTGGACCCAAACAGAAAGTCAGTTGCATCATGCATAGGATGGAAGTTACGTTAAGATCAGAGTTTCTTTGGGGCTCAGGACCAAGACCAGGCACTAGGCACTCTTCCCACCAGCCTGGTGACTGATATAGGTAAACATGAAGGCCATTTGCTGAGCCTTTGCTGCTCCCAGCACAGACCTATGTGTCACAGACCCACAGCCTCCTCTAGTCCTGGGAGTCTGGCTTCATGACACTCACTCTGGGAATGAGGGAGTCTATTGTTAAGCTCTGAAAAGCTAGAGGAAGCTCCATGGTCATGGGCACTGTGAGCAGCAAAAATGAGAATGAGCCAGCGTCCTGGGACTCTAAGATAGCAGGCTGAACTGCAGCAGGAGCTTTGTCATCTAGGGCCAGTGTGCCACCCTCCCAAACCTTCCTTGTGTGGTCTTGTCTTGCCACCCTCTTGAGGAATCCCAGAGCACCCCTGGTGGCCTGAGACAGATAGATCCTCTCAACACCCTGTGGCCTTTCTTTCTTGACAGATCTATATGACTCGCGTAGAGAGTAGAATTCTCCCTCTCTCCAGGGTGTCTTGGGCACTTGGGGTTCCAGCCTTCAAAGGGCAAAGCCCACATGTGTTATACTCCAAGATTTTCCATGACAGTGACCTGTAAGTGCTAATACCGATTGATTATTATTCCATGTGCCAATGATACTGGTGTCCTAAAAGTTGTCCCCACAAGTTATGGCATCATTCATGACAATATGTTGATGGGCCCAATATTATGCAGATTCTGTGCATAATGACAAGCCTTTGTGAGGTAGTGAATGCAATTACCACTTCTTGTCTGGAAGACAGCATTCCAAAGCACTCCTTCCCATCTTCTGCTCTTACATTCAGCTACCTCTTCTACTATGCTCTCTGAGCCTTGGAGAATGTGCTAGAGATGTGTCATTTGCTGCTGAACTCTCAACTGTCACTTCTTCTCAGCCATTTGGCAAGTTTTAAGTCTCCTCAGCAGTGTGAACACCATCTGAAAAGTGAAACTTATTGAGCCAAAAGTGAAAGCAGCACTAATACATAAACTTAAACATAACTATTTTCAGGACAAGGACTGGTGTTTGTTGTTGTTGGAGGTGTACTTACATTCTGGATAGCAGAACTGCCAGAGGAAGTGTTCACGACAAGGTGAAGAGGTGGCCCTAGAGCTAGAAAGGGACTCACATCCCACTGACCAGCCATGCGACATGAGTGTATGTGCACCTGTTCAGGGGGCTGAGGGCGGAGCCTCCCTCACCAACTCCTATGAGCATTCACCAGCTAGTGGTGCCAGCACTCAGGGGGACGCCTGTCACCTCCTGTCTGGAGGATAGGGCTAAAAGTGGTGGAGGGGCCAAGGCTCAGAGACCATTGCGGAAGAGGGGATGGATAGAATGGAAGAGCCAAAGGAAGGGTATGACCTCTTACAATGCAACTGCCCAGACAGAAATTGGCCCTGATATCCATGACCTTGCAGTGCCTAGCAATACTTTCGCAAGACCCTCAAAATAGAAGAGAAAGATGATGTCATCAAATTAAAAGAGAGACTAATGGAGAGAGGTAGGGGATATGATGGAGACTGGAGTTCTAAAGTGGAATGGGGGGAGGGAAGGGAAATATCAGGTGGGGTTTTTTTGTATCTAAGTATAAAAGTCAATAAAAAACAATAATTAAAAAAAAGTGGTGGAGGGGAAGATGGGAGAAAAAAAAGGCAGCAATGGAGAAGTTGCAAGTAGAGACAGTGAAGGTGGTGGTGAGGTCAGTGTTGCTATGGTGACAAAGAAATTCTAAAATATTGTTCTTAGCCAAAGGGCCATTCTCATTCCTTTTTGCAAGGCTAATCTTCTTTGATCCATCACTATGCTCAAATGCCACATGCCATAATACCAGGCATTTTACATGGGTCTGGGGTTCCAACTTCAGTGCTTGCATGGTAAGCACTTCACCCCATCTCCCCAGCCCTTTAAATTATTTTAAAAGCATATTCAGAGTGCAATATGAGTTGATTTGTGTTCACTAACAATGACAATAAGTTTGCTGAGAGGCAAGGCTACCTGTCCCTTATTCTCTCATACCCGTGTAGATCCTGAATAATTCAGCATTTATAGACACCTTTCTAAAGATCATTTAAATGTAAGAAAACTGTCACTGGTTATCATGAACCACGTTTGTACTCAAACCTGCTAAGGTCGTATGAAATCAACTTCCAGCCACCAACTTTCATGCAAGTTTCAGTGGGAAACTAGTTTCCTGGAGGAGACTTTTCTGTGAGCGTGCCAGTAGCTTGTTCTCGTGGCTTTCCCTAAACACTGGTTTGGAGTTTACCGCATGGAGTGTTGTGGTGGTTAATCTTGACGGTCAGCTTGGTTGGGTTTAGAATCATTCAGGAGACAAACACCTCTGGGCATGTGCAGAGTAGCCTACCTGAGGATGGAAGACTCATCCTCAATGTAGTTGACACCATCCCCTGGGCTGGGATCCCAGACTGAATAAAACAAGCAGAGCAGCACTGTTCCTTTCTCTCCCTGCTCGCTGACTGTAGATGCAATGTGACCGATCAGTTGCTTCACACTGCTGCCACTATGCCTTCCCTGTCATCCTATTTTGTATCCCCTCATGCCAAAATAAAGCCTTCCTCACTTAAGTTGCTTTCATCAGGTATTTTACCACAGCCATGAAAAAGTAACTATTATAGGTGTTTTGAAATATGCTGGAGGGGTGGGGATGGCTTGTCAGTTAAGCGTGCTTACTGCACAAGTATTAGAACCTGAGTCTAACCCCCAGCACCCACATAAAAGCTGGACATGCCTGTAACCCCAGCCCTGGGGAAGGGTAGACAGAAGGATTGCAGAACCTCCCTGATCAGTCAATCTTACTAAACACAGGGAGTTCCAGGTTAAGTTATATGTCCTGTCTCAGAAAAAAAAAGACAGAAGAGCCATTGAGAACAGCCTCCCCACACATATGCACGGGGAACACACATTGAACCCATATGCACAAGTACACATGCACACCCACACACATACACACCCATTAAAACAAAGAAATATCCCAGGGAATCTAGTAAAGCTACCAGCTTTGAAGTACCAGGTAGAACCTCGGCCCCATCTGCAGCACAGTGACCTGTCCACTTCTCATTCTAAAGCTATTTATTTTTTTCTTCTTTGAAAGGGCTCTAATTTCTGCCTAGAACATGGTGGATACCCAGCAAATACTGTCTAATTTAAATTTTCACATTAAGTCTCAAGTTATGCAAGATAATTTGTTATTAATTTTAAAAGAATGTGTTTGCAAATAATTATCAGATTTAAAAAGAAAAGCCATGTATTGAGGAGCTGTGGAGTTGGCTCAGTTAGTAAAGTGTTTTCCAGAGATGCATGATGACCTGAGTGCACATAAATGCTGGGGTAGTGGTATGCACTGGCAATCCCAGCACTCAGGAGGCAGAGACAATGAATTTCTAGGGCTTGCTAACCAGCCAGTTAGCCTACTTGGTAAGATCCAGGCCAGTGAGTGACCCATGACGAACAATATCTAAGGTTGTTCTCTGGCCTCCACATACTTAAGGTCACACACAGGCACATGCAAAAAAAAAAAAAAAAAAAAAA
Source organism: Orientallactaga sibirica (assembly GCA_036365145.1). NCBI lineage: Eukaryota > Metazoa > Chordata > Mammalia > Rodentia > Dipodidae > Orientallactaga > Orientallactaga sibirica. Next base: position 29,187,135 of record JAEOAD010000017.1, on the reverse strand, counting down.
AAAAAAAAAAAAAAAAAGGCATTCAGCATTTTCTTCATTTATTTAATTTCATTTTCTAATTATGCCTTAAAATGTTAATTTAGGCTTTAAGAACTTAGGATTGTTGTTGTCATGATTATATATAATTTGACCTTCCCAGTCAATATTTTGCATTTAAATTACATTACAATATATATATAATAAAAATCCTGTACCCCATCTAAAACAATGAAAGTTAAATAAATGGCCCAGTTTTTCAAAAGTTTGAAGACAAATGGTCCAAAGTGGAAACTGCCCAGTGGAGTCAGAGTCCCAGGAAGATGTTCACATCAGGCCATTGGGGGAAGCCAAGTTAAGGCTCCAATTCCAGATCACATGTGTCCATCCCAAGAGTTTTTTCTTCATGGCTTTAGCTTTTTCAATAAAAACGTTTTATTGGGCTAAAGAGATGGCTTAGTGGTTAAGGTGCTTGCCTGCAAAGCCTAAGGAACCGGGTTCAATTCTTCAGGTCACATAAGCAGATGCACATGATGGAACATGTGTCTGGAGTTTGTTTTCAGTGACGAGAGGCCCTGGCATGCCTATTCTCTCTCTCTCTCTCTCTCTCTCTCTCTCTCTCTCTCTCTCTCTCTCTCTCTCTCTCTCTCTCTCTCTCCTGTCCCTTTATCTGTCTCTAATAAATAAGTAAATAAATAAATAAATATCAGAAAAAAATTTTTAATTTTAGTAATTAACTGCCTAATATTCTATCATTATTTTTCTCTTAAATGTTTGATGCAAACTCTCTAGGACTTCTTCATACAATAGATATATATTCTCATTTTCTATAGAAGTATGATGACAAAAAGTCTGGTCTTTGGGGCAGGGGAGATGGTCCAGCTGTTAAAGGCACTTGCAAAACTTGCTCGCCTAGTATTCAATTTCCTAGTACCCATGTAAAGCAAGACCCACAAAGTGGCATATGTGTCTGGAGTTCATTTGCAGCAACAAGATGCCCTGGTGCACCCATTTTGTGTGTGTGTGTGTGTGTGTGTGTGTGTGTGTGTGTGTGTGTGCAAATAAATAAATAGTCTTGTCTTTCTCCTCTAGGAGCATTGATTTAAAATTTTTGTTCTGGATGAGTGATAGCTTAGAAACTTCTTTTCCTTCAGAGCACATTTCCTTATTGGAAAATTTGTATAAATGTTAAGGATTGTTGTCAAGTTTGAGAAAATCTCTGTCAAGCTTTTGTCATGTGTATATAAGCTGTACACTTTGCACTGGTCTTGTATAATTGCTAATCTTTAAACTGATGACATGTGTTAGCCAGGTTGTCATCCGTGCCCCAGTCTTGTGGCACATTATGAGTTGTATGTTATCTTTATGATGTCAGTGTGGCCATTCAAATTGGCAAGAACTTAAATCTTTTCCAGCATGCTCATTACAACTCACCCTTTCATTAGTAGACTTAACAAACAATGACAGAGCTATTTTATTTCCTATGTCAGATATTTGCCTGCTCCTCTTAATGAATTATCTGAGCAGGATGATATCTATTTATTTCATTCCTTGACTTTATCACTTTTTCTCCATAATCATTAAGGTTTTATTAGTAACAGTTTTATTGAGATCATAAAGTTCACCCTTTTATAATCCATTCACTGGATTTTAGTGTATTCACAGAATTGCACAGCATTAACTTCTATCTGATTTCAGAACACTTTCATCACTCCACAAAGAAACCTGGCACTCATTAACACTCACTTCCTTATTCTCCTGTCCTCCTGCCATGGCGACCATGAATCTACTATCAGTCTCCATAGACTTGTTCATTCAGAACATAGCAGGTGAATGATATGTTGTAATATGCAGTCCTTTGCTAATGGCCTCTTCGCTTGACATGTTTTCCAGGTTCATCCATGCTGTAGCACGCATCAATACTTGCACACATGTTGATGAACTAAATAATACTCTGCTGTGTGGGAATATCACATTTTGTATAGCCATTCATCCATTGATGAGATAAGCATTTAGATGATTTCTCCTTTTTGTGAATATGCTGCTGTGAATATTCACATATAATGCATGATGTTCTCCATCTAACTTTCCCTCTGCTTCTGAATAGCTAGAGTGAAAAAGAAGTTATTCATGGTGCCACTCCAAATTACTTGTCTGTAATTCTCACTTGTTTTATTGAAACATTCTGAAATATCTTTCTAAATTCCAGTCAATATGGCTTATTTAATACATGCCACCTTCTTCTTAATAAACATGTAACTTTTGGAGAGATAATTGCACAAATTCTGAGTGATTTAATTCTTGAGAAATGAATACAAAACTCAAATCAAGAAATAGAATGGTGGCTAGAGGGATGGCTTGTTGTTAAGGTGCTTGCCTGCAAAGTTAAAGGACCCAGGTTCAATTCCCCAGGACCCACGTAAGCCAGATGCATAAGGTGGTACGTGCATCTGGAGTTCATTTGCAGTGGCTGATATGCCCATTCTCTCTCTTTCTCTCTCTCTCTCCTGTCTTCTCAAATAAGTGAATAGAAATTTTTTTAATTATGTAAAAAAAGAAATAGAATAGGAGCAAAGCCTGAAGCTTCCTAGACTCCCACCTACTCCATAAAATAATTCTGCCTCTATCTCTTTCACTACAAACTCGCTTTTCCTACTTTTAACTTTATATAAATAGAAATTTATGGCATGTGTTTTTTATAAGTAGCTTTGGCAAAATGCATCTGTATCATCCTATGTAGCCATAACCTATTTTTATTACTATATGAATATATCACTGTATTCAGCGACTCCATGTGTAAACATTTCAATTGTTTCCAGTTTAGGGCTATTTTGAGGAATAATGGAGTAAACATTCTGGAATATGTCTTTGGGAACATATATGAATGCATGTGTCTATTTCTGTTTGGAGTTTACCTGTGTGTGAAATTACTGGGTCAATTTCATTGATTCTGCCAGTTTTTCAAAGTAGTTGTTCTAGTTTACATTGGACCAGCCAATGAGAAATTTCATTTCTGAATTTTGATTGGTCCAGTTAATGAGAAATTTGATTACTGAATTTTGATAGGACCAGCTATGAGAATGTTGATATCCTCCCCAGTATCGGCTCTTATCAGTTAATGTTACTATTTTTAGACTTGATAAGCATGTCTAGTTGTTATCATTTGTATTTCCCTGTTGACCTGGTATTGACCTTTTCAGTTCATCTGGCAGTGCCCGTGGGAGTCTCCAGATATTTCTTAAGTTGGTTTATGAGTCTTTTTCCATGTGTGGTTCTTTTTCTCTTCTAGATGTGAGTCCTTCCAGCCATGGAATTTTGCTAGTGCTTTCTTCCTTTCCGGCCTGTCTCTTACTCTCTTAAGGAAGAAATATTCTTGGGTTAAATGAAGTCAACTTTTGAATCTCTTATTGATTAAAGCTGTCTGTGCCCTATTTTTGTCTACCCAAAGGTTTAACTTCTTGGCCAGACATTAAAAAAAAATCAGGTTTTATATGGCTCTTTATTTCAGTTTGATAAGTAGTGCTTTTCTAAGAAGGAATCCATTTCTTCTTCCCTCTCTTTTTCTTGATTAGTCCTGCCAAGGAGCCCATCAATTTCATTAGTATTTTCAGAGAAAGAGTTCTTTGTTTTGTTGATTTTTCTTTCTTCTTCATTTCCTCTTCCTGTCACTCACTACACTTTTTCAACCTCCTGAAGTATTACTGATAATTACAGATATTCAGCCTTTTTTCCCCTCTAAAAATTTACGAGGACTGTGTACAAATCTTCCCTTAAACTACACTTGGATCTCACAATATGTGATGTGATGTATTTTAATAATTATTCATTTCAAAACTATCTGCATATTTCCTTCGTGTTCCTGTTATGATTCATGGTTCTAACAACACCATTACAAATCTTAATCTAATTGACATGTATAGGACATGACACTAAGTATATTGTTTAATGTCCTGCATGTGGGAGGTTTCTGTTTATCTTTTGTATTCATGCCTAATGTGATTCCACAGTAGTCCTCTGAAGTGTGTTACAATATGATATTAGATCAATTTGATAAATGATATTGTACACTTGAAAATAGTAAGGATTCTGCCAATTATACTGGCACTCACCTGTAATCCAGCATTTGGGAGGCTGGGACAGGGGATCATGACTTCAAGACCAGCTTGGACTATAGAACAAGACTGTGCCTCAAGAGAAAAGAAATAAAAAGGAAATAAAGACAGGGAGGAGGAGGATGAATTCCATCATATCTTATTCTATATACATCAAGTAAGATAAGATTTGGAATTTTGTTGTTCAAATCTTCATGCATTATTAATCTGCTTATTATCAGTTACTGAAAGAGTCATAGTTCTCCTGCGAGTTCTATCAAATTTTTTCTGAAGATTTAGAGACTGTGTGATGCATGGAATATATAAAAATTTAGAATTTATCTTCCCAATGTGTAATATCATGATGAAACTTACTTGACTATGAAAATGTATTTTGCTTTTTAATGTTTATCTCATCTAAAATATTAGAATAATTAGGTATTTTTGGTTGAGGACATTATAGTATATTTTTTCCATCATTTTTCTCTTTAATCTTCTGTAATATTATTTTAGAATGTGTCCCCTATAAATAGTACATATGTGAGGTTTTATTTTTAAAATGAATTCTGATAATCCTAGACTAGTCACTTGGACTATTTTGCCATTTATATATAGTGAAAAATCATATTTTGTGTTTTAGTCTACCAGTCTTAATATTTGTTTTGTCTTTCACATGGTTATTTTTATTTCAGTTTTACCTCTTAAATAATTGAATATTTTAATAATTTAATACTTAGCTATAGTAACTTTTAATTATACTTTATTTTCATATTTTGTAGTAGTTTCTGAGAAATTGTTATTTATGTCTTTGACTTATAGAATCAAATATAATTAGCATTTTATCAATTCCTGGACAATGCAAGGTTCTTAGAACATGTAAAATATCTGTATTCTCCTATCCTTTGAGATAGTGTTACCATGTTTTATTCTATATATGTTTTAACTTTTCCAAAACTGCTATAATTTAAGAAATATCTATTTGAGTATGTGCCTGCCCTTTATAGTTTTACTTATTGCATTTTTTGTGTTTCCATGTTAATTTTCCTGATAATTAAAATTTTTATTTTAAAAAATAGTACATTTCTGGTCTGGAGAGATGGTTTAGCAGTTTAGGCATTTACCTGCAAATACTAAAAACCCAGGTTCAATTCCCCAGTACCCACTTAAGCCAGATGCACAGGGAGTACATGCATCTAGAGTTCGTTTGCAGTGGCTAGCGGCCCTGGCATGCTATCTGCTCTCTCTCTCTCTCTCTCTCTCTCTCAAAACATATTGCATATCTATAAATGACATAGTCTTGAGTTTGTTAGCTTTAAACATTGTTACTGTCAAACCCAGGGTCTTGTATAGACTACATGAGTAACTATATATATTCCCAGCTCATTGGCCAGAACTTTGGAAGTCTGCTTTCACTATAGAATCTGTTTGTTTTTCTCGATAGGGTTTCACTCTAGCCCAGGCTGACCTGGAATTCACTATGTAGTCTCAGGTAGCCTTGAGCTCACAGTGGTCCTCCTACCTCTGCCTCACAAATTAAAGGGATTAAAGGCATGTGCCACCACACCCGGCTTATAATTTTTTTTTTTTTTTTTTTTTTTTTTTTTTTTTTTTTTTCGAGGTAGGGTTTCACTCTAGCTCAGGCTGACCTGGAATTCACTATGTAGTTTCAGGGTGGCCTCGAACTCATGGCAATCCTCCTACCTCTGCCTCCCGAGTGCTGGGATTAAAGGCGTGCACCACCATGCCCAGCATAATTTTTTTTTTCAAGACAAGTTCTCATGTATCCCAAGAAAACCTGTAGCTTCTGATCCTCCTGCCTCAGCTACTAGAATTACACCATGGCCAGTTTATGCAGTGCTGCAGATGAACCCAGGATTTAGTTCACGCTTGCAAGCACTCCACCAACTGAGTTTCATCCCTAGACTCTAGTTTTAGAATCTTAATTGATTTTGTCTTCCTTGCAGCTGCTTTTTTTTTTTTTTTTTTTTTTTTTTTTCTTCTCATGTCTAACATGTTTGTCAAAAGGTCAGTTGTTATTGTTTTTCTCTATGGATAAAAAGGTGTCTTTTTTACAGACTGCTTTTACAAAACATTTGTCTTTGTATGTGTCTTTACTCTGACATAACATGACTCAATCTGTGTGGTTCTCACTTGTTCCTTAAACATCTTAGTTTACAATCATAGTTCCAGTATCCCTTCTCTCCCATTTCTCTTCTCATTCTGGTCATGAGACATAGATAGATAGACAGACAGATGAAGTCATATGCTTTATATATAAATAGATTCCTAAACAGGCAACGTTTGGTAACAATCTAGACACTTCTGTTCTCCTTCAGTATTTTCCTCTTCCTTTTTGGTCATTTTTTTCAGTCCCCTGGCATACCTAGAACTTTTTATTTTAATCAAGAATATCAATTTTTTAAAGGTAATCTGATGCTTTGGTTTGTGTCATATGTCTCTAGGAAGGATTCACTCTTGTTGTCTAAAAACAGATCCAAATGGGAAAAGATGACTTTAACTTGTTTGGAATTGTGTTCACTTGTGGGGATGAAGTATAAGAACAAACTGTAGAAGTTCAACTGCATTCTCTGGAACCTAGCAGCTCAGCAAAACAGTTTCTGCTGCCAGGAGGGCTAACACTCAGGAACAAGATCAAAGGCACTGCTCAAGGCCCCACCAGCCTTATCATTGCAAGGCTACACTCTGTATCTCTACTAAGCAATACACACACACACATACACACACACACACACACACACACACACACACACACAAACACACCCCACTGGGAGAGTAGAGGTCTGAGTGTGACTCCAACCCCAGAGTCCTGAATTTACCTCCAGCCAACCAAAGAAACTGCTTAGACTCCAGGGAGGGTTAGCTAGGCCAGATTCATATATGGACATCTTTGCCAGACATGCTGATGTCCATAAATGTGGTAACTATCAGAATACCTTTCTTAGGCATTGAAAGGGATAATGGCATAGCTAGGTCTATGCACAGTGACTAATCAACTATAGACATTCAGACTATTACATTTCAAAATAACAGGTCAAAGTGACTCCTCAAAGAAAGCTGATTTCTTCATAAGTGAAAATACAATATATAAAAAGCCTGAATGATGGTTATTCAAATACAAAACTCACATACAAAACTTCTACGTTTTCCTCCCAGACTACTTAGGTTCATACAGTTGCTTCCACCACACAACTGTTCTGTACTATAATTATACCTGTAGAGTAAAGTACTAATAATCCTTCAGTTAGCAAACTGAGGTTCTACGTCTTCATAATTGCATTAAACTGCAGCACTGAGGTGACTGAGAAGCACCATCCTTAAGAACAGTTTCCTTCTTCCTACTCTAGAGTGTGTGTGTGGATGCAGCCTTTCAGGTTGTTGCTGAAAGTCTGCGGGGTGCATGAGGGCTCTCCTACCTCAGCCAACCTGGAGCATTGGTAGTACCTCCTTGGTCCCTTGACTGCTAAAAGTTTCACTCGGCTTTCTAGCTTCATCACCAGCACTTTTAGCTCAGACACTCAACATCTTATCCTCAGGACCTTACAATCTGTAGACTTCCTTGAGGGTAAAGGTGACTTAGACTATTGGTCTTACCTCAGCACCCTTCCCTTCTACCTAGGACCCTAGACCATCAAGTTCTAGCTATCTCTGTGGCTTCCCAGCACCTTCCCATGGGGAGGAGGTAAATTAAACCCATATTCTGAAGTTATTCTAGATTCAGGTGTCAATCCAGAAGAACTTTGCCCCAGTCACCATAAACAAAGGAAAAACAGGATTCACTTTTTAGTCTGAATATCAGGGAACAAACAGTAGGCACCCATATGGAATTAGTTGTGATATCATAGTGGTTTCAATTAAGATATGTATTTGAGGGGCTGGAGAGATGGCTAAGCAGTTAAGGCATTTGCCTGCAAAGCCAGAGGACTTCAGTTCAACTCCCCAGAACCCACATAAGCCAAATGCACAAGGTGGCACATGCTTTGGAGTTCATTTGCAGTGGCTGGAGGCCCTGGCGCACCCATTCTCTCCCTCTCTCTCTCTCCCTCTCTCTCCCTCTTTCCCACTCACTAGTATAAATAAATAAATAAATAAATAAATAAATAAATAAATAAATAAATAAATAAATAAATAAAATAAATAAATAAAGATATGTATTTGGAGCCACATTAAGTGGTTTGGCTGTGTGCCTTCCCTCTCATTCCTCTTGCTTCAAAATCAGCCCACTTTAGTAAAATGTTTAAAAAGGAATTGGTATAGTTTTTGATACTGAAAGTCAAAAGGCAACTCTAAATGCAAGAGAGCTGAACTGCAACAGAGACCAGCTTGCTTTCTACTCCCCAGCTTTGGAGTTGATGTGAACACCTGGAACTTCCTTGACCCCTTCATGTTTGGTAATCTGGTGATTAAAGGTACAAAATCAAATGCCTCTTTGTGCTGCCATCTTTCTCTGGAAGTCTAATATGGGCAGATGTTTTGATTCTTCCCTATAAGATTCCCTGCCATCTACATGAGGGCTTCCAGTGAAGCTCTCTGGCCTTCATAAAGCTTTATATCCCTTCAAAGAGCCCTGTAAATGCAGATGTATCTGTGTCTAAACGTTGACTATATAATTACTACTTCCACTGGCTCAATGGAGATTCATCTAGAAAGCCAACTAAATTTCTTAGAAAAAAAAAAAAAAAAAGAACCCATTGAAATGAACAGACTCAAGTGACTTTTCTGAAGGATAGAGTTCAAGATGTTTAAACAACTAGATAAATCTTTGAGATGATTAAATTTTCTTTCTAATCAGTCCAGACTCTCTTATACCATAAAGATTTTTATAGGCTCAAGAGTAAAATATCTGACAGTTTTCTATGTGGCTGAGATTCTAAATAAAACCAAACATGCACCACTGAAATCTGGATCCCAGGCAGAGTGGTGGGGGAATCCAAAAATGTAAAGAGATGAAATGTTTGGAGAAAAGAAGCAGCATGCATAGATGCTAACAGTTTTCAACTCTGTAAACAGTAACATAGCTCTACCTTACACCAGCTCTTATCTGTTTAGTCCCATTACGTCTTTGTCCAAGGTCTAGATGTAAATTTCATCCTCGGAATCCCATCACAGAATCAAGGAAGAGTTATTTGCAAAACAGCTGATACCATTTTCCACTTAACCTTCTGTGGAAGGAGTGTATTCGTTGCTTTCTTCTGCACCAACATTATAGGAAAGCAAGAAATCCTCCACTAAATCTACTACTCAAACTTTACTCACGTGAGCCCCATTCACACTGGATTTCTTTACTGAAAAGAATGGAGGGAGACATTTTTACAAACAAAAGTCGTGATAGCCAGGTGTGGTGGTACACACCATTAATCCCAGCACTCAGAGGTAGAAACAGGAGGATCAAGGCCAGCCTGGGACTACAAAGTGAGTGCCATGTCTGCCTGGGCTAAAGTGAGACTCTACCTCAAAAAAAGTCATGACTTATAAATACTACCTTCCATATAGTTCTCTTTCAGCTAAGAAGAGTGGCCTGTTCACCCCTGAAACTAATTGTTCTTAGATAGCAGGGTGAGATAGTGTGCATTATTGAAAATGTTCGTGCTGATTCTAGAATGTATGTGTGTGATTTAAAACATCTGGAATTTTTAAGTGAGAAAAAATGCAATCTACCCTGTGGCTGTTTCTTCGGGTTGCTCATGGAGGTAGATCCGACAGCAAAATGATTTATTGCATTAATCATTCTTTCATAATTATATTCATGATGTATTAAGCCCCATCATCCTCCGATCAACTTCTATGCAAATTCTATGCCTCTGCTCACCCTCTGGTGATGCTCAGAGGACCAGTAGCAACTCAACAGCAATAAAAGCCATTTTTTTTACTGCAGCTGGCAGACTCTCAGCACCAAGCCACTCTGTGTCACACTGTCCTCCAGACTTCATCTATCTTCCTCCATTCAAAGACACCAAGAGCAACAACCACAAAGTGCATAAAATATCCATTCTGCAACTGGAAGTATTCAGTATTAACACCTCCATGGTACGGTTTGCAGAATGAGAACATGACTCAGAAATCAAGAGCTGAGGGCGGCAACAATCTAACTTGTTGGAAAGATGACACATGCAAACCAACCCCCACCCAGAAACCACCTCGCACTGAATGGTTTTAGAAACAGGATCATTTGGTCCTGTGCATACATAGGTGGCAACACATGCCTTCACTGCTGCCAAGCTCTGTCATGTCTCCCTAGCACATTCTCTTCCCTTCTGTCCTGAACTCTTTTCCCTTCCTTGGAGCCTGGAAAATGCAAATTTGTTCAACACCCAAATTGTAAATCTCCAAGGCAATAAATATGTTGCTTCCTCCCCTTTCTTTCAACACATATTTGATCTGCTGCTTGTGTAGTATTGACACATTGCCTTCCATCGTGTCCTCACAACATGGTACTAATACTGCTTGGGTGTGTGGAAACGTGGGCATATGTCCTTTGCATAGCTGTCTGTAGCACTAAGCATGGGGGTGTCATGAGATGTTTAATTAAAGATGATGTTTTTTTCTTTTGAGTTTTTGAGACAGGGTCTCACTATGGAGCCCAGGTTGGCCCCAAATTCATGGCAATGCATTTGTCTCCACCTCCCAAGTGCTAGCATTGGTGGCATGAACCATCATAGGCAACTATAGATAAATTTATTATTAATGAAGCAATTATTTGTTGTAGACTGGTATTTCAGTGTCCAGTACAGTATTAATGATCCTTTCAACCTGTGTGGTATTTAGGGTTACATGTGTGCCATTGTCTGCTGTAGATATATGATATTCTATGATACATTTCCTTCAGTTTCAGTATGCATGTATCTAATATGTAGATATTCTGTTCTAATATGCAATATTCGCCTCTTAGTATGCCATTCACTTGTTTCTTATAACTCTTCCTAACAAATTTAACAGTGTTATGGTTTTAGAATCACCTGGGAGACAGACCTCTCAGCTTGTCCATGAAGATGTTTCTTGAGAGGTTTACCTGAGGGAGGACTCTATGACCCAGTCCTCTCTATATGTGGACAAGATGGCCAGGCTGAATAAAAGAAGGAAAAGGAGTAGGAGGGCCTGGTGAGTGCTAGCATTGCCTCCCCTCTGCTTGCCATTGAGTAAGTTTGTGCCAAAGCAATGAGCCTTTTCACCCCTATGCCTTCCCATAATAGACTGTTCCCTTGAGCTGTGATCCAAAATCAGCTCTTCCTCCCTTAAGTTGCATCTTGTCAATGGTGAGATAAGTAACTCATATAAATTGTCTCCCGCTGTGGCCCTACCTCCTAGCCTGGCACATAGTAGTTACTCAAAACAAACTGATAAAGAGAAAAAAATATATTTGGCAGTAAATAGCAGAGATCATGGAAAAGGGTTAAAAATTTGTGTTGGAGGGAACTTTGAAAAAAAATCTCACCAAAGACACTGGTTTTATATGCAAGGCACACTGCTCGTAGTAGATAGTAGGTTCTAGGCCAATCTCCTTATGACCCAGATCACTGCTGCAGGTGGAAAATGGTCCCTGAACTAGCACAAGTCCCCAGCATCCCTGAGTTTACTGTCTTCCTGGTGCATGCTGAACACCAAGATGGCTAGAAGGAAATGCCTTTTCATAAGTGGATAAACTAATCTACATAAACTGCAGAGAGTCCTAAATCTCTGTCTTATCAGTTAAGGACAGAAACAAAAGAAAAAGAAAAAATTCAATGTTAATAAATATTACATAAAGTAGCCATTAGAGTGGAGGTAGGCTCAACATAGCCTTTGAGCTAAGGGAAAAAGAAACACTGCATAGTGTCAGTATTCGATTTCAGTTTATTCTTCTAAGTGGAATTAAACAAAATAATCCAGAATTGATTACACTATATCCAATTCTTTCCACATGAGAGCCCAGTTTGGTTATGTGGGATCATTTTATTCTTGCTGTTGACCTGCCTAAATCTAAGTTAATGGAATTTTATAAGAAGGGACTTGGCTTAGATTTATCATCCTTATGACCAGATAACCCCCAGAAACAACTTAAGGGAGGAAAGATTCATTGGCTCATGATTTCAGAGGTTTCAACACATCATAGTGGGGGGCTTACATGTTGAACAGCTCATGTCATGGTAGATAGGTTGAGTTGTAACAGTAAAAGTGCAGACACAGCCTCCAAGGACCTGTCCCCAGTGATCCACCTCCTCCAAACAGGCTCCACTTTCAGCAGTTCTACCACTTCCCAATAGTCTATTCAGGTTTTCAAAAAATATTTTTATTGGGGCTGGAGAGATTGACTAGTGGTTAAGGCACTTGCCTGTGAAGCTTAAGGACCCAGGTTCAGTTCCCCAGGACCCACTTAGCCAGATGCACAAGGTGGCACATGTATCTGGAGTTTGTTTGCAGTGGCTGGAGGCCCTGGTGTGCCCATTTTCTCTCTCTCTCTCCCTATCAACATCTTTCTCTCTCCCTCTCTAGCAAATAAATAAATAAAATATTTTAAATATTTATTTTTTTGAGGAGTGGGAAGAAGAATATGGTCATGCTAGGGCCTCTTGCTGCTATAAAAGAACTCTATATGCATGCTCCACTTTATGCATCTGGTGTTAAGTGGGCACTGGAGAATAGAACTTGGGCTTATAGGCTTTGCAAGATAGTACCTTTAGCCACTGAGCCATCTCCCCAAACCCTCTATTTATATTTTGAATCCATCAGTGAATTAAACCATTCACTGTAACAACTAATCATCTCTGGAAACACCCTGACAGGGGTGTACTTTACTAATATCCTAGGTGTCTCTCAATCCAATCAAGCTGACAATCAAAGTCAACCCTCACAGGTACCCTTGATCATCCTTGCATTTGTGTATGGCATGTTATATCACCCTATTGCTGCTTTTCAATGTGCACTCATTCATCTGCCCAGTCATTAGACATGTGACCCATCTTGTCTCTATCAGGCTCTATGTTAGGCCAAGGTACAATATGGTGATAATAACAAACAGTATCCCTGCCCCCCAGGAAGATATACTCTAAATTGGGCAACCCCATGAGGCAACCCCATGAGGGATCCAAGATGGCTCTGAGAGAGAAGATGGCATGAGGCAGTGACCACAGATAGTGATGGCATGGACACCTGCTCAGGGCAGTCTTCTCTCTTCTCTAATGAATGACACCTAAAATTCTGTTGACAGAGAATTATAAACCTAGTGGCTTATCCAACAGAAGTGCATTCTTATGCCCTTAGAGACCAGAAATCTAAGACCAAGGACATGGCAGAGTTGGTCCTTCCCAGGGCTAAGTGGGACCCTGCCCCAAACCCAGCCCCTTGTGGATGCTGAGCTTCTGGCATCCTTTGTGCATATATGGGACCCTCTGACACCTGCTTGTCTTCACATGTGCTCTCCCTCTGTGTGTGCCCTCTTCATAGGACATCGGCTGTGTTGAACAAAGGCCCCGTTATACCTTGTTTCCCTCATCATAACCCTGTTCTGCATCGCTGAGGGTTAGAACCCCAGCACATCCTTCTGTGAAACACAGTGAATACTAGTGAGGCCTGGAGGGGTGTAGAAGCAGAGGGTCCCTGTTGTGACTCAGAGCCCAGGAAGAGCTTGTATCCCTTGAGGAACTCAGATATCACATGTGGCTAGGGGAGTAGCCAGAGTGACACACTGAGACTTGAGAGTCATAGAAACAGGGGAGGAGGCTGATTAGCTCCAGGTGTGGAGAGAACACATCAGCAGATACTGAACAGGGTCAGGCTACCATTCTGAGACCCAAAACCCTGATATATTACTCAGAAATGCTATTGGCCCTCATGCCAGCAGATTGCTGAAGATGCTGCCACCAATGACACGTGACCCTTCCATCTGTACCCCACAGAAGTGGAAATAATACTTCTCACAGGGAAACAATGTCATAGACATCTATATCATGAAGGCCACCCATATTCTCTATGATCCTGCTCACCTAACCTGTTCAGCTGTGAGTCTGGCTGCATCCCCATACAGATGAGAAAGCTGAGGTTAAGCAGGACTCACTCCCTTCCTGAGGTCACCAGGCAAAAAACATCAGAATGAGACTATGAACTCTGTCTGCCTTATCCTTTCAAATTGCAGGGACATCTTTCCTCCACATAGCCAATCTCTCACCTATCACACAAGAGGTCACACAAGTCCTTTTAAAAGGCCAATCATCACCCCATAAATTCCACCTCGGGACCCACTCTGAATCATTCCAGTTCTAAACATTAGCTACAAAAATTGTTAACTAGAACTTTCTGAGAACTTTGATCTTCCTTACCTGGGCAGTACCTGCCCTGTGGTCCTTTACTGTGGAGAATTGAAACAGATTTTTAACTTTTGTGATGTCATGTCTCCCTGTCTCCTCCAAAGAGTTACATCCATGCCCTTTGACCCATGTCGCCCATGAGGGATTCAGGTACCCACAATCCTGGAAAGAATGTCAAACATCTTGGAACACAAGCTGACCTCAGCCAAAAGCTAAAGTGCCTTCAATTCTATCCCTTGGCACAGCCTCCTCACAAGGTGAGTGGGTGGTAAAAGAGCTTTCTCTATGCCACTCACTGTGTCACCAGGAGACATGATTCTAAGGTAACCTGAGTGTCTCCCAAACTTCTGTTATCTATGGTCTTACATCTCCCATTCTATGTCCTCCTTTTTCCTACCTGAAAACTCACTTGGCTGATTTGTAAAATCAAATTGAAATTGTTCACTCTGTCTAAAAGCTTTCTATGAGCTTAATACTTACCTTTTTTTTTAAAAGAAATTTTAATAATGCTTCTGGGGTTTAAAGTCAGCAGGAAGCCTGCAATCAGGTTTGTTGTATTTTTGCCAATATCAACATAGGGAACATATGTAATAAGAAACTCAATACTATTTGTTGAATGAGTAAATTTTCATGGTAGCTGGTAATTGCTGCCCTATAAAAGCTCTCACCCTGATGTTTCTGCTGCTGAGTAAAAATGACTTTTGTATTTGTAACAGAGTAGACTCATTTCACATGGAAATATTAATCTGTAATTGTCCTTGTACAAGAAGTACCAAGTTCAAAGCAGAAATAGCAAAGCCAGTTAACCACAGGCCTCATACCTACACAATGCACCTAAATAGAGATCACTCAGAGAAGTTTCATTTTAGCAGTCTGAGAACTTTCTCCTAAGATTTTTAAAATATATGTTATGGTCAAGATGTTACAGAATTCTCCCAGGACTAACTCATATCTGGCCAAGAAAAATTGCATTTTCCCATTTACATTCCAAAGTCTGAACTTTTATTTTATAAATGAATTTTCCCTCCAATTCAGAAAATGCTGGCTACATTACAAATTTTAATGCTACTATTATAGGATCATAATTTTAAAAACCCAGGGTTCTCCAAGGGCCCCAGGAACATGGCATCTCTCCACTTTATTAAAATGAATGAACAGATGTACAATTTATTTCTGCCGAGCTATCATCTAAATTCATAAGATATTTCTCATGTGTCTGAAATCCATGTTGGTTTCCGATTTTCTTTGCCTTAGAAAAAAAATTACACTCCCTCATTTATCATTCTGGGGCTATAACCAAGAAGCCAGCTCTTCACTTCATTCGCTTTAGACTAATAGCTTCAACACAATTTAAACCCCATCCCTTGAAGGCTGTTCTGTGGGAGCAAGGCAGTGGAACACTACAGCCACTGGAAAACTCCTCAGCCATCTATGTCAAAGACTAACAAAGAGTCACTGAACTGACACCTTTGTAGATGCAGGTGAGAGAGTTTACAACAGCCTGGATCTGTTGAGATACATAAGGCAGTCTAGAAACATCACAGCTAAAATTTGGTATCAGGAAACCAAAGGCATTTTAGTTCTTATCTTTATGTGGTGTGTGTGTGTGTGTGTGTGTGTGTGTGTGTGTGTGTGTGTGTGCACATGTGTACGAGCAGCATGAGTGTGTATAGAGGTAAGAGCGTACAACTTGGGATGTCAGTCCTTGCCTTCCACTTTGTTTGAGGCAGGATCTCTTGGTTGTTCACTGCTGTGTGCACCAGGCTTCCCTGGATTCTCCTGTCCTGCTTCACATCTTGTAGTAGGAACACTGGGATTGCAGACACATGCTACTATGTCCAGCTTTACATGGACACTGAGGGGTCAAAGTTCAGGTCCTCATGCTTGTGCAGCAAGCACTTTACCCACTGAGCCTCTTCTCAGCCCAGCTTTTTCTTTTCTAGAACCCTTACAGTATCCTTATTTCTCACATGTTCTGTCTGATGGTAGGCTGAGTGTGTGGCAATGGACACATTTGTCTTTGGTTGACAGACATTATACCAAGTTCTGAAGTCCCATGCATTGGTCACAGATCTGCTTTATATCTCTGCAGAACTATTTTCTGGTTGTGTAAGCTTAGGCGTATGACGTGACCTCTCTGAGATCTGAGTTATTTATTCATAAAAGAAAAAATAAGGATTCAATAAGATCAAGCAAAGTAGAGCATTTCAATACCAAAGTCAATAGTGTATTAGAAAAACATTGCCTGGTATATATTGCTCCATAAAGGGGCATGTGGTGACTATGGCATCTCAGAGATAGGTCCCTGCTCAGTAACAGTTGGCTAAAATTGCACAGCATCCCCATTCCCCAGTCTTGCATTGGCTGGCACGGTTCACAGAGATACAAGGAAGGCATTTTATAGCCAGTGAGTACCATCAATGAGTGCAACTTGGAAAGGATACAGAAAGAAGCCCTGGAGTTATCTGGCAGAAATGTGCTCCCAGAAGAATTCTGTTTATGAGATTCTGCTGTAACTGGGCAGTAACACTTGCCCAGACTTCTAGGTTGGCATGGAAATCTGCCCTAAAAATGCTTCTCAGGTTTGGGGCATTTATAAGATTCTGAGTGATTGGTGTGTATATATATATATTTTTTCTTTCTTTCTTTCTTTCTTTCTGTGGCTCCATTGCTTGGAGAACACTATCATGTTAACTTCATTTGCTTGTGTTCTGTGACCATCCCATCATTTCAAACACAGCTTGTCTTTTTCCTCCTTACATGTGGGTTGGGGAAAGCAAATTCTCCTGGTTTCTGAAAGAAACAAATGAGAGGATTCTTTTATTTACCTGAGATGTGGCTTAGTGTAGACAATGTCAACAGGGTAAATACATGGATAAGCAATAGTGCTTGGGGAATGAAGTCAGGAAGGAACCACATGAACATGAGCTGAGGGACATTGCTTAGGAGCCATCAAAGTGCCCTTTGTCAACATCTGTGCCATAAAATGTTGTTGAGGGGAGCCAGTGATAGCACCTCTTAACAGCTCCTGATAAAGCTGCCTATGTGTGCCATCTATAATCCCCCCACCCCAATTAATGCAACCCCCATCCCTCAATGAACTTGCAGATGAGGGACCTGGAAAGTTCCTTCATCATCTCCTCTTGACCAAACCATGGGTCATGGTCATGTTGCCTAGACTTTCCCAAGATGACTCAAAACTACAATCTTCTAGCTGAGCAGCAAGCTAAGGCCAGTTGTCCATATAAGGCTACAAAGGCTGTGAACTTCTAGAAAAGAAGCACATGCCCCTGACAGGTATGTGATAGCTTGAGAGTCCAGAATTTTGAAAGACAATGAACCCATGATCTTGATGCATCAAGCCTGAGAAGATGGGATCCAGGCAAGAGACGGGGGTGGGGGGAGCAGAACAGACATACACAGCCTGGCTCCCAGCTGTCTCTCTATTTGCACTTTTGGTTTGACCAGAAGGCAGGTCATGGCCTCAAAATCTAGTTTAGGTGGCTGGGGAAAATGGCTTAGAAGTTAAGGCATTTACCTGCGAAGGCTAAGTACCTAGGTTCGATTCCCCAGGACCCATGTCAGCCAGATGCACAAGGGGTAGCATGAGTATGGAGTTTGTTTGCAGTGGCTGGAGGCCCTGGTGTGCCCATTTTCTCTCTCTCTCTCTCTCCATATATATATAGTAAATTAATTAATTAATTAATTAATTAATTATTTTTTTTGAAAAATCTAGTTTAGGGCTAGAGATATAGCTGAGGGAGAGCAGTTGTCCAGCATGTATTGGACCCTGGGCTCTATCCCCAGAATGGAAAGAAAAATCCCAATTTTGTCACTGTGTTCTCTTCCTTCCCTGGGAGGATGCTATAGGAATCAGTCACAGAGGAAATGATTCTTCATTTCAGTTTCCTGTCCATTATTCCCCAGCTTCTGACAAATACACCCTCATTAGACTTGGTTGGCATCAGCGTCCTCACCCTTGCAATGGGGAGCTGGTGATGAAGAATGCTGGCTGTATGCAAGTACCCATGATGAGTACTCTGGGCACACATTTGATCCCCATGATCTTCTCATGACATGGGTCCTCCTGGCCTCTCAACTCACAGTTCAGGAACTAGAGTGTTAGAATACATAGGTAATGTATTTGGATCTAAACAAATTGTCTTCACAGTCAACTCTGGATTGGTGATGTGTCACATTTGAGCACACATTCCTGAGCCTGGCTAAGATGCATCCATAATGTGCATGAGTACTCATTTCATTGGCTGAGAATTTCATTGTGTGTAGAGGTTTGGGGCAATTAAAAATGTCCTCATGGGGCTGGAGAGATGTCTTAGTGGTTAAAGACACATGGTAATAAAAATATCTCTGGTTAGCTGGGCACGGTGGTACATGCCTGTAATCCCAGTAATTTCTGAGCCTTTGATAGAAGGGGGTGTGAGTTTGAGGCCAGCCTAGTCTACATAGTGAGGCTTTGAGTCAAAAAAATTGCATATGTACATTTAATTCCAGTCTTTTTAAAATCCTACCACTCTCTGACAGACTTTCAGCAATCTGGATCACATTGAAGGCACATTAGCTAAATGAGAGGAGTGTTACTTTTCATATGAAGTGTTTTATTCCTGGAACTCATTGATAATTTTCCTCGTTTTATTCCTGTCACTAGATTTCATTTACTCAGAAAACACATGTTCCTTGTTGAGCTTCTTGCTCAGTGGAGGCTGGGTTTCCATGGAGAAACACACTAGTTTTCTGTGTACATTGGCTTTCCATCACTGTGACAAAATACCTGAGAGAAATCAAATTAAAGGAAAAAGAGTTATTTTGGCTCACAGTTTCATAGGTTTTAGTCAATATTTGCTTGACCCTATTGCTGTGGGCTTGTGTCAAGGTAGAACTTCTTGCAGGATCCTGTGGTAGAGCAAAACTACTCACCTCAGGGCTGCCAGGAAGCAGCGAAAGTAAACAGTCAAGAATGAGACAGACTCTTTCAAGGATATGCACCCATCCCCCCTGCAGTGACCTACTTTCTCCAATTAGATATCTGCTCATAGTTTTCACCATCTCCCAATAATGCCATCAAATTATGAGCACATCAATGGTTGAATCCATTTATTTGGTCAGAACAATCCATTAAAAAAAGAACGTTCCAGATTTAAACCACTTCCTCTCTCTCTCTCTCTCTCTCTCTCTCTCTCTCTCTCTCTCTCTCTCTCTCACACACACACATGTGCTCACGCACATACACACACACACAAATATGCACTGCCTCTCAAAAGAGGGTTCATTCAAATTCAACTTCAGGTTTTGGCCTGTAGGATAGATGGAAATCAGATGCCAACTGGATGCCACCATATACACCAGGCTTTCCCCACAAATTAACAGTAAAATAGATTTGGTAGTACCAAATCATGTCCTTTGAGGCTAAGAGGAAAAGACTTCATTTTTTTACTTTTTGTTTAAATGATTGTAGACTGCTATGGTTTGGATCTGAAATGTGTTTGAATGCTTAGTCCCCAGATGGTGGCACTGTCTGGATATACTGTTGGACCTTTGGTAGGTGGGGCCTTTCTGGATGAAGTGGGTTACGGGCTGGGCCTAATAGGTTGTATTCCCACTCTAGTTCTAGATCAAGTTCCCTCTGCTTCCTGACTGAGTGAGATGGGAGTAAGCAGCAGCCTCACACTTCTGCCTACACAGAGAGGAGCTCCCATCATCATGCTGCCCCACTGTGCTGTCATATACCCTCAAATCATGAGCCCAAATAGAACTTTCCTCTCTCACTTCAGGTATTTGGTCACAGCAAGAAGAAAAGTACTGATCTACAAGCTTACGGGAAGTTGTAGAAATACTGCATTAAATGCCTTGACTGCCCCCAGTGGTAACATCTCCTGTACAATACACAATACCAAGGCCAGGAAGTTTCCACCATCTTTGTGTTCTCATGTGTGCACTGTCTGGATGTGGTTCTGTGAATTTGGTCACACATACACATTTAGAGAACAACCATCATCATCAGGATACAGAACTGCTGCATTACCATGGAGGGACTACTTCGTGTGACCCCTTAATACTTGTATCCAGCTTACCCTTTCCCTAGTCTTGTCCCTGGCAACCACCAATTTGTTCTCCACCTCTAATTTTGTCATTTCAAAGTCAGTACCTAAATGGAAATATTCAGTGTGGAACCCTGAAGTTAGCTGTTTCACTAAGCATAAAGCCCTTTGAGGCCCATCCAAGTTCTTGTGTATGCCAATAGTTTGTTCTTTTTATTATGGCTAAGTAGTATTCTATGGCATGGGCATGCCAGAGCTTATTTGCTTAACCATTTGCTCACTGAAGGATCTGAGCTTGTTTCTAGTCTGGAGCAAATAAGCCTCCTATGAATACTGATGGATAGGTCCCTATGTTCACATTTTATTTTCATTCTGAAATATAAATGCCCAAAGGTGCCAATAGTTAGATTTATGTTTAGTGCATATTAGTTTCAAAAGAAATCCCACTTTGTTTTCTGGAGTGCCTGTTCTACTCTCCCTTCCCATCAGCATTGTATGTATGAGAGATCCAGTTTCTCCACATCCTTGCAGCTTTGATACTACCTGTATCTTTAATTCCAGACATTCCAATAGATGTGTGATAACATCTGAGTATCGTTTTAACTTGAGTTTCTCTGGTAACCGATACTAAGTATCCTTTCATGTGCTCAGTTGCCACCTGTATCTTTGGGGAAATCTCTGATCTTATCCTTTGTCTGTTTCCTATTGAATTTTGAAAGCTGCTTGTGTTGTCTATATACAAGGCCTTTGGATGAGATTTTGCTTACAGACATTTCCTCAGACTGTGGCTTAACTTGTTATCCTCTTACTAAGATCATTCACAGAACAAAGCTTTTAATTGATAAAGTCCAATCTATATTGTGCTTTAGGGTGAAATAATCCTTTGCCCTGAATGCTAAGATTTTATCCTCTATTTTCTTCTAAAAGTTTTGTGGGTTTTTGTTTTGCATTTAAGTCTATGATCCACATTAAATTAATTGTGCATTGTGTAAAGTGTGGGCTAAGGTCATTTATTAGCATATGGGTATGCAATTATTCCAGCACCATTTGAGAAAAGGCTCTCCTGACATAGTATGCTACTGTAGAAACAAATAATTTGCTCATATTTGTGTGAGTGTATTTTGGAGTTTTCCATTCTGCCCCTGTTGATATATGTCTCTTCTTCCATCAACCCCATCTTGGTTACTATAGAGACAGAGCATGGCACATCAGACACAGTGGTTATTTTTCCTTTTGCAAAGTATTTTATAGGGCCAGGGATATAGCTCCTTTGGTAGAGTGCTTGCCAGCATGCATGAAGCCACAGGTTTAATTCCCATCACCACATGAACTGAACATGGTGACACTGACACATGCCTATAATCCCAGCACTTGAGAGATAGAGGCAGGAGGATCAGGAGTTCAAGATCATTTTCAGCTATATAGGGAGTTCAAGGTCAACTTGGCTGCATGAGACCCTGCCTCAATGATACAAATATTTTAGAAAACAGCTTAATTTTGAATGTGCTTCAATTGTAATAGAATTTATCCCCCCTGATATTTTTTCTGATTTGATCATAATTCACCTCATTATAAAAAATTAAAACAGGGCTAGAGAGATGGCTTAGTGGTGAAGGTGCTTGCCTGCAAAGCCTAAGGACACATGTTCAACTCTCCAGATCACACATTAGCCAGAAGCACAAAGGTGAGGCAAGCACAAGGTCGCACATGCCCACTATGTGGTGCAAGCGTCTAGAGTTTTATCGCAGTGGCTGAGGCCCTGGCGTGCCAATTCTTTCTCTCTCTCTCTCTCTCCCTCTCTCTCCCTCTCTCTCTCTCCCCCTTCCTTTCTATCTCTCTCTGTCTCATCAAAAAACAAAATTAAAACATGCTGGGCATGGTGGTGCATGCCCTTCATCCCAGCACTCAGGAGGCAGAAGTAGGAGGATTGCCATGAGTTCAAGGCCATCCTGAGAAGACTACAGAGTGAATTCCAGGTTAGCCTGGACTAGAGCGAGACCTTACCTTGAAACACCAAATAAATAAATAAATAAATAAATAAATAAATAAATAAATAAATAAAAATTAAAACATGATGTGTGCATCCTGTATTATAAAAGATGCACAGATTACAGATCTGTCACCAGATGCTTTTCCCTTTGTGTATATCAAGCCTTTTTAATTTATATATCTGTATCATACTGCATTCACTGTATTCTAGTCTTATGTGAGGTTGTTATATGTTTACTCCTCTGTAAAACAGAAATAATATTCCTTGTTCTTTCATATAAAGGTATGGTGCATGTAGGTTAGCACACCCTTATTTGTTTGCTTACTTGCCTGGTTTTTAAGAAAGGTCTCTTTCTAGAGCCCAGACTGCCTTTGACCTCATAGCAACCCTCCTGCCTTGGCCTTCCAAGTGCTGGGATCTGGGGCTGAACCACTATGCCAGGTTTATTGATATTTTCATTCTTTCCCTTTGGGCTCTGGTTGCACACCTTGATGACCTTGGCCTTGCTCTAGTGCTGGTACTTCCCAGAGAAACCATCCACAATTCATAGAAGCTGAATTGCCTCGAATTACTCAAAAATATGAGACCAAAAAGAGATTAGGTTCTGTGTCTCTCAGCCCATGGTTCCCTCCTGCTGGAACAAATGGACCATCTTCATTTCTCATTTCACTTCCATCAATAGATTGAGCAAGTCCTCAGTTTCCAAAACACCTTTATAGTCAAGTCAAGCTAAACCTTCCATTTTGTCCACTGTCCAGACACCCACTCCCACAAACTCTACCCCACCCTCCTCTGAATGGGAGCCTTCATAAAGATGCACCTTGAGACCATTGTTCTTGGTTTATCTCCTCTTTGCATCTTGAATCCTTGAAGGGGCCGGAACTAGGCAATTGGGATTACAGCCTGCCAGTCAGCCCTTTCCCACCAATCAGTGAACTTGGGTTGGTTCCTTGGTTCCTGCTACTTAAGAGCATAAAAGTCCTATTCCTCCCCTTTTTATCCCCTGGCTACCTTCAAATAAGCTCCTTGAATGGCCCACATTCTCCCAATTTCATTAACTTAACACATTTTATTTCCACTAAGTGAGCCCGTGGTGTTCCCATAGTCAGATACAACAGATTTCCCTTTTGATCAATAATGCCAAACAATGTACTACTTCATTCATTTTAATGGCTCCATACTGTGTTCTGGTTTATGGACGTCCTACAGATTGACCAACCCCCTGTCGATAGACATTTTGGTGGCTCCTTAGTTTTCCTTTTTGTAAATATTGCAGCAGTAAAAAGGCTTGGATGAGTGTCTTCATACATGTATGAAGGTCTTTATAGATAAATTTAAAAATGAAATGCCTGTCTCAAAATGTCTAAATTGCAGATAATAGTCCATGTTCTAATACAACCTTACATACTTTCTTTTTTTAATATTAATGTTATAATACAAGCTCATTCAAGTATTTTACTTTGTTTTCCTTTTGAATGTGATATCCTAGCACATGGTAAGATAATGTACTACAAGTGTAAGGTGGAACCTTCTCTGCAAAGCCAATCACGTTTTCCTCTCCAGTGAGATGCAAGCTGCAGAGTTCTCTTCTGCCTCTGACATCACCTTGGCTGAGGAGGGGGTGGGACTAGAAGAACCCAGGAACCTTCCACATGAAGTTTCCTTGGGGCTCCCATTCAGAGCGTACCAGATGATCTGAACATTCTGCCCAGGACTTTGACAAACCCCAGCCCTCCAGCCTTATCCTTGACGTCCCCTCCCCACTTCCAAGGGCTCTGAGCAGCTAACTCTCTTTTGTACATCAATTATCACAAAGGGTGGGAAGCTACAAAGGAACTAAAAAAAAACATGGAACCACTTTGACATGGGCTCAGCAACGGTAAGCCCTGAGGTCCAGGCTGGAGAAGGGCTGGGCAGCCTTCTCGTCTGGTAGTGCCTTCACTCCCAGACTCAGGGGGACAAAGACCTGCCCCTCACCAGGGCCCTGGTACATGACCAACCTTGCCAAGACAGGGGGGAGGATGGGGGGAGGATGGTTTGGGCAGGCTGTTGCTGTCTCAGGTCTTGGATCCTGTGGGAAGATGGCAGGTGGGGAAGTGGATTGCCCTGATGGCCCTGGCCACCCCTGGCATGCTGTCACAGATACATCAGTGTGTGCATGCATGCATGTAGATAGGTATGTGAGCACATATATATGCATGTGTATGTGGAGGCCAGGGACAAGGTCTCTCATTTTTCTGGGGCTCACCAATTAGGCTAGACTGCCTGGCTAGTAAGCCCCAGGGATCCTCCTATCTCTGCCTCCCCAGTGCTAGGACTATATTACATGTCCTGGCTGTGGCTGGCATTTTTACATGGGTACTGGGGATCAAACTCAGATCCTTATACTTGCAAGGCAAGTACTTTACCTACTGAACAGAGCCTCAAGACCTACGTGCATTCAAATTACCTTACCTCTGTCCTCCCTGTGTTTTCCTGCACTGTCATGGAGGAAGGCCACTCCTCCACAAATGAGTTCTAACATACAAAGGATCAGGTCCATGGTCCATAAATGCATTCAGTACTCACCCAGGGAGCAAGGATGCAATTCTAGATCTGTGAAAGGCCCCGTGTCAGGAGATGGGACCCTCAGTGCAATGGGATGTTAAGAACAATTGGACAGAGACCAGAGCTTTTGCCTCCTTCCATGGGCATGGGTGGGAGCTGGGAAGGGGAAAGGCAGAAAAGCAAGGCAGGAACAGATTAAAGTATGTCTTGTAGTATGATCCCTGGGCTAACGACCAGGAGCATGGGACCAGATAGTCTGCTCTTGTCTTCATTTGGTACCCCAAAATTCCAAACTCTGCTTTCTTCAAAATACCCTCATACCTGAGTCTCTTTCTACTTCTATTCATCCCTACACCTCCCCTGAATCCTCCACCCTTCCCTGAGCTACCCTGTTTCGGAAGCCCCTGCACCAGAACATCCCCTGCACCCACATGTATGTATCTTATCCATATGAGGCAGAAGTATGGAACTTGCTAGTCTGTTCACAGTCTGCAGTAGATTGTGGGGTGCCTAAAAGGGACAGAATAAAACAGGAGGAGAGAAGCCATCTTCTCCTACACGTGCAATACAGTCTTAGAATGCTTGGCTAATGGGATAATAAAAGAGCCAAAAGGTCTCTCCTCCATCATACATATGGAAAAGGGAGGCAAAAATCGAGTTGAAATCTGTCAGCATTTACCTACAAAATTACTTGTGCACCCTTTCCTGGTTTTAAGCTGGGGAAATCCTAGCTACTGCTTGCTCATCATCTAGCCCTGAGCCCCTGAGAAAAGCCTTGATCTGTGCAGAAGGGGTCAGGTGGATTTGAGAGTGGTCATGCTTTCTCCCTGACCCCCTGTGGAACGGTTTCTGACATCATGTTGTTAGACTGTATGGGAAAGCCACCTAAAGGGCGTAGCACCCATACGCCACACACAAGGCCTATAGATGGAATCCCATTTCTTACACACTAACTCTGCCAAGTCCCTGCAGTTCTCAATGCCTCATTTTCCCCACTATAGGCTTGGACTCCTACTAGAACCCGCCCAGCTGAGTGAAGGGTCAGCCGAAGACACAAGAGAAGTGTGCAAATGATGTTAGCCTTGATTTGACTATTCTACTAATCATCGTTCTCTTGCTGCTGTTCCGGGGAGCGTGGCTTTCTGTAGCTAGCAAGTGGGCTTAGGTTTAAATTCAGCCAAATCCCCACTCTGCAGCCTGGCCTAGCTTCCCAGGCCAGAAAGCCCCTCCTCTCTACCTCTCTGTGTACCAGAAGAAGGTAATCTATACCTGTCACCATCACCTACTGACAAGTCCTGGATCCCACTGCCCTTATGCCTCTTTCTCTTCCCTTACTTTCCCTTCCTTTCACTTTCCTTTTTTTTTCCCTGGAGGTCTATACCACATAGCTAGGTTTCAACTCCTTAGAGCTTAAATGATATCAACTTTTCCCCCTTACTCTGGCTACTAACCGACACAGCATTGCCCGCAGGTGACCCAGAGAAGCTTTCCTTATATCATGTGTGAAGGTTTCCCCTTCACCTGTAATGGTAGACATTGATTCATTTTGAATACTTCCTTAGCCATGTCCACGTGTGTGTGTGTGTGTGTGTGTGTGTGTGTGTGTGTTCATCAGAGTGCACATATATATACGTGTGTATATGCATGGGTTGAGTGTTGCACGTATCTGTGTATATATGTGTGTATGTGTATTGCATTGAGTTAGGAGCTGGGCATCCTTTAAACCAGATAGTCAAGAGATTCTCTTTCTTTTCCGAAGCTGTCGTTCTGTGACAGAGAAGGAAATCATAATTTTACACATGTCGGGATATCTAGAAGGTGCAGCTCCCTCAGATGGCCCTTGGCCCTTGTATCCTCCACAGCAAGAAAATCTGTGACAGATGATGAGTGTTTGCTGTCATAGTAGTGCTGGTCTTGGGGCTATTCCACAGTGTGCCTGTGAGAGCCCGCTCCCAAATAGGAAGAGACTCTCCCCAGGGGTCTCCCACCTGGGTCAAGGAAGTAACGCTGCCCATCCTGTTCTATCTCCCTTGCTGTGGGTATGCGTTATGAACACACATGCAAGGTACGTCACAAGCAAGACCCTCTGGCCTCTCTGCTCTAAGAGGCGGACATTATCCCAGTGCCTCACATAATGTACCTAGAAGTTAGTGATCCCAGGTTTTGGAAGGTTCCCCTGATTCGGGACCTCTCCTTGATTATCACCTCAAGAAGTTGCTTGACTGTAAGATTTGTGAACAACAAAAGCAACTCAAGGAGAACCAAGGGCATTCCTTAGAAGGGTCCACGTGGGGGGAGTACAGCTGACACTTGACTCACACACACCTGTTCTATGTTCTGTATTTTTCATTCAAGGGGACAGAGAACAAGGGTGCTTACATGACAGAATAGCCTTCCCCAGGCAGAAGAGTCCTTCCCACCTCTGCCCCACCCCCACCCAGGCCCCCACACACATACTGTACTGATGTCAGTCCGACTTTTTTATGTCACAATGACAAATTCTTAAGAGAAACAACTTTAAAAAGGAAATATCTGTTTTGCCTCCTGGTGCCAAAGGTTTCAGTCCATGGCCTACTGGCTTCCTTGCTGTAGGCCTGAGGAGAGCCAGTGCATCATGGGAGCAAAAGTGCATGGTGAAGGGAAGCTGTTCACCTCATGGCATCAAGCAAGCAGAGAGAAGTAACAGGAAAGGGCCTTCCTAGACACACCCCCAGCAACTCACTTGCTCCAACTGGGCCTCACTTTCCATAGTTCTGTCACGTCCTGACAGTCCGTGAAGATGTTGAATCCATCACTAGATTAAATCATTGATCAGGTCAGAGCCCTTGTCTAATTCCTCACAGACATACCCAGATGCCTGCCTTGCTAATCCGGGGCTTTCTCAGTCCAGCCAAGCTGATGATCAAGGTCAGCCATCATAGAGGTTTTCTGGAGACTTAAGAGTTACTTTAATTATATGGAATTTTGTTTAATTTTAGAGATGACCACAAAAAAAAAAAAAAAAATGAGTTCCCTGTTGTTAAAGGCAGTGCTCTGCCCTGTGACCTACCAGAACAGTTGCTGGGTGGTGGAATAGTCATCTCTGTTAAACACACGCAGTACCAGGCTTAGTCATGGAATTCCCAGCTTCAGTTGAGCTCAAAGTGACTGGTCAGACTGGAGACCTCAACACTGACTGGGTTTTGATTATTGCAACAATCTCATCTCTGTTTCTACCACCACAGACCCTGAGAATAATGAAAATACTGGCCCACAGAGCTTGCTTGCCCTGGTTTTCTTATTTAAGAAAATGACCTGTGTTAAGACTGAACCCTTGCCTTTTCCTTTCCCTTCCCTCTTCTATTCTTCCCTCCCCCTCTTCCTTCCTCCCTCCCTTCCTTCTTTCTTCTCTCCCTCTGCTTTCCCTTCTCTCTCTTGTTTATTTTCTCCCTCCCTTTTGCTCTTTCCTCCCCCTCCTGTTTCTCTCTTATCCTTTCTTTGTTTCTCTCCCTGCCTTTCCTATCCTTTGATTTCCCCCTCCCTACCCCCACATACATTCTCTCTATCTGTCCCTCTCTGCACATCCCAATTGTCTTCCACACTCTCTCTTGTGCTACCCTTGGGAAGCCTTGTCACAGGGGACAGACTCCCTTAAATGGCTTCACCTTTTAATTTGAAATCCCTTTTTCGTCCTTTCCTCTGTGAGCATTCCTGCACTCCATACTTAAACCCAGCCTGCTGGCATCCCCCACTGCCCTTCCTCCCCCAGATGGAGTAGTCCAGGCGAAGGTAGTTGAGGTTTCTACTGGAATGTGTCCTGCCTGCTCTGTGTGAGGTTTGTAAAAACCCCCTTTGGCACCTGTTCAATCAATCCCAAAAAGGATTTTTAAACAGTATGTTTTCTACTGTAATTACATCTCAACAATGACCAATTATATTGTTCCTTGATTGCAAATCAATTTGCAATGCTTATTCTTATGCTTCCTAGCTTTCATTGCACCAGGGAGGCAAGGAAACAAGGGCCCCTCTTGTGAAGGAGCCAGAGGGTGGGAGGCTTTTGCTTTGTTGTGTCTGTTGTTATTGAAGTTGGAGAGTCTTGAGTGTGCTTACAGAGTTGAAGGGGGAGGCAGGACAGAAAATGGGGATCAATGAAGAGTCAGAGGACCCTGGGGAAGACCTATCTTGAGCCAGAGGAAATACAGCCTCTGGTAGCTAAAGTGCACACTTGACTGGGGGAAGGACTTCCCTCAACTTCCCTTCCTTTCCCTTCCCAGGCTGAGGGTGTGGAGGGTCCCTGCACTCCTGGGCTTTTTTTCCCCCTGGGACCAGAGAATAAGCACAGCTGTACAGAGAGGACTAAAGATCTGGAGCAGACATCTCTAGACACCCTGAGGATCTGATGCAAAGGACTGGTGTAGGTCTGACAATGCTGATGCTGTAGGTCTGGGTACAGCTTGGTTGGAAAGGCTCTAGAGGATGTAAAGGGGAAGGGAGTTCATGAAGGAAGGAATTCTGCCTTGCTAATTAATCTGGGGCTAGGTACTGCTCTAACTAGACCAAATGGAAGTTGATTTTTCTGCTTTTCTATGATCTGTTGAGATACCCCACCAGTGACAGAGCTGTCTCCTTTGGGACCTCTGCTCATTGGGGAATGATGGCACTAGACCCCAGCTGGAAGAACTGGGTCTGTCACACCTGGGTCTACTGAGTGCTGACAGACATGAGATATATTGATTGAGAATGGAGAGACAAGCAAGTGTCAAGGAGAACAGAAAGCATATCCTTCTTCTTTTATAAAAGGGATTATCAGTTGCTAATTCAAAAATTATAAAGTAATGAAAGCTACATCAATAATTTTCGTAATAATTATAGTCTTTAGTTTTACCCTTGAATGTGTTTCTCGCAATGTCTGATTCAATTAGTCTGTAAAATGTTATTATGCTATTTCCATGTTTTCCTACAAGGTACGAGGATAGGTCCAACTCTGTGGATGAATCTTGTTCTGGGGGAGCATGTGGGCTGCTGTTAATATGGACTTGTGGGGAGCCCTGCACATGGGGCTTAGGTCAGTAGGAGTTATGCTCTCCCGACAAGGATCACACACAGGCACGCATGCATACACACACACACACACACACACACACACACACACACACACCCTCTGGGATATCTAACAGCATCTGGAGACTTTCAGGGACTCAGTTGTGACAAGTTAGGTGGTACCATTGGCACCAGTGAGTTCAAGCTCAGGATGCTGCGGAATTTCCTGTCACGGCCCCCAGGATAGCCCCCAGCCAGAGAATAATTTCCAACCCAAAACATCATCATGCTGAGGCTGAGAAACGAAGTTGGGTTAAGAATGCAATTAGGAAAATAAAAATTACTGATCAGGTCACTTGTGGTTATAAGTGACATCAGCTTGAAGCAACTTAGGGAGCTAGGGAGCCGTTCTATTGGCAGGAATATTACTTTGTGAGAGACGAAGCCACTGTAACAAGAATCCCAGAAGAACAAAGTCTATTTCTTTGTTCATGTTCCTTGTAATGAAATTCACAGCAACAACCTTCATTTCTTTGTTCATTTTATCTACATTCATGATAACAGTGTGCAGTAGATTGCTTCTTATGTGCTGAGCTTTCAGCAAGGCCTCTTAGGAAGATTTTCTTTTAATCATCATCATCATCTGATAAGGGTAGGCACTATTATTATTCCCATTTTGCAGATGAAAAATTGAGCAGAAGTGAATTGCTAGGGGTCACACAGCCAATGAGAGAGAACTTCTTACAGAATTAAGCATGAGTCACTTTCCTCATCGGTCTTTTTCAATGTCACAGAATGCCCTTGGGGCCCTGTTTCCCCACACAGACACCCACTTTGTGATCCCACCCAGGGATCAGAGCCCAGAAGGTATGAAGAATGATTCAACAAGTCCTCCCTCTGTCATGGTGTCTGTCTCCCGAGGGTATGATGTTCAGCCATCTCTTGGCCCCATGGGACACCAGTGTTCTTGGGAATTCCATAAGCCACTGTGGAAAAAAACATGTAGACCAGCCAGTGGGAATTGCAATTGGTCCCACTGGGTTGATTTGAAGCTGGAATCAGTGGTGCAGACACAGAGGATGGATTCTGAGCTGTTGCTCCTGACTAAGACATTTGGGATTTAAATATAAATTAGAAGCTGTAAGTCAATTCCATGTAAGAATTTGTACAAATGCCTCATAATGGAAGCAGAAGGTTTATCTTGTCCTCATTTGTCCTGGGGAGTTAGAATTAAGAGCCTAACCAACTATATCAGCTTCCCCATGGTTTGGGAGATTGAAGATGTACTTTCTCTAGCTGTAACTGCTACGAAGGGCATGCAAGGAGGGACCTGGCCCCATAGGTTCCAGGGACTCTGTCTGTTTTTTTTTTTTTATTGTTTTTTATTGACTTTTATACTTACATACAAAAAAACCTACCTGATATTTCCCTCCCCTCCCCCCATTCCACTTTAGAACTCCAGTCTCCATCAAAGCCCCTCCCTCTCTCCATTAGTCTCTCTTTTAATTTGATGATATCATCTTTTTCTTCTATTTTGAGGGTCTTGCGAAGGTATTGCTAGGCACTGTAAGGTCATGGATATCGAGGCAAATTTCTGTCTGGGCAGTTGCATTGTAAGAGGTCATACCCTTCCTTTGGCTCTTCCATTCTATCCGCCCCCTCTTCCGCAATGGTCCCTGAGCCTTGGAGGGTGTGACAGAGGTGTTTCAGTGCTGGGCATTCCTCCATCCCTTCTTCTCAGCACTATGTTGCCTTTTGGGTCATCCCAGTGGTCATCGCCATCTGAAAAGAGAAGCTTCTCTAACCAGAAGTGAGAGTAGCGTTAATATGTGAACATGAACATTAAGTGTAGTGCTTTCAGGGCTGTAGACTGTTACTAGAAAATTTTCTGTCTGGTTTTTACACTCATCCAAGCAGCACCCAAGGAAGTTGAAAGTATGGAGGCTCCCCTCTATGGTGCCCATCTCTTCATACCTTTGAAAAGGGAATGCCTGAGATAATCACCTTTCCTCACATGAGACCCAGAGGCAGTGGCTCAGGGCAGCCATCCAAAAGCATGAGACCTCACATATTTGAAAGGCACAGCAGGAGGGCCACATATGGGCTGACAATAACTTAAATCCACACCACCTTTAACACCAGGTCCCAATGTGACCAGCTGTTCCACTCCTGGGTCTGTTCCCCAAAGAAACAACATGTGTTCCTAAGAAACTTGCACATGGGTGCTCACAGCAGTGTTATTCACAATGCCAAAAAGTGGGAACAACTCAAATGTCCATTTGTATAAAGAAGATGGTTTGCATCTACTTTCTGGGAAATGGGAAATTTTTCGGTCTTCAAAGAAATGAAGTTCTGCATCCAACTCCAACTAAGCCAGATATCCAGAGACACAGAGACTCCCAAAACCTCATCACTGAAGCAGAGCTAAAATGACCCCAATGTGGCTCAGGGAAACTCGCGGAAGAGGGGGCAGAAAGATTGTTAGAGTCACAAGTTGGGGCTTTATGCACAGAGCCTGGGGCATACCCCCCAGAACTCTTGACTAACCTCACAATGCATGACCCACATTCCCCATTGATGAGGGTCCCTTTGAAAGTGGGAGGACAGGGAGGAGGACAATGGATCCAATACTATGAATGTAAAATCAGAATAATATAAATAAAAAATATATATTAAAAAAAAAAAAGAAATGAAGTTCTGAGCTGTGCAACAGCATGGCTAGCTTTGAGAACATGAGTACACAAAACTAGGCACAAAAGGCCACACCATATAAACTCTGTGCAAGTTTTCCACAGTAGGAAAACCCAGAAGATAGAGCAATGGCTGCCAAGGGGAGGGAAGGATAAGTATGCTGTGGAGGAAGGGCTAATGGGTTTGAGGTTTCTCTTAGAAGTGATTAAAATTTGGCTGGAGATATGGCTTAGTGATTAAGGCATTGCCTGCAAAGCCAAAGGACCCAGGTTCAATTCCCCAGGACCCATATAAGCCAGATGCGCATGTGTCTGGAGTTCGTTTGCAATGGCTGAAGACCCTGACATGTCTATTCTCTCTCTCTATCTGCCATTTTCTCTCTCTCTCTCTCAAAATAAATAAATTTTTTTAAAAAAATAAGTGATTAAAATGTTCTAGAATTGATTGTGCCAACAGTGTGCATGACTCTGAATATACCAAAATCCATTCAATTTCATGGCTTGAACAGGTAGATTTTATAGTATGTGAATTATGTCTCAAAAAGACTGTACAAAAAAAAAAGAGAGAGAAGAAAACAGCGCCGTATCTAACAGGTGATAGATATAGTCCCCCAAAAGGCCACCTGCCTAGATGAACTTGGGATCTTGTAAAGATTTGAAACACCATGAGCTGATGTGGCTTGGAATACATTTGACTCCCCATAACTCAGAAGTCCAACCAGATTTGATAAAATCTTAGTTTTAGGTGGGGAGCTTGTAAGAGATGAGGAAATGCAAATCATTCTGTATGGTCCTACAGTCAGGACTTGTAGCTTCATTTTAATATCCTGGTGCTTGGCACAAACCTGGTACTTAGCTGTGAGAGATGGCAGGGGATGAGCATAGGAGGTAGATAAGTTGACTTGTAAGGAGGTTGGGAAAGGAAGGAACCATGGAAGAATGTTTTATTTTTCTTCACAGAGCTTGGTGTTTTATTACTTATGTGTTTGTGAGCTCTCACAAATACTCATGAGAGCAGGGGCTGCCTGTGTGAAATCCACTGCTGTGCATTCAGTGTCAACAGCACAGCTCAGCACAGCACTATCTGCCATAAAGATCTATGGGAGGCACAGCGAGGAGGCATGTTTGGGGAATGGAGCTAAGGATAATGAAACCAACTAGGGCTAGAAACATACACATGGATTCAGGAATTAACATGTTGAAAGGGGAATGAGGAAGTGAATGGCTGGTGAATGCATGCATGGCCCAATGAGTACATAGATGGGTGGAGGCAGGTGGGGAAAACATGCAGGAGGGATAAGACACAGGTTAAAGTTGGGACAGGCAATGGGTGAACATTTAACCCAGAGCATGGGGCACCAGCATGACTAAATGTGCTCCAGCTATCCCCATATCTATGAGCTTGGCTAGGGGAAAACGTCTCCTATAGGCTCACATCACAGGATTTATAGGGACCTTAGGATGTAGTTCATAGCTAAGAGCAGCAACCCCTTGAGGTTAGCAAAAGGAGCCCTCTGAGTAAGCAGGGCAGGGCAATGCCTATGATGGGAAGAGAGTCCCGCAGGACCTCGAGGACCAGGGTTTCAGGATGAAGTTAGCTAATGGAGACGACAGATTCCACAGTCAAGCCAAGAGGGTCTCAGAAGATCAGAGTGAGAACATGCTAGGAGGGCCCAGGGTGGGGAAGACTGCAGCCAGAGGAGGATGAGAGCACCCTGAGGATTCACTGGTTCTATTACAGAGCAACAGGAAAATTCAGAACTAAAAGCACCAGAACTTTTCAAACCACCCTTTATTGCTGCAAAGCTGCTGTGCTGAGCACCTGTCTCCAGACAAATCCTCCAAAAGGTGTCATCAATCCACCAGCCTTGTTATCTGTCCCCTGTCTGTGTTATGCTGGTGGGTGAATGGATGTGCCCCTTGAGCAGCCAAGGTCTCCTTGGACCATTTCCAGCTGACCTGTAACTCATGGTTCCTCAAAAGGGAAGAGCATCAACAGGAGGCTCAGGGCTATGGCTTCAAATGCCATTTCTGCTCCCAGGGATATACAGCCGTTCCCCCAGCAGGACAATGCCACACTGTGCCATCTGCCTCCTGGCACAGGGGACAAGCAGCCTAACTGTGAATAAAGCCACAGTCAGCATACATTCCAGTCTTATAGGCTAGAGCAGAGGCTGGTAGGTCCTGATCAGAGAGGAGGTTTCAGGGAGGTTACACATTGTTGAATGTGTTGAGTCACGAGGAATTTGGCATACTCTACTGGCATAACTCCTCCCACAATTTCCTTGATATTTTTAGACTTACCTGATCCTACCATGGGGTCCTTGGAACAGCTAATATGATGCCAGACAGCATGCTAAGAATGTTGTCTGCATTCACCATTCCCTTACCAAAATGACCTGTGATGCCAGCAATGGTCACATATCCATTTGACACAGGAAGAGTTCTAGAGCTTAGCCAGGTTAAGGTGCTTGCACCGGGACACCCAGCAAATGAATGGCAAAGCAAAATTGTAAGAAGGTCCTTTAGAAAGGAATGAAGAGAGGGTGACACCAGCCATGAGGAAGACAGCACACACAGAGTGCTGGTGCTGGGGACACCATGGGTGAGGCCCCAAGACAAAGCCACTGTGAATGAGGGAGAGGACCAGAGGGGCAAAGCTGGGCAAGTCATAGAGACCCTGAGAAATCTGAATTTTGCACCATCTGTGACGAGGGACTGAGGCAGGGCCCAGGGCAGAAGAGGGATTTCAGGTTCATGAGGGTAGGGACATGGGTCCACGTTGCTTAGTGGTGAAACCCAACGCCTTGTGCAGGCAGATTATGAAACATGTTGTATGTGACACAGGAGGGACAGGCGACCACCTACCCTGAGACTAGAAGCTGCAGGTATAAAACGAGGTAAGCTGAACAGCAGGGTGAGGTGGTGTCATTGCCTGCAGGGGGCATCCAAATGGATCCGCATTAGCTGGCAGGGTCAACATGGTGATCAGTAGGTATGTCCAGCATGTTTGTGTACACATATATGTGTTCATATGCATGTATGTATGTATGTGCGGGGACAAAAATAGACACAAAAATTTACCCCTTTAGTCACTGAAAAATACAGTTCAGTGTCATTTATCCACCGATCACCCCTATCTAGTCCTGGGACCTCTTTATGATACCCATAAGCAGTCACTCTATAGTTCCTTCTATTGCTCCCAGACCCTGGAAACCATAAATCTTCTATCTATGGCTGTGAATTATTTAAGTTATTTCAAAGAAATAGAATCCTACAGGTTTGGAGGTCATCCCAAGCAGTCATTGCCTGTAGATGTGACAGTTTAAAAAAAAAAAAAAAGGATCAAGGACAACCCATAAGTTTTTAGCCTCAACTCCCAAACTAAATGATGAAGGAGGGGAGAAGAAGGAAAGAAATTTTTCTGTGGATTGGAAGGTGGAAAGAAACTGCCCTGAGCATGTTACTTTTAAGGTACCCATTAGACACCCAAGTGGAGATGCTGCAGTGACCAATACATGTGACCCTGGGTTAGAGGTCAGAACTGGAGATGGGACTGTGCGATGTGTTTGAAGAGATGGGACTGAGGGCTCACTCAAAAAGCAACTGAGGAAGAGCCAGCATTGCTGGCACTGGGATGAAACACATTAGATGTAAGGAATCACTTGATCTCAGAAGGAATTTAGCCTCCCCAATCCACCTTTAGGGATTAACTATATTAATAACTATTGTAGATAGATCTGCATTGCTGGGATAAACATCCAAACAAGACAGCTTATGGGAGGAAAGGGTTTATTTCAAGCTTACAGATCCGGGGGAAGTTCCATCAGTGGAGAAAAAAGCTTCTTCTATACATCCAAGCAAAAAGA
The DNA here is from genome assembly GCA_036365145.1 of Orientallactaga sibirica. NCBI lineage: Eukaryota > Metazoa > Chordata > Mammalia > Rodentia > Dipodidae > Orientallactaga > Orientallactaga sibirica. Next base: position 29,150,599 of record JAEOAD010000017.1, on the reverse strand, counting down.
AACAACCAAACAGCCAGCAAACACCAAAAGCAGCAGCAAGGAACTGGCAGCAAGCAGTAGGGACCCCACCAGAGCTCAGCCTGCTCTGCATAACTGTGGCTGGAAATCAGATCCACCCCCAAACACACCTGAGGGGTGGACACCAGGATCTGCCCCCAGTGACACCTTCTCCAGCCAGATGGCACGAGACAAGCTTTAATAAAACACCTGAGTCTATGGGGGACATACATTCAAACTACCACAATGACTTATGAATTTCAGATGAAATGCATACTGGAAATCCAGTTTCTGGGATTCAGAATATAACTCAATGTCAGGTCGTTGCCAAAAGTTACAGAAGATAACATTTGGGCTTGTAGATACAACAAATTCAGGGCACTCCACTGGGGTTTGGTCCTCATATTCATACACATGACCTCAACAAGATGTCAGCCACATATATAATGGTAGAATAAAAGATTTGGATTCCTTCTTTGATGAGAACAAAAGGCTATGAGCCCAGACCATTGTAAAGCAATGGTCCTGTAGATGAGGTGTCATGAAACAGCATAAGACAACACAAGACAGTTTTTCCGTAGTGTTGCATAGCTGCTGTAGTTCCTAAGCCAGATGTCCTGGCTTCCACATTTTGGGAATTCTAAATGGCAAGGTGTTTCCATCAATTCTCAAAAAGACATTCCTTTTCAGGACTCTCTCCTCTTACCCCCTTGGAATAGCTTCTAGCTGTGGGGGCAGGTGGAAGCCCCCATGCTGTGAGGCCTTCAGTCCTTAGAGTTTAGTAACCCATTAGGCACAGAGCCCACCTACAACTCAAGGACAAAAGTGGTAGCTCCACAGTGGTCCTTGAGTATGGATTCTCCTTTGTGAGTGGTCCACCTTCCTGGGCAGCAGAGTCCTTCCCTCTGTGCTAGAGAGGCTCTGGGTGAAGCTGCGGGGAAGGTATGCATCTATAAAAGTCAAGAACAGAAATGATGTCTAAGAGGCAGCTTTATATTTCTTTAACAAGTATATTTTATTGGCCTCTTCAGCAACTATGAACTCCCCTAGCAGAGAACCTTAAGTATCCTACGAGTTCCTACCATGGTATCCTTTGAAACCGCCCACATAGTATCTTCAGCTGCAAGGTCTCAACATCATAGGTTTGAATGAATCGCCAATGTTCTAATGGTCACGAAGGTGGAACTAGGAGGAACATCAGTGGCCAGCTTGAATAGCCACTGTCAGCCCCAGCTACTAAGTTAGACGATGCTAGGCAGTCTGCAGAAGGATAAATGAGTTGCCTAGGCTCCACTCAGGTAAAACTTCTACAAGCAGTACCCCAAGTCATGAATTGTTTTGCAGATTTTCCACATAATATTTTTGTTTGTTTGTGTGTATGCATGCACATACATGTATGTATGTTCATATGTGCGTGGGTGCCCATGTGCACAGGTACGTTTGTATGTGCTGTATAGACCACAGATTGACATTGGATACCTTCCTCAATCACTCACTGCCTTATTCTTTGAGACAGGGTCTCTTGCCGAACTTTGAGCTCACTGATTCACCTAGACTAGCTGGCCAACAAGCTCCCAGGATCCCCCCATCTTTGTCTCACTAGTGTTGACATTACTGACACGTGCTGCTGTGCCTAGCTTTTACGTGATTGCTGGGCTTTCAAACTCTGGTCCCCATTCTCATCCAATAAGCACTTTACTCACTGAGCCATCTCCCCAGCCCAGTTTTCATGACTCTAATGTCTAGTCAAAATTACAAACTGCTGCTCTGCTCTGATCCCTGCATCTCAAAGAAAGATGTAACTTAAAGAATCTGTGAACTCACTCATGAGTTAGAAGCCAACCAGAGCTCATCCCCCACTCCACTGAATTTCCTACTCCTATCCACTTGCAGAATTGCATAAACTAAACTCCAAAGTCTTTGGAGCAGACCATATTATTATTATTGCAAAAGGGCCATTCTGTATTCAGATTCAAATGTTGGTGGCCAAATGCATATCTACAGAAAATCACTTTGCTTCTCAAAATTAAACTCTTTTCAATTATCTTGTTGAAAGGACAAATGTGTTTTTGCATTTTCTTGCATTTTTTTTTTAAGGAGAGAAACTCCACTGACAGAGAGATGTTAATGTCAATGGAAATAAAATGTCCAAGTCTTGCATTCAGGAGAAAAAAAAATGTAGGCATATTTGCTCCGTGGTTGTTGTTTGTTCTTCCTCCATCTAATGTAATATTTATTTCATCGGCTCCCTAAGGCAGTGATTTTCAAACTTCTTTTTAGCAGCACCATTCTGATTTTTTTTTCTCAAGCAAGATCTTAGGCAGGAAGTGTAATAAACAAAACAGATAAGACATAATTAACAGGGTCCTCAGGTGGTTTACATGCTTGTTGTTTAGAGGAAAATGCTTGGGACATCAATAGGATTCCTGGACCATCTCTCAACCATCCTTGGTTCTTAGGAATGTACTAATTCACTTTAAAATCACTGTCCATTGCATTGTCTTCCTGACAGCCTTAGTGTTTTCATTTTGTTTGGTAGAGCAAAAATAACATGTTTCATTATTTGAGTTTTCTTCTTGAAAATTCTTTTTCTTTATAGTCTTGTGTATGTGTGTGTTTATGTTTTTTCAGATCTGAGGGGTAACAGTGGTTGAATCCTACAGAGCTACACCCTAAACTTCCTACTTATAACCCCTTTGTGCCCAAGTGTTTTTTACATAACTATGAGTACATAGGTATATAATATATATATATACAAATCAAATATTTACTGGAAATAAGTAATTAAGATATTTACATGAAAACAGATCTTTGGTGTACATACAATTTTAAAATTTATTAAATATTAAAGCAAATTTGCATACTAATGAAATAGATGTGCTTATTAATTTTAAATAAAGAATTAAATTTAGGGATGTAAGAGAGATGGCTTAATAGGTAAAAGCACTTGCTGTGCAGTACGACAACCTGAGTTTCAATCACTGGAACCTATGTAAAGGCAGATAGCATGGTGATGACAGGTCAGGTAATCCCAGCCTTCCTGTGGTGAGATGGGAAAAAGAGACAGGCTAATGCCCAGAAGCTCATGGGCCAGCTAGCCTGGTGTATACAATGATGAACAAGAGACTCCACCTCAAACAAGATGGAAGGAGAGGACCAGACCAACACTCGAGGTCATCCTCTGACCTCTACACATGCCCTGTGGCACATGCACACCTATAATCATACATATGAACATGCACATGCACACATGAACACATGCATACAAAAATTAAAAAGTTTATTTTGACTGAATAGTTAATCTAGAGAATCTCCATCAGTTTCAGAGTTGATCAAAATTTATATTTTACAATCATCAAAGCTAAGCCTGCTGCTTCACATAAGTATAGTAGAAAATGGCAGAAGCCTGTTTAGAGCTAGCATGAAAGTTGTTGGGAACATTTTCTAACCCTGAGCCAAAATTTATCTAATGACTTGTTTTGAAAGGCAGTTAAGCAACCCAAAAAGCAATTTTTAAATAATTTTTTTCTTTTTATTTTTTATTGACAAATTCTATACTTACATACCAAAAATGCATGATATTTCCCTCCTCTCCCCCCATTCCCCTTTAAAACTCCAATCTCCATCATATCCCCTCCCTCTCTCCATTAGTCTCTCTTTTAATTTGATGTCATCATCTTTTTCTTCTATTATGAGGGTCTTGCGAAGGTATTGCTAGGCACTGCAAGGTCATGGATATCAAGCCAATTTCTGTCTGGACAGTTGCATTGTAAGGAGTTGTACCCTTCCTTTGGCTCTTCCATTCTATCCGCCCCCTCTTCCACAATGGGCCCTGAGCCTTGGAGGGTGTGACAGAAATGTTTCAGTGCTGGGCACTCCTCCATCCCTTCTTCTCAGCACTGTGTTGCCTTTTGGGTCATCCCAGTGGTCATTGCCATCTGAAAAGAGAAGCTTCTCTAACCAGAAGTGAGAGTAGTATTAATATGTGAATATGAACATTAAGTGTAGTGCTTTCAGGGCAGCTTGGTGGGAATAATATATACATTTAGTCAGACAAGAGCAGGCTTTATACCCCTAAGGCTCATGACCTCACCTGCCATAGACTTTTGCTTAGGTTTTTTAGTACCAGGTTTGTATTCCCTCCTGTAGAGAGGGCCTTCAGTCCAATTATGGAGCAGTTGGTTACTCCAAGAGCAGACATGCCACTATTGCACCCGTTCAGTCATTGGGCCTGTATGGCCAAACTTGAATTTTCCATTGTCCACTGTTTTCACTGCTGATGACTTCTGTCTCCCATAGGGCTGCATGCAGTGCAGCTTTTTCCAGCTTTCAGTTGGCTGGTCTACAGGGAGAAGGTTTTCTGCTCAGCACCAGCTTGCTTTCTCAGTGACCTTGCCTCTCAAGCAAGAGATGTCTTCAGCAATAGGGTCTTACTATCTGTTTCTGAAGGGAAACCAAGGCCTTTGGCAAAAGCCTTTAATGTTTTGGAGGCTACCAGGATCTCCTTGGCCAATAACTCACTGGAAGGTATCCCATTCCAGGCACTGAAAATTTTCTAGTAATAGTCTACAGCTTCTAGATGTGCCATTATTCAAAAAAGTAGGTTCAAAAAAGCAATTTTTTAAATCAAAAATTCTATTACAATATGATCCAAGGATATACTAAGTAGATACTTAATAGGAGGCCTTTTGTTTTCTGTAAACATTAACATTAAACCATTATGTTTCTAGAGAGCAGAAAACGTTGTATGCATGGTAAGAACACCACAACTCATAGGGCATGATAGTCTCGGTCTGAGCCAGGGTGTGTGGGGCAGCATCCACTGGCATTGTGTGCTGTGACTGCATGCACATGTTGTGTGTTCAGAACCAAGGTACAGCGAGGTCATGCAATATAACAGTGAGCGCTACTATAAACACCTCAGGTGCATTATACTTTTGATGTTGAATTACTATTTGATGATTGTGCACTCATAAATTTTTACTATTGTCAAATTTTTTCACACTTACTCCCACACTTGGTTGTATGGCTTCATATAAGACCACCACCCATAGCTTAGGAAGCTATGCTATAAAGGACTAGAACAGTCATTGAAAGTAGGCCCTAGGACTCCCAAAAAGCCAGAGCCCAGCCAGCTGCCTCAGCAGTAGCTTACTCAGTGCCTGCTATGTGTATATAGCCTCCACGCAGAAATGCATCATGGGAAATAACTGACATGGAAACTGCACACTGAAAGGAAAGGAGCCACACTTCCTGCCAGGGAATGCAATGACCTTCACTTTCTTCTCTTGCCTGTCAGCTGATCCCCAGCCCCTAGAGCTTCATCTTTGGGTAGAAGGGGATTCTAGCTCATGGCCACTCTGGTTCATGTCATGCTTATCTCATCCAATATAATGTGTATTTCATCATCATCCTGAAGGAGAGCCATAAGCTCTCTGAGACAGCTCACACCAATGTGGGGATGTTTGTATAAGTACAAGAGGACCAAGAACCACCTTGCCTGGCATACCAGCGGGTCTCAGAGAGCACTTTTGGCTCAGGGCCTGCTTATTTCTTGCTGTGTTGTTTATTATTCCTGATTTCTTCCCATCTTGGGGTTTGCATTTCTTCATCTATTTAGGAAGAGTAAGTGACTTGAAACATTTCACTGAAAAAGTTTAGTTGCACATGTAGATGTTTAATAGGACCTTTCTATAGCTGTCCCTTTTCAGGCCTGTGGGACCCTCTCTTTTCATAATAGAGACAGTCACACAAAACTTTAAGCCAGGCATCTGGCACAAGAGAGAAACAGTAGTTGTCATTGGAAGAAGTTAATGTCAGGTGGGTCAGGAAAGGACTGTGATCACATTTTCTTAAAAAAAACATTCAAAGAGAGACTAGTGGAGAGAGGGAGGGGATATATGACGGAGAATGGAGTTTTGAAGGAGAGTTGGGGGAGGGGAGGGAAATATAATGGCTTATTGTCTGTAAGTATAGAAGTTGTCAATAAAAAATTTAAAAAAGAAACATTCACCCTTTTAGAAAAGTGTGCTGAAATATTTATAGGTGCACTGATCCATCGGGGGTTTGCTCCACACAGTGTAGCTTCAAGGAGGGGTGGCTAGGTGAATGGCATGAGATGGTGGTCCCTGAAGCCTGATGGCAAGCACATAGAGGTCACTGTTTTATTCTGTCTGCTTTTATAAATGCTGGCAGTGGTCCATGGTAAGATATAAAGCATAAAAAGGAGAAAATATTGGAAGAAATATCTATGGAACCCAAGTTGTCATCAGGAGTAATTTAGCCAGTGAGAGTGACAAGACACCTACCAGTGCTATGCCCATCATTCTAGTTGGTTGAGGTGAAGATAAGGCTGTGATGCATTCAACTCCCTTGTGTAAATGGGAGAAAACTTGGAAACCAGCTGTCTTTAATGTCAAACATCTGTCTCCATTTTTCCTCTCCCTGTCTCCATTAGTTGGCTTCCACACACATCGTATTTCTTTAATAATTCATCAGTAGCTAGTGGAAAATTTTGACCACCCCATGATTAACTGTTCTGAAACCTCTATTTCTCTGAGTTCTAATTCTTTTTTTTTTTTCAGTGTGTGTGGGGGGTATTATTTGTAGTCTTCATGCTTGCACAATAAGTGCTTTTAACTTCTGAGCCACCTCTCCATCTCTCTGAGTTCTAATTCTTAAGAGAAATAATATGGTTGTTCATGGACTGGTTACCCCTGAGGCAGGTGGCCACTGCAAGATCCAATCAACTGTGGTCATAGAAACTGGGATCATGTGATAGAAAATGTCCACATGGTGACACTTTCTTCAGCAAGGAGTTGGGGTGGATTTAGTTCCCCAAAATGTTTTATGGCTCATGTGGGCACCCTGAAATATATGTGTTTCATATATATTGTTACAGTTATCTTCTTGTTCTAGGATAAAGCATTCAACCAAAAGCACCTGGTGGGAAGAAAGTCTTTTTTTATTTTGGTTTACAGTCTCAAGGGGAAGCTTCATGAAGGCAGGGAAATCCTGGCATGAGCATATGCTGGGCATTCCCTCTGCCACAGTAGCTGGACAACAGCAATAGGAGAATGAGTCCAGTTCTGGCAAGGGAGAGCTGGTTGTAACACCCTTAAGCCTGCCCCCAACAACCCACCTCCTCCAGCAAGGCTACACCTCCCAAATTGCCATTGGCTGGGAAACAAGCTTTCAAAAGAATGAATGTATGACAAACATCTAATTCAAACACACACATATTTGAATATATATATATTTTTTTCAACCCCTCTAAGCATCTGCAGAAATGGAGAGCTCTCACTTCTTACTCCTCACTTATAAATCCATGTTTAGCATACATGGCATTTGGGGTTCAATCCCTAGAACTGCAAAAAATAAATTTATTATATCTTTTCTGCCGTTCAGACCATAATTCCATTCATTTTTCTTCTTGTTGTCACTACCCTCATTTTGAGGCCCTCAAAGGCAGGCATGTTACCTTCCCCGCTAGGGTCTTTATTCTGTAGATAAAATTATCTAAAATTTGATGTGTGCTTTTACTACTCTTACCTTATTTGAGATGAATCATTGGACATTTTGGGGAGTCAGAATCATGACTCCATCTCTCAAAGGGTTAACAGTGGGGGACAATAGTCGGGATATCTGTCCTGTGTGCTCTCAGCTCACAGTAGCTGGAATCTCTGGTTTTTGTTTATTTTTTCACTATGGAAACTGACTCCCATGGGTGCTGAAAAATCAAAGCTCTCCTCATAGTCAAAGAGGACAAGTCATTCACAGAATGTTAACTAGATGGAAGGAGAAAAAGAAAGATACTCTCCAGTGTGTATAGCCATTATAACCATGTAGTTTCTGAATGTTTTCCCATCTTGGGCCTCCACTCACTTTAGGACCTGGCTTTACCTGCCCTACTGGGACATAGCTGGGAAAGACTGGACATTCGCACCATCTGAAAGCTGGTCCATGAAAAGCCCACTCTCTTGATGCATAATAAAGAGCCCTGGTGTGGTTCTACAGTCAATCACTTCTGAGAGAATTTTCTAATACATTGTTAATCACTTCTGAGGGCACATCTAAGACTGTTTGAAGATAAAATGAATTTGATTTGGAAGCTGTTTTATATATACTTTTAAAGTTTTATGTAAATTTTTATATATTATATACACTTTTCATATATAATTATATTTCCTATTTTTACATAGTAGCTATTTCTTGGTATACTATATATGATATTCATTTTATTTTTATCTATTTATTAGCAACAGACAGACAGAGAAATAAAGAGGCAGAGAGAGAAAAAATGAGTGCACCATGGCCTCCAGCCACTGCAAATGAACTCCAGATGCATGTGCTACCTTGTGCATATGGCTTACATGGGTACTGGGGAATCAAGCCTTGAACCAGGGTCCTTAGGTTTCACAAGCAAGTGCTTAACCACTAAGCCATCTCTCCAGCCCACACATGATATTTTCTATAAAATTATACATAAAAACACTTCTCAGTCTTTTGACTTAGACCAGTTTATGTAAATTACACATAAGCATTACACATAAACCAAATAAAAGTGTTCCTCTATGTTTTCTCATAAAAATACTCTTGTACTTTTTATGTTTGGTATATAGTGGGAATTAGGGGTCAATATTCATTGTTTTCCCAACATAATATTCATCCAGCCCAGAATTTATTTAAATGATCCAAAATCACATGTAGAATAAAAAGCATTCAAAATTATGACACATAATGAAGGGTTTAAGAAATTACAGAAAACACATAGCTGGACACATGACAAGTATGTAAAATATATAAATAAGTTCAGTTCCTGGCGGCCCGGGGGGAGCGGTGGTGATGGAAACTGCCCCTCTTGTTTATTGCTGTATTTGTTGTGTCTGGAATCTCCAGCAGCATTCAGTGCACACTTAGAATTAGTTATTAAGATGAATCACTGCATCTTTCCATCCTGACATAAGTGCTAATCATAGGTAGAAGGAATCAGGTATCTAACAGCTCTGACCTTCTAAATGTGGACATTGTAGGTCAGCATTGTGTGCCTTGACAGTGAAGGGTCTGTTGTCAGAACAAGACATGGATAAGCAAGTAATGAGTATTGGATATGCATCACTGAAATGAAAAGAGATTTTTTTCCACACTAATCCAGAGAAATAAGGTGCATGCAAAATGACCTCATTATTTAGTACACAGTAATGAGAATAGAGTCACAGGGGTTTGAACCACATTGTCCAATTTATTAGAACCAATTTCACATAATACAAAGAAAAATCTATCCTTATTATCATTGCTAACAAATATTGACCTCTTATTATATATAGGAAGGCAATGTGCCAAGCTTCTTAAATGCATTCTTTATATCAATAGCAATCTCTACTATCACAAGAGGTTATATTCTGCCAATAAGCTGTATCCTTTATGCAAACACTAAACTCATATACATGGGGGCTGGTTAGATTTCTAGTGATCTCTTCCCTACCATTTTATCCTCATGAATAAAACTAGGATTAGAAATTTTTCTGATACATCTCATTTAATTTTTGCAAAGCTGGGGCCCAGATGACCACATTCCAGCTTTTTAAGTTCACTGTTAGGGTTGACAGCTCTTGAGCCTGGAGTGCAGTAGAAAAGGACCCAAACTTGATAAGCCTAGTCCCTGAAATCCTCTCCTCTTGCTTCCTCCCAACTGAAGTTTTCCAGGTGAACAATCATGCTGATGATCACCTTCCAGCACAATGTACTGACCACCTCTGCTCTCTGAGGAAGAGCAATCACACTTGGTGGCTAATGAAATCTAAGTCCTTTTAGAAGAAGACTGCTGGGGAGGCAGAGAGGGAAGGATGTAAGGCAATAGAAGAGGGGGATGTCATGATCAGTGCAAGGTATATGCAGGTATGAAAATATCACAGTGGGACTGGGGACATGGCTCAGTGGTTAAAGGTGCTTCCTTGCAAAGCCTACCTGCCTGGGTTCAATTCCCCAGTACCCCTGTAAAGCCAGATGCAAAAAGTATCGATGTATTGGAGTTCATTTTCAGTGGCAAGAGGACCTAGCATTATGCCCATTCTCTCTCTCTCCCTTTCTCTCCTTATAAATAAATGAAAATATTTTAAAATATATCATAGTGTAATCCATTAATTTCTTATAATTAGCACACATTGATAAAAATCCTATTCCTGTCGGGCGTGGTGGAACATGCCTTTGATCCTAGCACTTGGGAGGCAGAGATAGGAGGATCATTATGAGTTTGAGGCTAGTATGGAGATACAGAGTGAGTTCTAGGTCAGCCTGGGCTAGAGTAGAGACCTTGCCTGGAAAAATCCAATTCCTTCTTCTTCAACAACACATTTGAAGAGCACATGGATGGATGACTTACTTAGTTAGTTAATTAATTAAATTAATATGTGGGCCATAACTGTGTGTGAGACAAGCTTGTGCAGCTTCTTTCACAACCTTGAGGTTCTTCCTGCTGAGGTCCTCTGTGGACCTCCAAGCATTCTCTCCATCATAGTCCTTACAGAACCCATCTTACCTTCTAAAGAAAGGAGCATGCAATAACTCAGTTCTGATTGGACAAACACAAAGGCTTCAGTATGTTATCCCAAGCCAATGGCTCACAGTGGTTGTACAAAATATGTTTCACATCTGGTATGTTATTTGCCATGCAGTTAAAAAGAAAAGTAACTTTATCTATTTTTTCCAATTAAAGGAAGTAATGTTACAATCAATAATTCCTCCTACACTGCTTTGGTAAATTAATGTCTATCTATTGTTTTCAAATCACAAAGTGAACATTGCTATAGAAATGTAAAATGGTACTATTTCATTTTAATCTATTTCGTTTTCCATTCTTGAATTACATAATGGGGTTAAAACATTGAATAGAATTAATAGAATGAGTGTTTAATTAAGCAGTAATGAGTTTCTAAATGGATGCTCAAAGAAACTGGCTTTATAGTTTATGTAGGAATCAGATAATGGTCTTAAGAAAGGCCACAACAATTATGTTGAATTTTTTTATATTTAAAGATTTTATTTTTTTTAATTCTCTCAGGAGTATATTTGAACATAATCTAGTTTCTTAATTAGCCTCTAGTTTGCTTTCCAGTAAATTCCAAGTGCCTTTCTCTAGCTCTCAAGGCCCCACATCGTCTGACTCTACCCAAAGTGCTGTGCGGCCCATTCTCCTAGGTCCCTACTGCATTCCATCCTTCCCTCCTTCTGTTCCACAAATACTCCCAGCTCTTCAGGCTTCCTTCCTAACACCTGGCCTTTATGCCTGCTCTCGGGTACTGGGAATGAGTGCTCCCACTTCCTTTACCTCATTCACCAGCACTCTTCTTTCAGTGTTTAGAGAATTCTTCCATATGACCCTGACTCAGGTATCTGCCCCTACCAGCGCACACTGCTGTAGACTCTCCCACAACTAGGTGACTTCTCTCTGAGCAATTAACATATCTTTATAATTACATATTTATATTATATCTGTTTTTTCCTTCTAGCCTATAACTTCCATGATAAAACATTACTGTATCTGCTTTGTTTACTAGTATGTCCCAAGATGAGTGGATGAATGGATGAATACATGAACAAATGCATGGTAGATGAGTGGATGAGTGAATAGACAGGTGAGTGAATAGATGGAGGAGGTTTGGGTAGGTAAATGGATGGGTGGAAAAATGGGCTGATGGATGGATGGGTGAATTGATGGATTGCTGGATGGGTGGATGATAGGCAAATGTAGTTTTGGGAACATTACTACCAAGGACACATTGTAAAGCTCACAATATACACTTGTTAGAATTCCTAAAGCATTGTTGCCTTCTCATTCTGCATGGGTTGCTTGCTTGCACGCTAACATGGCATTTGGTGTCAGTCCATTCAGTAGGTATAGCAGGTGTGAAATCTCAGGGTTATGAGAGAAGCTGCAGAAGCTTGTCTCGCACAGTTATGGCCCACATAACTGATTTAATTAATTAATGACATCATCTATCCATCAGCTCTTCAAACCCAGTCATGTGTTGAGCACTGTGCTATGTTCCGAGGATCAGGGCCAACTGATACTCATCAGGAAGTAATGGATTTTAGTTTTGAGGCTCTAAGATTTAAAAAAAAAAAAACTCTCAGAATCAAAGAAAATTTTAACTTATTTTCTTACATCATAAAAAATATAATTTTTAAAGCTCATGAAAATCTATTATGATTAGAGAGCCAGTGAAAGCAAAAGTGGATAGAGTCCACAAAAATCATCATGCAGCTCTAATGCAGATGTCCTAGAATCAAGGGAGATCAGTCTAACCCTGCCTTCCACAACATCTTGGCAGGTGGAGAATCAGTAGATCTGAGTAAGTGACTCACCCCCTTGGTCTCTCTCCTATGGGACTTATCCTTCCACATTATCTCTCATCCCTCTCCTCTGTTCCCACTTCTTATATTTCACAATGTTCTTTGATTCAACACATAACTCCTGAGTGTCTTCTGTGCAGTGAGCACCATGTGAGGAGCTGGAGATAAAGCCATGAACTAGGCAGAAAGAATCCCTCCAGCACCTCAAACTGCAACCAGTACAGTGTTGTTATCTTACCACTGTGGCACTCATCTGCTTTGTCTGGGTATCTTATCACTGATAGAGTGAACATCACAGCCTCTCTACCTGACTGGAGGCTCCCAGTAACCTCTAGTTTCAGCACACCCCAGGCCTGTGTAATTATTTCACTGGTTTCCTAAGATGCAGGTATCAGAATAGCCTCAAGGACCACTTATGTCTGCTGTGATCAGGTGGGCTAGGGCTCCAGTCCTCTGGCTCTGGCTGCAGGAGGGGGATGAAGGAGTGACCTAGGTGAAGGAGACCCTGGGTAGGACTTGTTGAAAGCAGAAATTGCTAAAATCCAAGACACTGATCTTTGGGTCACTACAGGACCGTGGACAAGAGTCTTCCTTTCTTCTCTGTGCAATCATTGTCATCATCAATCTGAAGAGATTAAAGAGCACATATGTCACCACAGTCTTTCTTGGTCACATAGCAGACAAAAGTAATTGATCCCCATACTGCACCCTGCTAAGCCCAGATTCACTGAACGCCCTTTAAACACCAGATCAGATCAACTCATCCATCAACAAGAACAAATAGTCATGTTAGCACCTCCTTGTCATCCTTAGACCTGGACTTATAATGTTTCTTACTCCAGAGTATGTATGAGAATTATCTAGTCTTCATCCTGGGTCTGTGGCCTTATCTTATATCAGTGAGTTGGAATAGGACTAAGGAATTATTATTAAAATTCATAAGAAATTCTAATTTGGAGATATGGCTGAGGTCCACAAATCTGGCTTTCCAGCTCAGGAATCCTATGATTTTTTTTTTTTTTTGAGAAGTTGGAAAGATAGGAGATAAAAGAGGTCAGTTGTCCTTAAGTAATCATCAGAAGAATTAGGTCAAAATAGTTACTGTTGAAGCCATTTCTTGTGATAATATCCTCCACATCTCTCCTCGCCCAGCTAATTTCAGTCCTACTACATACTCTTAAGATGCTTCCAGCTTCCCTTTTAAGGCAGACAAACAACTCACCCAGGTTTGCTGAGATGCCATAGACAAATTAGTTCTCTTACTCGCCCCCACCCCCAGGCCTCAGGATTGAGCCTCATGATTAATGATTTGAAAGTCAATGAGTCAGTGGCTGCTTTTGAAACCTCATTTCTCAAATTACTTCTCTTTGAATACAGGCCTTTTTGACATCATCTTACCGTGTCTGCATTCACGTTCCTACTAATTGAAATTCCAAGATATTTCTTCATCTTGTCAGCTTATTGGTATTACTTGTTTATGAAATATTTGCAAGCAGATTACCATTCACCTGTAGTGTATCAGAGGTACACACCAGAACAATGCTTTCTGCTTCCAGCTCAGAGGAAATGTGCTAATGATAGCTCATGAAATTCTCTATTGATGGAAAAACTCATTTTTCATGTATTGCTTGATTTTCACCACACCCACTCACACAAAGTATCTGAGATGTAGTACAATAAAAACATGGCCACAACAAGGCTCCCAACCACGAATCTCTGTTTCCTTAGAAAATGGTCTATGAATCATATGAACTGTGGGCGAAGGGCAGGGCAGGATGAAATTGGTTTTCTTTGTGAAGGGCAGGGTTGGCAAGCAGACACTGTGCTTCCAGCCCCTGCCCTCTGCTTATGAGATTCATGCCCTGTTTATCTGGTCATCTTGAACTCAAAGTGGATGAGGCTGCAAGAACACGTGCAAACAAAACTACAATGGCTTATACTCCACACTCGCTTCTTATTCAACCGTAGTTCAGAGCAGATGCTTCTGGCCAATAGCTGCTCCCACAAAGGGGAGTCTGGGGACCCAAGATTCTTCTCCCTGTGGCTTCACCCTTCCCTTGGGTCTTGTAATTGTGTGTACTCAGGGAGACTGAAGGAAAGAACGCAGGAGAGGAGACCCAGCTGATGTCTCAACCCTCCCTCCCTTCTGAACCCAGCATCCTTCTTCCCATGTTCTATAAGAGAAAAGTTAGTCTCACAGCCTCACCTGAGTCCAGATAAAGCTGAGAGGTGGGAACCACCATCTTCTTCTGCGTGTATTTATGGTGTGGTGCATACATGTATTATTAGATGGATATGTACATGTGTGCATGCAGAAACCAGAAGTTGATGTTCTGTGTCTTCCTCAGTCACTATCCATAATATATATATATATGAGAGAGAGAGAGAGAGAGGGAGAGGAAGACAGATAGAGATGGGCATGCCAGCAGCCTCTCAGCTGCTACAAATGAAATCCAGATGTGTGTGCCCCCTTGTGCAGCATTGCGCCCTTGTGTCACTTTGCATCTGGCTAAAAGTGGGACCTGAAGATTGGAACCTCTGGAGATTGGAATCAGCGTTCTTAGGCTTAGGAGGCAGGCACCTTAACCACTAAGCCATCTCTCCAGCCCTCCATGTTATATTTTTGAGACAGGGTCTCTCACTGTACCTGGATTCACTAATCCTGATAGTCTAGCTAGCCAGCAAGCTCCAGGGATCCTCCAGTTACCACATCCCAGCACTGGAATTAGAGCCACACCTAACCATGCCTGGCTTTTCCATGGATGTTAGGGCTCCAAACTCGGGTCCCCATGCTTGTGTGGTAAGCACTTTACTGAATGAGCCACCTCCCCATCCTCCATAAATTGTTAAATGTGATATATGTCACAGACATAAGGTTATGCATACAGGAAGAGATCCATATATGTCATGTTCTTAAAATCAGGCATACAGGAAGAGGTACGTAAATGGTCTTCACCAAATAGTTTTCAAAACCCTGACAGTTACTATCTGCTTTCTTTGCAGTTCCAAGCCACTGTGGAGGAAGGAGTTGTGGGTGTTATTGTCAATTTGACAGTGGAAGACAAGGATGATCCCACAACAGGTGCATGGAGGGCTGCCTACACCATCATCAATGGAAACCCCGGGCAGAGCTTCGAAATTCACACCAACCCACAGACAAATGAGGGCATGCTGTCTGTGGTCAAGGTAAGGATGTTCTAATGGCTTCTCTGTCCTGTAAGCACTGAGGCCCCTGAGGGACATGTAGAGTCACTGAGCTGAGAAGGTCACAAGTAAATTCTAGTTGCTGCTTCTGGTAAGTAAGAGAAAAAGACTGAGTGCTCAGGGTGTACTTTTATTCTTTACAGCACACACCAGGAGCCAAACCTGTCTTACAGGTTCTGAGAAGTCAGGTTTCTCATGACTTCAAGAAAGCCAAACTTAGGCTTTCAATTAGATTCTTGGTAGTGCATTTGCTAAGGGATTGTTAAAAAGATCAAGTGAAGGGCTTTTGAAGATCTGTGCTCAAGATGTGGGCTGGATTCTCACGGGCCTTTCTTATCAGGGCCTTAGTTGTCCTCTTACACACAAGCACAGCACACTTCTGAGTGAGAGTGAGGTCTTACACACAAGCACAGCACACTTCTGAGTGAGAGTGAGGTCTTGCACACAAGCACAGCACACTTCTGAGTGAGAGTGAGGTCTTACACAAGCACAGCACACTTCTGAGTGAGAGTGAGGTCTTACACACAAGCACAGCACACTTCTGAGTGAGAGTGAGGTCTTACACAAGCACAGCACACTTCTGAGTGAGAGTGAGGTCTTACACAAGCACAGCACACTTCTGAGTGAGAGTGAGGTCTTACACAAGCACAGCACACTTCTGAGTGAGAGTGAGGTCTTACACACAAGCACAGCACACTTCTGAGTGAGTGTGAGGTCTTACACACAAGCACAGCACACTTCTGAGTGAGAGTGAGGTCTTACACACAAGCACAGCACACTTCTGAGTGAGAGTGAGGTCTTACACAAGCACAGCACACTTCTGAGTGAGAGTGGTCTTACACACAAGCGCAGCACACTTTTGAGTGAGAGTGAGGTCTTACACACAAGCGCAGCACACTTCTGAGTGAGAGTGAGGTCTTACACACAAGCGCAGCACACTTCTGAGTGAGAGTGAGGTCTTACACACAAGCACAGCACACTTCTGAGTGAGTGTGAGGTCGTGAGGTCTCACACACACAGCACACTTCTGAGTGAGAGTGAGGTCATACACACAAGCACAGCACACTCCTGAGTGAGAGTGAGGTCTTACACACAAGTACAGCACACTTCTGAGTGAGAGTGAGGTCTTACACAAGCACAGCACACTTCTGAGTGAGAGTGAGGTCATACACACAAGCACAGCACACTTCTGAGTGAGTGTGAGGTCTTACACACAAGCGCAACACACTTCTGAGTGAGTGTGAGGTCTTACACACAAGCGCAGCACACTTCTGAGTGAGTGTGAGGTCTTACACACAAGCGCAGCACACTTCTAAGTGAGAGTGAGGTCTTACACAAGCACAGCACACTTCTGAGTGAGAGTGAGGTCTTACACAAGCACAGCACACTTCTGAGTGAGAGTGAGGTCTTACACAAGCACAGCACACTTCTGAGTGAGTGTGAGGTCTTACACACAAGCACAGCACACTTCTGAGTGAGGTCTTACACACAAGCGCAGCACACTTCTAAGTGAGAGTGAGGTCTTACACAAGCACAGCACACTTCTGAGTGAGTGTGAGGTCTTACACAGAAGCACAGCACACTTCTGAGTGAGAGTGAGGTCTTGCTGATTCTTCCTGGCTAGTGTCAGTTTCTTTCTCAGGCTGCAAGTGAAACAAAGCAGAAATACAACCACAAATACAAAAACCTTTCAAATGAACTAGAGATTCAGCAATGTTACAAGGGAGAGAGAGAGAAAAGAAGGGAAGAAGAGAGTGAAAGAGGAAAGAAGAGAGGAAGAGAGGGAAGGATGGAAAACAAGAAGGAGGGATAGAGGAAGGGAAAAAGGAAAGAAGGAAGGGAGGTGTGATATTGGTCTCTTCTGGGATCCCAGAAGAATATACTCACACTTCCTCCCAGCCCAAAAGTTCTTGTGGCACTCTTGCAATACCAGGCCCTCTTTCATGGAGCAATATGAGTCCATCATAGCCATGAGATAAGCCAGGATAATCCCTCATCTTAGGGTCTTTAATCGAATCACATCTTCAAAGCCCTTCTTGCCTTGTAGGGTCATTTGTGAGTAGACTCCAGGGATTACAATGGGGCATATTTGAGCTGTTATCCTGCCCACTACAGAGTCTATGAACCACCACACTAAGCCCCATAATGCCCCTGGGACATCCATTGACGATAACTGATTGCAGATACTTCTGGTTTCTGCTGGAGAACACTAGAGCTGTGTTCTTCCCATGTCCTGCTCTTTTCTACTTCCTGGTCTTCCTGGTTCTTCCTTCTAAATAACACAGTCATGGCAGAGCTGTATGGAGAGTCTAGCCAGCCTCCTGCATCCAACACTGTCACGCTGTGAAAGTCATAAAATAGTACTGTCACAGATGGCCTACATAGCTTGCCCAATGTCTATAGAAGCTGTGGGGCAGTTTTCCAGCCCTGCAACCTCAGGAAGAAATGTGAGTAAATCTATATCCCATCATACATACTGAGTGAACTCATTGTTCCCCATAATGTGTTTGCTCTGACTGGAGGAAATTAAAACTCAAGCCAAACTAGACTTTCAGGAAGCAGCAGCTCTGTCCCTGCACTGGTGACACTGTGGCTCACAAATACTAACATACATAAGACTCACCCAGATGCTAGTTGACCACAGGCTCTCACTGCTGGGTTAGAACATGAGTACGGGGCAAATCTGGGGCTCCCAGGGCATGGCCCTTGTGGAGGGGCACAGCCTTAGGGGTGTCTCCATTACGGCATGCAAACCCTGAAAACTCCCAGAAAGGAAGTACCCACAGAAGGCCAGGATTCTCCCAGGGTTCATTGCACTAGCTTAGCTTTGACTCTGTGACACAGACATGAATGATGGGAAGGGTTTGAGCTCTGCCCACCCCCAGAACATCCTTCTGGAGAGAGGCAGCCCTAGCCATGCTCTATGATGTTTGTGGTCCCACGGAGCCATGTGTCAGTTGGGAATGCTCTCCACTGCAAGTCACAGAGGCCAGACCATTGTGTCTTAGATGAGGATGAGAACACAGAGATTTCCAGACATAAGTAGAGTCAATCATTCCAGATCAACTGGCAGCTCAGGGTGAGCATGGATCTTCACAGCAATCCTCCTTGCTGGAATTCTAATGACAAACCTGGCAGTTGGAGAGATGGCTTAGCAGTTAAGGCACTTGTCTGTGAAGCCTACAGACCCAGGTTCAATTCCACCATACCCATGTAAGCCTGGTGCACAAGGTGGCACATGTATCTGGGGTTTGTTTACAGTGGCTGGAGGCCCTGGCATGCCACTCTCTCTATCTGCCTCCTTCCCTCCCTCTCTCTCTCCTTCTCTCTCTCGCTCTCTCTCAAATAAATCAAAATAAAAAAAAACTAATGACAAACCTGATAGTCAGGAGTGGTGATACCTTACTGATGGCCCCCAAGTTGGACTGAGTCTTGACCCCATCCCTCTGTCTTTAGCATCAATGACTGTGCTCCCAAGTATGAAGGAACATGGAAGCCAAGCATGATTGAGCAGCTTGAGGCAGGACAGAAGGACACCCCAGTTAGGGAACTCCCCAAACAGGTGTACCATGAGGAAATCAGTTTATATCAGCTCCAAAACCCTTATCTGAACTCCATGTCAAATCTTAGCTCTTTGCCACTAATTAGCTGAGTCACTTGGGCTAAGTGACTTAACATTTCTGAAACTGTCTCTTTATTATAAAATGGGGCTAAAACACCTGCTTCTATGTGCTTCCAGTGAGGATCCAGAAGGCATTCAGATCCTGACCTGCAGCAGGTGTACAGTGAGGGATGGATAATGTCATGGAAAATGATAAAGACTTGAGATGAAGGCCAAAATCATATGTAAAGACTGTGTGTATGGAAACTGTTAATGTCCCACTGTTATGTGTTGAACTATGACACAAACATACACACCCCAAAAAAGATATATTGGCATCCTAACTGCTAGTACCTGTGAACGTGACCTTACATGGAATTAGAGTCCTTGCAGATGCAACTAATTAAGATGAGATCATGCTGAAATAGAGTGGATCCTAGTCTGACGGCCAGTGTCTTTAGAAGGCTCGGGAGATGGCTTGGTGGGTAAAAGTATTTTCTGTGCAAGCATGATGACATACCTGAGTTTGGATCCCCAGAACCTGTATAAAAGTCAGACATGGGCTACAGAAGTGG
Organism: Orientallactaga sibirica; assembly: GCA_036365145.1. Classification (NCBI taxonomy): domain Eukaryota; kingdom Metazoa; phylum Chordata; class Mammalia; order Rodentia; family Dipodidae; genus Orientallactaga; species Orientallactaga sibirica. The sequence goes on along the minus strand of JAEOAD010000017.1, from coordinate 29,130,871 downwards.
CTTAGCAGTTAAGGCACTTGCCTGCAAAGTCTAAGGACCCATGTTTGATTCCCCAGTACCTGTGTAAGCCAGATACACAAGGGACACATGCACCTGGAGTTTTTTTGCAGTGGCTGGATGCACTGGCATGCCCATTTTCTCTTTCTATCTGCCTGCCTCTCTCTCTCTCTTTCAATAGATAAATAAAATAAAAAACAAATAAAAATAATTTTTTTAAACCCAGACTCAGTAGCGAGTTCTGTAATTCCAACACACATACAGGGAGATGGGAAACAGAGATAGAACCCCAGAAACTCATGGTCCAGGTAACCTGGCATGCACAGCAGTGGATAACAAAAGAGATTCTACCTCAAACAAGGCGGAAGGTAAAGATTGACACTCAAAGTTGCCCTCGTGCTCCACATGTGTGCCGCAGTATGCATGTGCCTACACCCACACACAGTAACACACACACACACAGAGATTTTAAAAGAAGGCAGCCATATGAACAGGAATCCAGAGGAGAGCACCATGTGGATATGAAGGTGGAGGAGAGTGAAGAGACAAGGAAGGACCCATTAGGGGCCAGCTGGCCTCCAAGACTGAAAGAGACATATTTCTGCTATTAAGATACTTGGATTGTGCCATTTTGACCCATGACCTTGTGTCACTAACGTGTCTGTCCACCCAGATTCCCTTGACCAAGTTGGATCTCCCAGGCTACAAGTCTTGGCCTCTAACATCTCCCAGCTGCTCCTTCTCTATAGAATTGCCTCCTTAGAAAGTGACAAAGCTAAGACAGAGAGTTTGGAGGCCAGCCCAGAGAAAGCCTGTAGCCAGAACCCTAGTGCACAGGCTTGCAGAAGGCCAAGTCTCTTGAGATAAACCAAAGCAGGACAAGCTCAAGAGCTCCGCAGCATGGAGACAACCTAGACTCAGCCAGGAGCACAGCTTTCCCCTGGCTTCTCCCCTGCTTTCCTGCTCCTCTCTTCTGAGAATGCACCACAGCAAGTCATGGAGTCAGACTCAGCTTCTGGGGAGCCCAGCATGGGCCATTGCATGCACACATGTCCACAAGGCATGCACAAACATCTCCCACTGATTTGTACATTCACACCTACACAGCTAACATATAAATGTATACACTGCCCATATAAAACATAAGTGTGTACATATGCATATATAATGTAAATGTATACATACAAGCATATAACCTAAGTGCAAAACTGCACGTGTACATATGCATAGGTGCACATTTAATGTGGAAGCACACAGGTATGGAGCAGCCTGCATTTCGCCTCTCTTGGTCTTGGTATCTGGGTCTGCTCATCTTTGTCCTGCTCAGACACCTGCTCATCATTCTGACCTCAAGCCTTGGCTCAAATTCTGCTGAGTGTTCAGAGCCCTGCTGAGCTCAGAAACACTAGAAAGCCCCACCCTAGAAGCATTTTTCATTGATATAGAAAATTCAGTGGAATTTAATTTGGGATTTCACATACCAGCATGTTTTCGCTAACTGCATTTACAGAAAGATGTTGCCTTCCTGAGAGCTGGCATCCCTCACTCTCTCTCTCTCTCTCTCTCTCTCTCTCTCTCGATTGTATAGTTTTTGCACATGAACTTTGTAGATGACAACATCATGTGATAATGTCAAAAGACTGGACATACTGTGAACCCAGATCCATTCCCCAGTGTTCATGGCTCTTCATGTGATGTCTCAGGTGTGAACAGTGTGAAAAGTGGCCACCATTTGAGATCTATGCTTACCCTGACACAGTTCTCTCTACTTTCCAGCCCTTGGACTACGAGATCTCTGCCTTTCATACTCTGCTGATCAAGGTGGAAAATGAGGACCCACTAGTACCTGATGTCTCCTATGGCCCCAGCTCGACAGCAACTGTCCACATCACTGTCCTGGATGTCAATGAGGGTCCGGTCTTCTACCCAGACCCCATGATGGTGACCAAGTGGGAGAACATCTCTGTGGGCAGTGTGCTGCTGACGGTGAATGCCACGGACCCAGACTCCCTGCAGCATCAGACCATCAGGTGTGTGTCTCAGGAACCATAGGTGGAGGTGGGCAGGAAAAAATTGCTTTGCTTTTCTGGTTGCCAAAGCTGGTGTCTAGGAGCAAAATGCTATTGAGTTAAACCTGTGACAGGGGAGTGCCCTCTCTAAAGAGGAGTCCGTGGCTGATAGAACCAGGGGGCTGGGCTCTCAGTGTGAAGACAAGGTCCCTGACCCCTGATTCCAGCCCAGGAGGTGACTGGCTTTAGGGATATGTTCCCAAATGGTTATGCTCAGTTCCTGGTGGGACAAAGAAAGGAGCAGAGCTGGGTGGGCTTCCGTGTGCATCTCAGATCTATGTGACCCTCGCCCCAGCTTTAGGAGAAAGGCATTGGCTGACTCTATTTGCATATAAAGGCATGGCAAACTCAGGCAAGGATGGGAACTTGATCAAGGCTGCCCGAGATGGCAGCCAAGGAGTCAGAATGAAAGCAGGAAGATCCACCCTGCCCACACTACTCTGTCTACTGAGTGCTAGCTGGTTCCAGTATCAGAGGAAGGAAGGAGTGCACGCTTGTCAACTCCTTAGAAGTGGACCACTGTGAAGCTGTGGAGACGGCTCAGTGGGTTAAGTGTTTGCTGCACAAGCATGAGGACCTACGTTTGGACCCCTAGAACCCACATAAAAATGATGGGCATGTGATGTGCCTATAATCCCAGCACTGGTGAGGGCAGAAACAAACAAATCCCTTAGGGCTTGCTGGCCAGCCTTTCTAACCAAATGGAAGCGCTCTAGGCTCAATGAGAGACCCTGCCTCAATGAATAAGATGGAAATTGCCTGAGGAAGACACCTGACATTGATCTCTGGCCTCCACATGCATACATACACATATGCATGGGCACCACACACATGCATGAGCATGTATGCATACATACACAAGAGAGACTACACATACATACACATGTAAAAAAGAGAGAAAAATGGATCACTGGGTGGGGAGGTTGCCTGATGAGTGGCAGTGGGAGAAAAGGTCTTCAGTAATGTCCGTCTTCATTTCTTAAGTTCTGCCCAATGATTAGACAGAAGGACTTTTATAACGAGATCTCACTAAATGGTCATTACCTACAGTGCATCCAATGCCAGCGACTACAAGATGGCCTCATTGGGGCACACTAAACAATTCAGCTCACAAACTCAAATGCATAGCTTGTCTCTACAGAGAAACATTATCAATCTTTCCTTCCAAAGTCTAATCTTCTGCTCATATAAGTACAAATAATCAAGTATTAGACATGCTTGTAGTAAATGTCTTATTTTTGTTTAATTTGAAATACCTGAAAATGTGGCATTATCTCCTATGGAGCATGCCACCAGGGAGGAAGAGGAATTTATCTTCCCATCCCCAAAGTGGATTTTTTTACAGCCAAACTTTCTGAAATGCCAAGTGAACTAGAGAACAATGCAAAATAATATCAAATCCTACAATAATGTGAATTCAAAATCATCTTTCTTGACTTTTTCTTTTTCCTTTTTTTTTTTTCTGCTTGGTATCTGGCAAAAGAAACATGCAATTTAAACATCAAAGAGAAAATTTCCTCATGTGCTGTGATGGGAAAACCTGCAGCTTAGAGCAGGCTTCAACATCACTGGACACATTTAAGCTGTCTTTAGGGGCGTTTACCATCATTTTGTATGTCTACAATAGGAAGCGGAAGCTAGGAATTCCTACTGGGGAATGAAAGGAATTGCAGTGGGCTGCCCTTGCTAAGCCTTCAGCTCTGCCACTGCTATCACAGCTTGGGATGCTGTTAGGAATCAAAGGGTTAGTGTGATGGGTAGTTCCATATCAGGACTCCTGGGACGCTAGCTACAGATCCCACAGCACAAGCAAACAGTGGGGTAGAAGGTCCATTTACGGTTTAGAGGCTTGGGGGGGGATAGCTCAGGCAGGCTTGCGCTTGCCTCACAAGCATGAAGACTTGAGTTCCATGCCAAGTACCCATGTGAGTAACATGCCAGGTATGGCAGCATATGCTTTTTACCCCAGCACTAGAGAGGCAGAGACAAGGAGATTCCTGGGGCTCACTGGATGGCTGGTCTAGCCTAATTGATGAGCTCTAGACACTGTCTCAAAATGAGGTATATGGTGTGCCTGAGGATGACTCTCAAGGTTGTCCTTTTCCTCCACATACATGTCAACATACATGCATGCATACCCACACACATGGGCATGTGTTTTGTGCATGGGCATAAAAATAACTAATGATAAAAACTAAAAATAAAAATAACTAATAATAAAAATAATAAAAAAATAACTAATAACTGTGGTGGCCTAGGCTAAAGGTGAACTTGCCAGAAGATTCTGTGTATAGTTTATGACATGGAGGAATAGCGAGAGGTGTGTTCTGTGACACTCTAGGTAGCAGGAACTGACAGGCCAGTGTTTCAAGAGCGCAGGGAGAACATGCTCCTTGTGCCTCTCAGTCCTGACCATATTCCCAGCCAGTCACTTTAGCAAGGGATGAGCCTTAAGCATATAGTCTTTTGATGGAGGACCACTGAGACAATGTGGGCAGGTGTGACTGTCCACCACCCTGGTCTAGAAGGAGGGTGAGAAATTATACTTGGCAGATAGAGCATGGTGTTGGACCACAGGGAGCATTCTTCTGCACAAGTGGAGTGAAGTGGCAGGGTCTCTTGCAGAGGAAAAGCCAACTGATGACATCCAAGACATTGAGAGACACCAATGCCAGCATCTGAGTCCTTAAAAGCAAAGGTTCATGCTGTGGAACCAGGGCCACAGGTTCCTCATTGCCCTCCACCCCCTCTACACACACACACTCGCCCACCATGAAAGAAAGAGGCGCTCAGGGGAGCAGCTAAGGATTGCCAGACACAAGACTGTAGGAAAGCGGGACTGAACATCAAGCGTTCTGCAAAGCTTCATGCTTCTGTAGCAAGTCTAATCCCCACAGTTTGACCCTCAGTCACTCTATGCAAACAATGAATGGGTTAACCAAGCTGATCAGAAGATGAGGACCAGACACCCACTGTGACAGCTTTGGGGTTCTGAGGCCATATCCTTTCTTCATCCCTGGCATTATTCCACTGTTTTGGTTCTATTCCCAGCCAGGCCTCTACATCTAAAGCAGAGTAAAGTCCATCCCAGGCCAGGCCTCTATCTTTCTTGCAGAAAAGCCCACAGCCTCCAGCCAGGTCCAAGAGGGACTCACTGAGCCAACTGGAACACAATATGAGCAACAAACATATGAGCAACATATGAGCAACAACATATGAACAACATATGAGCAACAAACAACATATGAGCAACAAACACCATTGTCTCCCTTGAGGGCTGGAGTGGTATCACCCAGAAAGGACAACAGGCTCTTCCCAAGAGAGGGGAATGATACTGGGTCTTCAAGAGGTACGGATGACCTCAGAGACTGGGCTTTGTCTCAGGATCCCCCAGGGGACACAGTTAGTCAGCAGTTAGTCACCCCAGAAGACCAGAGTCTCGGTGCCAGCACCACTGAGCAATGATATGGTGTAGCCCCTCCCCATCCTCACCAGGCAAGGAGTCAGAATTGCCTTCAAGTGGCCCTTTCTCAGCCTGACATTGGCTGGGCCTTCCTTTTCTTCCCTCTCTTCCCTTCTCTGTCTCTCCTTCCCTTCCCTTTCTTTGCTAGGCCTGTCTATCCCTCCACTCTCCCCTCTCCCAGTGCTGCTTCTAAGCTCGTGAAAGGTAGGGATGATCTCACTGACAGGTGGAGCTGCTGACCTGGGAACTGTAGGATGAAAAGACTCATTAATGATGGAGCTTTTGATCCTGCACACTGAGAAGCGCTGTCCCGGGGGGCTGTGTGTGCAGAGGGTGAGCCGGGCTGGGATGTTTTCCCGCTAATCTTCATTTGGCTGTACAGAAGTCTCAGGCAGGCGTGATGACCTTGGGGGTTGTGCTGTTATTGTTGCCATAATGATTCTTTGGGGAGCCGCATGGGAAAGAGGAGGAGCTGCACTCTGGGAACTTTTATTCTTCTCTCAAGGAGATCTTGGAACTTAGCTGACTAAGTGTCAGACAAAAAAGGTTGTAGGCCCAGCCCTCTGCCCCTGTCAGTCTCACTCTCAGGCTGGCACTGACAGGATCCAGTGGTCCTACAGAGAACTGTGGCTGTCCCCATCAAGATGTGACTATGCCTCTAGGTCTCTGTCCCTATGCCTGCCCTATCTTCTTGCCCCGACATGTCCTTTACTCTGTGTACATCTCTGGCCCTCCCTCTCTCTGCCTTCCTCAGCCTTTCTTCCTCTCTGCCTCTGTTTTGTGCGAGTTCCTTTACTCAATATCTGACCAGAAGAAGCTTAAGAAAGGAAGGTTTGGGCTGAAGTGATGGGTCATCAGTTAAGATGCTTGCCTGTGAAGCCTAAGAAGTCATGTTTGAATCTCCAGGTCCCACATAAGCCAGGTGTACAGTGGCACAAGTGCAATGTTGCATGTGCACACAAGGGGTTGCATACATCTGGGGTTCATGTGCAGTGGCTGAAGGCCCTGGTGTGCCAATTCTCTCTCTGTGTGTGTGTCTCTCTCTCTCTTTCTCTCAAATAAATAAAAATGTATAAAAAAGAAAGAAAAGTTTTATTTATGCTTGTAGTTCCTTCGTATCTCCCTCCTCCCAAACTTCTCTCTGCCTCTGTATGAGTCTCTCCTCCTCTCCCTCTTGCTTTCTCTTCTTCCCTCTTTTCTTCTACCTCTTTCACTGCCCTCCCTTCTCCTTCCTCCTCTACTGCAAGGCAGGAGTAAAGCATTTCCAAAGACACATTATTATCTTTGACATCGACTTCTCCTTGTCCTCCTCCTCTTTCATTCTGCCTTTCTGTCTGTTTCCCTCCCCCGTCTCTGTGTCCATCTATTCCAGGATTCTCAGCTCTTAATGCATACCTCCACCTCAACCCCAGTGACTCACAAGGCTCTAAATCTGAAACAAGCAGACATGCTCTATACTGGGCCAGATTCCTGAATGAGTCTGGCCTGACCTAGACAGCCACTGTGGCCTTTTTTCTATAAGAAGGAGGCTCCTATTCCACCCCCCACACCACCCACACACACATACAAGTTTAGGAACTCCCACTCTGGTCCATGCTGTTCTGTGTGACTAAACCACATCTGGGCTAGCATGATGAACACTCTCACCTCACCAGGGATTGCATAAGTGGCAGAGGTGTCTTGATCTCTGCCAAACCTATAACGCTGGAGACAGGCGGCATCCAGGAAGCAGGCTGCGTATCCTCTGAGAAGCCTAGGTTATTAAGAACCATGTAAAAGTCTATTACTTGGTATTCCTATCTAAATCAAAACAGACAGTGGTGACCGCATGATAGATGAATTTCTTCTATTTAGGGACTTGCATTTTCTCATCCTTATGACAAAGCTAAGACAGTTCATGGAGGAAACTTTAGAAGAGGGGTGAAGAATAAAGAAGAAAAGTAAATATCTTTAATCATCTTAGCTGAGGAATTCCCACTTAAAATTAATACAGACCCTTCAGGGATGTGTGTAGTACTTCTCTACCTAATTACCAAGACTGGCTAGCCTCATCCATCCTGCCTTGTAACCTGATTTCTGCTCCCCCGCTTATGACAAACAGCAGCCTGTGTCAAGAACTGCCCATCATTTTTCACTGTTGACGAGTACCCCATTATCCCACTGCTGGGTCTACTTATTTATTTATGCATTCTCTTGCTGGATATTTACATTGTTTTCAATTGCTTGTAATTTTTAAAGACAGTGGATTGGCTTGTAGCTACAGTTTTCAATGGATCATTAGTTTTCTGATGCTGAGACTTTACTGGAACAAAAGTATTGATGTTGCTAATGGCTTTTGATATATAGAGGATCATTTGGGTTTTGATATCCAAACAGTTACAGTTACATTGTACTTGATGCTTTCTAAGTGAGCGTCATGGTTAGAAAGTCCTCTGTTCTGTGGCATATCCTGAAATAGCTGGTGTTACACCTGACCTCTCCAGACTAAGAGATGGTCATCTTGTCTTAACTTTCAGGATAGATATGTTGTCGGGGTGGTCAGTCAGGAGTTGGGCATCTCTCGAGGACATGTCAGGATCTGTCATGAAAGATTCACCAAGTGAACTTGGCTGAGTATTAGTAAAAAGAGAAGTTCAATATTGATTATGCTAAAGTGAGAATGTGTGCATTTGATCAACGCTGTTCAATGACTCATGATTCTTGGAGTGAACCCCCCCCGCATCCCCACGCACACCAGATCCCTTGATTCAATTACCATGGGAGCACAACCAGCATTTAAAGCCTTCCAAACAACTGGAGAGCATTTTTGTGCCCTTTCAGTACTTATGGATTCTGTAGTCAAATCCAAGTAGCAATTCCTATTCCATGTATTTTTCAAGCACAATCTATCTTGTCCAGGGTCTGTAGTGAGCAGTTCTGCAGCAGAGACTTCTGCCTTCTTATTAAACAGAGATAGATGTATGAGGAGGAAAAATATTGTCCCTGTCCATGTACAATGACACACAGTGCTCAATGCTTGCTTTTGGAAAGGGAAATTCCTCCACGGTGACGGCAAGTAGCTCTTCCTGCAGCAAGTAAGTTTGCCTGACTATAATAGGAAAATTCTAAATGACGGTGGCTCAACGAGTTCTCTCTCCTCACATAAGTCTAAAGCCAGTGTGACCATCCTGAGGTAGTGTGGAATGTGGTTATTCCCAGAATGTGGTCAGGGGCCCAGGCTCTTTCCTGCTACTATTCTTCCAGTGCTGGCCAGCATACTCTTCCTCGTGGCCTGTGAGCTGCTAGTGCTCCAACCTTCATGAATGTACTCCAGACAGCAGGATGGGGAAAGGGGGGAGGTAAGGGGTCCTTCTTGTGTTTTAAGAAGACTTTCTGAAAGTCAACTGCATTTTTATTTAGATCTCATTGGCCAAATTTGGTCATATGACCATACTCAGCTAGAAAGAATAGTAGGAAATGTGCTTCTTGACTGAGGAGTTGTGGGCCAGCCTTTACAACTAAAGATTTATACTAATAAAGAGTGGCCTTTACGAGATGAATAGCAGTTTCTGCTATGTGAATTAAACCTTTTACTTAAAAAAATTGCACAATAAAAATTTTTATGACAAAAATAATGTGTTTATTAGCTTTCCATTGCCATAACAAAATACCTGAGACAATCCACTTAAAAAGGGGAAAGGGGGCTGGAGAGATGGCTTAACAGTTAAGGCATTTGCCTGAAAAGCCAAAGGATCCTGGTTCAATTCTCCAGGACCCATGTAAGCCACATTCACAAGGGGGAGCATGCATCTGGAGTTCATTTGCAGTGGCTAGAGGCCCTGGCACACACATTCTCTCTCCCTCTCCCTCTCTCTCTCAAATGAATAAATTAATAAATATTTTAAAAAGAAGAAAGGGACTCACATGCATGAGGGAGGGAGAGACAAAAGGAAAGGAGGAGCTGGGCATGGTGGCACACGCCTTTAATCCCAGCACTGGGGAGGCAGAGGCCACCCTGAGAGTACATGGTGAGTTCCAGGTCAGCCTGAGCTAGAGTGAAACCCTACTTCAAAAAACCAAAAAAAAGGGGGGGGAGGGAGAGAAAGAGGAAAGGGAGTAAAGCAGAACAGCAAAATAACAAACCAAATTAAAAATATCAAATGTCCATAGTACCATGACAGTTTCAGCAGAACGAGGTTAATATTTTTAAACATGTAATTGCAAGTTAGCTGTCCATTTTACTTTGCAAGAACGCCTGAGTAGTTAACAGGAAAACTATTGGCAATTATTAGTGAAATATTCCTCGAGCCAAATAATTGCAAAAGCCAAGAAAAGGTCAAATTGTTTTAATTTTTTTTTTTGCAAGAAAAACTCCATTTGCAATATAGAAGTATTCTGGTAGGTGTGCAATGAGGAAGGGCCCCTGCAGACTGAAAAACTTCTTAGAGACTCAAAACCCAAGGTCCAGCACTGAGCCTGGCATATAACAGAGCCCAGTTAACAGGCATAGAATGGGCCTATGGCAGCTATGTTGGTATGTCTGTATGTCAATATATTAGTATACATAGACAGGTATAAGTTATTATCATTTCTTTAAATCTTCAACCATTGATTCATGTCTACCAGCCATGAAAAGATTTGACTATGGTCTTGTTTTTCACTAGTGCCAGGCCAGGTCTCCAACCCCCAGGGATTCTCAGCAGCACACACACAACTCATGACACTTTCTGGGCTGTGAAAGTTACATGAAAGAGCCATTTCCATTCACCAACCCTCTTTCCGGAGCCTTGATCCAGATTGAGTCTATTCTTTGAACGCAGACTAAATCAGATCCAAATTAGATATGCGTCCTTTGAAAACCACCCTGCTTTGTCCTGGTCTCTTTTTTATCTTTTTTATGTCATATTCTTTCTCCATGTCCATTGGACTTGGATTCTTTCATAAGTATGGTAGAATCCTCTCCTTCATGCAAACTGTAAAAAATGCACCATAGAATGACAATTTAGCCCCCAAAGGCTTTTTTTTCTTTTCTTTTCTTTTCTTTTCTTTTTCTTTTTTTTTTTTTTTTTTTTTTTTGAGAGAGAGAGAGAGAGAGAAAGGGAGAGGAAGACAGATAGAGATGGATGCGCCAGCAGCCTCTCAGCTGCTGCAAACGAAATCCAGATGTGTGCGCCCCTTGTGGTCAAGTGTGGCATTGCGCCCTTGTGTGACTTTGCATCTGGCTAAACGTGGGACCTGGAGATTGGAACCAGCATTCTTAGGCTTAGGAGGCAGGTGCCTTAACCGCTAAGCCATCTCTCCAGCCCCAAAGGCTTTTTTTAAATGTCCAATTTCAGCTTTTGCTGGTCTTCCTGTAACTCAAGTCATTTTCTTTAAGGCCTTCTTTAATGAATAAAAATAGAAACCTTTTTAAAAAAAAATCACAAAAAAAAACTGGTGGGAAATTAGGGGAAGACTTTAACCATCCTGGCTGGCCATGGGACAGTTCATTCTGTACCACATAGGGCCTTTAGAAGTAGAAGGGGAAAAAAAATCAGTTGGCTTGAAAAATCTTATCAAAATTGGCATTCTTAGACACATAGTTGTCCAAAAAATATAGAAGATAAATATTTATTTGTAGAAAGGAGGCTTTCAAACCCAAAAAATCAGGCCTCAAAAGCAGATTTAAGCATTTAATTGGGGGTGACACCCACCTTTTAAATTTTAATCAGATATTAAAGATATTAATAACATGTCTACCTGGGGAAATTAAGAGAATCCCTCCATCTACTAAAATCTATTATTAACACTCCATCTTAATTACATGTGGTTACTGACCTCAATAATAAGATTTGGGGTGAGGTCATTTATTTGTTGTTTTTTAATGAGTCAAGATACTTCTTTCTGGAGTCGACAAACACAAAGCTTGAAATATAAATGAGTTGTTTACAGGAGCTCTTTGTAACTTTTAATTAAAGCGATGTTCTTCCATTGGAAGTTTATGGTGGCAATACGTTTTATGGCTCACGCTGCCGTAGAATTCTTAATTATTTATGGAAATGTATTAGCACAGTCGGCCCCTACTCTGAGTGGTCAGATTTTCTGTTATGAAAGTGCCAGTGGGATAGAAGGTCTAATAAATTACACAACTGAATTTTTAAGGGTCGGACATCTTCACTGGCTAAATATAGTTTCCTGCCTTCTTATAATGACCCAAAGACAAAGATTTTCACTGTGATGTTCGATTGAAGGTGGTGGTATAATGAATATAAAGCTGCAAAGTGTCTGGGTAAGCAGTTGAAAGGTTATGTTGTGAATCAGCCAGCTTTCTAACATGTCTACATGGTTTCCATGGGGTAGACCTTCATTGCTGAAAACATGGTTTCAAAGTGGCTATTGGAATATTATGATCATGTACTTTTAGCAGCCTGAAAAATTAATTTCCAGAACCAATCTAGGAAATACTGATGCATGTTAATTTTGCTTCTTATCCAATATTTCCTAAGCCATTCAATCTGTTTTGTGTTAGTGAAGGGGGGATAAAAACACAGCTCTTACCCCAATGGGAAGAAGAGTTTATTCTGGAGTCAAATGTGAGTGACCATGGCTCAGGAACACGAACTTCAGGTTATCCCAAATCCCATGATCCAACCTGGTAACAATTTTATGAAGTTTTTATAGGAACAGAACAAAGAGAGTCATGAATGAAGGTACTTTGTAAGTACATTGGTGGAAACCTCAGGTGCGTGGGTTACAACAAAGCAGGAAGATCTCTGCTGTGGACCTCAGATGCTACCTGATGACATTCTTCTCAGCCTTTGGGTTGGTAAAAGCTGGTGGCCTGTTAGTACACACCAAAATATTTCACCTGAGAGCCAGAAGGCTATTATGACAAAACTATGAAGGGAACTAAAGATATCCCAAGGTAATTTGGCCGTGAGCCTGCAACATTCTATCTTTCCATAATCAAAGGCGCTCTGTCTATCAACCAGCCTTTTAGAATGTTTGAAGTAGGTGCATTTGCTTTTCAGGAACTTGAATTTACATTTGCTTTTCTTTCTTTTTTTCCTTTTTGGTTATTTTGAGACAGGGTCTCAAGTATCCCAAGCTGGCCTCAAACTCCCTATGTAGCTGAGAATGAACTTTCTGATCCTCCTGCCTCCACCTCCCCAAAGTACTGGACAATAGATGTGCATTATCCCACTTTGCTATGCTTAGTTTTTTTAAAATATTAATAAAGATGTCTGACATAGACACAGATTGCTAGAAATATAGCGTGGAGGGAAGGCCACACCCTTCAAAATTACAGAAAAAGTCAGTCACCAACACCAGCCATCCAATGAGCACACTTTGGGATCTCACAAGAGGCTTATCACAGCACTGGCCATGCACAATAATGGCACAGCAGGCAGTGGGCCAACTAACCCAGGAAATGCACTGCATCTCTGACTTCCAGTTTGCATGGTTCATTCCCCTCAGAGCTTGTGATTTCAAATGATGATACTACACCACATTCCTCCCACCTGTGCTTAAAGTAAGGCTCTCCTTGTGGGTTCCAATGGCATTGCAGGAATCTCACTGTAAGATTTCACTTTGAATTGCCTCTGGAAACAGTCTTGGACCCCTGAGTGCATGCTTATACATATCAAATAGAGCTCTGGATTTGGGTCAGTGCTAGGATGGGAGAACCTGCCCATTCATTCACTCAGTCAGTCCAAAAGTATTTAATGAATACCTGCAATGTACTAAGTGCTTTCATAGGCATTGGAGATATAACAACAAAGACAGCCAGTAAAAATATCTGCCATCATGGAGATTATTTTCCAGTGGATGGAGGGAAAACAAACAAGAAAAATGATGAATAAGGTAGGAGCTGGTGATCAATGCAAAGCCAACAACCAAGAAGGAAGTGAGGGGGGTGTACAAAAGCCCTGAGGAAGCTATGAGTAGCAGGAAATGTGAGGAGGAAGCCAGAGTGCCTGGTGCAGAGAGAAAATGGGACAGGTGGGAGGTGAGGCTGCAGATGCATGGGACAAGGCTGTGGCTCTGGAAGGATTGTGGTGAAGGAAGAGAGAGAGCAGGAAAGTATATATGGGTGAGAAGGAGTGCAATGCCGTGATAATACAAGGAGGAGGTGGTGCAGGTTTGGAAGGCAATGCAGGCAGCAAGAAGCAGGCAGGTATACTGGCAATTTGCTCAACAGTTATGTGCGTGCTAGGCAGGTGCTCTACTAATAAGCTGCACCCCAACCCTCTTTTTACTTTTATTTTTATTTATTTTTACTTTTATTTGAGACAAAGTCTCAGTCAGGTGCTCTGGATGAACTTGCACTCACTCTGTAGCCCAGGATGACCTTGGGATCCTCCTGTCTCAGCCTCCTGAGAAGCTTGAATTATCAAGCTGTGCCACCAGGTCTGGCTCGGGCAAGTGTCTTTGGCATAAACCTTAAGGGAGTTCCAAATGCTCATTCCTCAAGATAGCTTAGAGCTGGATATATAACTCAGTGTTATAGTACTTACCTAGCATTCATGAGGCCTTGTGTTCAATCTCTAGTACAGACAAATAAAAGATTGTTAAAATATATGGCTATATAGAGAGATAGATAAATCAGCTAGATCTAGTGGCACAGACCTACAGCTACTGAGGAGTCTGAGGCTGGAGGATTGTGAGGTGAAGGCCTGTCTGAGCAACAGAGTTCAAGGCCAGTCTAGGTAAACAATGAGGCTTTGTCTCAAAATACAAAGCCAAAAGAGGGCTGGGGATATAGGTAGATATAGGTAGAGCCCTTGACTAGCACACGAAAACCCTAGGTTTAAACCTCAGCATTAGTTAATTAAATGATAGGTCATATTTTAATGAAAAACATTATTTAAAAAAACAAACAACACAAAATTCACCATAAGCAGAATAGGAAGTTGTTTGTTTGTTTGGTTGGTTGGTTGGTTGGTTGGTTGGTTGATTGGTTGGTTTTGAGAGAAGGGCAGAGAGAGAGAATGGGCACCCCAGGGCCACTGTGAATGAACTCCAGAAACTTTCGCCCCCTTGTGGGCATGCGAGGCATTGCATGCTTATGTCACTTGCATCTGGCTATACATAGGATCTGGATGATTTGAACAGGAGTTCTTAAGCTTCTCAGGTAAGCGCCTTAACTGCTAAGCCATCTCTCCAGCCCAGAATGGGAAGTTTTTGAGTAAAGCAGAATCAGTGTTGCATGGAGTTCTGTCATAGCCATGTGTGGCAGTGCTGGCACGAGCCACCTTTCCACAAGAACCCCATTTCTTCTGTAAAATTCAAGAGTGGGATGGGAAAAGCTTTGTGACTATGGATTCCTGGAGCAAAAATGGAAATGATTTCAGTCGAAGTACAGGTTAAAGACATGAGAAGATGGCTCAGCAGTTAAAGAGACCTGCTTGCAAAGCCTGAAAACCTGGGTTCAATTTCCCAGCACCCACATAAAGACAGATACATAAAGTGGTAAAGTGGTGCCTGCATCTGGAGTTTATGTGTAGTGGCAAGTCTCTTTCAGCTCATTCTCATATTCTCTCTCCCTCTCTCTCTCTGTCTGTCTCTGTCTCTGTCTCTCTCTCTCTCTCTCTCTGTCTCTGTCTCTCTCTCACATGACTAAAAATATATTTTTAAATACAGGCCACAGGGAATATGGTCTAGGCCAGGCCTGAGCTGCTGCCTAAGGGATGAGACAAAGGTTCTTGCCCTTCCTGTGGCAGTCAGCTTTCTGTCATGGAACAAGTACTTGAGATAAATCAATTTATAAAGAGAAATGGCTAATTTTGCAATTTTGAGAGTTTCAGTCTCTGATAACTTGGCTAAGCCCAGGGAACAGAAAAATCCCCAGTCCCCAAGGAGGGCACACCCCCAATGAGCTGAGATCTCCCACTGATTCCTACCACTTAAACATCCCACCCAATGGTACCAGAACTAGGGACTAAGCCTTTAATTCATGGACCTTCGAGGGACATTGCAGACTCAAACAACAGCCATTGAATAAACTGAAACACTCTCATCCATGAAAACCAATAACTGGACTTGAAATGAAAAAGGAAATATTTGATTTGAGAGAGAGACCACAAAATCATATTGTAGATGATTGGGGTGAAAGAATGGGAAACATGAAGGAAAGTAGAATGCAATGAGAGAGCAGGTAAAAGGGAGAGGTAGTGAAATGTGGATCTCTAGAAGTCTGATCATATGTCTTCTTTTTAAAAAATATTTTTATTTATTTACTTATTTTGAGAGAGAGAGAGAGAAGAGTAAGATGCAGATAGAGAGAATGGGTGTGCCAGGGCCTCTAGCCACTGCAAGAGAACTCCAGACTCATGCACCACCTTTTGCATCTGGCTTACGTGGGTCCTGAGGAATCAAACTTGGGCCCTTAGGCTTCGCAGGCAAGTGCCTTAAGTGCTAAGCCATCTCTCCAGCCCTTGTGTGTCTTCTTGTGAGTACTGTGGGCACCTGTGTGGTGGGTATGGTCATCCTGTTCTGCAGACCAGTAATGGTATCTTACTGCTCTCATAACTGAGGTCAAGCAGTTTGTAGGGAAGGAGATGGAATTCAAATCCAGGTATGAGTTTATGCCAAAGAACATTGCAAAGGGAAAATATTTTCCTTATTTTGCAAAGGCAGATGCTGCTGCTTAAAAAAATCTGCAGGTGACCCACATTCCCCATTGATGAGGGTCCCTTTGGAGGGGGGAGGACAGGGAGGAGGATAATGGGGTCACCAATATGAATGTAAAATTAGAATAATACAAACAAAATAATAAATTATTTTAAAAATCTGCAGGGCTGGGAAGACAATTTAAGATGATTCAGTGGGTAAAGTTCTGGCCACACAAGCATGAGGACCTCAGTTCAGACTGTCAAGGCCCAAATAAAAGCCAGGTGCGGTGGCATGCAGTGTAATCCCAGTGCCGAGGAGAGGGAGGCTGGAGGATCCCTGGAGTTTACCGAATTAGTGAGCTCTAGGTTCAGAGACCCTGCCTCAAAAAATAAGTTGAGGAATGATTGAGGAAGAAACTCGACATCAACCTCTGACCTTCACACACACATACACTCACATGCACGCATACACACTATATGCAAAAAAAAAAAAAAAAAAAAAAAAAGTAATTACATTTTTTTCAGTCTGTGCCCCAAAGAGTATCCAGGTACTTTAAGCTCCTGTGGCACCTCTCAAGGATTCAATGGACCCCTATCCACCCGTATCATCTAGGTCTGGGAAGCTTCTGAAACCTGGGGTGCAGGGAATCAAAGGAGTCAGATGAGAACATGAGAACATGGCACGTTTTTGTGATTTTTTGTTGGTGATTTTACTATTTTAAATGACAGCCCACAGCCCTCAAGTGATGTTAAGTGTCCTGAAGCATAGTTGTGTTGTGCCTTACAGAGAAAATACATGTGTTACATAAACATCCAACATGAATCTTGGAGCTGTTGACCTTGAGTTTAAAACTAATGTGTCTGGGCTGGAGAGATGGCTTAGCGGTTAAGGCGCCTGCCTCCTAAGCCTAAGAGCGCTGGTTCCAATCTCCAGCAGTTCCAATCTCCAGGTCCCATGTTTAGCCAGATGCAAAGCAACGCAGGGGTGCAATGGCGCACTTGCCCACAAGGGGGCGCACACATCTGGATTTCATTCGCATCAGCTGAGAGACTGCTGGCGTGCCCATTCTCTATCTGTCTTTCTCTCCCTCTCTCTCTGTCTCTCTCTGTGTCTCTCTCCAAAAATAAATCAAATAATAATTTAAAAAATTTTTAAAACTAATGTGTTAGCAGTATGTGTGGATAAACATGTCTAGATTAAAACACACTTCAAACAAGCCTATGTTCTGATCTGTTGACAAAAGTCTTGTGACCAGAGGTTCATAGGTACCTACTACTTTATTTCCCTTGGGAACACTGGTTCAGCATTGTGTAGTCTGGTCCTTGCAGTGATGTCATAGCATGTAAGTGTGGTAAATAAGAACAATCACCCGCACTTGCTTGCCTGTCTGTTTTCAACCTGTCTCCCCTTGCTGGGATGATATCCCCAGGGATCAGTCTAGCCTTGAACAACCTCTATGGTATGTAGTAAGTACTCAGTAAATTTTCATTTAATTAATGAGTGAATTACAAATGAATGATTTTCAAAAGTAATTTTTAACAGGCATTAGATGTGCTGAATCCCATTGAAGAGGTAATAATGTGTCTTTGCAAAGGATAAAAAGGGATCCCCATCAGCGCCTGACTTTAATAAACAGTACCAATGAGAGCTAATTAAATAGCTTCCTTTAATTATTACTTAATGCTCTTCCTGTTCTGCACCTCCCCTCGGTAGGATGAGAGAAGATGCTTCTCTTTCAGTCCTCACTCCCAGTGCCCCTGGCCAAGCGCCTTTTGCTTTGCAGACCCTCCTGAGACACCATGGTGGTACTCAGGGCTCAGGGCTAGGCTCTCAGGGCACTACTTTGAAAAGCTGGTGGAAAGTTGGTAGGAAGCCAGGAGCACTCTCTTAGGAGAGAGAACAGCCATTGAGCTTCTCACTAAGCCACATGGAAAAATAAGGAAGACTTAGCCTTAACCCTTCCTAATTATCTAGCCTGGAACTGAGTTTGACAATCAACAGGGTCAGCATCCTTTTTGCATCTGCTGCAGCTACTTACTCTGAATGATCCCCTATCCCAATAGGGGTGAGCCGACTTTTCCCATATAGGGCCAGATGACAGAGATGTAGGCTTTGCAGACCACACAGTCTCTGTCTCGATGACTCAGATCTGCCCTTATAACTGAAAAAGTGGCACATTGATGAGAAGGCATGGCTGTGTTCCAACACAACTTTATTTATGGGGCTGAGGAGATGGCTTAGCAGTTAAGGCACTTGCCTGTGAAGCCTAAGGACCCAGGTTTGATTCACCAGAACATAACGTAAGCCATATGCACATGGTGGTGCATGCATCTGGAGTTCATTGCAATGAAATGGCTAAAGGCTCTGGCATGTACATTTTCTGTCTTTCTCTCTCTCTCTCTCTCTCTCTCATAAATAAAATATTTTTAAAAAACTTTATTTACAGAAGAAAATGGGTCTGAGTTTGGTCCGTGGATTGTAGTTGGCTGGCCTCCACAGCCCAGCCCTTTTATGCTGGTGTCTTCCTTGGTGTGTGTTTCTGCACTGCACTATGAGATCCTTGGAGATGGCTTGAATACTACTTACTGTTGTAATGTCAATTCCTGGTACAATGTGCCCCTGACAAGCCCTTGGCCAAAATGTGCTTAGTATATGACTTATCAGACACAGTCCTAAATCCCAGGTTTTGGGAAACATGCTGACCAAGCAGAAGATGGTCTAACCCCAGTGGTAGCTTGTCCATCATTGTCCTTCTCTTATTGTCAGTACCCAAAATTGTAGCAGTTGTTTTTCTGTTGCCAAATCCAAAACATATTCTTGTATCTATGCCACAAGCAGACACTGAGTGGGGACAGAATGCAGATGTCAGCTGGGATTCTCCTTCCTTGGAGATCTAACAGACTTGGGCTAAGGCCTGATTCCATGCCTGTGGCATAGACAAGGCTTCCTGAGCTGCATCATGTTCTGGAGGTTAGAGGAAAAGGCTCTGCATTTCTTGAGTTTTTTCTGATTCCAGGCATCACTTCTACAAGCTAGTTCTGCTCCTGATTGTCAATTACCTGCTTGTGCCAACCTGTTGCATTCCAATCTCCTTGGTACACACACTGTACACACTTACCCATATGTACCATCAGAATTGGTTGCATGTGGTGCACATGGCTGAGGGGCACAGAAAGAGCAGTTACATCTCTTCCAGGAATGTCCATCTGAGCCCAAGAGAACCACAGCGATAAATTCTTCTCACCATCTCATCCTTCCATAGTTTTCACAAGACATACCCATATTCTGATTCCCCTGCTCTCCCTAATGTTGCCCTCTCCTCTGCCTCTTTTCTTTGGGTAGCAGCTTCATGGAGTAACGATGAGGATGCAATGCATTATACATATGCACTGTGGCTGGTGTGGTAAGTTTGAATACATGATGCACACAGTGACACAACCATGTGATTGAGGTAGTGTGCTTACAGCTCCCTCAGAAGTACCTTGGGATCTTTTGCAGTCCTCTTCTTGTCCTTCCTTTCTGTGCTCCATCTCTAGACACCACCTGTCTGCTACCATCGCTATAGATTAGTGTGAAGTATGTACTGCTTTACATAGCTTTAATCAGAGAGCAGGTACACTTTTCTGAGCCAGGTTCTTTACTCAGCACAATCACTGCAGGGTCTTCCATGTTGCTGCCTTTCACCATTCTCTCTTAAGATCACACAGAAAGGCCTTCTACACAGCAGTTCAGTTCCATCCAAAGAGCTTCAGGCTCACTTTTAAGAAATGAAGCTCTATCAGAAGACCAAAATGGCACCATTCTTTGGTGGTTTTCATAATGCCTCCTGAACTGCCATTTAGTGAACCATGTGGATTTTTAATAAACACCTACTATGTGCCATGTATTATTGATAGGTAATAGTGAGAACAAGGCATGCAGCTATTTTCTCTTGAGAAAAAGAGAATAAATAGGTGATGAGCTAAAATGATGGCTCAAATGTGATAGGTATTCTTTAGAAATTGGAAGATTTCTGGGAGTCTGCGAGAGCAAGTATTCCTGCCAGCTACAGTGGCTGCTTCTGTGGAGTGGAGAGAAAATTGGGAAAGTATGCATAAGTTTTATTTGTTTATAAGTTTTTAAAAATTCTATAGTTATCCTTTTTAGTTATTTAAATGCTTTTCAAAGAGCAATATAAGCTCATTATGCAAAAATGAACAAACATGAAGCAGAATAAAGAAACAGATTGAAACTCACCTCTAACCCCACCACCCAAATGTGGCCATCATTGTATTTCATTTTGTTAACTCCAGAGGTGAGAAGCAGAGGCCTGTGTTGTGTTCCATTCTGTGTAATTAAACAGGCCATGGGAACTACGATCAGCTGCCTGAGGAGCTGAGTTGTGTTGATTTTTTTAAGAGCTACTAATTTTTGATTAACAGGAATGAATATAACATTTAAGAGGAATGCAATTACCCTCTCTTCTCTTTCTCAACAAAACAACATTATTCCCCCATGAAGTGTGGAATCACGACTGTAAGGATGTATGGCTCTGAGTCAGGGGATTACAAGGGACATTTTTCATGTCACTACTGAGGCAGTGGTGTGAGTGCTCCAGTGGTGAGGTATCTCAGCTGCAGGTTACAGACCCAGCAGAAGCCAGGCTAGATAATCACTCACTTTGTCATTACTTAATTCTGTGGTGGCATCAGCTACTGAGCCAGAATATAAAGCCCCTATTTCTGAAAAGATGAGAGGCTTGGTGTCAGGATGCCTAGGAAGAGGAAAAGAAAGAATGCAGCTTGAAGAGGTGATTGGGGTGGTGGCACTAAGAAACCAATGATGGATGCAATCAGTGTTCCTCATTCACTTCTTTACTTTTTAAAACTCTCTTTGTTTCTTCAGCACTGCAGATCAACCCTAGGGCCTTTTGTACTCTATGTATGCACTCTACCACTGAGCTACATTCCTAGCCAAAATCCACTTTTCTCTTTTTAATTTTTTTTAATTGGCATGTCTGTGAGTGTGGATATGCACATGTCATGGCGCACATGTGGAGATCAGAGGACAACTTTGAGGTTGGTCTTCACCACCCCACCTCTCTTAAGGCAGGGTTGCCCTCTATTTCACTCTGCTGTTCTTCTTTGCTACAAGCTTCTGGGAAATTCTCTTGTTTCCACCTCCCAGCTCACTGTCAGTGTACTGGGATTACAGAAGCCTGCCATGGCTCCCAGCCTTTTTACATGGTTTCTGGAGAACGAAACTCAGGTAATCTGGCTTATGCAGCAAGCCCTTTTTACAATGAGCCAGTTCTGTAGCCCCAGCACACTTCTTTTCTAAATGGCATGTGTTCATGCTTCTTCAACCATTCCTTTGCTCTGTGTGCTAGTTACTAAAACCACATCTCATTACAGGCCATGCCCCATGTACAACACAGAGATGACAGAACTAAAACTAGAATGCCCAGGTCTCTGTGGGGATTCACAAGTACCTGGTAGTTCCCCAAATGTGTTGTTTTCCTCTGACACTTTTCTCCCATCTGGCTTCTCCTCCAAGATGCCCAGCCTACTCTGCAGCCCCATTTCAGGACCATGGTCAGAACACACCCTCCCTCACTGCATTGTGGCAGCGCAGACAGCATGCACCCTTGTGCAGTGTCTTTCAGTACCGTGGTCAGCACAGTGGGATTTTTGAGTATCTGGCATAGGAGCTCTTCTCTCAGCCTCCCCCTCCCCCCACCTTAGTAGCTCTGCTCTCTCTCCTTCACAATAAGCCACTAGGCTGGAGTCAGCTCTTGCTGACAAGCACAGGCATGAACACACTGAATCTGACAGCAGCTCTGCTATCACAGTTGTGGGACTTTGACTAAGTTACTTAATCTCTCCATACCTCATTCTCTCCAGATGTAAAGGGAGATAATTCCTAGAGTCATTGAAAGGATTAAGTGAGCTAATCTAGCAAAGCTCCCAGCACAGTGTCTGGAATTAATAAGAGCCCAATTCTTGTTCACTGTTATTGTAATACTTCGCAAATCGCCCCAGACATAACTTGTCTTAAAAGCCTTCCCTCATCACCCACTGCCTGACCCACATAGGACATGTCTGCCCCTCCTTAGAATCTGCCTAGCAAAGCTTCTGTCACTCTATTCTATAATTGCCAATGAGCAGCCCTGGCTGCTATGCAAGGCTCCCAGTCTCAAGAGCTAACTGACAGAGGCTTGTTGCTCACTCCCATCACAGACCACTACGGATGATGGAGTGGGGACTGCTCCACTCCATTGCATCATTCTCAGGTCCACACTCATTCTCTGTGGAGGGGCTGAATCTTAGATCTGAATCATTGGTGTGGCTCTGGGGTTACTGTGGAGGGGGATAGAGCAAGGAGAGTCTTAAAGGGGTTTGTGGGCAGACCCAAAAGAAACATCATCACTTCTACCCCATTCCCTCACCCCAGCCCCACTGAAAGGGAAGCTAAGAAATATCCATGACCTGCATGTCTAGAATGAAATGAAATTGTCTCTGACCATGGTTATTTTTATGTTCCTGTGTGTTTGCATGTATGTACTGTATACATGTGTGTATGCTTCTTCATATACATGTGTGCAGGTGGTGGCAGAGACCAGAGGTTGATGTCAAGTGTCTTTCTCAATTACTACCCATTTTATTTACTAAGACAGGGTCTCTCACTTGAACTCAAGGCCTGATATTTGGCTCATCTGGCTAGACAACTTGCTTCAGACATCCCATGTCTGACTCCTGAGCACTTACAAATGGACTGTAATGCCCACCAGGCATTTATCTAGGTGCTTGTGAGAATCCCAACTCTAGTCTTCAAGCTTGTGCAACAAGCCTCAGCCCCTGCTCATGAATTTTCTCCTCTCCTCACCAGACCAGGAGATGCTTGAGGGTAGTGTCTATGTGCCTTGAGTTTCTGAAGGTGTCCCAGCCTTCCTTTGAGCTGTGCCTTAAGAATGAATTCACAAACTAACCAAGTGGCACTGGGGAAGGACTTGAAAAGTACAGAGGGTAGAAGGTGTAAGGGGACAGAGACACTCAGGAAAACCTGGACACTTCAGGAGAATGAAAGCAGAGTCTGCACATTACTGTATAAAAGGAGCTCATGACTGAGAAGATGTAGAACACACTGGAGGAGGAGGAGGAGGAGGAAGAGGAGAGCCTGGGCAGCTCAGGGCAGCAGAGCCACACCTCTCTGGTCCCATCTGCCCATGCACAAAACCTTCAAACCCTGGCCTCCAGGACAAAGCTAAGAAAAGCTTTCATGCCTGGTTCACCCATCTCTTGAATGGTACCACATAGCTGAGAACAGGAAGCACAGTGTATAAGCAGCACCTAAAGAACCAGGCATGGAATGCAAATCAGTACAAGCTTTCTGAACAACATTCTGCATTATGTATCAATGCTTTGCAAACAACTCTTCTCTTCCATGCCAGTAATTCCACTCCTAGGAATTTATCTCAAAGAAATAATCAGAAAGCCGGGTGTGGTGGTGCACACCTTTAATCCCAGCACTCAGGAGGCAGAGGTAGGAAGATTGCCGAGAGTTCGAGGCCACCCTGAGACTACATAGTTAATTCTAGGACAGCCTGGACAAGAGTGAGACCCTACCTTGCAAAGACCAAAAAAAAAAAAAGAAAAGAAAAGAAATAATCAGAAAAGGTGTCAAAAACTTATGTCCTCAGGAAACAGAGATTTATGCACAGAGCTGGGTGCTGAAGGCTTGTTTATGATAGTAAAAAGTTGGAAAACATACTCAATGACCAACAAAAAGAGGCTGCATAAATAAATTATGAAGCAAACATATGATGAAGTAATACATACTGTGGCCAAGTAGGTTTTATAAAAATTAGCAGGGCTGGGGAGATAACTCAGTAGATAAAGCTCTTTCCATACAAGTATACAAGCATGAGGACCTGAGTTTGGATCCTCAGCAATGAAGAAAATGCCGAAAGGTTGTAGCCACCAGAGCTGGAGAAGCAGAGAAAAGGGCTCCCCAGAGCAAGCTGGCTAACTAGACAAGCTGAATCAGTGATCTCTGGGATCAAGCAAGAGACTTATCTCAATAAATAAGGTGGAGACCAATTGAGGAAGACACGCAACATTGACTTCTGGCCTCTATACACACACATGTGCACACACACAATTAAAAAAAGAATTTAAGCTAGGGAAAATGGTTCCTGGTATAACTGTAGTGGAGGAAGTAGAATGTCCAAGCTGAGGAACTGTCCAGTCCCAAGAAAGTAAGTGGAGATAACCTATAATACTCCCCAGATTAGGAGTGCGTCTTGGTGACTTCAAATTGTTTCATTGTTTCTTCTTCTTCTCCTTCTTCTTCTCCTTCTCCTTCTCCTTCTCCTTCTCCTTCTTCTTCTTCTTTTTTATTATTATTTTCAAGATAGGGTCTCACTCTAGCCCAGGCCAACCTGGAATTCACTCTGCAGTCTCAAGTAACCTCAAACTCATGGAAATCCTCCTACCTCTGCCTCCCAAGTGCTAGGATTAAAGGAGTGTGTCACCACACCTGGCTTCATTCTTTTATATTGTCATGTTTTCAATGATGAGCATATATGATGCTTTTATGAAGAGAAAAGTATTTTTAATATTTTACTTATTTATTGACTTATTTGAAAGAGAGAAAGAGTAAGAGGCAGATAGAACAAGAGAATGGGCATGTCAGGACCTCTGGCCACTACAACCAAACTCCAGACACATGTACCACTTTGTGCATCTGGCTTATGTGGGTCCTGGGGAATAGAACCAGGGTCCTTTAGCTTCACAAGCAAATGCCTTAACCACTAAGCAATTTCCCCAGCCCCACAAAAGTATTTTAAAAAGAAAGAAAATTTTATCATTCATTTCTTTATGTGTGTATGTGGAGGTGCCATGGCGTGCATGTGGAGGTCAGAGGACCACCTCCAGGCGTCTGTGCTCTTCTTCCATGTACTTTAAGACAGGCTCTCTTCCCACTGTAAATGGATCCCAGCACAGCTTGCCTGCTTTGGTTATTTTGTCCTCATCCCATCATCATAGACATGTTGGAATTACAGACACAAGCATCACTCTGTGTCCGGTACTGGGAGGATTGAACTTAGGTCAGCAGGCTTTGCAAGCAAGCTCCTTTTACTACTAATCCATCTCCTCATCCCCAAGGAAACCACCTTTTTTTTTCTCTTCAGGCCATTCAGAGGTACCAAAGTTGTTTGTTCCAGGTTTACAAGAACTCAAATGTTGCCCCAGATATCAGGCCCCTGAGTCTGCTATAGATATGGACTAGTGATTGCTGCCTGACACACATCCTTTTCAGCTGTCATAACATCTCTGTAGCTGCACAGAATAGATCATCCGAAATTCCATCCAGATGACCCTACACACAGAACACTTTTTATAAGAAATGAAAGAAAAGCTTATTCCTCTGTGAGTTCTACAAAGATGTTTCTTGGCATCTACAAAATGACAAGGACCCTTCACCCAGATTTCACAGCCCAGTCATCTCTAGCCTGGGTTTTGGCTCAGAAATGTTTCTAGGGATTTGAAAAGCATTTCACCTTTTCACCTGAAGTTGTGGTTTCCCATTTGGCCTGGAGGATAAAACTGCTGGGAGGCAAGTTAAAGGATAGATCTATGTTTCCAGTGTTTTTCTGAGATAGGATTTCACATGGTTCCAAGAGGTCAGATAGTTAAGAAACATAATGAACAAAACAGTAATAATAATTTGTCCTAAATGGTAAAATTAAATGCATGCTTCTTCTCACCTTGGTGCCAGAATAATAATCCAAGTATCCTAGATAGTAAAATTTGGGACATTTAGGGAAGCATTTGCTGTGGCCAGGTGTGCAGATTAAACCAGATGTACCCACCTTATCGCATGGTCCACTCTGGCATCCCATCAAGGAATTATTCTGAGATGCAGTGCTCCAGCAGCCTTCCTCGGGTGCCAGGGAAAATGACATTTTCCCAGCTGAGAAGTTCCAGGAATTAAGTACCCCTTCCTTGCCAATTACATGGGGCCTATTCTTAGAATTGAATCTAAGCTCTGTGAGAAAATTGTTGAAAGCCTTTGGTGCTCTTTTTTCACCAAATTGAACTCTGTAACGTTACCATAATAGAAAAATATCTCCCAAAGTTCAATTGTAACTTTTTTCTATTACCTTAGTCATAAAGGTCCCATTTCAGGAAAATGAAGAACACCAGTGTTTTCTATGCATACAAACAGTGTCTTCCAACACATGGTGCATGCCTGTGCTCCCTAAAGTTGAACTTTCTGGGAAGTCAACATTAATGTGGAAACTTTTAGATCTTTCTAGAATCATCTGAGAACCAGTCATGTTCCTTAGATAAATTTTCTGAGACACTAAAGTAACCCCTTCCTATACCCATCTTTATGTGTGTTTACTATGTTTCAAAAGTACATACTCTCCTGAATGTTTAACCAGAATATAAAAATAGAATTTGACTTTATCTGAGCTACAGTATTCCCCAACCCCCACCCCTCCACATCTTAGCACACATTGTAAAACTCCCAGTCGATGCCTAAAAGTGCCATATACATGCAATGTGTTTTCTAACCTTTCAAGCTCATGTATAAAACTTAATTTGTAAATAATGGACAGCAATGAATAGCAATAATAACTACAAAATAGAACAAGTATAGTGATTCAGCATAATCAAATTGCTGGCATCAGTACACTTGTGCTTTGCGGCCACTGTGAGATAAGTCTTATTTGAATATAAGCGTGGTGACACTATGACAGTGGCTGTGACAAGCTGGAAAGTTTCTGAGTGACAGGCCAGCAAAGAGTATGCACGGAGTCAATATGTGGACAGGGGATGATTCTTGGGCCCTGGTGGGACAGAGCCTTGTGGCATGAGATTTCATCACGCTACTCAAAACAACCCATGATTTAAAATGTGTGGCTTATTTTTGAAGAACTTTCCATATGTTTTCTATTCTCAGTTGATCATAGCAACTCCACACATAGAAAGCAAAATGCCAGATCAGGATAAATTCTGCAATCATTCTGATAAGTTGATAAATGAACAGAAGTAATGTTTTATTAGATTTTGAGCTTTTTCTGTTTGTGTGTGTGTGTGTGTGTGTGTGTGTGTGTGTGTTTGTTTTCACACAAAATTTCATACTGTGGTCACTGCCCTGTCTCTAAGAATCCTCTGAAAAACAAACTAGGCAACTCAGTGTTTTAAGAGTTGGGATTTAGCTGAAATAAATTCTTTCCTTTCTTAAAAAAAATAGAATGATGTTTTAGTTCACTTAGCATGCACAAAACCTTGGGCTTGATCCTTAGCACCATTATGGAAGGAAGGAAGGAAGGAAGGAAGGAAGGAAGGAAGGAAGGAAGGAAGGAAGGAAGGAAGGAGGGAGGGAGGGGAGGAGGGAGGAAGAAGGAAGGAAGGGAAGAAGGAAGGAAAAGGAGGAGGAAGGGAAGGAGGGGGAGAGGGAAGAGAATGAAGGATGGGGAAGAAAAGATAGAGGGAAGGAGGAAAAGAAAGAAAGAAACTGAAAAAAGAAAACAGTAAAAAAAAGAAACACAAGAAGAAAAGAAAGGAAAACTGTTCTGTTACCTGGAGAACCTAAGGCAATTAAGTTTTATTAAGTAGCTACTGGATGTGGCTCAGCTGGTAGAGTCCTTGCCTAACATGAACAAAACCCTGGGTTCATCCCCAGTACCACATGAAACCTGACATGGTGGTACATAGCTGTAATCCTAGCATTCAAGAGGCAGAAGCAGGAGGATCAGAAGTTCAGGCTTGTCCTTGACTACCTACTGAGTTCAAAACCAGCCTGGGATATATGAGACCCTGTCTCAAAAAAAAAAAAAAAAAAAAAAGCTACTAAGGCCCAGGCATTTAATGGACACTTTATCCTTTTCCCTTCAAACAACCCTTAAATACTTCTTATGGTCCTTACTTGCAGAAAATGTTGATGCTAAGGAGTTATACACATGTGCTCAACAACTCTATAGCTGTGGAGTGACAGAGTCAAGCTAGCACTGTCCTGATGTAGTTCTGGGAAGCAAACCCATTCTAAAATCTCAGCAAACATGTTCCACTCTTCCATGGACTTGTGCCCTGCAGGACGAATAGTGACAATGCTGGTATGGAAGCATGCTGTGTATGCAGGCTAGCACAGGGCTACCCTCAATCCATTCTTGTTGAAAGATGCTCCAGGCTTCCTCCTGACACTCAGTGTTACAGAGAAACTGGCTATGTCTGGTTTAAAGAAGATGAATAACAGACAGTTGACCTGACCATATCTCATTTTCTTAAGTGTGTGGGGTGTGTGTGTGTGTGTGTGTGTGTGTGTGTTCATGTGTGGGCATGTGTGTGGGTCAGTGATCATTTATATGCAGGTGTGCATGCATATGTGTGTAGAAGTGTGGATGCCTGAGCACTCTGAGGTGTCAGTCCTCAGGAACACTGCCCACTTTTGTTTGAGACAGGGTCTCTTATTGGCCTGAAACTCACCAAGTAGGCTATCTTGGCTGTCTAGTAAGCCCCAGAGATCCTACTCTCTCTGATACCCTAGCATTAAGATTACAGACATGTACTATCATGCCCCGCAGTTTTACATGGGTTCTGAGGATTGAACTTGGGTCCTAGTACTTACCAGGCAAGCATTTTACCCACTGAGCTATCTCCCCAGTCCCTGCTTATCCTTCTAGGCATTGTTGTCCCCAAGTTGGTAGCATCTCAGCTGAGCTAGGATGAGGCAAAAGAAGAAAATGGCTGGTCTCCTAGGTGAGTGTCTCCAGCCACTTGCAGAGGAACACAGGGGCATGTATCTGCCTAGTGGACCAACCACACTCATTAAAAACCTGCTCAGCCTCAACTTTATTGTTTTGATGGAGCCTTGCCCTAGCAATGATATCTGTGATATGCTAGCTAGTCTTTTACAATACACAACCAGACAAATATTTTTTCAGTCTCAAAATTAATTCTTGACCCCTGCTCACCCCTCTGCATTTGTTCTGGCTAATTTCCGATGAGACAGAGAGATGGGTTCTCACATGCCTCACGTACCTCTGGCATTCAGCACTGTGCTATTGATCTGGCAGTTGTTCAATAAATGAATGAACACATGGGGAGAGAAAAAGGGAGGTAGAAAAGAAGGATAGATGAACGAATGAAGCTAAAGAAAGTTCAGTGGAACACATCTTTCATGACCGACCCTGAAGGCAAAAGATGGAGCTGAGAAAATACAGTCTTGAGGGGAGAGGATAATGATTTCTTGTCTG
Organism: Orientallactaga sibirica; assembly: GCA_036365145.1. Lineage (NCBI taxonomy): Eukaryota > Metazoa > Chordata > Mammalia > Rodentia > Dipodidae > Orientallactaga > Orientallactaga sibirica. Next base: position 29,101,521 of record JAEOAD010000017.1, on the reverse strand, counting down.
GCCACCCCAATGGCTCTTTCTCTTTGGACCCAACCTCCTGTGAGTGAGCAAAGGGAAAGGAGAGCAATTAAAGCAGCTGCTGCCAAAATTGCTGACATCCCAAACCAGCTTGTGCAGAGCTTGAGTATCTTCTGGGCAGCAGTGCTGACAGATGGGACAGGAAGGCCATACGAGACGAGTGCAAGACTTACTTCCCTGCACTGGCTCCACTGGAACTGTAGGAGAGTCAGCTTATCTGCAAAGCATGACTTCATCCTTTATGTTGAGTGACCATGAACACAAGTTTGTCTCCAGTGTCACCCAAGACCTCTCCCCATGAGAAGCCAGCCAGGTCATCAGTGTATTTATCTTTCTCAGTCAGCCCTGGCCCTGAACTGTGAGTTTATCCCAGTATCTGGCAATGGCTGAGCAGGTCCCTCACCTGTCTTAGTTAAATTCTCTACTGCTCTGGCTTTGTGCAGAGCCCAGCCTGTGCTTTCTCTCATATCATCGTTTGCCCTCATCTAAGCAGCCATACTGCGCTATGCAATGCCTCCACACACCACATGTGTCCACATCCTCGGCCCTGAGACTTCCCTAGTGTGAGACTCTGCAGGTAGAATAAGGATTTTTAAATGAGGAGTGATTCCAGCCTCAATAGGAGAGTCACCAGAGGGAGGCAGGAAGACAGGAGTCAGAAAAAGAGCAGTGACAACAGACACAGAGGCTGGAGGGATGCATAGAAGGGCCCATGATTCAAATAGTGCTAGTGGCTTGGAGAAACTAGAAATAGACAAGGTAACAGATCAGAAAAGGAACACAGCCCTCCAACACCTTAACTTTAGACTCCAACATCCAGAACTGCAAGCTAATAAAATGGAGTGGTGTTAAGCTACTAGGTATTTGAAAATTTCTTAGAGCAATCAACCAGAACTTAATGTATTCCCTCATCAATTTCCCTCTTCCAGTGCTGGAGGGTCCCTGTAAACTCCCTGTGTGACTAATCTGTCCAGCAACGTTCCATCTGTGCATACTGAAATCCTCATGCAAGGGGATGTGCCACATGTGAGTGATACTGTTTTGACATGGTAATTGTATCTTGCTCATCCTTGCATCCCCCATGGCTCCTAGAAAGACCATGTACATAACAAATACCCAATACATACGGATTTAATTGCTCAGAAAGCTAGTGTTGCTTTGCTATCCATGATAAGCCTCTTAAAACACATTTGTCACCTAGCCTATTTATATTTGTCCAGAACTAGTCATGCATTATGCTGGGAGTTGCTCTGAGAAAGTAAACGTTTTTTTCATGGATTTTATCATCCTGTGTAATAGAGTCTGCAAGTTTACTCTGTATTTTGCACCTGCCACTGACGTAAGACATATGGAAATTCTATTTGATGTGTGGTTCTCCATTCCTGACCCTATGTCTTTCTCAGTTCATTATCTCCTCTTCTTTCTAGCTGTCCAGATTCATAGAAAGACCAGAGATCTTTGAGGAGCATTATTCCTTCAGAGTCTTACATTTCTCGAAATAATGCAAAGCAAATGGCCTGCCTTTAGATGACTGAAACATTCCAGAAGAGTGCTTTTTAACCATGATCAATTTTGCCCCAGGTTGTATGAACTTTTCCTAGGGCAATATGAACAAACGTCTATTCACTACAGAAAGAGCATGGATGACAGACCAAAGTAATTATTCCACCCAAGTCTAGCAGGGTAAACCAATGAATTTACAGGAGCATGGGTAAGGGGTTGCATTCAGGAGAATGGACAACTTACACGCAGCTACACTGCTGAAGAAGTGCCTCTCGGCCTCCAGCAGTTGTTAACCACTTATCTCCACAAAGGGGCAGAGCCTCATGAAACTCACGCACCCCCTTCTACAAGGCAATGTTAGAGGGCCCAATCTTGTGAAGGTCTTGTGCAGGTAATCATATCTGCTTTCATTTCAAGATAATAAGGACCATGCCATTCCAAAGGACAGGAGATTTTTATGAACCTGGGAGCTCCTGAGTGCCAACTTGGCCTGTGGTGAAAGTGTCTATGACTGGCTGTAAAGCTAAGGGGATCTGAAAAGCCAACAACCATCACTGACCCAGGGCTGTCACACTACATGCTGGGCTCTTGTTTTCCTCTCGACCTTGTTTAGAAGTATATTGGAAAGCTGGGGTGTGTTCAAGGACAGCCTGAGGAAAATATTCTGTTGCAGGGCCTAAGAGGAGGACTGGAGATATAAGCCTCTTGTATCCAGCCCCAGTGCTGCCACTTCACAATGTGGGTAAACTGATCTATCCTTCTTGAGCCCATGTTTCTTCACCTTAGGTGGAAATCACCAGGTTGCAATGAGCATGACACAGTTAGCACAATGACAGCCATCTTCTGAGCACTTGGCAAATGGGGCTACTGATGCATGAGGCTCAAAGAAGAAGCTAGAGCTGGAGAAGGAACATGCGAGGGACAAACACAGTCACCCTCATGCAGTGTGGGAGGGAGGGAGTAACGCTCAATGTTGAGGAAGGGGGAGGAGGACAAACTTTATAGGTACATTGAGGATCAAAATGGGACAGCCTCCAGGCTACGGGAAACCAGAGCCAGTGGTCTGGATTCAGGGGACAAGCAGACGTGCTATGACATATTGCCCCTCACTGAGACTACCACAGTGGACAACAGCCTGGGTGAAGGGCCTATGAAGTCACCTCTTCTCCACAGTTCCTTGGCTAGAAGGTTCTGTGAGGTCAGGGCTGGGAAGATGGTTCAATTCAAAACAGTGCTTGTCTCACAAGCATGAGGATCTGTTCAAGCTGGGAGTGGATGTGCACACTTGAAATCCCAGTGTTGAAGAGGAGACAGGGAGTTCCCTGGGGCCCACTGGCAAACAGTCTAGCCTATTTGATGAGCTCCAAGCCAATGAGAGATTCTGTCTCAAAATAAATGTGGATAGCATTCTTGAGTAACAACACCCAAGATTGTCCTCTGGCCTCAACACACACACACACACACACACACACACACACACACACACACACACACAAAATCCTGTAAGGTCAGACACAGGGAGATGTTGAAGGTATTCTCTTTGAAAGTCAGTAGCCTGCCTGCCTCATTCTTCAATAGGAATGCATGCATGAACCAGGTGGCCTGAAGGAATAAAAGTCCTCTTTGTGTAGTGCTTCCCATGAGCATTCCATGAGTGAATGTAAGGTTACTGTTGCTGGCATAACAAATGGCAGAATAGAAATGGGTTGGTTTATCTTAATGTAATCAACTCAATTAGCAAATTTCCCTAATGGTAGGGAAGCACACTGGCCAGCATGTTTTCTGATACTTATTAAGCACTGCATTAATTTGATCAGGCAGCTGTAGCAAGATATCATGGCTGGGTAGTTTGAGCTATGCAATTCTGGAAAACAGAAGTCTGAGACTGAGGTATGGGCGGGGCTACTTTCTCTGGAAGATATCTCTTTGTATCTATAAATACAATTATATCCTGAGATGTCGAGCCTTAGGCGGGAGACACAAGTCAGATCCTAGCAGACTCATTAGAATCAGAGGCAGCCTTTTTTGTAAGAGACCTAGAGGGGGGAAAGAGGGAACCTTTCTGTTCTATATCCAGGAGATCCAAGGACAACCCAGCACCCACTAGAAACTAACGGCTCTGATGACATTGCTCCCATTGTCTTCCCTCTTTTCCACTTGACCTGGCAAAGCACCTCACCCAAGAACATGAGAGGCTCTCATAACCTTGTGAAAACCAAAGTAAAGTGCAGAGCTGTGCAACCCTGGGTGGAAACAGGCCTGAAAACTGCAACTGTGCTCAGCATGTGCAGTGAAAAGAAAGATGCAGACAAGATAAAGATGCCCAAGCTTAGCCTTAATTAATTGTGTTTGAGAAGGAAATACGTTTGGGGTAAGAATCTCAGGGTGTGCCCTGCCCGATACCTTTCAAGGGTGGTTGTACACACACCAAATGCTACACCTGTACAAACCTGCCAGGCTGCAGGGTCTGAGGCACAGCTTCTGTTTTACCTGTATTATTCAGCTTGTCTACACCTCTCCAACTTCCTGGAAAAAGTCCATGTCTCGGCTCAACTCTCAGTTTACAGACATCATTTTTTCTCTAGGTATCTAAATGCTCTGATTCTTCTCACACCATTCTATCTGTCATGTATGACATTAAACACACACATGATTAAAGCATGGAGAAGAGGATATGATAGCATTGCTTCTCTAAAACCTCAGAACTATTACACCTATTGAAACATCATCTGGATTTGTGTGTTGTACACATGTGTGCACAGGAACATGTGCACACATGTGTACACATGCATGTGGAAGCTGATGGACAACTTCCAGTATAATTTCTCAGGCACTTTCCACCTTTCTTTGATACAGGGTCTCTCACTGGCCTAGAATTCACTAAGTAGGTTAGACTGACTGGCCAGCAAGCACCAAGGATCAACCTGTCTCCACCTCCCCAGAGCTGAGGTCACAAATGCATGCTACCACACACAGCAGCTGCGTTTTAAAATATGAGTTCTGATCCAGGCATGGTAGTGCACGCCTTTAATCCCAGCACTTGGGAGGCAGAGGTCGGGGGATTGCCATGAGTTCAAGGCCACCCTGACACTACATAGTGAATTCAAGGTCAGCCTGGCCTAGAATGAGACCCTACCTTGAAAAACCAAATATATATATTTATGAGTTCTGGGACTCAGGTCTTCATGCTTGCTAGTCAAGCACTTTACTGACCAAGCTATCTCTCTGGTCCATTGTTTAAATTTTTACTGGAGTAGAAACAACATTCCACAAAGTGACATTGCTAGCAAGCACCTTTAACTACTGAGCCATCTCTTCAACACCGGCCCCAACAAAGTGACATTGAAATGACAGTGTAGGTACTGGAAAGATGGCTCAGCTGACAATGGCACAAGCACTTGTAGTTTGCAATGGCCAGAGGCCCTAGCACACCCATATTTTCTCTCTCCCTCCCTGCTGACAAATAAATAAAAATATTTTAGAAATGATAGTATGTTTCTCAGCCTTTATTAAAGAAATGTTAATGTGAAGCAAGATCTATTGCTTTTAAATATCAGTATAATTTAGCCTAAATATCCCACAGTTCCTGTCTCTCTGCCTCTTTCTCTCTCACAAATAAAATATTAAAAATGCTTTTAAAATGGACAGAGAGATGGCTTAGCAGTTAAGGCAAAGCCAAAGGATACCAGTGCAACTCTCCAGAACCCACATAAGCCAGATGCACAAGGGGGTGTATGCGTCTGGAGTTCATTTGCAGTGGCTGGAGGCCCTGGAATGCCCATTCTCTCTCACTCTCTCTCTCTCTCAAATAAATAAATAAATAAATAAATAAATAAATAAATAAATAAATATTTTTTTAAATATCCCACAGTTCAAAATGACCCAAGTGTTTCATGCTTTTAGGTGCCATATTCATTATAGCTCAAACCAGGAGCAAAGGAACCATGTTCTACCCTGGCATGTCTCTACCAACCTGCAACTAACAGATTCACCCAGTGAGGAACAATTGTCTGTACCCCATGCACCGCTGGTCCTCTCTCCTTCTCTCCTTGTCCATCTCATATGCTGATGTGCCCATTCCCTCCTTGGCACGGCAGCAGGTTCATTGTGACAGCACAGCACCTACTGGAAATGACAAGTCCACCACGGACTGCTCTGATTGGCTGTCATTGGCCCCATCAACCCTATTACCTCCCTTCTTTCCACATGGCCCTGTGAAGTGTCTCACCTGAGGCCAGGTAGGAGACATTTCATCTGCATGAGAATGAGGTTCTTTGGACTGAATTTATTCTGTCTTTCTCTATCCTCAGTGTAATAGTACAGTATTTTATAGAGTTGGAAAGGGAGGGAGACTTCAGAGAAGAGAACCAAGATGACGACATCTTTCCATCTCTCAAACTTCTCCTCACAAAAAAATACCATTTTTAAAATACCACTTTCAAGTCTGTAGGCTGAAAAGCTTGTAACCTTGATTCACCCTCACAAATAATGCACTCACCTGTCAGCTAGGACTCTTGCCAACAAAGGCAGGTGGCCTTAGGCTGAAATGAAGTGGACAGAGAAGTGATGCAGCTCCCAGAGCTGGGAGACCCATGGGTGGGTGTGACTGACGGTAGCTAAGCTGGGACTGATTGTGGGAAATATTCGAATAAGAACAGTTGACACCAGCCAATCAGAATAGAACATGTCAGAAACCTGATTACAGCGTCAGCCCTGCATCTGCCATCAGGGCAGGGTATCAAAAATCTGTTTTTAATTTTGTTGGTATGCATGTATATGCAGCATGTGTGTTAAATGCATGTGAGTGTGGATGCATGTGCTCTGTGAGCATGCATTCAGAAGCCAGAGATGACATCGAGTGTCCTCCTCTGTCACTCTTCTACCTTGTTTCCTTGAGAAAGCCCCTCTCTGAACCTGGGGTACATGCCATTTGGGGGGGTGGGTAGACTGGCTCATCAGAGATCCCCAACAATCCTCCTATCCCTATACCCACCTCAGTACCTGGGTTACAGGCATGTATGGCTATGCCTACCTTATTATGTGGGTGCTGAGAATTATATTATGTGGGTGAAGTTGGGTCCTCAGTAAGTGCTTTTACTCACTGAGCCATCTCCCCAGCCCCTCTCTTCCTCTTGTCTGGTCTTCTTTGCCTGTAATCAGTGTGACTCATAGAGATGTGTGACCTCAACTTGCAAATGGGCTGTAGTTTAGCAACTCTCAGCCCAGGAAAGTTCCTGCTCAATGGTCCAGTAGAATCATCTGACTGGTCCAGAGTGGTCCAGAGTGGATTACACCAATCAATGGTCAGCAAGTGTCAGCCCCACCTGGCTACTGGGACAGGAGGAGTGGTTGCCCAGAACAAAGTCAAGATGGCCTTATAAGAAGCTGAGACAGGTGGTACCAAATTCCCAACAATCACACCTACTACACATTGCACAACAAGAAATAACACCTTGAGCCCCATCTGTGGTTTTTGGAACTATCTAGAGAAAAGCATTGTTTTAATGACTTGGTCCAAGTGCCATAAATATACTCGTCCTTAAAGACTGATTTGTGTCGTTGATAGAAATACTTAATGGGTGTGGGATCTACTCTCTTAGACAATGCAGCTAGAAGAATAAATGAAGCATGTTCTGAAGTGAGTTCCTATGGTCTTAGGTGGGTTTCAGCAGGAGTGCCTGAGTGCCCACAAGTGAGTGGTCAGTACCTATCCAGATCATACGGTATTGCTTTCAACCTCTGACTAAAGCTGTCACTTTGCCTATTACATAACTGTCTGTGGATGGTCTTAAAGCATCCAGAACATTATAGAAACCACAGCACGTAGAACTGTCACAAAGCAGACTTCAGGAGCTGTTGACTATGAGTTAAGTAAGGCAGGTGTTTGACCCCCTGGTGCCTGTGAATCTGTTTTGCATTTAGTGTTTTTTAATATAGAAGACACAGTTAGGAAATTCCTTCTTAATCTCCTGTAAGAGGTGGACTCTGAGGACACCTATCCATTTGCATCCTCAAAAAAGATAGCCCTTACCTTGAATGCCCCATGTGCCTTTGTCAACCACCTTTTCCATTTCTTGTGTGTTCTTAAGAGAAAGGAAAGGCCAGAGCATGTTCTGTCTCCCCATCTGTCTCTTCCCATCCTTTATAATCTCAGGTGCTTGCTATTTGCTGAGCAAGGGCTTTCCAGCACAGAAGGGGAAAAGCAGCCTCTCACTTCATGAGGGAGTTTTATTGCTATCATTCAGTGCATTTCTTCTCTCATTCATGCATGCCTTTGCTCATAAATACCCCACACCACTCCACAAAAGATATGAAATGGTGCTTTATTGCTATGAGTTCCGGCTGGCTCCCCCACTTTGTGCCAGCAGTTACTAGTGGTGGATACGAAGTCTTTCTTCCCATCAGAGGTTAGCACGCCCCTCCTTTTGACCAGGGCTTGGGAATTGCTCACTGGCAGCTGGCATTGGGTGTTTAGACCATTGACTCCATTACCCTGGCAGGCAGTTGCTTTTCATTTTCAAGAGGGGATCGACTACAGAGAGCTGGGATTTGAACCCCAGAACCTGGAGTACCTCACTACCAGGCCCCAGCTCCTCTCCTGATGGCAGCAGCAACAGCAGCCTAAATCCATTGCATCTTTTAATAGCATCTTCTTTCTGAAATGCTCTTTAATCCCCTGGACTTGGACACAAGCATCAAAAAGTGTGTGTTTCTACTTTTCCGGTCGCTGTGATAAATACCTGACTGGAGCAACTTGAGAGAAGGGCTTGCTCGTGGCCTTAGCAAATACCAGTCCTTTATGGTGGGGAGGGCATGGAGGCAGACAGGCCACTCTCTGATGGTCACTATGTACACCAACCAGGAAACCAAGAGGTCTAGCTGGAGGCAGGACCCGGATATAACCCTCAAACTCTGCCTCTTCCCTAGCAACCCACCTCCTCCAGGTAGGCTCCACCTCCTAAATGTTCCACAACTTCCCAGGTAGCACAGAAGTGGGACTCAGATAAGGAGGCCTGGGTCACACCTTCATGCTCAGCTTTGTCAGCCAGGATAGGTGTTTGAAAGAGACAGGCTGCAGTGGCCAAGGGTGGGATGTATCACCTCTCTTCCAGAGATGATCAACCTGATATAGTCCTCACAGTGAAATAATAACTATCAAAGTGGGTTTTTAAATTTTTCTTATTTATTTGAGAGAGAGGCAGAGAGAGAGAGAGAATGGGTATGCCAGGGCCTCTAACCACTGCAAACAAACTCCAAATGCATAAGCCACCTTGTGCATCTGAATTATGTGGGTACTGGGTCCTTAGGCTTCACAGACAAGTTCCTTAACTGCTAAGCCATCTCTCCAGCCCAGAGTGTTTTTACCCAAACGAAGGGCAAAGCAATGTCACATGCCCATTTCCCAGCTTGTGACTGCTTTCCCTCCATAACTGGTGACAGTTATACGAGAGTTTGTGAAAATCTTCCCCAGCACATGCAGTTTACCTCTCTTATTATCCATTTGGCTGAACTCATGTTGTTTCTATGAAGCTGGGAAAATTTATACTTGCCTACTTTCATTTCTAATAGGCTTTATTCTTTTTTCCCCATTTGAAAGAAGGTATTTATTTTTTCTTTATTTATATATATTAGTTATGGACATATTTGTGTAAACAGCACATGTTGGTACCATCCTTACCCTCATCCCTGTCCCCCGCCCCCAAAGGGATCCTCCTCGTTGGGGATGTAATAGGCTTTATTCTTTTAGAGCAGATGTGAATTCACAGCAAAACTGAACAGTGGTTCTAAGACTTTCTATAAGCCCCCAGACCTCACATATGCACAGCCTCCCCTGTTATCAACAGGCCTCACCAGTGTCCATATTTACAGGATTACTACCCAGGGGTCCCTCTTGGAGCTGCATGTTCTCTACATTTGGACAAATGAAAAATAGCATGCATCTACATGATAGACTCACCTAGGATCCATGCTTCATCTGTTCAGTCACTCACCAGCCCACACACAGCACCCACCAATCACCACTTTCCCCCCTACTGGCCTTGTTAATAATGATGTACCTGAGTGGGTACCACTGTTCAGTTTTGCATACTCTTTCCAGAACACAAAAGCTCCTTGGGAATTGCTGAAAATTCTTATTGGCATCATGACTTGTAGAACCCTGTAAGACTGTCATGGTTAACTATGATTGTCAACTTCACTGGAGTAAGGAACATGCAAGGCACAGGTGACATGTACCACTGGATGTGTCTGTGAGGGTGTTTTCAGACATTAACTGAGAGGAAAGACCTGCCCTGAAAGTAGATGGCACTATCCCATGGGCTGGGCCCCAGATTGAATAAAAAGAGCAGGGAGAAGGTGAGCTGAGCTCCAGTGCTTCTCACTCTCTGGCTCCTCCCCAGAGATGTGAGCCAGCTGCTGCTGCAAGCTCCTGCTGCCATGCCGCCATCTGCCACCATGCATCCCCTCTCTTGAGTTGTGTCCTCTCACATTTGGTCAGTGACAAGATAAGTAACTAAAATAGACTCCTTAAAATGGAGCGATGGCTTGGAATGGGGAAAGATGACTCATGGAAATTTTTCCCTACAGTCTTATAACCTTTTTATTATTATTATTTGAGAGAGACAGAAAGAGACAGACAGGTAGACAGAGAGGAAGAGGCAGAGAATGGGTGTGCCAGGGCCTCTCAGCCACTGTGAACAAATTCAGATATGTGTACCCTCTTGTGTGCATGTGCAACATTGTGTGCTTGTGTCACTTTTGCATCTGGTTAAACGTGGACCTGGAGATTCGAACAAGCATACTTAGGCGTCGCAGGCAGGCACCTTAACTGCTAAGCCATCTCTCCAGCCTGCATTTGTCCTTTTTTAACATACATTTTCCAACTCCTTACATCACATTTCATGGAAGGACTGAATTGCCTCTTTCTCCATTAGTAGACAGGAGCGCCCCATCTTATCTCTCTGTATAAGATAAAAACAGACTATATGCACCTAAGAAGTTGGACCAGATATTATTCCAAAAGACAAAACACCAGGAAGAAACAGGAAACACTTGGGGTGAGCACTACTATGAGCCAAGGGCTGGGTCTTGCAATGTTTTCTCCCAGGGACACTGTGAGCCCTCTTCACTTCTTTGTCTTCTCATTTGTAAACAGAAATGAAAGCTTCCTCCCACCTCCAGGACTAACTATGATAAGGGATGAGGGAGCACTAGGAAAAACTAGTCCCATTAACCAGCTCTCCTTGGGGGCCAAGCTTGTTATCTCTCTCAAACCCCTACTGGCAGCTCTTTAAAACCTCACCAGGCAGTTCTACCTGGATGTCTTTGTCCAAGTTCTCGCTCATGAGCAGCCCATTGGGTGACTGCTGTGCTCCGCTCACATCTCCTGCTGCTGCATCACTCAGGGAATACCTCTGGAAATGACCCACTGCAAAGGTTAAGTGATGTAGTCATTTGAGGCTGCTTCTGGAATAGTCTACCACTATAAATTGGGAATTTCATTAACACAAACTATTAACATTATGTTACCCCAGAAGTAGACACAGAGATAAGATTTGAGTGAAAATAACCTACTGGGAGGGGGAGAAAAAATACCAGCAGGGATGCAGAGTGTGAAGGGAGCACAGCCCACACACTCTAAGTTGTCTGGCCTGCTGCTACACTATGGGTAAAGGAGCCAAGTGCCACTAGAGATTCACCCCTTGGCTGAGGGAGCAACTGAGCCAGGTGTTCCTAGGCCACTTCTCCTCATCACTGGCTGAGGACTGCTTGGAAGAGATGAGGCCCCATCCAGATTAGCCTGCTACACAGGTGGATAGAGGGCTCCAGCTGGGGGAGCAGTTCTCAGGCAGAGCAAAACACCCAGGTTTGATTCCCCAGGACCTATGTAAGCAACATGCACAAGGTGGCACATGTGTCTAGAGTTCACTTGCAGCAACTGGAGGCCCTGGTGCTCCTGTCCTCTCTCTCTCTCTCTATCTATCTATCTATCTATCTATCTATCTATCTATCTCTTTGCCTAAATAAATAAAAATAAAAAAATTTTAAAGCCTTTCACAAACACAGCAGTTTACAATCAGTCCTAGATCTCCCTCAGTGGCAGCAGGTTGAATCGTTCACTGGATTCTACTCTACTGAGGAAGGCTGCATTCCTAAATCACACGCCTGACAGGTGCCATATTTCTGAGCCCTGAGCAGAGCAGTGACCTTCTGGTTTCACAGTAACTAGAGCTGGATGACATGCATAATAAACGGAGTACATAGAACATTCTTAAAATATGGAATGGAACTGAAATCAGATAGAAGTGTCAGTCTGAAACTGGTTACCAGAACCAGAGTGATCCATCTTCTGTCTGTCCTATGATGCTCAGGCACACAGTACAAAGACTTTCTGTTGGCAAAAGGATTTTGAAATCTGCACTTCACAGCCTTACCCATGCCAAGGACCAGAACACATATGTGATTCAACAAAGATGTTAGTGTCCGTTCTGCACCCAAGGAAGTATATGTGAAGAAAGATCAGAACCCACTCAGTGACCCTCAGATGATGAATGGCTGGGCCAGGCTGTATGTGGGTCTACTTGTGACCACCCACAAGCTGCTTCTCATTGGGAGCCTTTCCCTGATAGATCACTAGGGTCTTCTCTCCCTGGAATATACTCTCCACTCAGTTAGGTCTCAGCTGTTTTCTCCTCTTGGAGGCTTTCTTAAATGCTCACTAAATAATTGCTCCCTGAAAGAAACACTGGAGTGGCAACAAATGCCTGCAACCCCAACACCTGGAGGGCAGAGACATGAGGATCAGAAGTTCAAGGCTAGCCTGAGATACATAGTGAGTTCCAGGCCAACCTGGGCTACATAGCAAAAACTCATCTCAGAAGGAAAGGGAGAAAGAGAAGGAAAAAAAAGGTAGGGAGGAAGGAAGGGAATGATGAAAGAAAGAAAGAAAGAAAGAAAGAAAGAAAGAAAGAAAGAAAGAAAGAAAGAAAAGAAAGAAAGAAAGAGAAAGAAAGAAAGAAAAAATAAAGGAAGTAGGGAGGAAGGAAGGAAGAAAAGAAAGAGAGAGACAGGTAGGGAGGGAGAAAAAGAAAGAAGGAAGGAAAGGAGGGAGGTTCCTCCTCCAACTCCTTCTCCCCATCACTGGTCCCTCCCTGTACCCTCATCAAATGTGTTGGCTATTCAAAGCCCTCATTACCCTTTACAGTTGCTATATTGTTGCCTCTTCCATCATGACCTCTCTCTCTCTCTCCCAGAATACAAGCTCCTTGAGAACAACAATTTCATGCCTTGTCCTCTAGCATATATTCAGGGTACCAAAGAATGCTGGCATGTAACCATGCATGCTTAAAGACTGGATTATGGATAGACAGGCATGCACATGCCTGTATAGATGCACAGGTGAGGATGCAGCATGGATGGGTAGAGAGATGCATAGGTGCATGGATGATGTTGAACAAGCTTGAATTGGCCCCAATTAGAAGGCACATGTCAGAGCTTGCCTGTGACTGTGTCAGAGTATGCCTCCCATAGTCCACCCAGTGGGTCCTGAATGCTCTGTCCTCCTGGATATCTGTATCCTTCCCTTCCACACCCCATACTCAAACAGCATCAGTCTCCACAAAAAAACAAAATTAATGGTACACAGGCACCAGTATGGACCCAGCTGGCTGGGTGAACAGAGCTATGATGTCACCAGGGCAAGTCAAAGAAGAGACTCAGATAGGATTGGCTCTGTTAACATGGCCTTTGGACCACCCTGCCTGCTTTACCAGCCTTCCTACAAGCTCCAAGGTCATCCTAGCCCTGAGCTCCCTTCTGTGTGCCTTCTCTCAATAAATGTGGCTGTGCATCTAATTCATAGGTTACCTAACCACCTCTATTACCCATGCTCATCCAATCTGGAGGAAGGGCCAGGTGCATAAAGATACACTTTGAGTCTAAGAGACATGAAGAAAGTGACACCCAAGGTGAAGAAAACGAAATATGATAACATCTATAAGAGTCAAGGAGAGAGGCTGGGGAGATGGCTCAGTGGGTAAAGTGTTAGCTGGACAAGCAGGAAGGCCTGAGTTAGAACCTGAACACCCGCATAGAAGGCAGATGTGATGGCCCATGTGCCTGTCATCTCAGTGGAGTAGAGACAGGAGGACCCCAGAGGCTTGCTAGCCAGATAGTCTAGCAGAATCAGTGAGCTACAGGTTCAGTAAAAGTCTGTGTCTAACAAACTAAGGTGGAGAGAAATTGAGGAATATGCCAGATGTCAGTCTCTGATATACATGCACCCAGATGCTTACCAACACACATACGCAGGAATGCATACTACCCACACATACCTATGCAAGAAAAAAAAAAGTCAAAAAAAGACCTAGAGATAGACCAGGGAAGGGATGTTCAAGCAGTTGCAGGGGCCTGAGATGGAAGAAGCTGGAGCAATGAGGTAGGTCTGTGGAGGGTCCCAGCTGTCCTGCAATGGAATGTGAGCATTGTTCTGTAGGCAGTGTGTGTCTCTCCTTGCTCTTGACTTTGAAGGGCATTGTGATCCCATTTGATTGTTGTCCTATACTGGTCTACACTGGTCGCTGAATTTCCTTCTACTCCTCATTGTTTTGTAAATGCTGCGTTTAGACTTAAGGCAAGAAGGCATTTCTTTGTTTGAAGGAAACAAACTCAACAAATCATGAAGCTATGTAAAAGCTACATATGCCTAAAAACTTCTCAATTTGAGTCCCAGTTGCTGTCACAAAGGAGTGACTGGAATGCTCCACCCCCCTTTTATATAAAAAAGTGCCTTAGCGTGTGTTGTGGCTGTCACCACTGCAGTAAAAAGAAAAAAAAAAGAAAAGAAAAGCTCAGGTACAAGACAGGTGTTGGAGAAAGAGAAAGAGGCCAGAAGACCACAGAGGAGTGGGTGTTTCTAGACAAGGGAAGAAGGGATGGAACTCAAAGTTTGTAGCAGCTAAGAAACATGAGGAAGATGGCACAGGAATGCTTTGGTGACTAGCTTGCTACAGAGAGAGATACGGGGCCATTGCGTCAGGCTGGAGCAGGGTTCCTGACTTTCCCACCTCTGCTAATCACTTTTCTCATCACAGTAACCAAATCCCTGACAAGAAACAACTTAAGAGAGGAGGGGTTTATTTTGACTTACATTCCGTGGTGACAGAGTCCATCATGGTGGGGTAGGCAAGGCTGTGGTAGCTCTGCAATCATGGGAGCATGAGCTAAGTTCTTGCTCACATCTCAGTTGACCAGGAGCACAGAGAGGACATGAAGAAGGGCTTGGCTATAAACCTCAAGGCCTACCTCCAAGACATCTACTTCCTCCAGCTAGGTACCACCTCCCAAAGTTCCACAACCTCCCCAACCAGCACTATCAGCTGGAGACTGGAGTGATGAAACACATAAGCCTGTGGGTGACATTTCTTATTCAAACCATGGCACCATCAATCTGATGCATTTGATTCCATCTGATGCACTTGAATTTACCCTATGTCTGAAGCCTCCTACTACTGAGAGGAAACAGCCAGAACCCAGGCTTCTCAGCAAATCCCAAGTACTTATCATCGGACTAGTTTCCTCAATGTCTCATGAGGATCTGCATATGGTGTCCATGCCTGATAATCCTAGCACCAGTGAAGCAAAGTCAGGAGGGTTGCCAGGAGTATGAGGCCAGTCTGAAATACACAGAAAGCCCTTGTCTCAAAAAAAAAAAAAAAGAAGAAAAAGAAAAAGAAAAAGAAGGAGAAGGAGGAAGAAGAAGAGGAAGAAGAGAGGAGGAGAAGCAGAAGACCAGGCATGGTGGCACACAGCTTTTTAATCCCAGCAATTGGGAGCAGATGTAGGAGGATTGCCATGAGTTCGACGCCATTCTGAGACTACATAGTAAATTCCAGGTCAGCCTGGGCTAGACTGAGACCCTACCTTGAAAAACCAAAAAAAAAAAAAAAAAAAAAAAAAAGAAAAAGAAAAAAAAAAAAAATGAGGGCCTGGAGAGAGAGCTCAGTTGGTAAAGTTCTTATCTTGCAAGCATGGGAACCTGATTTTGAACCCTAGAAACTACATCAAAAAATAAAAAACGGGGGCTGAAGAGATATTTAGTGGTTAAGCGCTTGCCTGTGAAACATAAGGACCCCAGTTTGAGGCTCGATTTCCCAGTACCCAAGCAAGACAGATGCACAAAGGAGCGCATGCATCTGGAGTTTGTTTGCAGTGGCTGGAGGCCCTGATGTGCTCATATTCTCTCTCTCTCTCTCTCTCTCTCTCTCTCTCTCTCTCTCTCTTTCTCTCTCCATCTGTTACTCTCAAATAAACAAAAATAAAATAAACAAAAAAATTTTTAAATAAAGAACACCCAAAAGCCAGAGTGCTGATGCACACTTGTAATCCCAGTGCTGCAGAGGTGGAAACAAGAGGACGCCTGGAGCTTGCTGGCCTGCCAGTCTAGCCTACTTGGCAAACTCCAGCCAGTAAGAGACCAAAAGAGTGGAAAGAGCCTGAGGAACTCCACCCAAGGTTGTCCTTTGGCCTCTACAGGCTTGCATACATATTCATGTGTACCGCATTCACATGGGCACATGCATACACACACACAAACACGCATAGACACACACCCCCTGAAGGAAAGATGAAGAAGGGAAAAGAAACAATGAGGGATGTTAAAGTGGCACAGCATGGGAGTTACACTTCTGTCTTCACTAGTATTTGGAAAGGAGGGCTAAGAGCAAGCCACCTCCCTGTCTACCCCCTCTTTAGCCCAGCCCTTCGAGCCCAAGCAGAGAAACTGAGCACAGTTCCTTTGGGGCTGATGTTTCAGTCTCCCTCACACACTAGTCAATGGTCTGCATCACTCACCTTTCAGTAACGTGGGTACCACAGCCCACAGGGACAGGTTCTGGGTAAGCTAAGCTGATGTTGATGGTGTTAAATCCAAATAAGAGGCCAACCTAGAATATTCTGAAGAGAGGCAGTAGTTTTCCTGCCCAGCATTGTCAGGAAATTAAATGGATAAAATAACAACAAAGTGACGAAGCAAAAAGTCTAGTTTGGGAACAGCTTTCACAACTAGTTTCTAATGAGACTTTCAAAGCACTAATTTTGCAGAGCAGAAAATCAAGTTGTGCTCGTTTATAACCCGTCAGTTACAATGAGATGGAGGATATTTCTTTCTGTGATGTCAGTTAACTTTCGGAGCTGGTCAGAATACAAAGTAGGATGGTTGGGTCATAAATCAGCTCTGTGGGAGCTGATAAATGGATATGGTACAAACCTAGCATTTGCATTGGCTCTGAGAACATAAATCTACTTCTCATGATCTTACTTTAAAAAAAATTATCCCTCTCAAGTGAAAGTGAGCAATTTATACAGTCATTCTTTCCTGGCTATTTATTTTTCTCACCTTTAATGACTATCTTTTCGCTCTCTGAACTTACACTATGTTGTAAAATGTCACATGTCACATACATAAAGCGACCAGGATTTCAGTTTGCATCTACCCACCAGGGATAATTTTATAACATTTTTTGATTATCCATGAATAATGATCACTTTGGAAAAGACTCATAATTTAAGAGCATCAGAAATAACCTCAGAGACCATTATTTAACATGTCCTTTGTTTTATGGATGGGAAACCAGGGCCCAGGAATAAAAATGATGCACTGAAGGTCACAGGTCAAGTTTATGACAGGAGTGGGGCTTCTGGCCGGACTCAGGAGAAACAACCTATATCAGATAGTCTTTGCATTGCTGTGACCTGACAGAAACAACTTAAAGGTGGAGAGATTGATTTTGGCTTATAGTTTCAGAGGGTTTAATCTAACGTACTTGCTTGGCTATGTAAACTTGGGCAGAACACCATGGCAGAAGGAGTGTGTGGCGTAGGGTCTCCAGGTCTTCATTACAGATTTTTAAAAAAGAGAGAGAGAGGGAGAACAAGCAAAACAAGGGACCAGTGACCTGTTATGCCTTATGACCATCAAGGCCCACCTTTAGTGACCTGCTTCTTCCAGCCAGGCCCTACCTCTCAAAGTTACCACAAACTCTGAAAATACTACCACTAGCTGGAGGCCAAGCATTCAAAACATGAACCTATGAAAGACCCTTCATACTCAAACTATATCATAAGACCTAGCCAGGGACCACCTGCTCATGCCATTACTATCCGTTCTGCTGAGTCTTCCACGAGTCACCATCCATCAATGCCTTTGGCGAGCCTATGCCAAGAAGACAAAAATGGAAAAATAGGACTGGAAAGATGGCTTAGGTTAAAGCATTTGCCTGCAAAGCCTAAGGACCCATGTTCAATTCCCCCAGTACCTATGAAATCCAGATGCACAAGGTGGTGCATGTGTCTGGAGTTCATTTGCAATGGCTAGAGGCCCTGACACACCCATTCTCTCTATCTGCTTCTCCCTCTCTCTCTCTCTCTCTCTCTCTCTCTCTATCCTCTCTCTCTCTCTCTCTTTCTCTCTCAAAATAAATAATAAATGAAAATAAAATTAAAACATCTCTTTGGGGGGAGGGCAGAATTCTGTGATTAAATAATAGACTCTTCTGAAGACCGTCATGGAAAGAGTATTTGGTTTTCATTTCGTTTTGTTATGCTCTAATAATCTTGTAAACCATGGAAAAGTCATTTCCTTACAGGTATTTCCTTAAACAGAACAGCTCTATTGAGGTATAATTCACCCGCTTAAAGAATATAATTCAGTGATTTCTAGCTTATCCATGAAGTTATGCAACCACAACCATCAATTTAACACATTTTCATCTTGCTGAAAAAAATACCTTGTACCCCTTCTCATGCCTCTACTTCTCCCACCCCTTGTTCTGGGCAGCCACAGACCCACTGTGTGTCTGTGTATTCCTGTGGTCCAGTCAGCCTTCACAGATGGAATCAGACAGTACATCATCTCCTCAAGGCACAGTGGCAGAGGGATAGTATTAAGAGAAGCCACCAGAATCTGGAGAAAAGACACATGCCTCTTTCTATATTTTCTCAACTTTGTAAAGTTCTTCAAATATTCCAAAATGTTAAAAGGTTTAACAACAAGCATCCTTTCAGTCATCACCCTTTTGACCCAATTGCCCTGGCACGTAGCAACATGTCTGTCCTTGTAGCTCTCCCCCTTAATGGTGGGTCCTTAAGGGGGCCATCTCCATTGAGAAGGCAAATATTCAACTATGCAAATCAAATGTCAAAGTAGGGCATTTAAAAAGTCAAGAACATTAGCAAATTGACATTGGAGTTCTGAAAGACAACATTGTGTTCAAAGAACGAAGGCTCAAAATAGCTCTCTGAGAAAGCCCTGTGTTTGGGACCTGAGTCCTGGACAGACCCAGCAAAGTTGTTGGGAATATTGGGATGGTTTGAGTAGACTACAGCTTCCCCGGTCTGCCCTCTGCTCATATTTCAGACCACCTTGGGGCACTAGCAGGCCTATTTGACATATCTATGTTGACCTGCATTTGGAGGGGAAAATGAAAGCCGCTCAAGGGAAGGTGCTTTTCTGTTGCTCCCGTGTGGCACAAGTATTTAACAATGTGACTATGGGAGTGGGTGACTCACTAAGCCATCGTGTGTGTATGTGTGTGTGCATGTATGTGCATATGTTCATGTGTGTGCGTGTGTATATGTGTGTGTGTGTGTGTGTTTTGAAGGGACATTTGAGTTTCTGTGAAGGGAGAAAAAAGGGCTTCATGCTCATCTCAGAGCTCCCACCAATGCATGCCATGTAATTTTCCTCATTGAGCGAGATGTGAACTGTGTGAGAGCTGCCACTGGAAAGGGGGTTCAGGTGCTCATCCCTTTGGGGCTAGGGAGATGGCTCAGTCAGTAAAGTGCTTGCCATGTGTTATAGTCACCTTGTCACCTTCTCATTGATGGAATAAATACCTGACCAGAAGCAACTTCTAGAAGGAAAGAGTTTGTTTCAGGTTTACAATTTCCAGGGAAAGCTTCACTGTGGTCTAAGAAACTGGCTAATTGCATCATACATCCACAAGAGAGAGAACACAGCAAGCATGAGCTGACTCTAAACACACACAGAGCTGGACTCACCCCAAGGTCCACCCCTAGTGACACACTTCCTTCAATGTCAGAGCCAAACTGCATGAGCCAGGCAAAGTGAAGAGCGGGACTAGGACTTATACAAACGGATGGCTGGATTGACTGCAGGTCCAGATGGGCTAGCAGGCAGACAGTAATTCAAGTGGGCAGATGACAGGCTGTTAGAAGCCATCCATCACCATCATGCGGCTAGGTGCCCACATCTTGGTGGCATCCAGGTGAAAGAGTCACACACCCTTTCCTTAGTCTCATGTGTCCGATACGTTCTTAGGCCTGGTTTCCTGATATAATTTAATACACCCATGTGCTCCTATAGTCCTAATTCACCCCAACAATAGGTTGGCACCCTTTCTCCTCCCAGGAATAAGTCTTTTTCAATCTGCCACATGGGTGATGCTGGACCTGTCTGTAAATGGTGACATTCACGTGTCAATCTGGGTATAGACTGGTGTCAAAGTGGAGTCAAAAACTCATTGTAAACTGGAACCCAAGCAAGGCACAGTCTGAAAATCCACTGTTTTACACAACATAAATGGAGTAATGTAGAGCAGGACACAGCCTGATCTCAACACAACCTTCACAGCAAACTTTGTTCACTGCGCTGGGATTCTCCATCCACGAGGACAGGGTAGCTGAACCACTTCCTCCCCAAGGTGAGGCTCCCACTGTGTAAGAATGGCATCCTTGCTCAGAGGGAGCTCATGGCATCAGGATGCATCAGTATCTCTGTGACAGTCTCTGCACCCCAGCATCACTGATTACACCAGGGAAGCCCAGCCCAGCTGCTTTCCATGTAGTTCAGGCCCCACTCATCTCCATACAACCCTGCAAGTCCCTAAGGCCATCAGCCCCTTAAAATCCACAGTCACTCTTCCACTTGCTTCTCACATGTGACTTTCTGCCCATTCATTCACCCATTTGCCTGCTCACCCATCACTGATCAAGGCATATTATGGGCTTGTTGGTGCCCATATAAAGAGTGGGAGACCCAGCCACTCCCGGGACCTCAGCAGCTTACATGAAAACTGCACTATGTGGCAGTAAATGCTCTTGGCAAAGGTTAGCATAGTCAGGACTGCGAACTCCTGGCCTTGCTTCCAGCAAATTCCCAGTTCCTGTGGCACTGGGCATATAGAAGTGGCTGATGGAGGAGTAGAACCCACCCTCAAGGCTAGGAGTGTGGCCCCTTCACTTTGGTGGGAAACTAGCCCCACTGCTTCACAGAGCTGCTATGGAATTGGCTCTTGGACTATAACATAAGCCCTGGTCAGGCATTCCCAGGAGCCCTTTCCATTGAAGCCCAATCACCCAGACCCTCTGGAGACCTGCTGCTGTCCCTGCAGCTAGCCCCACTCAGGAACACAGCATCTGCCAATGACTGCTTTGGCCCTGGTGAGAGAAAATTCTTGCCATCTTAATCAAGCTTTCTACCATCCCAACCTCTCCACTGGGCATCCAGCCAGGCCATGTCTATTGACCTTCATGCCATAGAGCAGGCTCAGCTATCTATCTCACAGGGTGCCTAGTGGCAGCTGGCCTCATTAGTGCCTTCTGGAAGGTGCAGTGCCTCTGTTTAGCTTGGTCTATGCTGGGTTCTAAGAGCAAGGTACTGGCATAAAGGCCATGCATGTCCATTAATCACCCAATAAAAGGAAACGCATGGGTCTGGGGAGATGGCTCGGTGAGTAAAGTGCTTACTACACAAACATGAGTTCAGATCCCCACTTATCCATAGAAAATGCTCCGTGTGGTGATGTGTGCCTGTAATCCCAGCAACCAGGGAGGCAGAGATGGGGAATTCCTGAAGCTCACTGGCTACCTAGTATAGCCAAATCAATAAACAAGGGCTCCTGTCTCAAAGAGTAAGGTGGAGAGTGACTGAGGAGTCTTCCTCATGTCAACCTTTGGCCTCCACATGTGTGCATGCACAGGTGTGCCCACACATTTACAGACATACATACACATATGCATGCACGCATACATGCATACTATACACAGGTGCTGATGCCTGCATTGGGCTTCAGACACCTAGAGACTTCCTCCAGGGAGCCTGTCACTTTCAAATAGGCCCCGTGAGAAAACGGCCCTGGCTAAATGCTTCCGTTTCATTGGCATGTAAATGGACTAGAAATGAACTTGACCTGAAAGAAGGATAGACTAGTCCTAGGTAGAAAGGCCTTAAATGGACCACGTGCCATGGACAAGGGCTGTGTCCTAGAGAAGCTCTGGAAAACCAGGCCACTGTATCTGTCCTGCTGTTATCAAAGGTTAGTATCCAGCTGGAGCCCAAAGTCCTGCCTCTACACTTTACCCAGTGAATTAATGAACAGAAATTACCAACAGCCCTTGTCCAATGAAGATAGGCAGCAAAAAGGGACTCACAGCAAGGACCAAAATACCAGTCAAAGTGGGGGAAAAATGATTATGATTTTATTTTGGAGAAAAAAAAATAATGAAATAAGTTTGTTGATAAGTTTGTTTCAATGCCAATCTCAGGAGATTCTCAACGTTAATACTGATGGGTCAAGGATCTTTAGCTTTTGATATCACATTACCAACAGCATTATGTGACACTGCATGCCAGATGTCCCATTCCTCGTGGGCTGTAGCTTCACCCTCCCAACAAAGACCTCTCCTGATCCTCTGCTACTCACTCTCTCCTCTGACACACACATATGTCCCTCTCTGCCATGTAGTCCCTTGTCCCAGGTTTGCTTATGATTCCCAAATGCACCTGTTATCACTCAGCATCCTCCTGGGAGCCTGTGTCTGGGGGAAATGGACAGTTGTGTCTATGCTGGATCAGCGTTAACTGGGATTGTTTCAGTCCCTGGGAGACTTCATGCTGACTCAGCTGACCAAGTAGAAGGCAAGCCCGAGCAGGGTGCCCAGATGTGAGAGATAATTCCAGACCCAGCAAAGTGTCTGCTCATGCCCTACAAATGGAATATTCAAATGCCAAAAAAGCCCTCAGATCTTGTTCATATTTGTATTCTGGAGCCCAAGACACAGCGAAGGCAAGATAAATCTTTGCTAAAAAAAAAAAAAAAAAAAAAAATCAAGTGAGGGGCTGGAGGGATGGCTTAACTGTTAAGGCACTTGCCTGCAAAGCCAAAGGACCCAGGTTCAATTCTCCAGGACCCACAATAGCCAGATGCACAAGGGGGCACATGCATCTGGAGTTTATTTGCAGTGGCTGGAGGCCCTTGCATGCCCATTCTGTCTCTCTCTCTCTCTCTCTCTCTCTCTCTCTCTCCCTCCCTCTTTCTCTGTCAAATAAATAAACAAAAATAAAATATTTTTAAAAATCAAGTGAAAAGGCACATATCTCTCACATCATGGAAAGCCTTGGTTGCTACCAATTTGAACCAAATCCCAAGGCACTTGTTCTTTCAGAGCCATTTCTATTGCTTAGTAAAAGCCACTCACCTGAATGCACACATGTGGAACTTTAGCCCCAGCCCTAGCAGTATGCAGAGAAGGAGTCGGGAGCTTGATCAGCAACAATGAAGTTAATAGTAATTCTGATGATGACTAATGATGACATGCATCTTGTGGCTATATCTTTAAAGCTCTGTGTTAAGGGTTGGGGAGATGGCTTGGCTATAAGGGTGATTACCACAGAAGCATGGGGACCTGAGTTTGATTCCCCAACATGCAAATAACCAAGCATGGCCACACGTGCCTGTAAGCCTATCCCTGTGGGGAGTAGAGACCAGAGAATCACTGGGGCTCACTGAACAGCCATTCTGACTAAAACAAGCAGCTCTGGGTTCACTCAGAAACTCTATCTCAAGGAAACAAAGGGAATACAAGGAGGCGGGACTCCCAACACTCCTATGGCCCCAGCACATGCACATGGCAGATGCATCTACACACTCATGTGCATACACACGCCACATACACAGCACACTATACATACACACAAAGAGCATTGGCCCTGGGTTTCTGACTTCTGATAACTCATGAAGTCTCAGAGTGGTACCAAAGGGTCACACATCTATTTTTCACATGTATTCATTATTTTTCTCATCACGATGACCAAATACCTGACCAGAAGCAACTTAAGGAGGAAGGAGTCATTTTGGCTCGCAGTTTTAGAGGACATGGTTCATCATAGTGTTCACAGAGTTCACAGTGGCAGGAGAGTATGGCTGGAACACCTTACCTCCTCACAACTCAGCAGAACAGGTAGCAGAAAGGGACAGGGAGATCCGGGCTTCCTACAGTGAGGTCCCACCTTCTAAAAGTTCCACAACCTCCCAGAACAGTGCCACGAACTGGGAACCAAATGTTCAGACACACATGAGCCTCTGAGGGCAATTTTGCATCCACATTATAGCATCACATCAGGGCCCAATGTCCCAGGACTGGTGAATTTGTGTCTTCACATATTAAAGCTGCTTTTCCATATTTCTCTGAATTTTCCCATATTTTTCTCTATCCCTTTACCATCAATTTGGCCTAAGGCAATAACGAAAGAACTCTTGAAAAGACCTGAAGCATTACTGTGGTGGTTCTGCTGGTGTGGGGCATTCAGGGATGGTCTTTTGTTTGTGCAATACTGGGGCTTGAAGCCAAGGCCTAGGCAAGCACTCTATCGTGGCGATAGAGTCAAGTTTCTCCTGTAATCACTATGGTATTGATGTAGGTCTCAAAAAATGGGTCGTGGAGGGCTAGTGGGCCATGACAGGGCAGAGACCTTGGACCTAATCTCCGGAAAGAAGTTTGTACAAGGGAAAATCAGCCCAACTAGAAAGATCCTGCAGCTCACACCAAAGTCCTGTCATAGGTACAAAAGTGTCTGTTGTAGCCACAGAAAGGAGGCATTTGTTGAGATGTAACTAAGGAGCAATGACCTTTTCAGGGAGCCTCCACAAACAGCCATGCTTTTCTGGAGCACACTGGGAACTTTGTGGAAAGATAGGTCCTACCTCCAGCAAGAGAGGTCAGTGCCCAGGCAGTGACAGCTGCTTCATCTGGCTGGGAGGGCTTGGTGCATGTAGGGCAAAGCTACAAAGTAGGTCAGAGAGTGAACAGGACAGGGTAGGAGCTGGGCATCGTGGGTCTCAGACACTGGCCTTCCAGCACGCTCCTGCTTGCTGACAGCTAGCTATGGCCACAGCCCTTTCTCTCCCACTAGTGGAAGTGAATGAAAAGGGCCAAGCATAAGTAAAACAGCCCTGGCAATCCTGATACACTCTAAAGTTGGACAGCCAATGGTGTAAAATACCTAACCCACAGGAGCTGCCCTCAAGGCCAACCAAAACCAATTTATGCCTTAGAGACAAAGAGATACACTGGGACCATGGTTCTGCTGACAAAAGCCTCAGAAGATGGGCAAGCCACCAACCCACTCTGAGCCTTTATGTTGTCTTTTTATACATGAGAATGATCACATCTATTACCCAGGACAATGGGAAGATACATACATTGAGAGGCATCTTCCGCTAGTCTATACGTGCTCCTACTTGTATATCCCACAGAAAGTAAATACTGAAAAACAAAAAAGCATCTGTAGCATGTGATTTATCTTGGGAGAGAGCCTATTTTCATGGCCCTTGCCAGGAATGTAATTAAAGAATCATTTGCATAATTACTAATTAATATACCATTTCTGTATTGGAGTTTGTATTAATTACTTTTCTCATTGTTGTGACAAAATACCTGACAAAAGCATCTTAAGGAAGGGAGGAAGGATTCATTGTGACCCATGGTTTGAGGGAACAGTCCATCACTGCAGGCATGCATGGTGGCAGGAGTAGCAGGCAGCTGGTCATATTGAATCCACAGTCAGGAAACAGACAGGGATGAATGCTGGCACTTGTTTGCTTTCTCCTTTCTATTCAATCTGGGCTGGCAACCCACATTTAGAGTGGGTCTTCTCTCCTCAGTCCACATCTCTAGAAATGTCCTCACAGACACACCCAGAGGTGTGTCTCCTGAAGTGTTAGCTCCACAATAGTAGGGAATACACTACTCTAACCCAGTGCTCTGCCACTAAGCTATCCCAAAGCTCTGCAATGCACTACTTTATATCCAGCACCAAGCTCACTGCCTGACACTTAGCAGATGCTCGGGGAGTGTGAGTGGACACTCTAGCCACATAGAAGGTGAGTTCATGTCCACATGTATATATGCACTAGAGTCTCTAGACCTGAATGGCGACGGTGCTTCTCTGTGCAGGTGAATTAGAGTGATTCAAGCTTCACTCATTGATATTGTCTGGATTTTTTTTTTTTTTTTTGCAGTGGACCCAGAAGACCACATCCATGTTTGCATAGATAAATGTGAGCAAAGCACACGTCTCACCACACCTGCTAAAATTATTTCTTCACAGCTCCCCATTGCCTTGAGTATTTCCATATGTAGACCCTATACTTGAAAGGACGTTAGGAGAAACAGCAATGAGTGATTCCTCAAGATTAGTACAATTGCTTTGTGGCTGATGATTTTATTTCTTAGATCTCAGATCATGAAGAAAAGAGCTCACGCAGCCCCTCTGAGACTGGATTCCCCAGAGTGGCACACTTGGCAAGGCTGGCTCTTAGCTGCCATCTGGAATGCAGATTTGTGGAGGGTCTCCCACACTACCTGGTGAGAGTGTCATGCAAGCCTGAGCTGTTGGTGCAAATAATGCCTCAAACAAGGTGGAAGGCCACAACCTGAGGTTGTCCTCTGATCTCCACATGCATGCTCACACATGCACATGAATGCATGAGATAAAGTACCTGGTACAGTCTGAGTAGGCACTAAGTTCCCAAATAAATGAGTGAGTGTGAGTGAGTAAATGATTGAATGAAATGAATGAATGAATGCACATGAATTCTTCAAGATGCTTCTTTGACCCATGTCCTGGCTGACCCAGAATTGTAAAGGTATTTTGTCCCAAGATGTTCATCTATCCCTTCCTCGCAGACTCTCACAAGGGCCACTATAATTTCTCTCTTGGCTAGAACAACTCTACACACCCTTTTAACAGGCTTGGATCTTGTTAGAACACAGGTGTAATCCATTTAAGGGGCCCTGATGTGTGAGCTGAGGCCAGCTAGGATTATAACTTTACTCTCTGGAAAGTCTCCTCTGGTTGCTCATGCTGCCCTCTTAGGCCCTATTTCCCTGGGTGAAGAAAACAAAACTGCCCCCCGCCATTGTTCCATTACCCACTTTGTATCTAAGTCCTGTGTACATACTCTGCAAGTGCTTGAAACCTTCCCCCCTGCTGTAGCTTCACAGCACAGCTCCATGAGCTGTATCCCTTGGGTGGAAATACTATACCTTCTTTGTTCCATTCTCAAATGAAGAAGATGATCCAAGTCACCTGAGAAAGTAATTCAGCAGGGGCCAAAGGGCTAGAATTAAGCTAAATACACACATGCTAATTCTGTTCCTTTCTTCCCTGTGGCTTTACAGGGTGTGTCCTTCAATAGGAATGCAGCACTGCCAATCACTTCCCAGGTGTCTCACAGCCCCACCCTTCCCATGGCCTCCGCTGAGAAGGAGCAACAGCTGTGCTCAAGATCCTAAGTACTGACCCAAAGCGCAAACCTGGTGGCTGATGTCACACATCACTGTTTTCTCTATACCAATGCTTCTTTGACTGTGGTCTTGACACAAAGCCCTGGGCATCTTGTACTGTGACACTGGCCACCATCCACATTCTCTCCCAAGGGTAGTCCATGCTGCCAGTTCCATGACTAACTACCCACACCTCTTGCTACAATACAGCCTTACATGTACTCCAATAAGTGCAAGGTTCAGAGACAAAGTGGTCCCTCCAGTTTGCACCTGCCCATAGTAAGTTCCTATTTCCCAACACTGTCACCAGCATTTCATGTTTGTGCATATGAAATGGTTCAAATATATCATCTTGCCATTTAACTCTTGGCAGCCCTCATGACAAGTGGCTTGCCATGTGCTTGCATCAGTTACTCTTCTCATTGCTGTGACCAATACCTGACAAGGAAGGAAGGAAGGAAGGAAGGAAGGAAGGAAGGAAGGAAGGAAGGAAGGAAGGAAGGAAGGAAGGAAGGAAGGAAGGAAGGGGAGGGAGGGGGGAGGGAGGAAGGAAGGAAGGAAAGAAGGAAGGAAGGAAGGAGTATAATGGGATTGTAAGGACCCAGTGAATTCTTTGAACCACAACCCCTAGGTTCATTTCTTTTTTTTTAATTCAATTTTTTTAATAATTTATTTTTTATTTATATTATTCTAATTTGACATTCATAATGGTGACTCCATTATCCTCCTCCCTGTCCTCCGTCTTCAAAAGGACCCTCATCAATGGGGGAATGTGGGTCATGCATTGTGAGGGTAGTCTAAAGTTATGGTGGATAGGCCAAATCTCTGTGCATAATGCCCCAACTTGTGGCTCTAACATTCTTTCCACCACCTCTTCCGCAAGTTTCCCTGAGCCACATTGGGGTCATTTTAATTCTGCTTCAGTGATGAGGTTTTGGGAGCCTCTGTGTCTCTGGATATCTGGCTTAGTAAGAGTTGGATGTTCTCTGTGTTTATCTCTAGCCTTTTTCTGGTGTCGCAATCAAAGAATTAAATAAAAAAGGCTGAGAATGATAATTATTAAATTATTATATTTATTGAGGGAAGTACAGAAGGAAGGAAAGGCACCCACATGGCTAGAGATCCCACATGGAGGGTCTGGGAAAACTGTGGAAAGAAAAGAGAGAAGAGAAAGTTCAAAGAGCTCCTGCCATGTGGGGTGCTGGAGGGGATAAAGAATCCATGTGTAAATTAAGGACTAAGGGAACCTCCCAGCTGGGCTTGGGCTGAGCCCAGCCAAGGGAAAAACTCACCCATAGCTGGAAGTTCCCAAGTGGTCAGAGAGCCTGCCCTCCCCTTGCAAAGGTATTTATAACCTTATAGTGGTGGGCTGTCTTCCAGCTCAGGTGAACCAGAGGAACAACTGGTTGGCCAAGGCTACGGGCTGTTTCAGGAAGAAACTAGCCCTGGCACCAAGTTCTGGGGGCTTAACTTGACCAACCACAGTGTTTAAATCCTATGAAAGACCTCACTCCCAGGAGGGGTCCTGGTTGTTTGTGGAGAAACAGGTCTAGGGAACTAGGCAAGAGATAAGAAGTCAGATTGTCTTTGATTTCTAGCAAGTGCACACTTTCATGCCTTTTTCTTATTTCCAGGGGTCAAGTCACCCTAACTGTACCACCGTCTCAGGAGTTAGATTGGAAGGGAGGGAGGGAAGGAAGGAAGGGTCTATTTAGGCCCACAGTCTGAGACCCATCATGGTCTGGAAAGCATGACATCTGGAGCTTGGGACTGCCGGTCATGTTGCATCTACAGTCAGGAAGGAGAGAGATGAATGCTGGTGTTCAGCTCACTTTCTTATTCTCATTAAGTCTGGTGGGTTTTCCCTTCTCAGTTAATCCTCTCTGGAAACACTCTCAAAGACACACCCAGAGGTGTGTTTCCATGGTAATTCTAAATCCAGTCGAGTTGACAATGAAGATGAACCACCACAGTGCTCCTCAGCATTCAAGGTTCTCTTGTGAATTACTTAATCATATACTTTAACCCATGTTTCTACTCATTTGACTTTTGGCTTTGTCTTAAACATTTCTCTTTGATTGTCAAGTCCATTTATATCTTTCAACAATTGGAGCCTGTTTCTCCCATACCTCCCCACACTGCCTAAAAAAAAAGATGTGACCCTGATCTTGCCGGCAGCTTCTAACGCCAGCACTTGGACAAGGCCACGGCTCAGCAAGAATTCAGAGCCACGCTGCAAAGCTGAGTTGCAGACTGAAATGAGCTCTGCTTCTAATTTGACTCTTTTCCCCGTAACAAGCAAAGTTCACATTACAGACAAATTGCCTGGAAATTTCAATTTAATAAGGCACATGCATTTTTCAGGCCTAGAAGCACACAAAACATCTTGCAGGCTGGTATTTTTATACTGAAAGGTTTATTTAAAAGATAGCTTTGAAAATGTCAGAAATTTACATAGTGTGTCTGGCCAGTTGGCCAAAAAGGGCTGATTTGACAAAACTGTTCAAAAGCTGTGACATGGAAGAGCCGGTTAGAGGGTGGTCTTGAGCCAAGGAGGTCTCCTCTGGGTCAGGGAGAAAGGACATGCCTGTGAGCTTCCCTCCAGCTGTCAGTTTGGATCATGTGCACAGAGTGAGCTGGCATGGGGGACTCGGGAGTACTGTGCAGTGAAGTAGCCCTCAGCCTTCAGTACCTGTGGTTGTGCTCTGAGGAGGAACAGCAAGCTGGGCAGCAAAGGCAGCTGGGATACGGGCACACCTGTGCAAGGTGCCAGGAGAAAAAGCATCAAACAAACAAATAATAATGTCATAGCCTGGTTACTTCTTTAAAAATGTATATGGATTTACTTATTTTTTTATTTATTTGCAAGCAGAGAGAGAGAGAGAAAAAGAGACACAGAGAGAAAATGGGTGTGCCAGGGCCTTCAGCTGCTGCAAACGAACTCCAGATGCATGTGCTACCTTGTGTGTCTGGCTTTACGTGGGTCATGGGAATTGAACCTGGGTCATTAGGCTTTGTAGGCAAGCGCCTTAACCACTGAGAATCTCTCCAGCCCCCCTGGTTACTTTTTTTTTTAACATGGGTATGTGTATGTGGTGTGCATGTGTGTTTGTGTGTGTGTGTGTGTGTGTGTGCACACATATGTGTCTAGAGAGCCCAGAGGTCCAGGTCAAATCAAGGGTCTTCCTCAGTCACTTTCTACCTTAGTCTTTGAGACAGACTCTTGCTGAACTGATTGGGTTAGGATAGCTGGCCAACGAGCAGCAAGGATTCCCTGGCTCTGCATCCACCTCCAGCACTTAGATTGGAGGTACAAGCCACCTCACCCAGCATTTTATATGGGTGCCAGAGATAAGATCCAGGTCCTCATGCTTAGGCGCACTTTACAGACTGAGCCATCTCTCCTAGCCCTACTTAGTTACTTTGTAAGCAAGAAATATGCCGAAGGGCTGGAGAGATGGCTTAGCGGTTAAGGCGCCTGCCTGCTAAGTCTAAGAACACTGGTTCCAATCTCCAGCGGTTCCAATATCCAGGTCCCACGTTTAGCCAGATGCAAAGTGATGCAAGGGCACAATGCCGCACTTGACCACAAGGGGGCGCACGCATCTGGATTTCGTTCACAGCAGCTGAGACACTGCTGGCGCGCCCATTCTCTGCCTCCTTCTCCCTCTCTGTCTGTCTGTCTCTCTCTCTCTGTCTCTCTCCAAAAATAAACAATAAAAATAATAAAATTTAAAAAAGAAATATGCTGAAGCATCACCCTTTGAACCAACATGAGCCTTGGCTTTCCTTAGAAATGGAACATGTCTGGCTACTGACACTAGGTGCTACCCTTACAGGGGCGATAGCTTCTGAGTTCACAAATCCAGGAATTGGCCTCCACATAATGGCTCTGTCTGTACATGAGACAGCAAGCCAACCTGTTAATTGTACTGCATCACAAGACAGAGAGACAAACAGCACTGCTTGCCTGCCAAGCGAGAAGCTGGAGTGTTTAATTCAGTTTCTATTTATATTCTAAGCTGAATTGAGTGATCAAGGGATAAAATATGCTCCATTTAAAATGTTCATTGTTTTAAATCTGTTGAACCACAAGTCACTCCTGGATCCATTGTGAACTTGTTACCTGAAAGAAAAAAAAAAAAAAAAAACGGGGCACAAATGCTGTCTTTCTTTGCATTCTTCCTCTCAATAATTGTTCTAACTAAAAGAGAAAAGATGCAATAAATGTTTGCTAAAACCAGGTGTGATGGTGCACGCCTGAAATCCCAGCTCTTTGGAGACTGAGGCTGGAGGATTGGGAGTTCAAGACCAGCCTGGATTAATATAGTAAGACCCTGTCTCCATAAAAAAAAAAAAAAAAATCAAAGGATAGGAAAAGGAGTTCAGTGATAGAACACTTGCCTGTCATACACAGGGCTTTGGGTTCCATTCCAGGGCAGTGCAAAGAAAGAAAAAGCTGCTGGGCCTCCATCTATGCCAGGGACTTCACTTGAGCCTGGGGACAATACCTGACGTTAGCATGAACAATACGTGGCCTTAAGCAGGTGGAGCAGACTGCATGTTGAGTAGACCCCAGTGCCCTGGAATCCAGTAAGGACCTAGGGAGGGCGATGAATTCTACCTGAGAAGTCACACTGTGTGACTGAGATGAGCTGTTCCACTGGTTCTGAAGATCAGCAGCCGTTTGCCAAGTGAAAGCATAAATTACCATTGAAAAGAAAGGCTGGTGTTTGTAGAACAAACTATTCCCATGCATAATACGTCTCCTCTGTTTTTCAAAACACTGAAGTGATAATTGCAACAGTGAGGGCGTGTGAGAACCATGTCAGCCTGGAGCAGTCGCTCCATCTGTCCTGCCACTGCCACTGCCACTGCAGATCACTCTTCCCAGGGCTCTGCTGCTAGAACATTCACAGAGCATCCCACACAAAGAGGACACAGGGGCTGCTGGTCCTGGGGGACCCTTGACACATTCACAGCCTGAAAGCAGAAGCACTCCTGGGTTCTCTGCACAGAGGCCCAGGCTCCATGTAGACCCCTTTGCAACTCCATGAGCTCACCACAGTTGTCCCCAGCTCACAGAGGAGGAGACAGAAACACAGCAAAGAGCTTTGCCTGTTGACCTTGACACACAGTTACATGTCCTCTAGGCTCCCTCTCAGTTTCCACATCAATAGAGGGATATTATAAGAGCACTGGACCCACAGGATTGGCAAAGGCTGGAAGAACAGGGAACAGATTAAACAGATTCCAGGCCACATATGCACTCAGCGTGATGCTAGGAGGTTGTACTCCTAATATGGTTGTTATTAAATGGATGCCATGCCCTGAAGGTCACAGGAAAGACAAGACCAGTACCCTCCAAGAGCCACCAGGAGTGTCTTCCTGGTGCTCTTTTGTGGCCCAGGCCTGCTGTGTCTGCTTTGCAGGACAAAAGCTTGGTTTGATTTTACAGCCAGTCCATATCACCCCAATGTGAGGAGAGGGAAACAGAGAGGGATACCTGTCCCTCTACAACAGCACTTCTCCACCTGCTCTACATACAAGATGCATCCCAGGTAGGGGAGAAATGACCAGGACTTTGGCTCAGGGGACCTGTTAAGAACATGGCCTCTGTGAAAGCCGGAGGGATCCTAACAGCCTCCTTCTCGGTGGTTGTCATCTGCGCAGCACAGAGCATCCTCAGAGTGGACAGTCAGCTGAGGTTTGCTGAATGAGCAACTGTAGTTGAAGAGATGTTTGGGGGGCTTGTGTTAAGTATGACCTTACAGCAGGCAGAGGAGCCTGGGACCTATGCTTAGTAAATAAACTCTAATAGGAATATAATCTGATGTTGCCTGGTATTTTGTTTTCAGGTATTCAGTTTACAAGGACCCAGCAGGCTGGCTGAATATTAACCCCATCAATGGAACTGTTGATACCACAGCTGTGCTGGACCGAGAGTCCCCATTTGTCCACAACAGCGTGTATACTGCCCTCTTTCTGGCCATCGACAGCGGTGAGTGATCTGTAAAGGACTGTCAAGGTTATAATTGTTGGTTTTACCTGTAATATTTTGTGTGTGTGTGTGTGTGTGTGTGTGTGTGTGTGTGTGTGTATTCATGTGGAGGGGTGCACAGGTGTGAGGAATGCCATGAGCAGTGTGTGCTTGTGGAGGACAGAGGTAAGCCTCAGGTGTCATTCTCAGGAATACTGTCCACCTACTTTCTGAGACAAAGTCTCATTGGCCTGGAGCTCATCAACTAGGCTAGACTGGCTGGCTAGCGAGCCCCAGGGATCACCTGTCTTCCAACTTCCCAGTGCTGGCCTTGTAAGCATGTGTTACTATGCCTGGCATTTTGACATGGGTTTGGGGATTGAATTTAGGTCCTCATGCTTGCAATGCAAGCATTGTATCTGCTAAGCCATTCCCTTTATTATATTTTTATATTCATATGTTTCTTTGGACACACATGAAGGTTTCATGGGGAAGAGGTAAGTGAGTGGGAGCAGGGAGGCCATGAGCTGAGGGCACACGTATTGCATCCGTGCCATTCTGAAAACTGGGGCTTCTCAGTCTTTGTGGAAAGCAAGTCAAGGGGCAGAGCAGCAAGGTTTCAACACTCCATGTGGGGCAGGTTCCAGATTAGGAAACTACTCCAGTGTGGCTTATCTCAATGCCATGCTGTCATCTTCAGAGACAGCAATGGAGGGCAAGATGAAAGAAAGACTCAGAGGACATCACTGACCCATGTAACTGAACTGTTCCCATGATTTTATCTTAGCATGGCATGATTCCATGGCAAGACATTGGGTACACTTAGCTGGTCATTTCATAACAACCAACCACTTCCACTTATTCAAAGGCTACGGGTGAACATCCACATGCCAGTCTGTTTTCGATGTTGTGGCTACAACAGGGAATGAGCCGAAACCTGTCACGTGAAACAGGTTCTCCTGTGAGTGGAGCAGCAAAAGGAGTTCCAAGGACCATGCACATTCTCTGCTCTTGAGAGATCAGGCTTTGGGCACCATGGGAACATAGAGAGAGCTCTCAGAGACTTACTCTAGGCAAGATAATGTCTGGTACCAGTCCAAGAAGGGAGTAAGAAGGGATCTGATCTGGAGATGTCCTATAGATTGTGAAGGCAGAGCTGGCACTGTTTGCTATGAACTGGATTAAGAGGATGGAGAAGGGATTTGGAGCATTCTAAGCTGAGATGTCTATTGTATCAAACACACAAGAGGTTTTTTTTTCTATCATTCATCAAAGTTAGCTGTTTATAGCTCAAGACTTGGGTGCGTGAATCCTTATATGTCAAGATGATGTACAGGGCTCATCATGGGTGCCACCATCAAACTTAACAATAAGATGGGAACTAAGAACTCTCAGGTCTCTGTCCTCATGCTGGGTACTCACACACAAATCAAATGGGAGAACACATGTCTCATGAGCAAGCCATAGGAGGCACACAACAGGCAGAGAAAGGGCCTTGAGTTTTTAGCCTTGAAAGACAGGAGGATTTGAAGATCAGTTGCTGGAACTACCGTAAATGTATAGCAGGAATCAAAAACAGAAAGGAGCTGTGCTCACTAGGAATGACTGACGAAGTCAATTTGAGAGATATGAGAAAACCACAGCTTCAAACTGTCTTAGATGATTCATTTGATAAAACAGACCTCTTGAGGAGAACTTGGCATCCGAACTAGCATATACACAGTGGTCCTCCAAGAGCAGAAGCAGACATAGCAAAGTCCTGGACACTCAGAGACAAATGATGCATGCTCATGAGTTAGTCAAGTCAACTGACTGTTACAGCACAGCAGTGGGTCACCCCTGCTCTGACTGAGCTGAGCCAAGAGGAGCCCCTCCTCCACTCTGGGGATGGTAGGTTGTGGAAACATCTCAAGAGAAGAGAGATCTACACTGAAGGGTGGATATGTTGATATAAGGTAAGGCTTTCTAGTATACTTTGAAAAAATATGAAAGTTAGGCCGTGCTTTTGCCAATATGACAGGCTACCAGGTACACAAAGACAAGAGAGGAGAACTGAGCAGCCACCCATGGAATCTGGGTCCTGCATTGAATGTCAGCCACCATCACAGTGCCTGGCTTAGAGCAAAATTCACATGACCATGGAACGCCTCATGAAACCAGATGTGAAATACTGGAGTTGGACTTGACAATGTCACTCACTGACTTCCAAAACAAACTGTGCTAGACATGAACAGCCCCCATGCCAGTGTAGAAGGAAGGTCTTAGAATGTCAAGACGTGATGCTGGAAGCCAGAGATTCCTGTGTGCTAAGTACAAGCAATCAGGTGACACGTCTTGCATGTAATTTTTTTGTTTGTTTGTTTAAAACAGTTTTCTGTTATATAGTCCAGGTTGGCCTCAAACTTACTATCTTCCTACCTTAGCCTCCAGAGTGCTTGGATTTGCATGTACATCTTATCCACAAATATCATGGAGAACTAAAACACAGCATATACATTACTGAGAGGGAGTAGTTAGGGTAACTGGACCCTGAAAGTTAAAAAAAAAGATAGAATGGTCTACATCTCTTACCTACACCTATTTTTCCACAAACAACCTGGGCCACTCCTGGGAGAGAGGTTTTTGATATAAACATTGTGCTTGATCAAGTTCAATCCCCAGAACTTGGCTAGCCTCTTCCTTAGACAGCCCCTAGCCCTAACCGATCAGCTATTCCTCTGGTTCACCTGAGCCAGAAGACAAGGCCCACCACCATAAAATTATAAATACCTTTGCAAAGGGAGGGCATGCTCTCAGAGCTGCCTGACCACTTGGGAACTTCCAGCTGTGGGTGAGTTCATCCCTTGGGTGGGCCTGGGCTGAGACTAGGAGAGAATCCCCTAGCCCTTACTCTCCACATGGGCTCATTATCCCCTCCAGTTCCCCACATGGCAAGAGCTCTTTGAACTTTTTTTTTTTCCCCTTGGTTTTTCCAGGCCCTCCACATGGGATCTCTAGCCATGTGGGTGCCTTTCCTTGGCTCTCTGCACTTCTCTCAATAAATAAAATAATTTAATAATTATCCTTCTCAGCCTTCTTTTTTATTCAATTCCTTGATTAAAATTAAAAACAAACCTAGGGTTTGGGGTTCAAGGACTTTCCTGGACTCCTAACACCTCATTCCATTAGGAAGCAGAAACAGAATTCAGGTGACTTTCTCAAAATCATAACATTAGAGTAGCATTTTCTAGGATGAAGATGCAGGTGAGTGGTAGAGCCGGTGCTTAGCACACTCAAGTCCCCAGGTTCAATCCCCAGCACCACAAGAAAGAAAATGTAAAAAGTTCCTCTTAGATCATGACTTTCCTACCTTTGGCTTTTTCCAACCTTCCCTTAAGCTTAAGCTTACCTTAAGCGCTCTAGTCTGGCTTACAGATCTACCCTGGCCCATACTAGCTGTCCGATTTGAGGAAATGATTTTCAACATAGTCAGGGTCTAAAGACTGGCCTAGTGTTTCTGTGGAGGAAGCGCAGTCTTGCCTACACTTTCAACATGTAGCATGCACCGCAGGGAGCTACATGCGGGTCACCTGTGAACGCTGCTGTGGTCTCTGTGACTCAGTTGCCACAGTCATAAACCAAGGAGGACAATTCCCACTTAGAACACTGCTGTGAGTGGTGAAAAGGTAGAGTGCTGTCCCCCACCACCATCACCAAAAGCCATGTCACTGCTCACTTAGTGTCAATCACAACCTCCAGAGGTTTCAGAGAAAGAAAGAGCAGAGCCATCACGAATCCTCCAGGGTCTCAAGAAGAATACAGCCTGATAATAGTGATATCAAATAAAGAGATTCAAACTCTGGTGTCACAGATGTTACAGAAGACTGAAATGCCCCTAAGATTTAAGTAGAAAACAAGTTGGAATTAATTATTATACAGAACCATTGTGAGGGATGGTAATCTTGAACAAGGCCCCAAAGACTTAGAACAAAAAGAACACACATGCAAAACACTTCATAAATCAGAGTGCCGTGTTTAAAGTCTCCTTTTTGTCACTCACTGAAGACTTATCTCTGGGTATTAGGTTTATCCGGAAAAACCAATTTATCTGTTAGATCAAAGTCAGAAGTGCTAACTGGTGTCTCAGCTTTATCCAAAGTGAGCACTTGTTTTTATTAATTTTATACAAATTCAATTTATTTGATGGAATGAAAGAATGAGGGTTTTTGTCATTTAACACCAGGAAAGCTAAATCTCTTAAGTTGATTTTCTCCGAACCAGGAGTCACTCAGGAATTTATGCCAAAACATGGTGATAAAATGTCAGACACCAGAAAGTTCCAAGCAGAATGTAGCAAACCAATATTCTCACTATAAAACTAGGAAAATAGCGGTTATAACACAAGTTCGATGGTACCAACAATGTTCATTGTAAAGCATCAGAGAGCCACAATTCAAGTGAGGGAAGGACTTTTCCAGACACTAAGACACCAGACGTTTGTTTTTGATTCTGGGTGAGAATCAGGCTTGACCCAGGCCCACGTTTTAGAAGGAAAAGAAAGAAATCAGAAGCACTTGGAAGAGTCATGTGGAGCTACGTGACACACTACAGATCCAAGGGGCCTTAAACACATGGTTGATCTTTCTCCAAGGACAAATAGCTTTCATAAGGCAGTGTGAAATTGCCTATGGTCTCATAGAAAACAAATCAACCCAGACAAGGCAAGTCATTCTGTCATTTTTATCACCTGTCAGATTCTAAAGGCACAAGGAATGGAGGAATGGGATGGCTGGAGACCTGGGCCAGTCCCCACTGATGAGCAGAGCTAAGTCTACAGGAGATTTTCACAACTGGGATGTTCCAGGCTCATGATCAGACTCCAGAAAGGCCATGCCTAGCAGCATGAGTGTCCTGGAAAGTGACCACATTGTTCCTGATAGACTTGAAGCCTGACCCAGCCCAACTTAGTCAGCAACTATATTTGTGAGGCAGGTCCTCATGTATCTGGATAACTCCATTATCCTTCTATAGATAGCATCCAATTCACAGTTGAGAACATCACTGGAGAAGGAAGAATGCGTAACTGATGATCAAAGGAAAACTCAGACCTGTGAGGATCCAGAGATTTGAATTAGCACACAAAGACTTTAAAACAACTGTGATTAACATGTTCAAGGAAATGGAATAAATGACAGATTAAAGCACAGGAAATTATACCAGAATTTTGAGATCTATAAGAAAGAATCAAATGGATGTTCCAGAACTGAGACTTCAATAGGCAGACTTAACAACAGCACACAGAATTTGTGACTGGAGCATGAATCTACAGAAAACATGTGGCATGAAACACATGATGATCAAGAATGTGGGGAGGACTGGAGAGATGACTTAGTGGTGAAGGCACTTGCCTGTGAAGCCTAAGGACCCATGTTCAACTCTCCAGATCTTACATAAGCCAGACGCAAAACGTGACACAAGCACACAAGGTCGCACATGCACACAAGATGGTGCACACGTCTGAAGTTCAATTGCAGTGGCTGGAGACCCTGGCATGCCAATTCTCTCTCTATCTATCTATCTATCTATCTATCTATCTATCTCTCATAAAAATAAAAGAATGGAGGAAAGTCATACAAGAGATATTGAGACTGTATTAGTTACTTCTGTCATTGTCTGACCAAAAACCTGACAAGAAGCAACTTAATGGAGGAAGGATTTATGTTAGTTTACAGTTCAAGAGGGTGCAATCCACCCTGGTAAGAAAACATGGCAATAGACAAGTGTGTGGCTATAGGAGAGTGCTGCAGCTCCTTGCTCACATCTCAGCAGACCAGGAACCAGAGGACTCAGGCTAGAACCAGAGCCAGGCCATATCTCCTAAGGCCTGCCCTCCAGTGATGGACTTCCTCCAGCTAGACCTCCTAAAGGTCCCACAACTTCCCAAAACCTCGCGACCAGATGGGGACCAAGTATTCCAACACATGGACCTATAGGAACCATTCCACACCTAAACCATAACATACATGAAAGAAGTCACTGGAAGGATGGCAACATGGTAATGGAGTAGAACGCCACTTGAAAGACGACATCTGGTGTTACAGCTACCTTCTCATTGCAAGCACAAAACTTCCGAGCAAAAGAAGCTGATGGGAAGAAAAGGTTTATTTTGGCTTACAGACTCAAGGGGAAACTTTCATGACAGCAGGGAAAATGTGGCCTGAGCAGAGGCTGGGCATCACCTCTTGGCCAAGATCAGGTGGACAACAGCAGCAGGAATGCATGCCAAACTCACACTGGTAAGCTAGGGACAAATAAACCATCAAGATCCACCCCCAGAAACACACTTCCTCCTGCCAAGCTCCACGTCTCAGATAATCATCAGCTGGGAATCAAGCATTTGGAACACGAGTTTATGAGGGACACCCAATTCAAACAACCACATCCGGGAATTTTCCAAAAGTGATGAATATGACCCACCTATTATTGCAGGAAGTTTAGAAAACCATAAATAGCATGAATTTGAAGAAAACACAGTTGAGGACATCACGGTCTCACTGGTGAAAGTCAAAATAAAAGATAAAAGTTTAAAGCAGCCTGAGAATAAGAGACACTGGCAGCTGTGGACAAAGCATATGGTTAGCATACACGAAGCGCTAGGCGCCCTTCTAGCACCACAAAAATAAAAGTAGACAGGCATTAGCTACTTTTCTCATTGATGTTACAAAATTCCTGACAAAGCAAATTATTTTTAAGAAAGAAAAAGATTTATTTGGACTCACCATTTAAGAAGAAATGACAGCCCATCATGGTGTAAAGTCATGGTGGTGAGTGAGGCCGTTGGTCCCAATGTGCCTGCAATGAGGAAGCCAAGAGTCAAATGTCGGTCCTCATCTGGCTGCCTCTTTCCCTTATTATTCAGTCTAGGACTCTAATCCATCCACATTCAAGGTGGGTCTTCCCCCCCCCCCACTGCATCCTCCGGAAATGTAGTCACAGACGTGCACACCCAGAGGTGTGTCTAAGTAGACACACTTAAACAAAAGGACATGGAAGGGATAAAAGTAAGAATATAGAAGGATGCATCTTAATAATATTATGGCCCCCCAAAAACAGCATACATGTATTTTTAAAACAAACAACATAACGAGAGGTAAGGAGTCATTTCACAGTGACAGAGGTTTCAGTCCAGGGGGAAGATACTACAACCCATAATTTTAAATCGATGTACACCCCACAGCACAGGTTCAAAAGTTATAGAACAGAGGAAACAGAAAAGAGGAGTGGATGGTGCACAGTCTCTGTGGGAGACTTCAGTGCATTAGCTGACGAGGGGAAAGTAAAGATGGGAGCATCTGAACAACACCATGAATAAACTTGATCAACTAACTTACATGGAACTCTGAATCCAATAACCAAATGCATTCTTTCCAAATTTTCTTAACAAAATTGGTTACATGCAATGGTATAAAGGTAAGTCTGACAAGTTTTGAAAACTGAAATCATTTAGAGTATTCCTCACATTTGTGTGATTAAGTTACAAGTTAATAATGGAATATAACTAGAAACAGCTTAACTGCCCAAACTAAAGCAGTGGTTCTAATATTAGTCAAAGGGAAAGTTACATAGAAAATATGTAAAGGAAGGGATATGGTGGCACACGCCTTTAATCCCAGCACTTGGGAGGCAGAGGTAGGAGGATCACCATGAGTTCAAAGCCATCCTGAGACTAGGTCAGCCTGGGCTAAAGTGAGACTCTTTCTCAAAAAACCAAAACAAAAAAAAATAAGAAAGAAAATATGGAAAGGATCATGAGAATATTAGATATCTAAACTTGTGGGATAGGGCTGGAGAGATGGCTTAGCAAAATTAAGGCACCTGCCTGAGAAGCCTAAGGACCCAGGTCCGATTCCCCAGGCCCCACATAAGCCAGATGCATCTGGAATTTGTTTTCAGTGGTTAGAGGCCCTAGCATGCCCATATTCATTCTCTCTCTCTTTCTCTCTCTCTCTCTCTCTCTCTCTCCCTCTTTTTCTCTCAAATAAATAAATGAAAATAAAATACTTTAAACTTGTGGGATACACTACACTAGGGCTCAGATGGAAATTTTAGAAAAACAAGAAGCATACAAGACAAAATCAATAAATCCAAAAGTTGATTCTTTGAAAAGATTGAATAAAATAGATACATCAAGACTAATAGGGACAAAAACAGAATAAACAGTATATCAATATGAGAAATAAGGAGGAAATGACCACAGACATCAGAAGACAAAAGACTATTATAAATAAGTTTGTGCAAGAAATTTGATGTAGTAGACAAATTTCACATAGTTATAACACTTCCAAAGTGACCTAAGAAGAAATAGAAAACTCATAAAAGCTCAATATTTATGAAAAATCTATGGTGCAATCCTTCCCACAAAGAAATACAGGCGCAGATGGCTTCACTACATGTTTCCAAATGTTTAAGAAAGAAGAGTACCCATCTTGCACAAACTCCTCCAGAAAAAGAAATAGAAGTACCACTTAGCAACTCTTTTATGAGACCAGGTTTTATATAAAATAGGCAAAATCTTACAAAAAATAAAAATAACAAGTCAATCTCACTCATTAGCATAGTTTAAAAATCTTAACAAAATATTAATAAACCCAACAAAAATGATAAGATGATCTTGATAGTTGCATTTAGAAAAATTCCACATTTATTCATAATTTAAAAAAAAACTTTTGAGCCAGGCATCGTAGTGCACACCTTTAAACCCAGCACTCAGGAGGCAGAGGTAGGAGGATTGCTGTGAGTTCAAGGCCAGCCTGGAACTACAGAGAGTTCTAGGATAACCTGGGCTAGAATGAGACCCTACTTT
The DNA here is from genome assembly GCA_036365145.1 of Orientallactaga sibirica. NCBI lineage: Eukaryota > Metazoa > Chordata > Mammalia > Rodentia > Dipodidae > Orientallactaga > Orientallactaga sibirica. The sequence goes on along the minus strand of JAEOAD010000017.1, from coordinate 29,059,594 downwards.
GAAAAAAAGAACGAAAGGGAGAAGAAAAAAAACTTTAGGGATGGGAAGATGACTCAGTGCATTTGCTCAACAAGCCTGCTAAACAGAGTTCAGATCCCCAGACCCCACATAAGGCCAAATGCAAAGTGGCACACGCATCTGCTGTATTCCCAACATCCATGGCAGCAGAAGGCAGAGTCAGAAGAAAGCCAGTTAGTATGACCTTCCCAGTAGTGAAGCAACAATAAGGCCTCTCTCGAGGTAAAAAGATAGGACAAGCATTGCTGATCTCCATACACACATGGCACAAGCACACACACACATGTGCACGCACACACATACACACACACAAATTTAAATCTTTAGCCAACTAGGAAACTTCCTTAATCTGATAGGCCTTTGCAAGAATGGCTTCTGCTCCAGCAAACATCTTGCTCAACAGGGAAGCACTAAATTCTTTCCCCAAGGTCACTCCCAGTCAGAGTGAGAGGAAAGGGAAAGAAAAAAAAGAAAGACAGAACAAAGGCTTAAGCAAGACATGGTTGGTGGAAGGCAGAGGTAGGAGGATCATCATGAGTTTGAAGCCATTCTGAGATCACATAGTGACTTCCAGGTCAGCTTAGACTATAGCAAGACCTTACCTTGAAAAACCAAAAAAATAAAAATAAAAAATAAGGCTTGAGAAGTAAAAGAAAAAAGCTCTTTTATTCATAAATGACATTCCCATGTACAGAGAAACTGTTAATGAATTTTTATAGATCAGTATAGAAAATTATCTTCTAAATCCCAGAACAAAAAAATTTGGAAAATTAAAAAATTGAAAAATTAAAATTTAAAATATACCATTTGCAATGGCATCAGAAACCTCAACTAGGTATAAATTCAGAGTAAAATTGTCTAGATTATCTTTCATGAAAACTACAAATAACTAAAGATAACTTTTTAAAATTTTATTTTATTTATTTGAGAGAGAGAAAAAGTGAGAACAGGTGCACTAGGGCCTTCAGGCGCCGTAAACAAATTCCAGAAACATGTGCCACCTGATGCATCTGGCTTATATGGGTCCTGGAGAATTGAACCTAGGTCCTTTGTCTTTACAGGCAAGTACCTTAACTACTAAGCTATCTCTCCAGCCCTAAAGATAACTTTTGTGTAAAGCTACTGCATGATGTTTTGGTGAGATGTAAAATTATCATCTGCTCCCCAGCTGGAACAGCACCAACAGCCCAAAGAATGTCTCACTCAACCTCATCTTGATGAGTAAAATGAGCTTATTAGGGATTACTTATGTAGAATGACTACAGAGACTGTATTTTCCTGAAGTTGCCAACCCCTGCCTATCAAGTCGAACTGATACAAATCTGGGTTCAGAGAATGTTACTTAGTGTTAAAGCAGAAGATGCAATGACAGGCTCAGACAACATGAGGCATAGACAAAACCAGACCCTGGGAAAGTTAAAAATTTATGTGATCTTCCTTCTTGCCCTTATGAGGCACTGTCTGCCACAGGAAGGATGGCTTGTTTTGCTGTAGTCTGCCATATAAAGCAGCTAAATGGTGGCTTGTTGCAAGATAGTTACTCTGGATAGCACCCAGAACACCAGCCTTGGTACATATGTAAGGAGAAATACCACGTTTATGGATTGGAAAATTCAATGCTATGGAAACATCAATTATTTCCAAATGGATCTAAGGTGTGACATGCAATGCCTAGCAAAATCTTAGGACATTGGGAAGCGTGGGTTTGTATGCTAACTACAAAACATATGGTAATACAAGATGCTAAAAATAGCCAAAACATTGTTGAAAAAAATTGGAAAAGTTACTAATATAACTCCACAATTATTTGGAAAGGGTGATAATTGAAACTGTTATTTACACAAAGATAGGAATAAACTAGCAAATGCAATAGAGTTCAGAGTAAAAGGGGCATTGTGTTGGTTACTTTTCCATTGCTGTGATCAAATTACCAAACAATGACAACAAAAGAGAGGAGAGATTCATTTTGGCTCATGGTTTCAGAGGGTATAGTCCTTCATGGTGGGGAAGACAGGGCACCTGGAACAGCTCCATTCACAGTGGCAGGAGTGTGTTTCAGCAACTCAGTCCATGGCACATTCCAGACACAGAGAACACAGGCTCAAACCTGTGACCTGTGACCTGTGTGAAGCAGTATAACCTTCAAAGGCTCAACCCTAGTGACCTATTCCCACAAAATAGGTCCCACATCTCAAGGTAGCCACCATCTTCCAAAACTGCAACACCAGCTTCAGAAATAATATTCAAACACAGGAGCCTGAGGAAACATCTCAGACTCAAACCATAACAGCCCCACACAGTCCCTCCTTATGACAAGGAAAATAGAGATGGCTTACAGACAAGAAAGCATAGTGTTTTCAGTGGTGGAGGATAATCAGATAAACGTGTGTGTGTGTGTGTGTGTGTGTGTGTGTGTGTGTGTGTGAAAGTTATTCACAGAAAATAGTTACAACAGAAAGAAATCCTACAGTCTGTTAGCAAAAGACATAATCTGAAGACTGGGTAAACAGCTTGAGCAGATACTTTGAGTATTGCAAATTCAAGTAAACACATACACAGGTACTCTATTAATTTGATTAATCAAGATAATATAAATTAAGTTACATAAGTATAAATTAAGGTACAAATTAATGAAGGAAATGTAATGAAATGTAATACAAACAGCTGAAATGAAATGGTAGAAAATGCCCTATGTTGTAGCAAAAATAGAAAGAGAGCCCTTAACAGCAGCTGGCAGAAGTGTGCATTCATACAGCCACCTTGGAAGCAGAGTATCCACTAAAGCTGAGCACTTGCACGCAATGCTGAGGTATTATGTAGCTAACACAAATGTGTTCTTTAAAACACGAGTGTCATAATGTTACCAGCTAGCCATTAAACTCCAAGGTGAAAATTGCCCAAATACTCAGTAAAAGAATAGTAAATTATGGTACATTCAGACAAATGAATACATTAAACTGTTAGTTGAATGATCTGCAACTGTTCACAAAAACTGATGAATCTCACAGGCATAATGTCAAGAAAAAGAGTGATTCTATCTAGATAAGAACCAATAAAAAAGCTTAAAAAGAAAAGAAAATAAAACAAACTTTAAAAAAAAAAAAAAAACAAGGACTGGAGAAATGGCTTAGCAGTTAAGGCATTTGCCTGCAAAGCCAAAGGACCCAGATTCGATTCCCCAGGACCCACGTGAACCAGATACACAAGGGGCTCATGCATCTGGAGTTCATTTGCAGTGACTAGAAGCCCTGGCATGCCTATTCTCTCTGTGTCTGTCTCTCTTCTATCTCTCTATCTCAGCTTTCAAATAAATTAATTAAATTTTTAAAAAACCACCTTTAAAATAAAAAAACAAAAATATTATTTTTTTAAAAAGGGCAGTAGAAACTCTTTATAGCCATGAGATACCATATGGACGAATGCTTTGATCTCTCAGTGCTGGATTTCATGGGCATGTTTGGATGGGAACATTTCTGTGTCCAATAAGAACTGAAAAAATGGGTCTGGAAAGAATGCTCAGAGGTTACGTGGACCTTGGCACAAGCACAAGGACCTGAGAGAGCCTGAGACCACATGAGTTCAAATCTCCCAGAACCCACATAAGTAGCATGGTATGGCACACATGTCTGTCACCTGAGTTCTGTGGAGCAGAGACCAGAGAATCTCTGGGGCACACAGACTACAAACTCTAAAGTCAGGAAGAGACTCCACAGCAAGGAAAATGAGGTGGTGAGTGATATCCTCCAGCTACTGCGAGCAAGTGCATGGGGCACTGCATCAGCACATACACATGCATACAACACACATACACACATCATGTGACATATACCATGCACATGAAAAAAAAGTGAAAATGCATAGTGGTCTAGGAAGATAGCTTAGTGGATAAAATGGTTGCCATGTAGCTGGCGCATGCCTTTAATCCCAGCACTCAGGAGAGGCAGAGGTAAGAGGATCACTGTGAGTTCAAGGGCACCCTAAGACTTCATAGTGAATTCCAGGTCAGCCTGGGCTAAAGTGAGACCCTACCTTGCAAAACAACAATTAAAAAAAAAAAGTGGATGCCATGCAAACATGAGGACCTGAGTTCAATCGTCAGCACACACACATGTAAAATACTAGATGTGATTGCATGCACCTGTTATCCCAGCACTGAGGATACATCCCTGAGGCTCACTGGCTAGCTAGTCTAGAAGAATCAATGAGCACTGGAGTCAATGAGAGACCCTGTCCCAAAGAACAAGGTGCAGTGTGACTGAGGAAGACCCTTAATATCAACTTCTGGCCTCTCCATACACTCCTGCATGCACATACATACGAATGTGCATGCATACATGTGCATAAACATACACACAGACAGAGAGAGCAGCACAGTGACCATTTACACATTCTCTAAGTACCACTCACCCTCCAAGATAGCCTCTCAGCATTCCATAATCCTAGGAAGGACCATCCTCATATTCTGACAGACAGTTCTGCAGGAAAGGAGAGGCTAGAGTTTGTACAGAGAAAATACAGTGAAGCCTGCCCTCTGCAGTCCCCCCAGTGCTTGCAAAGGCCAAAGGCAATGCCATCATAATGTGCTGCACTCAGCTCAACTTATTTATTTCAGAGGGGGGGAACAGAATGGACACACCAGGGCCTCTAAGCCACTGCAAATGAACTCCAGATGCATGCACCACTTTGTGCATCTGGCTTACTTGAGTACTGAAGAATCAAACCTGGGTCCTTAGTCTTCACAAGCAAGTGCCTTAATTGCTAAGCCATCTCTCCAGCCCCAACTTACTTAGATCAGAACAATTATAAGACAAAACCAAAAGAGTGTCTTCTTTTAGGTACAGCTTAGAGGCCAGGACTACAAGATCAGGCAGAGTTGTATAAAAAACTAGACCAGGGCTGAAGAGATGGCTTAGCAGTTAAGGCACTTGCCTGCAAAGCCTAAGAACTCATGTTCAAATCTCCAGGTCCCATGTATCCAAACACACAGTGACAAAAGTGCAAAATGTCGCAAATGAGCCACAAGGAGGCACATGCGTCTGGTGTGCATTTGTAGCGGCTGAAGGTCTTGGCACACCCATATTCTCTCTCTCTCTCTCTTTCTGTCTCTCTCTCTCTCCTTCTTCCCCCCACCCCGCCCCAAAAAAATGCCAGACCAGGGCTGGAAACCTGACCTGAGACTGCTTGGGGCATCAGCACTATACACCAACTATAGATGATTTGGGGAGGGGAGAATGCTTTGTAACAAAAAGATTACTCAGGAAACCCTACTTGAGTTATTATCCTATTTTTTTCTTTTTTGATTTTTCGAGGTAGGGTCCTGCTATAGCCCAGGCTCACCTGGAATTCACTATGTAGTCTCAGGCTGGCCTCAAGCTCACAGTAATCCACCTACCTCTGCCTCCCGAGTGCTGGGATTAAAGGCGTGCGCTACCACACCTGGCATGCTATTATCCATTTTAATGAGGTATAAATTACCTAAGAATATCATTTCCATATAAGTGAAATGCTTTTGTCTTGCTAAACCAGAACTGGTCAGAGGGAAATGATGTAGGGAGTGAATCCTTTAATCTTATAGATTAATAAGATGTGACCTTTCATGCTGGCAAGCATTTTATCTTTTGAAATGAATATTGTCATTTGCCTTATATGGTCCAGATTTTCTGAAAAGGTTAAGATAGTGTCTTCAGAGCACAGAAATTCCAGTGAAAGATTTCGACAAGCCCAGAATTGAAAAGGTTAAGATAGTGCCTTCAGAGCACAGAAACTCCAATGAAAGACTTCGACAAGCCTAGAATTACACCCTGTCTTAAGAAAGGATAAATGATAACTGTTAAAAAAAATTCAAGCTGGAGAGAAAGTACTCAGGGATGCAATAAAACGCAATCCTTTGGGGAGATCTGCTGACAACAGGGAAGAACAGTACCAATTAGCAAAGGGAAAATGCCAGGGTGATGGCTGCGCCAGCCCAAGTCATCCCTGGGAAGGGCATATGTTAGTCTCACAGTCTTGTGTGAGCTGAAAACTGCCATGGGCAATTTCTCACAAGAACAGTGGAATCCCCACAGGCAGGGGAAGCTGGCAGCTGCTTCCTGGCATGAGCCTCCTGCTCAACTCTGCCAGGCCATCTCCCCTCCCCAACTCCTTCTCACTTGTAGCCACATCTGTCACTCCTCCTGCGTAGAAACTGTAAAGGTCCCGCATGCCCATTCTGTGATGGTCTCTGAATGGGACTCTTGTGCCCTCAAAGAGCATCTAAATGGTGACTCTAAACATTAGAGATGACATTCTAAGTGAGGTCACACAGAGTGTTTTCCTCTAGTACACCAAAATGTCCTTGTTTCTCACCCATGCTATTCAGAGAATGTAAAAAGAAAAACAAGTTTGCACTCTTAGTTCTTCCTAAGACCTGGTACATATGAAATAGGAAGCCATACTACCTCTAGAGTGCAGATGAATTCTTTCTGTGGTCACCAAATGTGCCCTAGTTTCCATTTCTTTCCACCTGAAAGATCAAGGAAAGGGTAGCACCAAATTTCCAGTACAGTCAGCTGCATGTTTCATGGATTTGCATAAAGTACATGTGAGCCTGTTGGTGAAAAATGTGCTATGGGTTACCTAGAAGACCCACAGAGGTAGGACCAGGCATAACATCTGTGAAATTAAAGTGGACTTGACTAAGATGATGATTTTTCATAGGCTGTAAGGTATCACACCCACCCCAGTCTGCTTTCCCTCTGTCTCCTGTATGATGGATGTTCTGAAAATGTCACTGATTCAAAAGTACAATGCCGTTCAAAGTACATTCCATTGATTAAAGGGAAAACACTACTCAGCCTTGTAGTAAAGTGACTGCTGGACTACTGATCAACAGTCCCCCAAAGGGTGATCAGGAAAGATCTGAACTGCAGAGGAGACTTCTGAAGCCCTGAACTGCATAGCAGACACAGGAAAGGTTATTTAGATTGAAGCTACTTAAAAGATGCTGGTTTGGATAAAAATCAAGCCATTAGTTAAAATGGCACCCCAATTAGACCAGCTTAACACCCCTTATCTCAGCTGCTTTATTAATTGAGGAAGAAAAATAAATTGTGGGCCCAGACATCACTCAACATTATCTCAAGTACAGTAAAATATCAATCAAAATGAAAATGCCACCTATAATGTTGTCACTGAGAAAATGTCCCAATAAAAGAAGTCATGAATTCTAGTAATGGAAGGGCTGTGGTCAGAGCCACATGGAGGCAGCAAGTCCCTCCACTGTTTTCTGGATGTACTGGCTCCCCAACTTAGCAGCATGACTGCGTATATAGGTTCTCTCTGCCTCAGTTTCCCCACCAAGCTAATGCCAGCTTCATGGTTGTTATGAGGACTAGAAATCGTGAATGCATAGTGAGTAGTTCAGAATGTTTATGTGAACTTCAATGGAGTGGTGGCCCTAGTCTCGTCAGTAGCCACATTTTCCTTAGTCTCAATTTTATACCAGCCTTTCAGACTAAAGCACAAGCTTTCAAATTTTTCTGCTCTGCCTTTTATTCCCAGTTCTCACTGTAAATCTAGCTAAAAAACAACTGTAAACAACCATGCCATTGCCCAAATGCTAGGTGTCTTGAAATTTTCACCAGATCAATTGATTACCTTTAAATTCAGCTTCCCTCAAATGCACAGAATGTAGAGTTCTTTGCCAGAATGAAACATGAAAGACCACTAGTCTAATTTCCAGTAGAGAGTTATTATTTGAAATCCCCTGAGCACTATCTTTACAATCACATTCCTATCAGCATTCTGATCTTCTGGGCACCCACCAGAAACACCCATTAAGTTCTGCTTATCACATTCTAATTTCTTTCTGCATGGTTTTGTCAAATTTTTGCCAGATTCATCCCACAAACCAATTCCAAAGACTTCTGAACCACATCATCAGGTTTTGTAAAGCAGTAACCTCTCTCCCAGCACCAATTTTCTGTGTTAATTTCCCATTAGTGCAATAGAATGCATGATATATAAATAACTTAAGGGAGGAGAGGTTTCTTTAATTTCACAGTTTTAGAGGTTTTAGCCTCATCATAATGGAGAAAGATGGTGGAGTAGAGCAGTTCCCATGACGGAAGCCAAGAAATGGAGAGAATGCCTGCGTTGGTTCTTTTTTAGAAATGTATGTTAGTAATCTCTTAGAGGCGCCTCTCAATCCAATCAGGTTGACAGTCAAGATCAGCCATCTCAACTCTCTTCCTCCCTCCCGCCAGAATAAACTATGTCTTGTCCACAGTGTGGTCACTCCCAGGATACCCGGATGCCAGCTCCTTGAGGGTGGCTTACTCCATGCATGGGTATGTCAATGTCACTTCCTTCCCTGCACTTAGGACACTCCCCTGCACCTGTTTGCATATCTGCCCCTGTCACACCACCAGCACTCCCAGGGCAGGCTCCTGTGCATTTGTGTTCTTGCAGCCAGGCCCAGAAAATGATTATTATCGCAAAGAATGCAGTGAAATGGTAATATTTAAACAAATTCATCCTGGAGTTTTGGGTTTTTTTTCCTATTTTCTCTCAAGTCAGAAAATAGAAACAAAATAAACCCAAACATCTGAGTTTAAGAAAAACCAAAGCTGTTTAACTTTGCATTATTATCTCATCTAAAAAAAGTGCTTAAATCCAGATTATGTAGATAATTGCTTCATTTCTACATTAAGCATTATACATGGGAGCCTGGCATTACCTTTTACAAACTTATATTCTACCAGGTTATTTTTTCTAATATATATGCTCTCTAAAATGAAATGATCAAGATCTCTATTAACAAAACAATAAAAAATGCTTATGAATTAAAAAAACAATGAGGTTCTCAGTTTATAGGGCACATACTAAAAATGGCTTGTAAAATGCTGGCACTACAATGCAAACTAAATAGAACCCAAGGGATAAACAAAATTGCATGCAAGATGGCCCTGCAGAAGAGAGGCCATGGAAAAGGCAGTTTAGAGCCCTGTTCACAGGCATCAAATCATCTGATGACCGAATGTTCAGCAGAAACATGGGAGGTATTCTCAGGACAGTAGATTGTCCCACCAGCCTGGGCTACATGGGAGCCTATCTAACAAAAAGCTAGGCACACAAACCATATGCAGAGGGTCAGGATCACAATAAGACTGCAAACAGGCCTCAAAACCACCTGCCCTGTTACCTGTCTCAACGTGGCTCTTCTTCCTGCACTGAGACTACAAGCTTCCATGTAATACCAGCTGAGGTCTCTGTGGTTGTCCTTGCTGTGGACTCTTTGCTGTGAGTCCCAATTTTCCTCTCCTGTGTGAGGCCTTCCATGCAGATGTAGCCCGATTATATTACAGGACTGAGAAAAATCCTGATTCTTGGACTCCACAGACCTATGATAGAAGCTTCTTCCAGTGCACTCTCCCTCTTTCATACTCTCCCTCCCTCCCTGTCTCTCCATTTTATTTTTCACATAGGAACCCTCACCTTTCACACTGTCCACCCTATAAAACCCTTTGCAGTCATGACCATCTCAAGGAATGGCATGTGCTGCATGCCTATAGAACTGGTAGCTAGGAAACTATAGCACTTCCTAATACTTCTCAGAGCCAGCTTCTGAAAGTCTTACTGTGAGCCTGACACTCATATGCATATCAGTGCATATGATCTGTATACCTAGATTTTTCTAAATAGACTTTCATGTAGCCCAGGCTGTTCTCAAATTCACTTCGTAGCTGAAAATAATCTTGAACTTCTGATCCTCCTGCCTCTACCTCCCAAGTACTAGGATTACAGGCATGAGCCACCACACCCAGTTTCATTCTGTGCATATGAAACCAGCTCATCCAACTGTACTAGGGACCCTATTTATCAAAGGGAACCCCTCAGGAGATGCATTTGGTATTCTGTGCTCTAGGATATCATAGCATGCATAAACCTGGTCCTTTGTGTGCAAGTGTTGACAGCTGCATTATTCATGGCAGCCAAACACTGGAAACAACCCGATGCCCATCAGCTGGTGAATGAATAAACGGCCCATAGCGTATCCATACCATGGGTTATTATTCGGCCATCAAAAGGGATGAAGTACTGATACAGGCTGCAGCATGGAAGAGCACCAAGACCCTGATGTTAACTGAAGGAGCTCACATTCACAAAGACTGCATGCTGTATAATCCATTTAAACAAAATACCTAGGACAGGAGAGCCTACAGAGTCAGAAAGTAGGCTACTGATTGCCTGGGGCTGAGAATAGGTGTGAAGAGTGAGTGCAGTCCTGGGGAGAATGAAAAATGTTCTGAAATTAGATAGTGGTGCTGGTCGCATAACTCTGTAAATTCACTAGAAAATCAATTTATTGTAAAATTTATTGTAAAAATAAGTAAAGGGTAAAAGAAAAGAAAGTCAAGTAGAAATGGGAAAAATATTTTTAATCTCTGTACAACTTTTGAGTCTAACATTTCCTTTCTGATTATTATAGCCATCATGGTTATTGTAAAGAAAATTAGGAATGGAGGAAGGTATTATTTTAATGTGCATTACCTGGGGAGATAATCACCACTTAGGTTTTAATATATTCCCTTCTAATCTTTTTCCAGCCATATATACATTTTTTAATTAGGATCACACTATGTTTTCAGTTGTGTCTATTACCAATGAGGTATAAAGCTTAGACGTGTTCTGAATGATGGAAGCTGCCAGAAAATCCATGGTGTTTGGGGAAAAGTAGAAATCCTATTTGGTCAATATTATGATTAAAACAAAATTCCTGAGATTTAAAAAAAAATCAGAGATGGGTATGTAGTCCAGTGGCAGAACACTTGACTAACATGTATAAGACCAGGTTCAGTCTTCTGCATGGCAAAAAAAAGGGGGGGGTATTATCACCCATTACTTCACCATTCCAGAGGTAGAGGCAAGAGGACCAAAGGTTAAAAGTCATCCTCAGCTACATAGTGAGTTCAAAGCCAGCCTGGACTCCATGAGACCTATCTCAAAAAAAAAAAAAAACTAAACACATGTATGGGGCTGGGGATGTGCGCAGCAGGTAAGAGCACTTGCCTGAGTGCTAGCATGAGGGCATGATAGGGCCAGAAACTGCCTAAGTTTGATCTCCAGAAACTACATAAAAAGCCTGGCCCCACATGCCTATGGGAGGGTCAGGGCAGAGACCTGAGTATCACTGGGGCTCACTGTGACCAAAAGAGAACAATAGAGGAGGACACCTGACATTTTTCTCTGGTCTCCACATGCATGTGCACTGGGGCACACACATCTGCACACGCACGAGTATCCACTACACATGCTCACCACACATTCTTTGCAAAAAGACAGAGAGCCAGCCCTGTTTCTCATTATATCACAGCCATGACATCAGAGCAATACTAGGAGACCCTAAGTGGCTAAAGCTTTGGGTTTCTCTGGGTGCTGGCTTTAGTTCTGTAGGCCATCCATATGGAAGTATTTTTGCCAGACGTGTCAGTCTGTAAAGCACAGGAGGCTGTTTTGCATGTCTACCAAAGCTTAATGCTCCAAATCTCAAAGTTTCATCTCAGATGAGGAGCCTTAAAGCTGTGCAGACTCCACTGTGTGGAGTGACTAGAAAGGTTGAAGGAGGAAATACAAGCCCTCAGGCCACCTCCCTCAAACAAGGGAAGTAACCTTGGACAAGTTACTTCATCCTTCTGAGTCCCTAATCCTTTCATCTGGAAAAAGGGGGGTTGGACCTAGGAGGTAGGACCTAAGTGCTCAAAGCATCACCCCATCACTTGCTTGGCCTTTTCCTAGTCCAACTACTAACAAAAGTTCAGGGCTGGAGAGATGGCTTAGCGGCTAAGGCGCCTGCCTCCTAAGCCTAAGAAAGCTGGTTCCAATCTCCAGCGGTTCCAATCTCCAGGTCCCACGTTTAGCCAGATGCAGTGAGGCAAGGGCGCAATGCCGCACTTGCCCACAAGGGGGCGCACACATCTAGATTTCGTTCGCAGCAGCTGAGACACTGCTGGCGTGCCCATTTCTGTCTCCCTCTCCCTCTCTATCTCTCTCTGTCTCTCTCTCCAAAAATAAATAAAAAATAATAATAAATAATTTTTTTTAAAAGTTCAATGTCTCTATTGAAACCCCCCCCGCTTTCCTCAGTTACATCACCCTGCTTCGTTTAGGAAATGCATGGCCCCACTTCTCACACCAAGCTCCCCACCAACCTAAGTAAAGAATGTTGAACATATTAAGGAAGAGCAGAGACAAGCTGGATACAGCCAGGCCCAGTGCTGAGCCCTGGATGGTCAGCTTGGCCTGTTTGCAGCCAGTTAGTTATCCATGCTTGCTTCCAAGACTATTCCGCTCACAGGGACAGGAAGTAGAGAAGTGCTTGCCAGGGTTTGAGGTAAGACATGAGTATACTGATTAATTGGGGCCAGAGGTTCTATTGAGAGGGTGAAAATTTTCTGCCGATGGACAGTGGTGATGGCTGTATAACAGTGCACATCTATCTATTCGTGCCACTGCACTGTACCAAGATGGTGGTGGTGTGTATATTTTATCATAATTAAGGAATTGCTCAGAACTGGAGGGATGGCTCAGCAGTTAAGAGCACTTGCTACCCAAGCATAAGGACCTGAGTTCGATCCCAGAACCCCCACAAAAAGTCAGGTATGGCCACACATACCTGTAACCCCAGAGCTAAGCAGGGAGAGAGAGAAAGAGAGGGCAATTGCCAGGGCTCAGTGGGTAGCCAGTCTAACCGAAAACTAGGCAGGTTCAGTGATTCCTTCTTAAGGAAATAAGATGGCAGAGCGATAGAGGAGGGCACCCCATATTCCCCTCTGGTCACTGCACACATATGCATGGGTGTGTGAATCTGCACACACATGTGCATACACCACATGTGCACACACACACACACACACACACACACACACACTACATACTATACATACACCAAAAAAAAAGAAAGAACTCATAAGAAGGAAGATATCAATGATAAAAATAATAATGAACCCAAATCATAGTTTATGGGTTTTTATTTTTTGGTTTGGTTTCATGGTTGAAATAAGAGCCTGTAAAAATCAAGCTACATAATAAATGCTCTGACATGGAAAGTAAAGGATAAAGCCACACGAGGTGGCACACACCTGAAATTCCAGCCGCCATGGGGAGGCTGAGATAGGAGGATCTTAAGTTCAAGGCCAGCCTATGCTACAGAACAAGAGCCTCAAAAAACAAACAAGTAATCAGTTCAAACTGAGAAGTAATGGATAGGGGTTGTGGAGATGACTCCATGGATAAAGTATGTGCCACACAAGCATGAAGACTAGAGTCTCGCTGCTCAGCATTTACATACAGGCTATGTGGGTGTGTTGGTCCACCTGTAATCCCAGTGTTTAGGAGGCAGAGACAGAGAGGCCTCTGGCAAATTGGCTACCAGACTAGCCAAGCTAGCAAGCCCCAGATTCAAGTTAGAACACTTTTCTCAAGCAAATGAAATGGAGAGCCCAACTCCAGCCTCTAGCCTCCACATGCAGAAAAATCTTGGGCTTTCTCTAATCTTTCTCTGAGAACACAGCCCTGGGCTTCTTCTGAGTGAGCTACACAGAACAGAAAGTGCTGGAGTACAGTACATGTCTCCCAGGTAGTTTAAAATGCTGGTCTTCAGCACATGTGTCTTAGGGCATGCTGGTCTACCATGTATGGGCTCCTAGGTGTTTTGAAGTGCTGGTCTACCGTGCAGGTATCCTAGGTGGTTGAAAGTGCTGATCCTGGGAAGTTCTGGTCCATAGCACATGTGTCCTGGAAAGTGCTGGTCTACCGTACATTTTTTCCAGGTTGTTGACTTATATTGACGCTTCTTCCCTATTGATGTGGGAAATCCATGAAGGAGAGGCACAGTCCTGATCAAGCTTGGCTGGCTTCTGAGATTTGTCATGGAGCTGTCCTGGGGAGAGGGGCTGGGTCTGCTGATGGGGAAGGGAAGAGGACTGGGGGACTGTTGCTAAATATCTACAGGGTTCCTAGAATCCCCAACATTTCCTGCTGCCCAGATTCCTGGAAGAAAAAATGGGCTTTAGAGCATTACATTTTGAAGTGCAACTGAACTTTGTAACTTTTCTCCATCCCAGACATACAAACTGAGGAAGCCCTTGCTCAGAGGATTTTTGCCTCATTCATTCTTTACCTCTTGCCCAAAGAAACAAGCTCTTTATACAAACTTCAGAAAAAAGACATCACCAGCTGGCCTGGGAATAACACATGGGAAATTGAAGACAGTACCATAATTAAGTTCACAAGAGGACGGTTCTTCTGGCCATATTTCAAATGCTCATAATGCCTTCTCATCCATTCTACTAAATGACTTTACTTCATAATACATTCAGAGTGGAAAAATATATAATGGATTCTTCTGAGATATTCAATTAGTTCAATAAAAAGAGAGAAATAATTTTTCAATAAAGAAATTTAGCCAAATGACTAAAGCTGACAGTGAAAAACCTACTTCAAAGTAATTACGCATTTCTTTGGAGTTCTTGCTCAACAGAAGTTGATGATATGCTGCTATTAAAAACAGCCGTCCTTCTGGTGATTAATTACAGGCAGGCTGCTATTCTAGTAGATATTTATTTGAATGTTTACTCTGAATCCATCTTTGGGTGCTGATACATTTAAAGTTCCAACAGTCCCAGTAAAGAGTATCTATTGACACTGTTCATCATTCACTGCTCAGCTTCTTTCAAGCTAATTCCTTCCCCATTAATGGAAACCACAACAAAAAGACTTGTCAAGAACACTTGCAAAATCCCATTACTTCTCTCTCTTTATTTTTTTTTTTCCCATGAGAGACTGATTTCTTTTTGAAGCAGGACCTCACTCTTGTAGCCCAGGCTAGCTTCAAACTCATGGTGAGCCTCCTGCCTCCTCCTCCTCCAAATCATTTTCTTATCTTGCAGTTGATCGCCCCTGTGTTTTTTCAAGACCTACCATCTGTCCTTTAAATTTTGGTGTTACCTAGCACTTCCCTCAGTAGCATTCTGCTTTGTCATTTGGATAACCTAATCTTCCAAATTGATTTCAAAGCATCTATATGGATGACCACACACACACACACACACACACACACACACACACCCTCTAGCTCAGCTGTGGCATTTCTCCTGAGCTGGGCTTCTACACAGTGCATTGAATCTGAAAGGCTATTAGCAAAGATATGTGTACATGCATGTACAGGTGTGAACAGGTGTGGGCTGGAGGGACTGTTAGCAAAATGTATACATATGTATGTGTGGGTGTGTATAGATGTGAGCTTGAGGGGCTGTTAGCAAAGATGTGTGTATTTACATTGTGGGTGTGTTCAGGTGTGGGCTTGAGGGGCTGTTAACATTGAAGAATACACAATCAAAGATGGACCCGAGGTCCTTTACCACCCTCTGCTGTTCTTCTGGCAGCCATATCTGAACCCCTAACCACCAAGGCAAGGCTTATCCCCTACTCAAGATGCCCACAGTATGGCCCACTTCATCTTAACACTGTGAAGTCGCCCAGCCAATGACACCTGGCATCTCTTAACAATACAGATGTATGTTTTCTACACAAGTCATAGCAGATGGTTCCTCAACCTTCCTCTTGGTGGTTTTGGAGCTGTAGAAATTTGGTAAAGTACCTGCCATGAAAGTGTGAGAACCTGGGTTTGATCCCCAGGACCCACATAAAATAATCCAGGTATGGTGGTGCATTACAATCCCAGTGCTGGGGAGGTGGAGCCAGGCAGATCCTTGAGGCTCTCTAGCCAGTCAGCTAATCTACTTGCTGAGCACCATGTCAGTAAGAGTCTCTGTCTCATAAAAGGTGAATAGCACCTGAGGAATGACTCAGAATGTTGCCCTCTGGCCTGTGCACACATATGCATGTATTCATACACACATACAAACAAATACATATGTGCATACACACACACCCCCTTGTGACTTTGCATAGCCTATGGAATTAGCCAAGCCTCCTTGTTATGAGAGCCTAGGGTTCCATGCCTTAGTATGTCCAGCCTCACCCCAGCCATCCACAATCAGCCTGCTGTGGAAGAGCATTTCCCCACACACACATACCCTGACCCACGGCACCTGATGCCTTTGCACAGAATCATATGGACAGAGCTGGTTTCTCTAATCTGAGTCCTATGGTCTGCAAATTCTCCATTACTTTCCAGGATCTAAGGGTACAAGACTTTCTGCTCACCCTCTTAGGGCTGGGCTTCAGGTTATGAAACTGTGGAGAAACTGCATGAAATTGACTCCTTAGCAGCCTACCCCTTTATTCAGTAATTCAGGTCCTTTCTGGTGTCACCTTTGCAAAGGCCACTGTGTTCATTTTCCCCTTACTGTCCATGTAAGTAGGAAACTGAATCTAAAAGGGGCATATCATTGCTTTGCCCTGCCCTGCTCTGCCCTGCCCTGCCCTGCTCTGGCCTTGGCACCTACCCTCCGACTTCACTCACATACCATCCTTCCAGCCCCAATGTTAGTCAAAACCTTTAACTCACTGTGCATTTCAAACAATAAATATGAGATAGAATAAAGTTGACTTGGAAATCTATTCAAGTGCAAATAAGAAAAAATTAAATGGAGCCATACATTAGGTTAATTCTACAGAGTACTGCTATATAAAATTACAGATAGGGGCTGGAGAGATGGCTCAGTAGTTAAAGGCACTTGCTTATAAAATTACAGATGCTGCTCAACTTATGAAAGGATTATAGTCCCAAAAATTATCAAAAGTGGAAAATGTCATGAGCCAAGAAATGCATTTAGTAAATCTAACTTACTGAACGTCATAGCTCAATCTGAATTTGCTATTGTAATTACCTTCACTTGCTGGGACAAAACACCCAAACAAATGCGGCTGATGGGAGGAATGGATTTGTTTTGCCTAACAGTCTCAAGGGGAAGCTTCATGATGGCAGGGAAAAGATTATAGAGCAGAGGCTAGACATCGCCTCTGCCACAGTAGGTGGAAAACAGCAACAAGAAAATAAGCTGAGCTCTGGCAAGGAGGGAGCTGGTTATAACACGTCTCAGTCTGTCCCTAACAACACACCTCCTCCAATAGGCTCTATCGCCCAAATTGCCACCAAATAGAGACTAAGCATTCAAAACACATGGGCTTATGGGGGACATATGATTGAAACCACCACACTTACTGTGTCTATTACCCCAATGGATCCAGTTTTACTAAAGCTTCTCCGATCTCCAGCCACCTGCTGGAGGAGGTGTCACTGTGGGCGGATCCTGAGGTCCAGCCCTAAGGTGTGTTTAGGGGTGGATCTGAACTGCAGCCTAAGATATGCAAAGTGTTTGAATTCTGCCTGAGGTTCCTGAAGTGTGCTTGCTTATGGTGCTGGTGATGGTTTTTCTCTCTGTAAGAACCTGTGAAAGGGGGCCAGCTTCTTCTGCCATTATGGAACTTCTCTTGGTTCTGTAAGCTTAAAATAAATCCCATTCCTCCCATAAACTGCATCTGGTTTAGAGGTTCATCCCAGCAACCTGAAGCTGACTGTGACACTTTCTTTAAGCATATTCAGAACACTTAGATTAGCCTATGATTAGGCAAAACCTGTTTTTTTATTGTTTAGGGTTTTTTTTTTTTTTTTTGAGATAGTCTCATAAAAACCAGTCTAGCCTTGAACTCCTGATCTTCCTGCCTCTACTTCCCAAGTGCTGGGATCAAAGATGTGAGTCACCATGACTACATAAAGGCTATTTTATAATGAGGTGTTCATTATTTCAAGTAAGTTGTTGAAGGCTGTACTGAAATACATACTGAGAATGGGTGTGTAGGTAGGTGTGTGAATGTTCAGCCTATAGTGAAATCAAGCCACTATCATTAGGGGAATATATATATGTATATCTCCACAATTTTGTGAATACATCAAATCCTTATAGGAATCAAACAAATATGTACATGTACAACCCATGTTCTACAAATCTGACTTTAATTTTCTAAATTAAAACTAAAAGCTAAATGTGGCGATACATTTAGCCAGCTCTTGGGATGCTGAGGCAAGAGGATTGTGATTTCAAGGAGAGGCACAGGTAGGGGATCTCTGTGAGTCAAGGCCAGCCTGGGACTACAGAGTGAGTTCCAGGTCAACCTAGGCTAGAGTGAGACCCTACCTTGAAAAGAACAAACAAACAAACAAAAAAAAAAGTGCCATCAAAGAGGCTGGGAAGATGTAGGCATAGACAAAGTGCTTGCCTTGAAAGTACGAGGACCTGAGTTTGATTCCAATGACCTAGGTTAAAAAAAAAAAAAAAAAAAAAAAAAAAGCCAGACATGGTAATGTGCAGTTGTAATCCCAGCACTGGGGAGGCAGAGACAAGAGGATCACTAGATCTCACTGGCTAGCCAACCTAGCCTATTTGGCACTTCCAGACCAGTGAGAGGCCCTGTCTTCAAAATAAAAGTTTATAGCCTACCTGAGAAATGACACCCAAGATTGTCCTCTGGTGTACATGCATGCACATACACACACACACACACACACACACACACACAGTACAATGCCTTCTTAATAAAGTCCTCTCCCTTTTCCACAGGCAACCCTCCTGCGACAGGCACTGGGACTTTGCTGATAACCCTGGAAGACGTGAATGACAATGCTCCCTTCATCTACCCCACTGTGGCTGAGGTCTGCGATGATGCCAAAAACCTCAGTGTGGTCATTTTGGGAGCATCAGACAAGGATCTCCACCCAAATACTGATCCTTTCAAGTTTGAGATCCATAAACAAACTGTCCCTGATAAAGTCTGGAAGATCTCCAAGATCAACAGTAAGTCTGTGGCCTTTGCGCAGTCTACCCTTGTTCTTGTGGCTTTGAAGTTTGTTTCTCTTTCCTCAAAGATACTGCCTCTCTCATTCAGATGTTCTCACATGGTGTAAATCATTAATGGATTGTAAAGCAATGAGTTTTCCTACCAGCACATGAACACAATATGTAGAAATATTGAGTATCAGTTTCTTATAAATACAAGTATAGCCGTTTTCTCTTTCTGTATTCTTCACCTCAAGTCACATGCCCTGTGCACCATGCACTGACCCCATCATTCTCTTGGCTACACTATGGTCTCTGCATTGCTGCCTGGCCAAAGTGTCTAGTCACAAGCAGGTGATTCCTTGTTCTTGTTCTTCCTCTTCCCTTTGGGCCTTAATTAAAACCCACACCTTTTTTAAACAGAGTCTTGCTATATAGCCCATAATGACCTCAAACTCACCATGTAGCAAGGCTGACCTCAAGCTTATGGCAATCTTCCTGTATCAGCCTCTGAGCGTAGGGAATTACAAGCATGCACCATCACATTCATATGCCACAGGTTCTTTCTTTGCAACTGGCCTGAACCAAACATCAGCAAGAGAGCCAGTCTTCTGCTTTGGAAAGCCAGCATTTCCAAATTCTCCCATGCACCTCCTGACTCAGCATCTCCTGGTTCAGCTGA
The DNA here is from genome assembly GCA_036365145.1 of Orientallactaga sibirica. NCBI lineage: Eukaryota > Metazoa > Chordata > Mammalia > Rodentia > Dipodidae > Orientallactaga > Orientallactaga sibirica. The sequence goes on along the minus strand of JAEOAD010000017.1, from coordinate 29,040,115 downwards.
CTCACCTCAGACAGAGACTTGTGTTTGCGCTGACTCTCACCAGCACTTTGGAAGGATGGTTTCTGGTCTGCCTGCCTTCATAAACAACTAATAAACAGAGGGAGTGAGGTCTTAAGAAACCTCACAAAGTTGTCCACCTCTTCCCTTTTATACTGCAGACCTCAGCATGCGCATGACTCAGCCTTGACAACATTGGCCTTGGCCGCCATCACTGACGTCAACATTCTTTGCATGTCCTTTGTCTGGTTTACAAAACTTACCAACAATGTCATCTCTCTCCCAGTCTTTTCATGATGGGTAATGGAATTGGAAAGTTGACCTGGCACTGGTCATCTTCCTTATTAATTCTGGAGTGCCCTTTTATTCCTGGTGCCACACCTGTTTTCCTCCCTAATGTGAACTCAGTTCGCTTGGTTGTCAGTAATGAACTCATCAGCTGTTGACCCCATCAGGGCTCACTGTTTACATAAGTGATAGAATTTTCCGGGGGGGAGGGCAAGAATGACTCATCTCATTACATTTTGAAAATGTATTGTACAATTGCACATAAAATTTTCTACTTAAAAAAAATCTCTTATCTATAGTTACAGCCTGATCTCATATCTGATTTTATTAGTGCCTCTCCCATGTTATTGATTCTATTTGCCTCTTTGTCTACTTTATTGCTTTTTAAAGAATGGATCCTGTGGCACTGATTATTTTTAATTAAAACAGCCCTTCCCTTGTTGGAGGCACCAGGGTTTATTTGTTGTTCCCCCCACCACCACCACCTCCCTGCCTCATGGCTGAGACTGATTTGAATAATCACCACTGCTGTGACTGGAATTTCCTCACTCAAAAGTCATTTCTTGGTGACAGAGGCATGGGAAAGTGTCCCTTGAGACAGACTTCCTCTCAATGGGATAATGGCCATATTGGTTACTTCCTGGTGAGGACGGAATGTCTTTGGTATTATTTTCATGTCACCATTCTTGTTTTTGCTCCTGATTTGATTTGATAAATGAATGCCTTCTAAACTTTCTGTTCACACACATACACTTTCTGAACATTCAGAATATTTTTGAGACAGGGTCTCATGTAGCCCAAGCTAGCTTCAAACACACTATGTAGTCAAGGATGGCCTTGAACTTCTGATCCTCCCCGGTGCTGGTATCACAGGCATGTGCCACCATGCAGTTTCTGCAGTGCTGGGGATCAAATCCAGGCTTCATGCATGCCACACAAGCACTTTACCAACTGAGCCACATCCCCAGGCCTCAGAATGTTTTCTGTAATTAATGATCTGAGTGGCTGAAAGGAGAAATCCCCAAGGCTGAGGGGCATTCCAAGTGGCACCACTTCCAAATGCTGCTCAGTGACCGGGATGTTAGCATACCTTCCAGTTCCATAGCCATAGGCCTGGGGAACCAGGGAGAGGCATATACAGACTCACAGTTGGGGATTCACACCCAAACCTATGACGACAGGGCCAAGAATTGACAAATCACATGCTGTAGAACCATCTCTGTGGCCATACATGGAGTCCTGCACAGGCTTAAGGCATGTGGGTTTTCACATCACCTTTTAAATATTAAATATGATCTTGTTGGGTATGATGGTGCACATCTGTAATCCTAGCACTCTAGGAGGCTGAGGCAGGAGGATTGCAAGTTCAAGGCTGGCTTGGATTACATATCATGATCTTTGTGAAGATGGCTTGATAGATCTTGATAGATAGAAGTTCATGGTACTTAGTCATTTTCACAACAGGGAGTCCCATTAAAATTGATCCTAAAAGCACTGAAGTATGGAACCCAGCATGGTAGAGATGCTGGCTGTGCAGTCCTATGCAGGAGCCAGTAACCACCTGTGGCCACTGAGGAAGGGAAATGTTCATATGATGGTGGTGAATTTAGGTTTGAACACACTGAGACTGCAAGTTAAATGTGCACCATGCCTGCTGTGTGCAGCTGTCATCACCACAGCCTCACTCATCAGGGCTTCTGTCTTGCAGACACCCATGCCCTGGTAAGCCTTCTTCAGAATCTGAACAAAGCGAACTACAACTTGCCCATCATGGTGACAGATTCAGGGAAACCACCCATGACGAACGTCACAGATCTCAGGGTGCAGGTATGCTCCTGTAAGAACTCCAAAGTGGACTGCAATGCTGCAGAAACCCTGCACCTCAGCCTGACCTCACTGCTGCTCCTCTCGCTCCTCAGCATAGTGGGTAAGTCTGCTTAACTTCAGTGTGTCTATGTGTATACATATGAACTTTACCACAACCACAAACCTGTTTCTATATATATCATCTCAAGAAAGTTTGTTCCACCACTTTAGGTTAGGTCTATGTGATAGAGAGGCTGGAAAGATAGCTCAATCACTGAATGTTTTCCTCACAAGCATAAGGACCCAAGTGCAATGCCCAGAACCCATGTAAAAATATATGGTGGTATGTGCCTGTCATCCCAGTACTGGGGAGGTACAGATAGAAGGATCCTTGGGGTTCACTGGGCAGCCAAACTGAATTAATGAACTCCATGTTCAATGAGAGATCTTGTCTCAAAAGAAAGTTGGAAGGCAATTGAGGAAGATACCAACATCAGTCTCTGGCTTTCACATGCCTGTGTACACACATGCACACACATATGAACATGTATACACATATAACACATACACACACATAGATGATAGATAGATAGATAGATAGATAGATAGATAGATAGATAGATAGATAGATGATAGATAATTAAAAAGCATGTAAAAATGGTCTAATATTTAAACTCTTATGAACAGTCCTCTGCTAACCAGTCTGAGGGTTCAAAGGCACTCTGCTACCTCACAAACCAGAAGACAAGCAAAACCTCCAACAGATAACATTCAGCTTGAGCTAATAAAAACCCGTGCCAAGATTGGACAACTGGTCTACCAGGGAACTCCTTCCTTATGCATTGTGAAAAATCATGGGTTTTTTTAATGGTTTGTTTTTTTTTTTTTTTTTTTAGAATCATGTTTTTACAAGGTTAAAGTAGTTACCATACCTTTTGTGGTTTGAATATGAAATGTCCCCTACTGGCTCATGTGTTTGAACACTTGATCCCTAACTGGTGGCACTGTTTATGGAGAGCAGTGAAACTTTAGGAGGTGGGGCCTAGATAGAGGAAGTGGGTCATTAGAGGCAGGTGTGGGAGATAATAGCCCCACCCCACTTCCCACACAGCTCTCTCTGCTTCAGGTTCTGCTCCACAAAAGAAGCAGCTGGCTCATGCTGATCCTGCAGTAAGCTGAGCCCTGGCCTGTCGCTTCCCTGCCATGATGGACTATATCCCTAGACCATGAGCTAAAATAAATATCCCTTTACCTGATTGCTTCTGTCAGGAATTTTGTTACAATGAGAAAAGCAACTAATCCAACACCCTTCTATGAACAATCATAAGAATTCATGGTGGAGGTTGGGATACAGGAAAATATGTATTTATAATTCACACTGTTTTTCAATGACTAGCAATAATAACCATGATATAATGAAACATTGAGAAAAGAATTCTTGTGCTGAGTAATGTAAATTTGAGCATAAAATGAGTGAATACTTGCAAATATTTCCTATATGGGAAATATTAGTCCAGTTTTAGCAATTATTCACATTAGCTATGCCATTTAAAAGACTTAGGGGGCTTGGTATTTAAATTCAGATAAATTATTGCTATAATTGTGAACTGGGAAATTGACAGAAAGAAGATGTTATATCTTTATGACAGGATCAATGGGACAATAGGAAGCACACATTTCAACACTGAACATTCATAGCACATAAATTAAAGCTATGAGACACCAGAATCCTTCTATCCTAAGGAGGAAAAGCCCAATAGCATCTCACTGATTTTCTGGACTCTGCATCCCCCAAGGAGAATATGTCCTCTCTCCTCTGAATTCACCTCTCCTTCAACCCACCTTTAATGACTGCACTACTGCAAACTCACCATCCCTAAGGTGATCCCCATGACTCCTTCTGAGTCCTCCAGCTTCACAGGCCAGTGGGTTCCAACACCCAATCTTCCCTCCATCTTTACCCCACAATCTTTTAAATCATTTTTATTTATTTGAGAGAGAAAGAGACACATAGAAAGAGATTGGGGTCACCAGGGCCTCTAGCCACTGCAAATGGACTCTAGACACTGTGCCACCTTGTGCATCTGGTTTATGTGTGTCCTGAGGAATCGAATCTAGGTGCTTTGGCTTTATAGGCAAATGCCTTAACCACTAAGCCATCTCTCCATCCCTTCCCCACCATTTTTACCTCAGTTCCTGTGTCTTCACTTGCCTTGATTAACTTCTTAGATTCCTAGCTCTGTGCCTGCATGAGAACTTAAGAAAGATGTTCTCTTCAGTCTTCTCTATCAATTAGGAGACAATTCTACCTCCACAGAAGGAAGGGCTAGAGATAGGTCTGGAGACTGAGAAGAAAATAGGAAAAACTGTAAGAGTATAAGGTGCTGGGCTTCACACAAGATGGGCTATAAAAGGACAGGGTAGATACCATAAATGAAAAGTGACTAATCCCTCCTGGGAGCTCCTCGCTTTGCTGACGGAATCCAGGCCCCGGCTCCTGAGGATCTGTGTAATCTCCTCTATGAGCAGGCAGCCCCTGGTATCTGTGCACAGGTAGCTGATTTGTTCATTCTTCTCCATTTGCCTGCGGGAGGTCATCCTTGTATAGCAAAGAAGAGAGTGGGTCACCTGGGGGACGTTTTTAATTTTTAAAAATATTTATTTATTTATTTATTTATTTATTTATTTATTTATTTGAGAGAGAGAGAGTGGGCACACCAGGGTATATAGTCACTGCAAACAAACTCCTGATGCATGTACCACCATATGCATTTGGCCTACGTAGGTACTGGGGAATCAAACCTGGGTCCTTAAACTTTGTAGACAAGCATCTTAACTGCAAAGCCATCTCTCCAGCCCCATCTGGGGGATTTTCAATGTATCAGTCTTGCTGGAGGTATAGCTCAGACATTTGTCCATTTGAAAGATGCATTAAGTGATGAAAGGCACAAGAAGAATCAGAACCAGCATTGTGAGTGGTCTCTTAGAATAGGGGCACATGGACTTTCTGATAGCAGCAGCTGTTTTGGTTCACATCCCAAACATGTTCTAGTTCCCTGGGTTGACTCTTCAGACAGGAAAAAAATGGAGATGGAAGGCAAATTACAGAATATAAATATAAAGATACATTCTACTAAGGATGCTATAAAAGGTCAAATATGGGTTGGGAGGGTAGTAAGACACAATAGCACAGCCATAATAAAGCTTTCTATGGCAATAGCCATCCTAAAGTGTATTTAAGAAGTTTAATAGAATCACACATTAGGAGGAGTTTAAGACATTAAATTTGGCAAGATTTTGAGATAGGGATATTTATTAAAAGTACTGACACTAGATTCTCAACTCAGCAATAATCCTTGAAAGAATTCTGGGAAAGTGGAAGGAAGCTGGTAGAATCTGTCTGATGTTTCTTTAAAGCAGGAAATGCAAACTATAGCACATGGGCCAAATCTGGCCCAATATTTTTGTAAATAAAGTTTTATTATAACAAAGCCCTGTCCGCTTATTGACATACTGCCTTTGGCTGCCTGTAACACTGACAAAGGTGAGTACTTGCACCAGAGACTGAATGGTCTACAAAGCTGAAAACATTTATTGCCTGCCATTCACAGAAAGTTTGCCAGACCCTGCTTTAAAACACCATGCATGCAACTTCAGCACTTGTAGGAGCAAATTATACCAGATAGCGTGGGAAGAAAACGGATGTTTTCTCCTCCCTTCAAATCATACTCAGATCCAAGTAGATGGTCTAAGTCAAACTCCTGAAGTCTATTGTTTTTTCCATGTGCTCTTCATTGGCCTGGTGATTTTATTCCACTCTATAGATGAGAAAGCTAAAGTACAAAAAAAGGTCCCCAGGTGAATAAGCAGAGAAGCCAGCATTTGCCATCAGACCGCCCTTCTGTGGAAGGAGATATTAAACATTTCCATTTATTATGGTATGGAGATGGCTTTACTGCAGCTGAGAATTGAGTGGAAGGATCTGTATATCCTTCTCTGACATCTTAAAATAAAGGAAATAAAACTAATGGCATTGAGAGTGATAAAAAATGTAAATGAAATTATTGTAACTGTCAATTCTGTTGTGTAAATTACATGCTGATGACATTGAAGGGATGTATAATTCTCCCCTGAGTGCCCTTCCAGTGAAACAAACTATGCCTGCTCTGTTTTTTTGTTTTGTTTTTTTTTGTTTGTTTGTTTGTTTGTTTTTGGTACAGCTCTATGAGGTTTGATACAAGCAAATCTCAAGAAAGAAGTTTTAAAGGAGAGACTTACCCAGAAATCTTTCTGACCATTTTGGTACATTTAATCAGAAATAGTGAAATAGGAAATGAAGGTCAGGTGAATCACTTTAACAACTTCCAACATTAAATGTCTCTGTGTTAGAAAAATGATAGGGAACAACCTCTGTCACAATGAAGACGTTTAAAGAGGCCACCAAGATGAGCTAAAGACAGTCATTGAGACTTTTTACTTAATTTTTAGTTAAGGTATTGTTTGCAAGGTATGTATTGTATGAACTTGGCAGGTATACATGAGTTTAAAGCCACACCACAATCAATAAAGTTCACTTTAATATTGACATCTTCCCAAACCCAGGCCCTCCCTGATGTGCTTTCTCCCCTAAGGATAGCTTTGTCATTTCAACAATTTTCCAAATTGTATTAATATCTTGTTTACTTTTGCTGTGAAATGTGTTATGGGCAAAGAGAAAACCCTAAAAACCTTGAAACCACATAGAAGGGACTAACCTCAGCTGGCAGATGACCCTAGTCACCCTCTATAGAGGAGCTACAGTCCTAAATTATGTGACTTTATGGACAATGACAGCTGACCCTTGAGGGATTTCTGTGTATCACATACATGCAAGTGAAAGGCTCTAAATAAATTACATAGATTTCCTCAGGGAATCATCTCAGCAGCCCCAGGAGGTGGGATCATTTACATGATAGTCTAAATTGACTTAAAGTAAGGATTGGAGACTGTAATTTGAAAACAAAAGGCTAGAGACTAATTTACTGGATTTTATTCAGCCCCCCCCCTTTTTATTTTAACCAACCTTTTCCCTAGGGGACAATTGGTAATGTCTAGAAATATTTTTCATTAACCTAATTGAGAAGATGCCACTAGTGGCATCTAGTGGACAGATGCCAGAGCTGAATGTACTCCAGAACCCAGGATGGATGGCCCCTACTGCAAAGACCCAAATGTCACCAGTATCACTCAGGCTGACCTCTAGCAAGCATTCAATATTGGAGGCATCATCAGCCTGGCAAGATAAATGACTTTGGACCACTTAAAAGATTTAAAAGGGAGGCTGGGACGATAGCTCAGTCAGTAAAGAAATTGCCGTGCAAACATGAAAACCTGGGTTCTGAGCGTCACCAACCACGTAGATGCCAGGCATGCCTGGAACTTCAGTGCCAAGGAGGCAGAGACAGCAGGATCTCTGGAAATTTCTGCCCAGTGAGTCTAGCCACATGGTGAACTCCAAGTTCATTGAGAGATCCTCTCCCCCCACCAAAAAAAAAGGTGATGGGGCTGGGAAGATGCTCAGTGGTTAAAGCTGCTTGCACCTCAAGCCTGTCAGCCAGATCCCCATCACCCACATGAGACCAGATGGATCCAAAAGTGTATGCCCATCTATAATCCCAATGTGCCTACTGCAGTATGAGGCAAAGTCAGGACAATCCCAAAGCCAAAGGGCCAGCTTATCTGACCAGTGGCAAAACAAGAGAGACATCATCTCAAAGGAAGATGGAAGGAGAGGAACAATACCCCCGAGGTTCTCCTTTGACCTCTACTCATGCCCTATACACACACGTACACACACACACACACACACACACATATTAAAAAAAGAACCCATTGCAGAAGAGGTGGTGGAAAGAATGTAAGAGCCAAAAGAAGGATAGGGCTGCTTACAACGCAATCTTCCAGACACAAAATGACGTGGATATCCATGACTTTCCAGTGCCGGACACTACCTACTCAAGACCATCATAATGGGAGGAAAAGATGGTGACTTCAAAATAAAAGAGAGACTAATTGACAGGGGGAGAGGATATGATGAAGGGTGGATTTGTGAAGAGGAAAATAGGAGAGGGGAAGAATTATCATGGTTTATTATCTATATTTATGGAAGTTGTCAATTAAAAAAAAAGTTAAAGAAATAACTATTCCAAAGCACCTGTATTCCCAGCATTTGAGAATATAAAGCCAACCTGGGGTTCAGAATGAAACTCTAGCTCAAAAAAAAAAAAAAAAAAAAAAAAAAAAAAAAAAAGCCAGACATGGTGTACCTTTAATCCCAGTACTTGGGGAGGCAGAGGTAAGAGGATCACCATGAGTTTGAGACCACCCTGAGACTACATAGTGAATTCCAGGTCAGCCAGGGCTGGAGCGAGACCCTGCCTAAAAAAAAAAAAAAAAAAAAAAAAAAAAAAAAAGGAAAGGAAAGGAAAGGAAAGGAAAGGAAAGGAAAGGAAAGGAAAGAAACAAAAGCGCATCTGAAAGAACGGTCTTAATATACTTCTCTAAATACTTCATGTTCATAACCATGTTGTAACTTGGCCACAAGTGAGATCCAACCATGGTAAAGGTGGAAGTAACTCGTCAGAGTGCAGATGCACTGGCAGAGGAGCAGGTGCTTCTGGGTGAAGGCAGGCATGGAGCATCCCTGAGAGCTGCCTGAGCCCATGTGAGTGAGTGACAAGCCACAAATGGGTTATATCGCTCTTCTTCCTCTCTTCCCCATGGCCCCAGTCTGAGAGAGAAGTGGACCCCTTGGACCCCTAAAACTATGTAAATGAGGTAGTTTCCTGGGCATAATGAGATCCTCAGCTTAGGATGAAACAGCACCCGACCTCCCTGGAGTCCATGGACACCGATATGTTTGCACCACTGCAGTAGCTCCATTTTGAAACTGGATCTGGGCATCCTAGGGACAGAGCTCCTTCCTACTGACAAAGCCAAGCTGAGGAAAGCAAAGGCACTCTCCTCAGTCCAGCCCTTCGAGGTGGCCAACGGGAGGGGCCATGAGCAGGAACTGAGGTAGTCTGTTAAACACACCTTATATGGCTATCACTTCCTGTGAAGTCTTCCACTTGAAGGATGTGTTCTCATGGTCCATCTGCTACCTTAGTTCCTTTGAGAACACAGTACTGCCCATATATGATGGGGTAAGTCATGGCCTCCAAAGGTGTCTTCCTGTTGATCCATGAAACTGATGAATTGTTGTTACCTTACCTGATTAAGAACAATGTGCAAATGTGATGAAGTTATAGCTTGTGAGATGAGGAGGTACCTGGGTGAACAGACATGCCTGACATAATTCCTAAGTCTAAGATGGACAAGAAGGAACCAGTTTAAAACCATGTGAAGGGCTGGAGAGATGGCTTAGCAGTTAAGGCACTTGCCTGTGAAGCCTAGGGACCCATGTTTGACTCTCCAGGTCCACGTAAGTCAGATGCACAAAGTGACACAAGCGTGCAATGTTGCACATGTACACAAGGTGGCACACATGTCTGGAGTTTGACTGCAGTGGCTGGAGGCCCTGGCATGCCAATTCTCTCACATTTGCTCTCTCTCTCACTCTGAGACCAGGTGAGGATGGAAACAGGGAGGCAGAATTGGAGACAGGAGATTCTACCTCCCTGGTTTTGGATTTGAAGCCAAGGAACACAGGTGCATCTAGAAACTGGCAAGGGCAATGAGATGGATCCTTTCCTGAAGTTCAGCATTTGTATTTATTGTGGGGGAGAGCTAGGGCTCAAATCCAGGACCTTGGGCATTCTCTATCACCAAGCCACACCTCCAGCCCCAAGTCCAGCTTTTTAAAACATAAGTCAGCCAATATATTCTGTACCAAATGTCATGTTAAAGAAAAAAAATCAAGATAGTATGGCATGTGTTTTGCCCTGTCACTCAGTTGTCTGTCTTAGCTAAAATGTTGTGAGGTAAGTGGTGATATTCCCAACCTAATTTTGTTCCTTCTCCATTCAGGTCTGTGAGAACTTCTGACTTCTGAAGCTTGACTCCCAAGTTTCCATAGCAACAGGAAAAAGAAAAAAGTATCCAAATCTGAAGATTGCCAGTTTACAACTCTCGAACTTCACAACTAGGCCTCGATTGCTCCACCTGTTCCTTTTTCTTTTTTAATTTTCTTTCTTTCTTCCTTTCTTTTTATGCCATTTCCCTTAGTCTATACTTCTCCATTTTGACAGCATCTCCTTCCTCCTTTAATTAATGGAATCCTCTGAATTTTCCCTGAATGTTTAAAGATCTTGGCCTTCTGGGAGCAGGAACAATGACTACTTTTTCTGATGTGTTGACATATTGCTAGCCAGCCTTCCACACGTGCACCTGTGTCTGTGGGTTCATGTCTGTATATGAACGAGTATGTGTGTATATACATGGTATTTATGTAGGACACTACATGGGAGAAGCCTACTTTTGAGATGTCATTCTTCCTTGAAAGGTAAAATGGGAAAGTTGCAGCTGAGCTCTCCAGAGCCTTAGCAAAAGACACAGCACAAGTTCGGGCCATCAAGCAGTCACTTTTGCTGCAAAGCTCCATCTCCACCAGCCTGTTCTGTCTGAACACTGAGTGCTGAGCCACCAGCCAGGCAGGAACCCAGAGAGGCAGGGCAGAGAAATAAGTCACCAGTTGCCACTGCCACATAATGCCATGATCTGGAGCCCAGGTGGTGAGGTGCAGGACAAGTAATCTTGCCATGAAATGCTCTTACGGGCACTAGTCTGAACTTGTAGCACCCTGAGTCCACAGTCCCATGGTTCTTGGGCAACACAGATCACAGTGGAGTACCTCTCCCTCTTTGGTGTGTGTACGGTTGTAAATGTCATCATGACATACTTATGAAGAGACCAACAGGTGTCACCCTGTATACACATATATACCCACATGTATAGACACACATTATGCACATACACACCCTTTGTTTCATATATACAGGCATAAAATAGAGTAAATGCAGGTAGTTTTAAAAGTACCCTTTTGTGTGACTCGACTACCGTTGTTTGCAAACCTGAAAAATAAAAGATGTTCACTATGTATGAAAAGTAATTGATTTTTATCCTGTGAGCATGTGAGGGTAAGAGGAAAGTTAGTGCTCGTACTAAGATTATCTTCTTGTTGATAAACTGTAAATGAACCATCAAAGCTCACACCAAATTTTTCTATCAAATAAAACTAGCGATAGCCTGTGGCTTTTTATTAGAGCTCACCACGAGCTAGGGTAAGGTAAGTGTCTTAGCATATTTTAATGCAGTTGCTTACTAAAGGTTTTAACTATATACACACACACACACACACACACACACACACACACACACACGCTTTCTTATGCAATCTATGTTTGCCCTGTGCTTTTCAGTTTGCCTTCTGTAGGAAGTAGAAGTCATACGTTGTCTTTGTTGTAGTGAGATTATGCAGATAGACTTTCATATATTGTATTTGTTTCAGTAGTCAATCTTTTTGGAACATATAGGATGCAGAGATTTTTTTTCATTAAAATAAATGGGTATTGGTGGATAAAACCCCTGGATAGAAGCTCTTCTCTGACTTTTGTTGTGTGATGTTGCTGATGCTGAATTCACATGTTAACTGATCAGGACCCCTGCTCCTCTCTGTTATGTGAAAGGGTCAAGAAAGACAGAAGTCCCAGCCCTTATCTTGGCCAATGGGCTCACTATGTCCAGCTTCAGGCTATGATTGAAGTGAATCACATCAGCTGTGAGTCTGAGTCTAGACTCACAGACCAGGGCACCACCCTCAGTTTGATGATCACATCAAGCATAGTCACAGTTATATGTTCAGTCTCAAAATACGTTGGGTCTTCTCTTGAAAAAGTCTTTGCCTATCCTGGAGATGCCGCAGCTTGAACATGATGGTTCTCCATGAGTGCATGGCCAGACAAAAGGCCCAGGAAACTCAAGCTTGCATATTCACACCTCAAATTCCCCCTGTGGATATCCTGGTGCACCCCACTGCTTCCTCCTCCAAGGCAGATGGAGAGGGGATGGTCACCCTTGAACAGACCAAGGATCATCCGCAGATGCCAGATGGAAGGAAACTCATCCTTCAACATGAACTTGAGCCATCTCCAGAGAAAATAAACACGCTCAGGTGTGTTCACTGAGAGAAACAAGAGCAAGCCTCTTCATTCTCCCTCGAGTTGGTACTCTCTCCTGCACTTTGCAAGTCACAAACTTGCAAAACTTTGGTTGCAACGTAGCTTAGAACACAGAGAAAGAGGGGCTGGAGAGAAGGCTTAGCAGTTAAGGTGCTGATCTGTGAAGCCTACGGACCAAGGCTCAATTCCCCAGTACCCACATAAGCAGCACAAGGTGGCACATGCATCGAGTTTATTTGCAGTGGCTAGAGGCCCTGGCATAGCTATCCTCACCACCCCCCAATAAATAAATAAAACAAAAAATGTAAGAAAAAAAGGAACACAGAGAAAGAAAAAGTAGACTAGGTAGGATAGGCCTCAACTTTTTCTCATCAGGATAATGATATTTCCATCATGTCATTCTTTCTAATCTTTCCAAACTATAAAGTTGAGAGAGACCAATTATTAGAGCCAACGTCATAACATTTCCTGGATCATAGGATGTTTTAAGCCTGCAAAAATACAGGTTCTTTTTTTAAAGGCGATCAAGAACCTAAAAACTACAAGACTGAGGAGATGGCTCAACTAGTAAAGCACTGGCCCACAAGCATGAGGACCTGCATTTGCATCCCTAGCACCTAAACAGAACACTCAGTGTGGCATTGTGCACGCGTCATCCCAGGACGTGAGAGGTGGACACAGGAGGAGCCTCACGGCATGCTGGGTAGCAAGACTAGCCCAATCAGTGAGCTTCCCACTCACTGGGAAATCCTGTCTCAAAAACTAAGGTGGAGAAGCAACAGAACAATACCTGACATTGACCTCTGGCTTCCACATATACACATGCATGTGTACCCACATACATCCACATACACACACACACACACACACACACACACACACACACAAAAAACCTGAAACTACCTTTCCCAATTACTGAGCACAAGAATGAGGACCTATTTTCCACAGAGTGAACTGCCATACCACCTTCACTTCTTACTGACATTGACCACAAGAGTTGATTTTAAATTTTTCATTTCCCCCCATATTACATTTGGTAAATTAAAATAATTTGATGTTATAATGTGCAAATATCTTCCAATTTTGATTAAAATCCTCCAAATGAGCCCCAGTGTTAGGTGACATGCCTGCCGCATCCCTTGGCTGACACCAGCACACATGAACATGCATCCAGGTGATGCTCATGGTAGGCACCAAATGAAGCTTTGGCTCTTTAAGAACATTGTTGGAAATACTGATAGGTCCTCTAGGATTTTCAAAATGTCATTTTAAAAAGTCATATAACTGGAATACTTACCACCAAGTTTGGTTATAGAGTGATCTTAGACAAAATTAACACATCAGGTCTTTCTCTTCAAATATGGCAATTAAACATCATAAAGTCAGATGCTCATCTAATGTGGTTGTGCTCATTTTCAGGCAGTCCAGACTACTCAAAGGAAGGGAGTCTGCAATTCTCCTGGGGTGAATGAGCATGGTACTGGAAGGTGAATCGTGAGGATGATGGTTTATAAGTTGATTGCTATTATGTCCCCTCACTGTACAGAATGTTTATACATGTCAGTTCATCAAATCCCTACAGCAGGCTTTAAGATAAGGAAAGAGGAGGCTCAGAGAAGTCAAAATGTTTGCCCAAGGTAAGTGACCACCAGACTATTTGGATCCAAGACTCACATCCTCCCAACTATGTCACAGTGCCACAGTGCCACTCTCAGCCCAGCAGCCGCACCAAACAAAAAGCCTCCTAGGACCAGAAGATGCCAATCTAAATGCTTGAATCATGTGGCTGGCTCTCTGGTCACACCAATGTTATGAAGTTTAAAATGTCCCCTACAGATTCATGTGTGAAAAGTTTGGTCTTTAGCTATTTGGGGAGTTTCTGAAAACTTTAGGAGGTAGGGCCCAACTGGAGGAAGTAGGCCACCGAGACCAGGTCCTTGGAAATGTCTTGTTCAGGGGAACACTTCCTGTTCCTTTCTCTGCTTCCTGTCTGCCACTATGTGAGCTGCCCTGCCCTGCTCTGCTCTCACCACCATGATGGACTGAAACCTCTGAAATCATAAACCAAATAGAAATTTTTCCTCAAGTGTTTCTGTGAGTTATTTGGCTACAGGAACCCAAAAGTAACTCATGAAACCCACTTACCGTTAAGTAATTGTACCTTTGATTAGGAAGTCTCTTGATAATAGTCCCTTCTATGATTAGGTTCCTGCTACATTTTTAATTCTCAGAGATTTCTGCTAAGAAATGTTAACACTATTCTAAACTAATATTGGAACCTTGGAAAATTTCCCCTATGTAAGATATTGGAATTGCTTATGTATCCTCAACCCCTTTTCATCCTTGGCTTGTCAGCAAATACATAAGGGATTTCTGTCAGTATAGTTCAATATCTTGATTATCCAAAAGTAAAATCATGTTCTCCCAAGTGCCCATTCACTATCAAACCAGATAGGAAAAACTAAGGAAGAAGGTGGTCTGGCATCTTCAGAAACTTGGATTGTGCCTAGCTCCAGCACCAACACAAATGGTAGATGCTACAAGATCTCCAAGCAGCCCAGGGATGCAGCCAGGTGTAGTCGCCTTAAACATGAGTTGACAGATAAATCACACAACAAGAAAGAAGCCCCAAGAAAGATCCAACTTCCTTTGCTATTGACTTCTAAATCATCATCGTTGAGAGATTTGGCTACACCTTCCTGACTATGGCCATCAGATATGCCTCAAATCTAACAAGATAATGTTTTCATAATCGTTCATTCAAAACAATGAACAGCTCTTTCACTTGTATTAAATCTATTGCCCTTTCTAGAGTTCCTGTTCCTAATGAGCTAGCCTGCTACTTAGGAAATTCTACAGTTTGGACCCTCTTCAATAAAAGCATATATAATATCCAGGCATAGTAGCACACACCAGTAATCCCAACACATGGGAAGTGGATAAAGGAAGATCAGGAGGTCAAGGTCATCTCTGCCTATGTAGCAAGTTCAAGGCCAACACAGGCTACATAAGACCTTGTCTCAACTCTCCCTTCTCAAAAAAAAATTAACATTTAGAGATAGCATATATTATAGAGAAATATTAAATACATCTTTCATAGATACCCAAAAGGAATAAAAATTTATCATTTTTAATATTTAAGTCTATTGCAGGAGCCAACCCTTGGGGCCCTCATTGCTGAATTACTTAAGTTTCTGAGCTATAATTAATATTGGCTTCTCTATATAGTTGCCAGAATTTGTTGAAATGTTCAAATAAAGGCTATGTGGAACTTTTGTCATGTATTCTTAGTCCTAGGCCATCTTTAGGACAGAACAATACAATATTGTAATTGCTTATGTATCCTCAACCCCTTTACATCCTTGGTTTGTCAGCAAGTATGTAAGGGATTTCTGTCAGTATAGTTCAATATCTTGATGGAAGGATAGGTGGATGGATGGATGGATAATTGATAATGATTAATAGGTATATATAAAGAGAAAATGTTAGATAATATATATAGATATAGATGGTAGATAGATAAGTGATAATGGTTTATAGGCAGAAGATAGGTGGTAGATTATTATAGATAATAATTGATAGGTAGATAGAAAATATATACTAGATAGATGTGAAATAGATAGATAGCAATGCAACTACTTTAGAGACATCCTAAACCAGAAAAAGAATGGGTTGATCTTTAATAAGCACCTCCTCTGGGCCAGACACTTCACATATTTATCTATGGATGGACATGTTACATTGCATCTGTAAGCTATACATAATCTAGAATTGTGTACATATAATTTAAACAATTCATGGGACATTAGAAGTGATATTGTCTCCATTACACAGATAAAGACACTGAGACTCAAAGTTAAGAACTCTGTTGTACTTGGTCGCACACCCAGTCAGTGCCATGACTGGTACTTTTTCTGCTAGACTCTGAGACAGCCTTACTTCATCCATCACCAGGAGCAGACTGGCGAGTTTGTTTCATGACACACCATGTGTGAAAGTGATCATAACTAAACAAATCTAGAATGACAGTGGAAGCAGAGCTGGAGCAATCCAAACTTACAAATCAGGATCTGCAGGAAACATTTCCTCCCTGGACAGTCTGTCACTAGGAAACTGCCTCTTTGGGTAAATAAGTAGGAAGCTGATGCCTTGGCAGCCAGTCATGGAGATGCTAATTTGAAAAAGTGCCTCAAATGAATATAAGAAGCATAAACCAACACTTCAAACCAAAAGCAAAGCAAATTGAGCCGATCAGGACACCACTGGTCACGCCATTATTTCCCCAGAAAAGCAATTTTCTGTTCTTTTGCAAGCACAGCCTCAACACTATGATCTCCTCCTGTTTCCAAGCCCCAGTCAAAGCACCCAGTAAGCAAAGCACACTGCAGAGAAGCCAATCCGACTTGATCCTTACAGGGAATCACAGCCCAGGATAAGGCTGTTTTGAAGTTAAATTTGCAACAACTAGACCATTTATTCTCTGACCAAGACTTATCTCTGTCCCTTACCAAGGCCTGCACTGGATGGATGCTAGTACCCTGCCCCAGGCCCTCCTCTGTCACCAAGACAGCCTCCTTGTGAATGACAGTTCCATACTGAAGAAATGTTCCACCCCTTTGAGCATTCCATACTGTTCTTCACAGCTTGGTCTTCAAGGAGGAGTGATCCAGTGTCACCACTCAGCAATACTCTCTACACTTGCCCTTTGCAAACGACAAAGCCAGGTGTTATTTCAGAGTGAACCCAACTTCTTTTCCCTTCAGATCCCTGTTTAGGGTACAACTTTCTAAACTTTAATCCTCTGACAACATCCTCACAATTCAGCCACACCCCATGCTGCTCTTACTACTTTCACTAACCCTGCCATCTTGAAAAGCCCACTATCCTATCAGTTACAACTATATAATTTTAATTTAATTGATAATTTTTACTTAAATTTATTTAAAATAAAACTATACATTACTACCATTAATTTAAAAAAAAAAAAAAAAACAGGGCCTGGAGAGATGGCTTAGTGGTTAAGCGCTTGCCTGTGAAGCCTAAGGACCTCGGTTCAAGGCTCAGTTCTCCAGGACCCACGTAAGCCAGATGCACAAGATGGCGCATACATCTGGAGTTCATTTGCAGTGGCTGAAGGCCCTGGCATGCCCATTCTCTCTCTCTCTATCTGCCTCTTTCTCTCTCTGTCTGTTGCTCTCAAATTAATTAATTAATTAATTTTAAAGAAGTATCACTTAGGATACACAAAGACAGAGATCAAAACAAATACCAGTAGAAAGCAAAACAAAAGAGAAAATTCATTTTGTTATTTTTGTTTTTTTAAATATTTTATTTATTTGGGAGAAAAAGTGACAGAGAGAGAGAGAGAGAAAGAGAGAGAGAATGGGTATGCCAGGGCCTCTAGCCACTGCAAATGAACTCCAGACATATGTACCAACTTGAGCATCTGGCATTACATGGGTACTAGGGAGTCAAACCTAGGTCCTTTGGCTTTGCCAGCAAGTGCCTTAACCACTAAGCAATCTCTCCAGCCCTCCTTTTATTTTCTTTCTATGTGTGTACATGTGTGGTGTGCATGTGTGTATGTGTGTATTTGTATGTGTGTACAGGTGCACATGCATGTGGATGCCTGGAAAAATGCATAGCCCTGTACAAGAGAAAGGACACAGGAGACAAAACTGAAGGAACATGGGTGAAACCAGTATATCTGATGGCATAGAGAACTGGAGCTAAGGGGTTGTGACTTACAGCCTTCATCTTCTCCATAGACCATAAAGTCATCCTTAGACATGAAGACGATGAAATGGTGGGCTAAAGGGGGTCCTGGAAATGCTTGGAAGAATTAGCACCCAAAGCCACCGGGCCACTACAAGGATGAGGTTTCATTTCCTGTACGTTATTTTCCTCTTTGCCATAACAAAATCAGTTTAAGAGAGGAAAGGTTTATGTTGGCTCAGAGTTTGAGGACATAGCCCATCATAATGGAGAAGGCATGGCAGGAAGGGAATGAGGCAGCTGGTCACATTGCATCTGCAGTAAGGAAGCAGGGATTGAGGAATGCCAGTGTTCAGCTTGCTTCCTCCTTTTTATTCAGTCCAGGACCCAATAGGACCCAAGCTGCCCTTATTCATAGTGAGTCTTCCCTGGAAATGCCCTTACAGACAAGCCCAGATATATGTCTCTGCTGTGATTCCAAATCCATTCAAAGAACTAGAGAGACTACAGTGGATGAAGGTGCTTGCTTCCAAATCCAGCCAAGTTGGCAATGAAGATGAACCTTTATATCTTACAGCATCCCACCAGGGGTGGGGTTCTTACCATTGGCAAGTGGAAACCTGGAAGAAAAGCAAACAAAGTGGCCAGTAGCACAGACCTAGGGTTTTAACCTAACAAGGCAGATGAGGGTACATAAGTTAAAAAACAAGTTAGAATTTCTTTTTTTATTATTTTTTATTTTTAAGGTAGGGTCTCACTCTCTAGCCCAAGCTGACCTGGAATTCACTATGTAATCTCAGGATGGCCTCAAACTCATAGGGATCCTCCTTCCTCTGCCTCTGAGTGCTGGGATTAAAGGCGTGCACCACCACGCCCAGCTCAAGTTAAAATTTCTGAGGCCCACTCAGGACTGGGGGTGGGAGTCCTCCCAGCTACTTGAGAGACTGAAGGAGGAGGTTCACGAGTTTAAGGACACCCTTATTAAAATCCTGTCTCAATTTTTTTTTCAATTTTTTTTTTTGATTTGGTTTTTTTTTGCTGTTGTTGTTGTTGTTGTTTCAAGGTAGGGTCTCACTCTAGCCCAGGCTGACCTGGAATTCACTATGTAGGCTCAGGGTGGCCTTGAACTCATGGCGATCCTCCTACCACTGCCTCCCAAGTGCTGGGATTAAAGGCATGTGCCACCACGCCCTGCTAAAATCCTGTCTCAGTTGTTTTAAGGCCATGGATGAGGTTCAGTGATACAGCACTTGCCTAGCATGCACAAGGCTCTATGTTCAATCCACACTAACATACACACACACACACACAAAGAATTTCTCTAATTTGTGTGGCCACTACACATATGAATACTTTCCTTCCTGTGTATAAAACCAAAAGAGGAGCGTCAAGAATGGCCTAGCATGAACCAAAAAAGCTATCATAAAACTACCATAATAAACTCACATAAAACCAAGCTGTCTTGAAAGGGGGGAAAAGAAGTACAATTTGCAATTAATCTAGAAAAAGCCAAAAATGCTAAGAAGAGATAAGACAAAAAAAAAAAAAGTTAAAAATGGGCTGTTCAAAACTTTAGCTTAAAGGTTAATTACCTGAGCCTTACACATAGTACAGTAGTTTTGTTAATGGAACAAAACTCATTCAGGCTCCATGTGTCAGCCCCACAAAGTGAACATATCAGCCATGACTATAAATTAGTAGAGTGCTCATGTAAAGCCACTGTTTAACAGATCTTAGAAATAAAGCATGCTGTCTTTAAGTACAAAAAATAAATAATAAAGCTACCATTAAAAGACTATCAAGTTTGCTTGCTATGTAGATAAAGAAAATTTCAATCATTTTAAAAGCAAACCTCATGGGCTAGAGAGATGGTTTAGCAGTTAAGGCATTTGCCTGCAAAGCCGAAGGACCCAGGTTCAATTCCCCAGGACCCATGTAAGCCAGATGCACAAGGGTCACATGCATCTAGAGTTTGTTTGCAGTAGCTAGAGGCCCTGGCATGCCCATTCTCTCTCTGTCTGTCTCTCTTCTTTCTTTCTTTCTCTTTCTCTCTCTCTCTCTCTCTGCTTGCAAATTAATTAATTGATTAATTTAAAAAAAAAAGAAAAGAAATGAGAAAAAAGAAAAGAAAAAAGAAAAGAAAGAAATGAGGAAGGAAGGAAGGGAGGTAAAAAGGGAAAAGAGGGAAGGAGAGAAAGAAGGAAGGAGGGAGGACGGAAAAAGGAAAGGAAGCAATACCAGGTCCCAATGTGACAGGTTGCTCAAGGTCCAGGAAACTCCTTAAACTCCAAATCCCAGGTTCATTTCTAATTTTAATCAATGAATTGAATTAAAAAGACTGAGAAGGATAATTATTAAATTATTGTATTTATTGAGGGAAGTGCAGAGCCAAAAAGACACCCACATGGCTATAGATCCCACATGGGAGGAAGGGGGTCTGGGAAAATCATTGAAAGAAAAGAAAAAAAAAATTCAAGGAACTACTGCCATGTGGGGAGCTGGAGAAGGTAAGGAGCCCATGTGGACATTAAGGGCTAGGGGGCTCTCCCCTCCACTCTGCAAGGCCCAGCAGAGGGAAAACCTCACCCACAGCTGGACATTCCCAAGTGGTCAGAGAGCCTGCCCTCCACTTGCAAAAGTATTTATAACCTTATAGTGGGGGGCTGTCCTCCTCTGGCTCAGGTGAACCAGAGGGACAGCTGGGTGGGCTAGAGCTAGGGGCTATCTCAGAAAAACACTAATCCTGACACCAAGTTCTGTAGAAATATGACAGTTAGAGAGTCTCTCCCAGGGAGGAACTATTCTAAAGGACACTGAAAGTGTATTGATGGAGTGTATGAAGATAGTCTTGGAAGAAATAATAGAAAGAATAAAAGCAAGGTGTTAATGAAAAGTGGACATACAACAAATTGGTTGCCTTTAGAGTTTCCCTTCTTGTGGACTTGTAGGCCTTGTGGAGCATTTGAGGGAACCCAGGCAAATGGAGCTTGATTGTCTCAGGACCATTGGATTGCGAGCTGGCTGAGAGTTTTCTCCCAGAACTGTTCACTGAATGGCACAGTAGCATCTGACATGGTCTGAATCTGTTCCTGTAAGCCTTGTAAACAGATGAAATATTAGCAGAGTTATCCAAGACTATATATACAATATTTAAGTTTGGTAATAGCAAATATATCATATTTTGTATAATATCCTCCTAGGGTGTACCTTTTAAAAATATGTCCTGGGGGCAGCTAGGGCCAAAGGTTGGTATTATAGAGCCACTGGGTGTCATTAGGGGATGTACAAATATATTTTTGGCCAGAATGGCTGGTGACTTATTTATTTATGTCCTCTTAAAAAATAAGAGCAGGGCTGGAGAGATGGCTTAGTGGTTAAAGCATTTGCCTGCAAAGCCTAAGGATCCAGGTTCAATTCTCCAGGTCGCATGTAAGCCAGATGCACAAGGTGGCACATGCATCTGGAGTTCATTGCAGTGGCTAGAAGCCCTGGAGTGCCTATCCCCAACACCTGTTTCAAATAAATAAATAAAAATGTTTTTAAAAAAATAAGAGCATAGGCAATGTCCTCAGATTCTTTCCTCTAGGCTCAACTCTCAGGAGACATTTGGCCATCTGTGGAAAATGTCTGTAGTTGTCATAACAGGGCAGGGTGGTATCTAGTGGGTAGAGGTCAGAAATGCTACTTAATATCCTACAATGCATGCAGGGAACTCTCTCCCCCAATAACAAAGAAGTATTTGGCCTAAACTGTCAATGGTGCTGCTGTTGAGAACACCTACTTTATTTTTATTGATTTATTAGCAACAGACAGAAAGAGGCTTGTGTGTGTGAGTGCACATGTGCGCAAGAGACAGAGACAGAGAGAGAGAAAAAATGGGCACACCAGGGCCTCCAGCTGCTGCAAGCAAACTCCAGATGTATGTGCCACCTTGTGCATATGGCTTATGTGGGAACTGGGGAATTGAGCCTCGAACCGGGGTCCTTAGGCTTCACAGGCAAGTGTTTAACCACTAAGCCATCTCTCCAGCCCCAAGAACACCTACTTTAAACTGTGGAAATGTTTACGAGAATGCTAGAATAAGACAAAGAAGGAAAGATACGTCAGAATGCTCTGCATCTCTTATTTCCTTGATTAGAGCCTTGTGCATGCTAGGATCACATCCTTCAAAGTTCTTAACTCCTCTCTGCCTGGTTTCTCAAAATTGTAAAATGGTGACAATTGTATCACAGGGGGCTACTAAAGGTATGCTTTTTTCAAGGAGTCAGGCAGTTGGTGAGATGATGAGGAACAGTGGTGAGAGTTCAAAGAGAGCGTAGCTACGGAAGACACCTGAGCCTCATACGTAGCTACGGAAGACAGCTGAGCCTCATACATCCATGGCTAACTCTGAGCCATTTTGGTTAAAGACACTACTGGGACTTAACTTACCCTCCCTCCCTACAGCTAAACTCAACCTAAAGTGACCCCCCCACACACACAAACACACACATACAATCTTCAAAGAGGGTAGGGAATGGACCATGCCAGAGCTACAGTCAGCCTCTTCTTCCCCGTTGTTAAGACATCCATTCCTAAGGACGCCTATATGGCTGGAAGCTGGGATCCTAGCTGAGCAAACCCACCTTGCTAAACACCCTGTCCACTCTTTCTTAGCCCTAACACTGTTCCTTCCTTTACTCAAATGGAATCCTTACCCACATAACACCAGGCAGCATTATGCTAAGTGAAAGAAGCCAGATTTGATTCTACGACAATGAAACACAGGCAAACAGTCAATCGTGCTACAGGGAAAGGGTCTCTCAGAAAGCTGCTGGTGACAGAAAAGGCTTGGGGTTTCTGTAGGAGGTGGGGGCTTGCCCCTGTGCTTTACGTTGTTTTTATTTTATTTTATTTTATTTTATTTTTTATTTTATTCTATTCTACTATTCTATTCTATTCTATTCTATTCTATTCTATTCTATTCTATTCTATTCTATTCTGTGGTAGTGGGGATTGAACCTAGGGCCTCAGCATGCTAGACAAGTGCTCTGCCACTGAGCTACATCCTCAGCCCTTTTTTTTCCAGTTTTTTTTTTTTTTTTTTTTGAGACAAGTCTTTCAAACTGACCTTGAAGAGCCTCCCCCCCTCCCCCACCACCCCAGCCTCGCAAATCTCTCGTATTACAGGCCTGTACCACCAGATCCACTGTGATCATATTTCTTGACATAGACCTTTCAGAACATACACTGTTTTTGCTAAAGCGAGGTATCCGACCAGTGGTCCTCACCACATGTCTTCCACCACAACCAAAAAAGAGGCCAAGGCCAACTCTTCCTCCCTTAGCCCCACTTGCAATTTTCTCCCATTTTTTCGCCGCACTCAGAGCGGTGCAGAGCAAAGATGGGGCGGTGTTTAGCGAGGGGGCGGAGCCTAGCCTCGAAAGACCAGCGCGAGGCCCAGGGGATCTGCCGGTCCATAGCGCGAACTACAGCCCCCACAATGCCTAGCGGTCCCGCGGCTGGCCCGCGTTGTCGCGAGAAGCAGCGTCCGGGGGCGTCAGCGCCGACAAACCGAAGAGTAAGCTGACGGTCTGAGACCTCGCCGCCAAACTGGGAACCGGGGAGATGGCCGAGACGGACCCCAAGACTATGCAGGACATCACCTTGGTGGTAAGAGATGGCCTTACCTTAAGACCCTGCTTCTGGAGGCTTCGCGCCCGGGCATCGGGCCCTTGACACCGGGGCCGCGGGTGTGGCCTGGCCGCACTCACCTGCCGGCCGGCAGTCCCCACCTTCGGGCTCTCGCAGCCCGCTTCTCCCCGGTGCCCGCACCCCACCCCAGCAGCCCAGGACGCTGTGCGGGAGTCACAGTGGGCCCAGGCTGCAAGGCCCTTCGGCCCGTAGCTCTGGTGAGACAGGTGCGAACCCCGAGAAGGGAGTTCCTCTCTGCAAGTCGCTCAGCTGCCTTGAGGCCCATTTTGGTACTCCAGGACTTCGGGGGGCCCGGGTCTCCCCAGGCGGGCCCAAGGCTCCGCCCTCACCGCAGGAAGGTGTCTCGGGATAAATTGGATATTGGTCACTTGTTCTTGTTTCTGAAAGGTGGAGACGCTTCTACAGCAGATGCAAGATAAATTCCAGACCATGTCCGACCAAATCATTGGAAGAAATATCCTTTTTGATTTTGGAGTCCGCGCCTCCTTGTTCGGTAGTGGATAGTTTGCAAGCTAACCTGAACCACTCACTTAGAATTTTTTTTTTTTTTTCCTAGCGTAGATTAGCTGTACTGTGTTCCTAAGAAGATTGTGGGAAAGGCAAGAGACACAGCTGGAGTACCCAAGTTCCTGTGCGGAAAACCTATAGTCCACCAGTAGTGATGGTGGTGTAGTTGACTGTTGGTTGCCAGCTGAGCTCTGGGTGTTTGTCCTCTGAGCCTCTCCATGACTTTCTGAATAGGATATAATAATAGAGTTATCATCTTTGATTAGTAAATGAAGAAACTGAGGTTTAGGACAATGAGAGAACTTAGCTGGGCCCCAGCACTAGTAAGGGTCAGGGCTGGGTTGAACTTGGCAGCCTTGCCCCCAGTCCTTGACTGCCTGGCTGTAACTGTATCCAGAGAAAACTGGACAAGCGTTTTCCTTCAGCCAGTTGTAGTTAAAACCATAGTGTCGGCAGGGTCCTGGGAAAGGGACAAAGTGGGTGTTGATGTGTGTGCATTCTTTAACTCTTTCACTTGATGACATGAGCAGTCGCATTGATGATCTGGAGAAAAACATCGCTGACCTCATGACACAGGCTGGGGTGGAAGAGCTGGAAGGTGAAAACAAGATACCTGCCACACAGAAGAGTTGAAGGTGAGGGAGGACACTGGTACTGGAAATTAAAAAAAATAAAAAAAAAATTTAAAAAGCTGGGGCGATGGCTCACTGGTTAAAAGCAGAGTTCCCATTCCCAGAAGCCACCTAAGGCCACCACACACTAGCAGTACACATACCTGTGATCCCCACACACCTGCAGCAGAGGGATGCAGAGTCAATCCTGAAGGTTATGGGCCAAGGTAGTAGGGCATTTGCAGTGACAAAACTACAATAGAGACTGTCTTAAACAACTGAGAAGGCGAGGACTGACACTCTGAGGTTATTCCCTCCACATGCACACCATGGCAGATAGACAGCCATACACACGCCAGAAAAAAAATGCAGAGAAGCCGGGCATGGTGGCGCATGCCTTTAATCCCAGCACTCAGGAGGCAGAGGTAGGAGGATCAGATCGCCATGAGTTCAAGGCCACCCTAAGAATACATAGTGAATTCCAGGGCAGCCTGGACTACAGTGAAACCCTACCTCGAAAAAAAAAAATGCAGAGAGGAACCTGTAAGTACAATTTTGATGAATTTACACTTTCCTGGGTTATTTCCCAGCCATAGTCCCAGCAAGCATCTTTTTGCACTCCACCACCTGCCCCCACCCACAGACTGTATATTTAAATTTTTCATGCTAAACTAATTTCTGGGATAGAAATGATTTTCCCAGTTTAAATTAGTTAGAACTATATCACTGTTAGTTAAGACCATGAGTAGCAGTTGAGAACCACTGGGTTTATAGCATTCCAGTGGTAGCAGATATGTTTTTGTGGCCTCATTTTATCACTGGAAGATTTTTTTTTTAATTATTTATTTATTTGCAAGCAGAGCGAGAGATAGAAGAGAGGCAGACAGAGAGAGAATGGGCACGCTAGCGCCTCCAGCCATTGCAAAGTCCAGATGCATGCGTCCCTTGTGCATCTGGCTTATGTGGGTCCTTGGAGAATTGAACTGGGATCCTTTGGCTTCGCAGGCAAATGCCTTAACTACTAAGCCATTTCTCCAGCCCCACTGGAAGATTTTTTTATTCGTTTTGTTTTGAAAGTAGAGCCATTTAATGAAAGGTACCCACAGGACCACCTACTTAAATGCCCTAAATTCTAGAGACTTACAAATTTGATTTTTTTTTTTTACTCTAGACTGTTACTTTGGGTTTGATTAAATTTCTACCAAGTAGTTTCAGATATCAACGGAAAGACATTTTAAAACATCCATGTAGGGAAACATGCACAGTAACCACAGTAAGCCTAGTGGGTTTCTCATTGTAACCCTGTTTACCAAGGCTTACTTAACTAGAGTATCAAGCATAATATGTAGTAAGAGGTATCTAATCCCCTCATTTTTCTGGGCATGCCCTGGACCAGATTTTCAGTAACTATAAATAGAGGCTTCTCTGAAATCCCAGAGCCTGGATAGAGGGTTGGGGGTTAGAGATGCATGACTTGGCTTGTAGCTTCAAGTAGATTGGGTTGACTCTGAGAAAACGACTCTGTCTATGTTGTGTCAAGTTCATCCTGTCTTTTGGTGGGGCAGAGTCTTAGAAACTTCTCAGGGGTCACCTTTTATATATGTGGCAGTCAAACCCTGTCAGTTGAGAATTGCAGGGCTGGGAAGATGGCTCACTGGATAAAGCACCTGCCACTCACCTCTTGAGTACCTGAGTTCAGATCCCCAGACCCCATGTAAAAGCTGGGACTGTGGTGGGCTTCTAGAATCCCAGCACTAGCAGGTAGGAAGGTGAACAAAGACAGAATATCCCACAAGTTCAAAAAAGAAGCAGTGAACAATGAGAGGCCTTCAGGGTTCAATTGCCTAGTGCCTATGTAAAGCCAGGTGCACAAAGTGGCACATGTATGTGCGGTTTGTTTGCCAGAGGCAAGAGGCCCTGGCATGCCATTATTTCTGTCTCTCCCCACAAATAAATACATAATTAAAAATTAAGGAAGAGAGTAGGAGTAGGAAATAGATTGAAAAAAATGGTTTTGCTTTTTGAAGCAGTGTCTCACTCTAGCCCAGGCTGAACTCACTCTGTGGCCAAGGATGGCTTTAAACTCACAGTGATCCTCCTACCTCAGCCTGGTGCTGGGCTTATAGGCATAATCACCACCCCTGGTTTGGATTCAGAGAAATTTTAATAAGCATTTCCAGTTAAATTGATCTTGAGAGAATATTATGCACATAAAATAAGTTTCACTTAATGGGATTCCAAAGGGATTTTTAACTGATCATTTATTTGTCTTCACATGGTAAAGTGCTGATGGATTTGGTTTCCTTCTTCAACAGGCTGCCAATAATTCACACTGAGATTTGGAGCACCATTTTTCCAAGCCCGGAGAAAACCAAGTGGCTTTCTGCAGCTAACATCTCTGTAGACAGGTTTTGTAAAGTGTGTGTTCTTACCACATCCTGTATAGCTAGTTTATAGACTGACCTCCCCGCTCCCCAGTTTCTTAGACACAGTATCTTCACATCTTAGAACCTGGTCAGTTATCTCTTAATTATTAAACACTAAAATTTTGGTGGTTCCTGCATAAAATTGTCAAATTTTTTAGTGTATTTTTGTGAAGTCATTTTTCTCCTGCTGTTCTTTTGTAGAAGTTGCTGTTTGATAAAAGTGGCTGTATAATTTTTTATTAGGTAAATAGTAAATCGTTCCCTTGTGGGTAGATTCAGTGAACTGAAACATTTGTAGAGTTTAGGGTTCTTTTATTTTCAGTACAAAGTGACTATTGAGCTAACACTAAATAGTGTTGAAAATACTTTTCAGATGGCTGAAGATGGCTTTTAAAATATTTGTGTAGAAATATCTGTCACTACTCTGTTGCCAAAACTCAGAATTGAACCACACTTGTGACTAAGTCTGAGATGAGATGCTGAAGCCAGTGAGAGGTAACCATTGCCACTTTATACCCAGGGCTTTGAAAATGCAGCAGGTGAGCCAACAGCCTGAAGCATGGAGGTCTTCATTTGTGAGGTTTGCATGAGATTCTAGTAACTTCAGAGGGCTCTATCTATGTTCATTGACAGTGGTTACCAGAAAACAATCTGGCAGGATTTTAAAACCAGGTAATTCCATCCTTTCTTTGAGCTACTGACTGAAAAAGTGGAAAGAGACCACATGAATCTATTCCAGTCACGTGGCTCAATAATGATATGTGGCTGGTAGGAGGCTCTGGTTTTCAAGAAATATTTTATTATTAATTATAGAAGACAGATAATAAATAAACTCTTGGCATTGAAAATTCCAGTGTCTGGAGTGCCAAGCTTAGAAGGCCACTTCTGATGACCTGGAAGGTGATCCATGTCACTGTTCCCACAAAGTGATTTCATACAATAAAAACATGAATACATGGAAAAGCTGAGGATCTGAGTGGTCCTTCCTAGAGGAAAGCCCCTAATGGGCAGGATGTTTAAGTCCCCCTTGTCCCCAGTCTCATTTGTGTTGCAGACACTTAACATTAAGAATTTTGCCCTACTTCTGAATTCTGTGGGGAGCACACAGGAGTCTGGTTCTATAATGAAGTGCATTGCCATGCTTGTTCTCCAGTGGCAGGAACTTCTGTTACCAAGCCAGGCAGTGGTGCTGTGGGTGGAGCCTCTGAAGCTAGGCCAGACCAACAGGAACCTGTCTGCAGGACATTTCTAGTCCTCAGAAATGAATGGAAATGCTGGGGCTTCTGGTGTTGGAAGGACAGTAGGGGCTGAGGGAGGTGTTGGTGTCCTTAAGTAACAGATTTCAGAGGCAGCACCCCTCCCACCCACCAAAAGTATTTGCCATGAATAAAGGTGCCTAGAATCCTGCGTCTGGAGCTTCCTTGTGCCAAGTTTGTTTGGTTCCCCATTTCTAGAATGCAAGGCACGTGCCATGTTAGATTACCAACTGAGACCAGAAACAGAGCAGGAGGGAAGGTGCTACTAGAAGAAAGCTGGGGCTCTGGGGGTAGGGGTGACCTGATGAGAAGTCCCAGCTGTGTCCCCACAGTGCTTGTCCCTGGAGGAGCCCCAGGGAAGGGTTCATGGCCTCTTGGTTTTAGGACAATTGCCCATACTAGGTTGGATTCCTGTACATTCACAACCCAAGCTAGTAGATCAAAGGCCTAAAAGGCCAAGAGACTTTCTCAGTACCTCACATCATTCCACTGGTGTGGTGTAAATAGACACAGGGAAATACCAATTAAGCTAATCCCATAAGAGGGTGTGGATTCCATTTGTAAACACCTGAGATTCACAGCCCTTGCTCCAAGCTTACAGTCATAGCCTTTCAAAGGTTCTGCTGGGCTGGAAAGGTGGTCCAGTGGTTAAAGCCCTGACCCATAAAACATAATGACCTGAGTTTGATTCCCCAGTACTTCCATAAAGCCAGATGTACAAAGTGGTACATGCATCTGGAGTTCATTTGCAGCCGGAGGCCCTAGCATGCCCATTCTCTCTCCCAGGTGTGGTGCACATCTTTAATTCCAGCACTCAGGAGGCTGAGTTAGGAGGATCACTGTGAGTTTGAGTTTGAGGTCACCCTGAGACAACATAGTGAATTCCAGGTCAGCCTGGGCTAGAGTGAGACCCTACCTCAAAAAAAAAAAAAAAAAGATCTGTTGTTTGTCAGGCCAGGCCTTCATGTTTGTAAGGATGTTTCCAGCTTGAAGAACAGCTAGGTAAATTATGAATACCCTGAGGACTCTAGACACTCCGCTCTAGCCAGCCAACCTCAAGTCTGTTACCACCCAGGTTAGTTGGAGAAACTGCATTCTTTGTTAGGCTTGGCCTCTACTCAACAGAGCCCCCCTCCTGACAGTTTCCTCTGTGGCATATATCTGCAGTTTCATGTATCCCTTTGCCAATTTGGGTGGACTCTGCAGAAAAATCTCTAAATCTCATTTTTCAACCGTTTCTTGGTCTCAGACCTAAGAAGAGCCAACTGAATGCTGAGAAGCAGCTAAACATGAAGGTTTGCATCCCAGGAACACAGCCTGAGTGTCCTCTCCCAAGCCCAGAGGCCCCATTGGCCTCCTTACCTGGCCTCTACTTACTCCTGCTTTCATTGAGCCACAAGATTTTTAAAACCTTAATCCTACTCTCCTATCACTTCTGTTTTCCTGCTCTCCTAGTAAAGTGCTATCAGGACAAGCGTGTGGGACTCCCCGTAACTAAGGTCTGTTTGCCTCTGAGTCCTTGGAAACCAGTCCTTACTTAGGAGCACTGTTGCCATGGGAACAGCATCCTGAGCAATCAACTTCAAAATGAACTTTTTAAACATCCTGTTTGCAAGTTGCAGGCTTCCTATAAAGATAATTGTGTTCCTGTTAGATTCTGTGTTTTATGTGTTTTTAATTGGACTGAAATGGAAGAATTCGGGCACTGTATTGGCTTTGCGAGCCCCGAAAATTAGCTGGCAACAGTAATGATTACTCATACTCCAGTTAGCACCTATTGAAAAGGTTTATTTTGACTCTCAGTACCATACTAAGAATTTTGTTTACAGGAACAGTCTTAATCCTCATGACAACATTGATTAGGTTTTTATACGATCAGTCTCCTTTTAAAAAGAAACCCAAGGGTGGGAGTTGGCCAAGTTTGCAGCTGGTTATGAAGACCCTGGGGCCTCACAACATCCTTGCCAGTGTGTCCCCTTGGCCTCTTGTCAGTTGACCTGTCCACATCAGTCCAGGCCACCCCTGGGTAACTTGAAATTTAGTTTCAAAAGGCTGGTTATGCTCCCCCCCCCCAGGGTCTTAAACATGCTTGGTGTGGATTTTTCTTTGGAATGTATAGACTGAGGCTGGTAGACAATGTGTGTTCCAGACTACTGCCATTGTAGTTCCCCAGATGCTCTCCTGCCACAGCACCAGAGTAAAGTAACTGCTACCGTCTGTGCTGTGGTGACACACCCAGAATGTTCCCTACATGAGTTCCACTGCAGACCCACCAAAAGCACCCCCATCACCATGCTTACTTATAGAACTAGTAGGTCACAGCCTAAGAAAAAAGGAAAGAGGTTGCAGACATCCTGTTGGTGGACCATGCATGAGCTGACGACCTTGCAGGTGAGCACACCTGGAACCAGGCTGGCATCAGCATAAAGTGAGGGACAGTGGCACCCTCTGTAAGACTGCCTTTCAGTGTCTGGAAATAGGTGTGGAGTGAGTCACCACCCAAAAAAAAAAATGATGGGCTGTAGAGATGGCTTAGCAGTTAAGGCATTTGCCTGCAAAGCCAAAGGACCCAGGTTCAATTCTCCAGGACCCCCATTAGCCAGATGCACAAGGGGGCACATGCATCTGGAATTTGTTTGCAGTGGCTGGAGGCCCTGGCGTGCCCATTCTCTCTCTCTCTCTCCTCCCCCTCCCTTTCTGTCAAAATAAATTTTTTTAATGAGAAAGAGTGTAATTAGACAGTACAATTTTCCACTCCATAAATTACACTGGGGAAAGAAAACTTACACCTACCTGTCAGGATGACATAAAAATCCAAGTTGAAAGCCAGGCGTAGTGGCACATGCCTTTAATCCCAGCACTTGGGAGGCAGAGGTAGGAGGATCATCATGAGTTCAAGGCCACCCTGAGACTACATAATGAATTCCAGATTAGCCTGAGCTAGAGTGAAACCCTGCCTCGAAAAATAAAAAATTAAAAAAAAAAATTGAAACCCAAGTTGAAATACTCCTAAGGCTCTGAATGCCTCGGACCTGCCTCAGGTTAGATTTCTCTCCAGACGGCTGCTTTGGGGGACCTGGATGACAGCAGTGTAGTGTGATTCTCCCTGTGCATGACCCATTGAAGCTGTCTACATTCCGTGAACATGCCATGTACACATTGCATAGCTGCCATCCTGGCCGTGCAAACAAGCTTGGCTGCTATGTATTTTGAGTTTCTTACTCTGCACACAGAACCTCGCCAGTTGCTCACACTGGTCTAGCAAAATTCCCCTTCAGAAGGGAACAGTGGTTGGTGCTCCTTGGTAGTTGTGAATGGCCTGAGTCAGCTTCCAGCAGTTGGGAAGCACGTAGCTGCAGTGCACAGCGCACCGCACGAAGTCCTGAGGGTGGTGCTGGCTGAGACTCTAGGATATGGAGGTGTCCAGCCAGCATCCCAGGATAGCTCGTCACAGTGTCACACAAAATACATCTGCGTATGCTTTCATAATTCACAGGCCACAGGGTAAGCACCCATGAGTTTAATGTGTGGCCCAAGACAATTCTTTGTCCATTGTAGCCCATCGAAGCCAAATGATTAGACAGCTCTTAACCCCAGGGCAAAGAAGGAATGAGTGTCTTTTCCTTTCCATTGGGCTGTTTGTAGGCTGAAGAAAATTTCCTTGAAGGCATTTCTACCCTACTTGCATGCCTATAGGCCAGAGTCTAAATCAATCCCTCCCAAATATGACCTATGGGATAGACTGGTTTCTTGTTTTGGTTGTCACAACCAAAGTTACTATGGTTTGAAGATAGTTTATCACCTCCAAACCTCATAGTGGTCCCACTATGAGATGTTAAGATGGGGATAGGCTGACTGTGGTGTTCGAAGGTGGGGCTTTTGAGAGTGGATGAAGGATAGATGAATAAGATCTTCACCTGCATAATTGAATATGGGTGGCTTTACAAGAAGAGGAGAGACTAACAGACACACGAGCTCCTAGCCCCTCTCCACATACTTCTTTGTGCCACCTGGGGACTCTGCCAGCAAGGCAGCCATCACATGTGGCCCCTCTACCTGGGACCTCCAGAACCATGAGCCAAAATAAGTGTCTAACTTCTGCAGGTCGTGGTATGATGTTATTTGGCAACAGAAAATGGACCAGGATGGGTGCTACTGGCATCTGAGAGAGCAAGGTTGTTGCTTAAGCATCCTCAAGTGCACAGGGCAACCTTCAGCACACTGTCCTAGTGCCAGCATCCATAATGTCGAGGTTAAGAAACACATTGTGATATAGCCAAGATTTGGGATGGAACCCTTCTAACAAAACCATGATTCTACGGGGCTAAAGAGATGGCTTAGCAGTTAAGGCGCCTGCCTGTGAAGCTTAAGAACCTCCAGGTTCCAATCTCCAGGTCCCACATATAGCCAGACACAAAAGTGACGCAAGCACCCAATGTCACACATGCTCACAAGGGGCCGCACAGGTCTGGAGTTCATTCACAGTGGCTGAAAAGGCCCTGGCACACCCATTATCTCTCTGCCTCTTCCTCTCTCTTAAATTTAAAAAAAAAAAAAAAAAACATGATTCTATCAGGAAGGAAAGGAGAGTGGCTGTTGGGTGGACAACCCTATAGTTCATCCCAGGCTTTTCAGCTGTAGCTTTCAGATAATATGTGCAATCACTGCAAATAGCTCAGTGAAGAATTAGCTGGCCCTCGCCTTGGGAACACAGGAGAATTACCTGGTGATCTTAACAAAAGCCCGTGACCAAGCCCATCAATCAGAGCCCCCCAGAGTGGATGGGACCTGTCAGCAGCACTTGTTTAAAACTCACAAGAGTAGACAAGGTTGAGATCTATGTTCAAGAAGTCCCATCTCCTGGCAACTCACCATATTAAACTGGATTCTGACAAGCTTGCCTCCAGCCAGCCCACACTCCTGACTTGAACAGTGGAAACATGTTACCTGACACTCAACTTGTGTCAGCATTTCTGCTGCTACGGATTGTGTTGCCATTGTTCAACTGAAAGCAGTCTGATTCCCTGGTGGGAGATAGCTAGTTAACCAGGTTTGGCTTCTGATTTGTTGGAAACTTGTGACTGACTGGCCTGTCCTAGGCACTCACCTGCATCCTCCTGGTTCCTCCTCAGGGACACTCATGATCAAAAGGCTTCCAGCTGGAATTCCCTCCTTCTGAACAGCCCTCAGGAGATACCTCTGAAAGCGTCACCATAGTTTCATTACTCCTTTTCTTCTATGGGTCTTTAGAAGTTGCTGTCAAAGGCTACTGGTTCCACAAAGACACTTAAAAATATACAATACCTTAAGGCTAAAGGCCCATTATCAGAGGTTCGTTTGGACCAGGCTTAGGTAACTGACAGAAGTCATTCCTAGAAATCTAAATAACATGACAGTCTCTCTTAATGATACGTAAGACCACTGGGCTGATTCTGCTCCAAAAGCTCATTGAGACCAAGGACTGGCCGTGAGTCTTCATGGAGCAGGAGCCTGGGACTGGGCTGAGAACAGACTGGAAGGTGGGGAAGGCTGTGAACTGATGTCTTAGTATGAAAGCAGCCTTTCCCCTGTGGGCAATCAGCTCTGGCATGAGCCAGGCTCGTTGCTCCTTCATTAGACCCATGTTCATTGGCATCACAAGGAAGAATTTAATAGGAAGTAATTTTTTTTGAAAGATATCTGTTAAAATTACACTGCCTTTAGAACAGTATTTGGGGTATAAAGAGAAAGGGGGAGGTGTGCCATGCTACGGCACCTGTTAGACATGGAAGACAACTTCAGGCATCAGTGCTCATCTTCCACCTTGTTTGAGGCAGGGCCTCTAGTTCACCACAGTGTTCATGAGGCCAGCTGGCTCACGAACTTCCTGGAGATTCTCCCATCTCCACCTCCCATCTTGCCACAGGCATGCTGGGGTTACAGATTCTCATAATACAGCATCCTGTTTTACTTGGATTCTGGGAATTCAAACTTAGGTACTCATTCTTATGGGGCAAGCACTTTACCCACTGAGCCAAATCTCCAACCTGTAGCAGAATGTCCGAGGCAGATAATTACTATAGGCCAACCTGGGTCTGTGAAGGGAGCCCCATCACTGTGGACAGACATACAGAATCTTTTATCAAGAGGTTAAGTAAAAGAAACATGCCTCACCAACATCATGGAAGGAAATCAGCTCAAGTTCTCTGAATGGTCCAACCCACTTACTGAAGCTCAAATGAGGCTCAGTAAGCATCTGTCTTCCCTGTTGTGATAAGTCAAGCCCATAGGACCTGTGGGGCAGTATTTCTGAGATCACCAGAAAATTTTCCTCATATGAACTGCCAGAATTTCTCAGGATTATTTAACTTGATCTATATTCTTTTTTTATTATATTTTATTATTTTTTATTTATTTTTGGAGAGAGACACAGAGAGAGAGAGAGAGAGGGAGGGAGACAGATAGAGATGGGTGCGCCAGCAGTCTCTCAGCTGCTGTGAACAAAATCCAGATGTTTGTGCCCCCTTGTGGGCAGGTATGGCATTGCGCCCTTGTGTCACATTGCATCTGGCTAAACGTGGGACCTGGAGATTGGAACCAGCGTTCTTAGGCTTAGGAGGCAGGTGCCTTAACCACTAAGCCATCTCTCCAGCCCTTGATCTATATTCTGAATCAAATTTATTAATAATGCCTGACAGGTTACTGTTTAGCCTGTTCTGAACTTAAGGAATCTCTTTCTACCAGCAAGACAGTTTTGCAGATCCAAAGCTACAAGCTGTATGACATGCCATCGCAATACTGGGTGGTGTCTTGCTTAGTCACCAATCTAGCTATTGTCTCCTGGGCTTCAGGACCTCCTTGGGAGATGCCCCTGTGTTAGGTCTCAGTTCTGAAAGGTTCACAATCTCTGGGATCACTCAAGCACTGACCATAATCATTCCCCTTCCTTCTGTTGCTTTTGGTTTTTCATAGTTTGGTCCAACAACAGGCATCTGCTCTGCCTTGTATTTCAACAAAACACACAGAGAGGCTTGTGTCCTCGGAGTCCTTTGCTGTACAGCAGTGGTTCTTCAAACAGAGTCCTGAGCCGGGCGTGGTGGCGCACGCCTTTAATCCCAGCACTTGGGAGGCTGAGGTAGGAGAATCACTATGAGTTCAAGGCCAGCCTGAGACTACATAGTGAATTCCAGGTCAGCCTGGGCTAGAGGGAGACCCTACCTCGAAAAACCAAAAAGAAAAAGAAAAAATTAAATAAATAAATAAATAAATAAACAAACAAACAGACCCTGGACCAGTATAGCCCAGGCCCTATCCATCCTTCTTGAAGCAGCAGCCTGGGGTTTGGTCTAGTTCAGTTGTGGTTGTTGTTTATTTATTTGGAGAAACAGTCTTACTCTATAGGCCAGGCTAGTTCAGAACTCACTGTGTCCTCAAACTCATGGTACATCTCCTACATTAGGACCGCAGTTGTGGGATTACAGGCGTGAGCCAACATAGCTGGTCGGCCTCGGTTTTAGCATATCAGGACTGATCTCCACTCAGTATGAGAAGTAGAGCCTACGTTAGGACTTTGTTGTCTGACTGCTTCGGGGTCACAGTGGCCCAAACATCATAACCCCTGGGACACTGATCCACATGCAGTACCCAGGCCTATCTCTGTGGTTCCTGGTCCAGTACACATAAGGAGGGGCTGGGCCCATGTTTCTCATTCCCCAGCTTATTGTTTGTAATATATTTCCTGGTTTATGTCATCATTTCCTGAGCACAGACACAGAGGACAGTGCGTTCATGCAGTGAGTCACTCTGGCCTGGGCAGCCCTAAGGTAATTGAAAAGGAATTGATTCTTAATTACCAGGAACATCAGAACACTGAGCTGGAGCTTGACCTTTTCTGCTCTCTGAACCCAGCATCTACCCCCAGCCCAAGGGCTGAGCACCAAGAGCCCTCACTGCACCAAGATTAGAATCATGCTGAATCAATATTCCTCTTATTAAAATGCATTTCACTAAAAATATCACTTTCACTTGAGCCACAAAAGGATACCCAATCATTGAAAGCTTCCTGAGTGTTCAGTTGATTAAAAGCATTTTAAAGAGCATGGTAAATATTTTACCAGAACAGTAAGTTATTCAATAAGGGGATTATTTATTAAAACTGGTAATTTATTCGTTTATTTGTCTTTATTTTCATGAAAGTATGTTCTTTTAATCTGTGTGAACTTCCTTTTCCTACAGCAGGTTGAACTGTGGGTTGATAATTCTGTAATACATAAATGTATCTAAATGTAACCTAATGTGAAAATACAATTTTGCTAGTAATGGAAATAAAATCTGTAAAGTTATAAGTTAAAACAAAATTTGAATGGCTCAGCAGTTAAGGCACTCGTCTGCAAAGCCTAATGACCAGAGTTCAATTTCCCAGTACCCACATAAAGCCAGAAGCACAAAGCAGCACATGTGTCTGGAGTTCATTTGCAGCAGCTAGAAGCCCTGGTGTACCCATTCATTCACATTCTCTCTCCCTCCCCACTCCCTCTCTCTGGCATGGTGGCACACACTTTTAAGGACTCAGGAGGCTGAGGTAAAAGGATCACTGTGAGTTTGAGGTCAGCCTGAGACTACATACTGAATTCCAGGTTAGCCTGGGCTCGAGTGAGACCCTGCCTCAAAAAACCAAAAAAATTTTTAAATAAAGATAATTCCATTTGCTGATTTGGGAAACAGACCAAGGTGGCTGTGTACCTGCATCACTGATCCTGAAAGAAGTAACTGTCAACTCTTCCTTCTGGGGGTGGGGGGACTCGGTGCTTCCTTCTAGAAAGGCAGTAGGGGCTCAGCACTTCCTTCTAGAAGGGCAGTAGGGGCTCAGCGCTTCCTTCTAGAAGGGCAGGGCGGGGGTGGGGCTCAGTTCTTCTATCCAACATCAAGACATGAGTTCAAGTCCAAGTCCTTAGGGCTCCATTTTTTTTTTCCATAAGGAAGATATCAGAACCCTGTCAGCTTCCAGGAATGACTAAAAGTAGTTTAAAGAATGAAGGTATGCCATGGCCTCACGAGTGAGTGAGAAGTCCTCAGAGAGCAGGTTCCAGGCTGGCTGCCCCATGCTGGTCCTGGTGTCCCTTCATGGTGGCAGTGTCTTTAGCTATGTCTAGACACTAATCAACACCCACTCCCGAACTCTTCCTCTCTGTCTACCTTGGGTATGCATGGAATTGTGTCTCCCTTAGAACGATGTGGAAGGCCTAGTCCCTGTGAACCTGAAAATAAGACCTTACTTAGAAATCTGGCCCATGCATATGTAATTATGACAAGATAAGGTACTCTTAAGAAGAAGAGAGCCCACTAAGGCTAAGCTGGGACTGCTATGTCTGCAGGCCAAGGAGCACCCCGGACTTGCAAAGGCCCCCTGCAGCTGGGGAGGGGCCAGGAGTGGGTTTTCAGTCAGCTCTTCCGAAGAGGAGCCCACCTATGACACTTGGGTTGTGGGTTTCCAGCCCCCATACCTGAAGCCATCCAGTTTGCAGTGATTGGGTCACAGCAGCCCCAGGACTCCGAAACAACGTCCAAGAATGAGCCTGGGAGAGCTCCGTGTGCACGTTCTGAGTCCCTCACAGCTGCATGTAGCCACGTGCTGACGCATCTCCGGTGCTCTGCCTAGCGGCTCTGTGGAGGCTCAGGGTGACTGACGGGGACAAGTATGGTGGGTTCTTGTTTCGCCCCTCTGATCTTGCTGGAGCACTAGAGCTCTCCTCTGACCAGAAAGTGACAGCAGTAGCCTAAGATTATGGTCCATGCCTGCTTCCTCTGCCAGTATTCTGCTCTGAAGCAACTCACCAACGGCTGGCTGTGCTCAAAAAATAGAAACACGAGGATGAAGGGTCCAGGGTTTCACCCCCCAAGGTCACGCTGGAGGTTGCAGCAGCCCCAAGAGCCTGCAACCCTTCTCTCTGGCCTCCTACCATCTCTGCCTCAACAAAGTACCACACGTGGCTTGTCTTGGAGCAGTAAATTAACCTCTTTTTATAGTTGGTTTGGTTTGCAAAAATTAAGATATTTTCTCATAAGCAAGTAAATTGAGA
This sequence comes from Orientallactaga sibirica, assembly GCA_036365145.1. Classification (NCBI taxonomy): domain Eukaryota; kingdom Metazoa; phylum Chordata; class Mammalia; order Rodentia; family Dipodidae; genus Orientallactaga; species Orientallactaga sibirica. The sequence goes on along the minus strand of JAEOAD010000017.1, from coordinate 29,001,600 downwards.
ATTAAATTGGGTCTAAAATTCATTTGAGGTTTCTGACAACTTGCTTGTATTGGATTTCTCATGTTGGCTGGCCTGGATTGGATTGGATTCAGCCCACTCAATCGGTTATGACCTCATTTTAACTATATCTGCAAAGTGCCTACTTCTTGTTTGGTTTGCATTCACAGGTACTGGGGCTAGAGGAGTAAGACATTTTGGGGAAGGTAGTTCGACCCACAACACTGTCTCAGTTTTCCAAATTCCTATGCCCGAGGCCTCTAATCCACATACTAGATACAGAGAGAAGCTCTCATGGGCCCCGTGTCTGCCCCAGTCCAAGAAGCTGGTGGGTACCTTCCAAGAAGCAAATGGGAGTGGCTGACGCCATCAGCCCCCAATTATGTCCATGGGGACATCTGTCTACCCTCACAATAGACATTGATAAAGCCTTTGTGTGGTGGCCCTGGGTTGTGTCTATTCCTCTTCTGTCTGTGGGGCCTTCCTTAGAGATTTTCACATCTGGGAAAGTGCTGGCAGAGTTGTTCCTCATCCAAGTTGCCTTGAGACATCCCTGGACCCAGTCATGAACCAGCCTCATTTCTCCTCACTGGCCCAGACAGCCTCTGTCTGCACCCAGACCGTGAGCTGATTTATTTGCCCTGTCTGTGGGGCACTAGCTTAGCATTTGACAGTCAGCTTCTCAAAAGACGCCATACCCAGTATATCAAGCGTTGATTTGGTTTGCAAAAATTAAGATTTTTTTCTTAAGGAAGTAAATTGAGAATTAAATTAGGTCTAAAATTCATTTGAGGTTTCTGACAACTTGTTTGCAAAAAGTAATTGCTCTGGAGCTAGCAAGTTTAGTAATCAAAGAAAAGCTTAAGAAAAACTGAAAATTGCAAAAGAAAGAGGGAAATAATAAATTTGAATTGAGTACATTTTCCTCCCTCAACATGTTATCATGTTTTCAAACAGAGCAAAGCTGAAAGATTGGTACAGTGAGCAACTGTGCACACAGCCCAGATTGAGTGTGCACACCGCTGGGCTGGCTACCCCAGCTCCGTCCCCTGCCCACCTGAGGAGGATTGTTTTCATTGGATGACTGACAGATCTCTTTGGTGTCCTTTAGGGGAGGCACAAAATAGAACCTTGTCCCAGCTTTCCAAGTTCATGGCTCAATTGTTCAAAGTGTTTGCAGCAGAAGTCTAATAATCAGAGTTCAAATCCCCAGAACCCATGTAAAGCCAGAGGCAAATAGCTTACATGCCTATAAATCCCAATTCACCTCATGCTAATGTAGAAAATTTTGGCTCCCAACCCTTTCTGTTTATTAAAGTGTGCAATAGGTTGACATGTTCTTGCAGCTCTTTAATAGTAATAATTGAACAGAGAGATGGCTTCCATGCCCTACAGTGGATGAGTCCTTATTTAGTTCACCTCAATGAGAGTGATGTGGGCATGGTAGTAATGTGAGCAGAGAGTAGAACAGAGAGTGAGGTCCAAATTAGCGTATAAAAAAAAAAAAAAACAACAAACTGGGCTGGAGGGATGGCTTAGCGGTTACAGCGTTTGCCTGCAAAGCCAAAGGACCCAGATTCGATTCCCCAGGACCCACATTAGCCAGATGCACAAGGGGGCGCACACATGTGGAGTTTGTTTGCAGCAGCTGGAGACCCTGGCGCACCACCCATTCTCTCTCTCCCTCTCTCTCTCTCTCTCTCTCTCTCTCTCTCTCCCTTCCCCCCTCTATCAACTAAATAAATAAAAATAATTTTTAAAAAAAAAAACCACTGTAGCAGACAGCTTCAGGTTCGTTGAGATGAACTTCCAGACCAGGCACAGTTATGGAGGAAGGGATTTATTTATTGAAGCTTACAGATCCAGGAGAAGTTCCAAAATGGCAGAAGCTGGCCTGCTTTTACAGGACCAGGCAAGAGAGAGAGAGGCAAAAGCTTCACAGCACAGCACACCTCAGGAACTCCCAATAGGCACACTTTGCATATCTTTCCAATGGAATCTCAAACCCACCACCACACCTGAGGATCGGCCCAGTGACACTGCCTCCAGCCAAGTGGCTGCAGATGCAAACTATAAACTAATAAAACACTGAATATATTGGGGGCCATCAATTCAGACTACCACAACCACCAAACTGAAGGCCCTCCACACCAAGGCCAACATCTAACAAAGCACATCTAACAAAGTGTGCACTTAAGGATAATTTCTCCAAGCCCCAATCGGCTCATCTAGGTTGCACATAGCTTCTGATCTTGACCCAGCTGTGACCCCGTTCCTTCCTTGGAAGTATTTTCTTTCTTAATAAACTGTCTCTGCTTCTACCACTATCCACCCTCCACCTGTTCCTGTGCACTTCTTTTCCCAAAGAACCTGGAAATCCCAGCAGGTGCCATCCAGACTCCAATATCTGCCCTCATCAGTAAGCAGAAACTCACCTGCCTGTAGCAGACAGTTCTGAACACATTGTCATCTTTGCAAATTCTGTGCCCAGCACAGTGCCTGGCACTAATAGATGCTAGGAAGCACTTGACTGGAAAGCTGTGTTCAGAGACAATGGTCCTGGGGAGGTACCTCACAGGTCTGCAGTGATGGGAAGACAGGCTCTCAGGATGCCATTCCATCTGCAGACAAGATTCCCTGGGCGCACACTCGAGACCTTTCTCCACATCCTCTCATACTGGGCCAGATAGCTTATCCACAAATCCCTGTAGAGTGAGTTAGGAACAAAGGGGCAGGGGACTTGGTTCAGGGTGGTTAGTGACCATATTGCCAGTCTGCTTTCAGCTACAAGAGACCAGTAATCTCCCTTGTCTCAATGAAGCAAGAAAGGACATTTGCTGACAGCTGGAAGTGAGGATTGGGGTGGGTTCATGATCAACAGGAATGAGCCATGGGCTCTGACTGCTGTGGTAACATGACCACCAGCAGTTCCTGCCTGGGCACCTCCAGAAAGAGCTTCTCACCCTGGGGAGATGGTTCCAACAGCAGAACCGCCACACTGTGAAGACTTGAAAATTCAGAGTCCTGGTTCAAAAATGACCAAGAACTTCAAGATGGGAACAGCAGTAAAAGGTAAAACCCTTCACATGGCTCTGGGCATGGATCACATACCCAGAGGTCAGCCCTAGCTCTTGGTTTTAGTGGTCATTGTCTAGGGAAGTCCTTTCACCACCCTAAGCCTCCTGACTCTCATTGCTGGCAGAGCAGAACTCAGTGGATTGCCTCCTGTGGCTGTGCATTTCAAAATATCATGATTGCAAGCATGCAAAACACACATTTTTTTTGTAAAGATCATGATGGGGGCTAGAGGGATGGCTTAGTGGTTAAGGCATTTGCCTGCAAAGCCAAAAGACCCAGGTTCGATTCCCCAGGACTCACGTTAGCCAGATGCACAAGGGGGCGCACGCATCTGGAGTTCATTTGCAGTGGCTGGAGGCCCTGGAGCACCTATTCTCTCTCTCTCTCTCCCTCTTTCTCTATCAAAATAAATAAATATTTTTTAAAAGATCATGATGGCACAGTGCTGAGGGCGTGGCTTACCTTCCCAACTAGTGGATAGAGGGGGGAAAAAAGAGAAGGGGAGTGCTGCCTGACCATTCCCTATGAACAGAAACCCCTTTCCACACACATCCTACAAGCTAAAGCTGGGATGAAGTCTTGTGTCCCACCCCTGCTTAGGATCTACCCTGGCCTCCAATTGTAACCAGTAGAGGGCAGTGTTGCACAACTAAAGCCCAGGAGTCCTGGAAGCCCCAGACTCAAAAATCCCTTTACAAGAGGAATGTCAGAAAGCCTGCCTGACTACAAAGCTAATGGAAACAAGGATGGAGAGATGGCTTAGCTGTTAAGACACTTGCCTGCAAAGCCAAAGGACCCAGGTTTGATTCCCCAGGACCCACGTTAGCCAGGCGCACGCATCTGGAGTTTGTTTGCAATGGCTGGAGGTGCTGGAAGGCCTATTTTTTCTCTCTCTCTCTCCCTGCCTATTTCTCTCTCTCTCTCAAGTAAATAAATTTTAAAAATTCTAGGGCAGACAGAGCCCTCAAGGATACTTAGAGCACATGTGGCTGGCCTTCAGACTGCTTAGTATTAAGTATTCCTTTCACAATTCTGTCCCAATATCTGTGCACCTCTTTCTCTTTTTCCTAGGTGAAGAAACTTCAAAGCAGTTAGTGGCATTCCCAAGCTAGAAAAGACAGTTGAGAGGCCCTTTCCTCTGTAGTAGTTCATTTGATATGCACAATGTCCTGGAGAAATAGACATTTTTATAAATCCCCTTGTTTCTAAACAGGCTGGCAGAGATAATGCTCTGAGAGCTGTTGCTGGGGTTCACATGACTCCCTTTCACCCCAAGGCCTTTGTATGTACTATTCCTCTTGCCTGAAATATTAGCCTTTGCTCACTCTTTTTGTTTGTTTGTTTGTTTGTTTGTTTTGTTTGTTTTGTTTTGATTTTTGCAAGGTAGGGTCTCACTCTGGTCCAGGCTGACCTGGAATTAACTATGTAGTCTCAGGCTGGCCTCGAACTCTCGGCAATCCTCCTACCTCTGCCTCCCGAGTGCTGGGATTAAAGGCGTGCGCCACCATGCCTACTCCCTTTGCTCACTCTTTACACACTTGGCTAACACCTATGCATGCTTGCATCTCAACTCAAATGATGACAACCCTGGGGAAGCTGGCCAGCTTCCCTGACTCATCGCTTTCCTGTCAGGGTGTCCTTACTCGCAGAGCTTCTGTCGCAGTGCCTGTGTGAGTCTGTGTGAACATTTGATTAGTTCTTCCTCACTGGGAGCACCAAGCAGGTAACTTTTGGGCTTGCTCCATAGAGCATCTTTGCTGGATGAATGAATAAGCTTGCCCAAGGTCAAGGAGATGATGAGAGGACACACTGGCAACCTGACCGGGTCATCTGGCCCCTCACTCAGCCCACCTCCCATCTGCCTGCTTGCCCGATGTGAGAAAATGCCAGTTACAAACAGAGTAAAGAACCTCAGTGTTTCCAGCGATTAGATTTCATGTTGCTATCAGGTTTTCTGAACCCATACAAAAATCATAAGCCTGCCCCACTGAGAGAAGCAACAGGGTTCACTCGCTCTCTGCCTCAAGAGCATTAATAAATAACAATGTTATAATAAATGGATGGGCTAGGCCACAAAATTCTTGTTGAGAATCTCCTGTGAGGATGAGCAGCCTAAGGGATCATGGGGTCCCAAAAGCACAAAGGACTTCTAGAGGTCAATTGGTTCCCTGCTGCAACTCCAACCAGGGAATGGAGGCACAGAAAGGTTAAGTGAGCTGCCCCAAACCACTCAGCTAGTCAATGATATCATGGCTCTATAACCGCCTTTAGTTCTGCAGCCACGGTTGAAGCAGTTCGCTACTTAAAAATGCCTGCTTGAACCCATATGGTGGAGCCCCTCCTGCCTTCCTGATACAGGCGCTGTTACTGTCTTGTTTTAGTCTTGCCAGAAGTAAGCCCTGGGTCATGGTCAGGTGTGAGAGAGAGGTAGAAGACACGCTTGGAGGGGAACTGGGAAGAGCCATAGGAGGAAAGGCAGCCAGTGTGCATTGCTCTCTGCCAGCTGCCCGAGTAGACCAAGCCCAGAGCTTGATACCATGGACTGGAGCCAGAGCTGGATGCCTAGCAAGCCACCTCAAAGGCTGTCCTCCCAAGGGAGATGGGCTAGGGAATTTATATGCCAACGGCCATGTCTGGTGTGCATTCCCTGGAGTAGATGGCACCCTGGCAACATTAGCAAGAGGCAGCTCTCTCTCAAGCAAAGGAATCCAGTGTGTCCAGGGAGAATGAAAGTAAGGCCGTAGCAAGTGGGTAAACTTAAGAATGGGTAAAATTGCCCCCACAAAAACATGATAAAACATCTAGATAAAGCAGCCTTTTCTTGGAAGATAAAACACTTTCTAAAGCAGCCTAAGGGAAGAAAGATTTCTTTCTGGTGAAAGGCTCGAGCACCAAACCTTGCAGGCCTCAGGCTAAACTCAGGTCAGGGTCCCAGAATGTAAGTAAAAACAGTTACTGGAAAGACCATACTGACCCAAAATAATGGGCCAATTAGACAAAATAAGCAGGTGTTATACATTCCTGTGTCCTTGTAGTTTGCTAAACGTTCCTCAGCTGCTGCATAACCAATCAACTTGTAAAAAGTAAATTCATGGTAAATGTCAACCAATCATATTAGAAATCTCCCTTCCCTTTGTTTGGACCCAATAAAAGCTTCTCCCAAACGCAGTTTGAGGCTCTTGTATGAATCCATTGTGTTGGTGAAGTCAAGTCCGAGCTTAAGCCCGAAATAAAGCTCTTTGCTTTTGCATAAGTGTCTGGACTCTTTGGTGGTCTCTAGGGGGTGCTGTGAACTGGGCACTACACTGGCTCACAGAGGATGCAGTCCCTCATGTCAGGGGCGGTGTGGAGGTAGGAGCTTGTTCACATCTGGGTAGATCAGAAAATAGTGATACTGGATTTGGGGCTTCACAGAGAGTCCCCCAAGGCCTGTGAACCCCAACCTTAGGGCTCTTGCCCATTTTAACAAAGAATTGAGAAAACAGAGCCTGAGAACAGTAAATTATGTATTACCAAGTTTATTTAGGGAGAAATTGTGAATTATAAAAATTTATTTAGGGGAATTAAGATCCAGGGAGAGGCTAGCAGAAATTTAAAAAAAAAAAAAAAAAAAAAAGCTAAACCGGTTTTGGTGGCACATACCTTTAATCCCAGCAATCGGGAGGGAGGCAGAGGTAGGAGGATCGCCGTGAGTTCTAGGCTATCCTGAGACTACACAGTGATTCCAGGTAACCCTGGACTAGATTGAGACCCTACCTTGAAAAACAGAACAAGACAAAACAAAAGACTCAAGCTAAAGGAGAATTTTCAGTGCCAGGCTGGAAAGAAAGCAGGGAGGCTTTGGCACTTCCCCTCTGCTATTTTCTTTTAAGCCATCACCACTTAATCTCCTAAATTTCTTCCAGGAAGAGGCTCAGGGAGGGTGTCTTTATGGTCTGCCTCCCACACAAATGCATGTTTTTGTTTTTTTGTTTTTGTTTTTTTGTGTTTTTTTTTTTTTTTCTAAATCTTTTTGCATGGGCTTCTAGATCCTATCTCTCTTAGATCCCAATTTCCCTTAAATAAACCTCACAATTTATGATTTCTTCCTAAATAAACTCAATGATTCTTAAATTATCCTTCTCAAGTCCATTTTTTAATCAATTTTTTTGTTAAAAATAAAATAAGGAACCAGGCTTGGTGGCACATGCCTTTAATCCCAGCATGGGGAGGCAGAGGTAGGAGGATCACCGTGAGTTCAAGGCTACCCTGAGACTACATAGTGAATTCCAGGTCAGCCTGGGCTAGAGCAAGACCCTACCTCAAAAACTGAAAAATAAATAAATAAAATAAGGACACAAAACTGTGGTTCACAAGTCTGGGAGACCCCTCCTGGACCCCAAAATCCTGCATCAATACTCTGCTGCAGAACCATAGCTACTGAAAAGGTCCCACAGTACCTGTCACCCGAAGGACACTCAAGAGGGGTGTCACAGAAAAATATAGAGCCAAGATTCCTCTGCTGTTCTGTCTACCTCTCTTGCACAGGAAAAGCTTCTCTACTTTTCTGCACAGCATCACTCATCACTTGCCAGGGCACATCCACCCCCAGCTCTACCTGAGCCATCTGCAGAGGTGAACAGGTTGAACCTATATGGGACAATCCCAGAGTGGCATTGTTAATTGGAGAACTAGGGTTCCCTTTTGTAGGTTATTAGCTTTCCTAACAGAATAGTTTTGATAAAAGAATCTAAAAATGAACTCAGAAGGAAGCTGAGAACAACTTTATTAGAGTTTGAGAGAAAAAAAAATACATAAGACAAGGGCTGGAGAGATGGCTTAGCGGTTAAGGCGCCTGCCTCCTAAGCCTAAGAACGCTGGTTCCAATCTCCAGCAGTTCCCCAGTCTCCAGGTCCCACGTTTAGCCAGATGCAGTGACGCAAGGGCGCAATGCCACACTTGCCCACAAGGGGGCGCACGCATCTGGATTTCATTCACAGCAGCTGAGAGACTGCTGGCGTGTCCATTCTCGATCTGTCTTCCTCTCTCTCTCTCTGTCTGTCTCTCTCTCTCTGTCTGTCTCTCTTAATTCCAGGTCAGCCTGGACCAGAGTCTCTCTCTAAAAAAAAAAAAATAAAAATAAAATAAAATAAATAAAAATAAAAATAAATAAAAATAAAAAACTTAAAAAAAAACCATAAGACAAGCAAGCTGTAAATGTCACTGGCTGTAGGAAGAGAGAAAGTTCTGCCTTTTAGGGTTGAGAAAGAGCAGGTTCAGCAATGGGAGGTCAACAAGCAGCTGCATGGGAGTTGGGGGGAGAGGGTCCAGAGAAGCAGGGAGAAAAGTCAGTGTCTGGGCAAGCATGCTTGGGATTTGGGCCCAAAATCAGAGAAAGGATAGAAAAGACAGAAAGGGGAAAGTTAAGCTTTTTGAGTTAGCACTAAGAAAAGCAGGCAGGCTTAGGAATGAAGAATGTAAGCAAGTGCATTGAAGGTGGGGCTTGTGTGGATAACTTATCTCACTAAGGGGACAATGAGGTCCCATCTCCTGAGTATGTCTTCAGATGAATCAGCCTTCCAGAGGGATGGACTCCTGGCAGAGTGACTGACAGGCTCCTAGGGAAGGGGACCACTGTATGTCTTTATAATCTTGTGTTTGGGGTAGCTTAGAAAGTCAGTTCCCTACCTAGAGTCAGAGGTAAAATTCAGATTCTATTCTGTGACCCAGAGGAACTTTCCCTTAATGGGCTCAACAAAGCCCCCATAGCTCCACCTTCCACCTTCTCACATGGTATTTTAAATCGTCAGGGGAGCAAGGGAGATCGCGACCATTCTTAATGGTCTCCCAGCCTGCTAATGCCTGTCTAGCTACCTATTAACATAAGCAATCTGTGGTCTTTATTCCTGTTCTCTACAGCAACTCGGGTGAGCCCTGCCTTTTCTCCCTGTGGGCCTACCTCCCACAGGTGTTTCTGCACAGTCCCCAGCCCAGACCTCCTTCCTGTCTTAGCTGAGGACTCCACAGCCCTTCTCACCCTCAGCCAAGACTGCTCTACAGTAGCACCCCCAGAAATATCTTTCCTGAAACCCTTCCTCAAAGGATAAGGAGCTCCACTAGTAAGGCAGAGGGTGACCAAGTAAGGAACAGCTGGTTTTCTGATCTGACCAGTGGATGCAGAGGTCCCAGCACCGAGAAGAGGTCCAGGAGGGATGTAGACTTTCACTGTACAGGTTAGAGGAGCTGGGGAAACAGCTGAACCACAGAGCCCAGACTGACAGTACATTCCCTTGGCGGGAGCAACTGGCTCTGTGTAACCCTTTTTCACCCCATCCCTGGCCAGTGCAATCAGGTGCATAGGCTGCAGGTGCAACGTGGTGGGTTGACACCCAGGTTCCACCCCAGCAGGAAGAACAGGGCCTCAGCCTTTTATGCCTGGCGTGCTAGACATGAGAAGCAAGCTAGCCTTCTTTTGTACACAGTTAGGGACCCAGGCCCAAAAAAACAACCTTTCCTGATATCAACCTTTTCTGACAAGACTAGAAGGCAAGTCCAGTCTGAGCTTAAACCTGACTCATCAAGATGGTAACAAGGGACAGCTTCCTCCTTCTGGGAAAGTTTTGCAGGCTCTTGAAGGCTTCAACTGGAGTAAAGTAGACACTTGCATATCATGTGAAGCAACAGATGCCAGGCTTCCATCCTGCTTTTAGTTACCCTGTGGGCTCAAGCGAGGAGTCAACGTGTTTTAGCAAAAGTAGCTTCTATGTGCCTGTTTCATTTGACTCCCAAATCAAAAGACCAACACTACAACAGGCGCCATTGCAGATTTGGGTTCTTAGAACATCCCTTGTCTTACAAGTAAGTGGTACATTGATCTGTCACAAAAATGAGGGAAGCCAGGTGTGGTGGCTTATTCCTACAATCCTAGCATATGGGAGGCTGAGGTAGGAGTATCACCATGAGTTTACGAGCCAGCTGGGCTACAGAGTGAGTTTCAGATCAGCCTGGGCTAGAGTGAAACCCTACCTCAAAAAAAAAAAAAAAATCCTGGAGACAATGCCGAGGGCAGACAGCCACTCACAGTGACCCGGCTGGGTTAGGTGGACTTTGGCAGTGCATGTCAGAGTTCCTTTGTGAGGAGAGGTCGCACATTCTGGCAAGAGTATCTTTTCATATAAGCTTGCTGGGCAGTACATTTCCCTCATGTCTGGGGGACAGAAGGCAGACATCCATTTCAGAGCCAGAAACTGATAAGAAGAATGGCTGACTCCACTTAGCACAGCAGCATGTCAGGTAGCATCCTGAGCACCTTATGCTATTAGCTCAGTGCTCCTGCAGCCACATACAATGTCTGGGATTCACCACTTGTGGTCAGAGAGGCTAGCTGACTTGCTCAATGTTGCACAAACAGTGGATGGAAAAGCTGGGATTTTCAACCCAAACCATCTGACTTCAGAATTTATATCCTTGCTCTCTCTTGGTACCAAGACGAAGTGGGAGAAGCTTTGCACAGGGTGGATATCGGAATGACATTAGAATGTCCTTAGGAAGGGGACCAAGGTATGCATACTGAGAGGTGTCAGCACTGCCCTGTCTCCTGCCTGTCCTCCCGTCCTTCCTGTCTACCTCTCTCAGCCTCCTCTCCACAGAGAGGTGTGCGCATAAAGTGAAAACCATTTAACAATTGCGTCTCTGCCACCTCTGTGGGCCTTATCACCCCTTTGCCCTTGACCACCACTCTCCACTTCTGACTCTTTGGCTCACGTAATAAAATGACTTTTGCAATGTCAGCCATGAATAGATTATGAGAAGAAAATCTTTTGTTTAAATAGAAATTCTAATTTTCCAAAAGGTGGTGAATAAACATTCTGGAATGTGTTAGAGATCAGCAAATCTTGTTTGCTTAAACCCATGTTTCAGTTTCTTTCTATGGGGAGGAGGGAAGCAGCTCTGCCGTCCTTGCCAGAAGCTTCTCTATGTCAGAATATTGGGCTTCACACTTCAGTGTGAGTTACTGAGAGGTGCCAGGGTTCCCAGACACATGGGATGATACCTCACCATCAAACAGGCAGGCTAAGGCTTGCCCCAGGGACATCGAATGGCTCCTTCCTTCTTGTCTACCACAAAAAAAGAGTCATGTTTAACAGTAGCCCAGCCCATGATCAAGGTCAACACCAAAGATACAGAATCATGCTCACAGAAGGTGCCCTTGATGTGATGTCATGAGAAGGGAACTTGGGTCTGTCATGCCTAAGACCTGGGTTCAATCCTCACCACTGAAAAACTAAAGAAAGAGGAAGACACCTTTAATTTTTGTACCCCAAACTCATAACCCCTAAAAACATAAAATAGAAGCCGAGACTGTGGCTTAGTTGAAGAAAACGTTTGCTATGGGTCCCTAGAACCTACAGAAAAACTGGGCATGGTGGCGCAGGCCTATAATCTCAGTGCTGGGGAGATAAAGACAGGAAGATCCTTGGAGCTTACTGGCCTGCTCGTCTAGCCAAATGGATGAGCTGTAGGTTCAGTGAGAGACCCTGTCTCAAAAATGAGGTGGAGGACTGGAGGGATGGCTTAGTGGTTAAGGTGCTTGCCTGCAAAGCCAAAAAACCCAGGTGCATTTCCCCAGGATGTAAGCCAGATGCACAAGGTGGCACCTGCATCTGAAGCTTATTTGCACAAGGTAGCACCTGCGTCTAGTGTTCATTTACAGTGCCTGGAGGCCCTGGCATGCCCATTCTCTCTCGCGCGTGCACTCTCTAAAAAAATAAATAAAAATAAAATGTTTTTTAAAAATAAGGTGGACAGCAATAGGAACACCAGTGTTGACCTCTGGCCTCCACATCTATCCACACACAGGTGCATGTGTACCCACACACACATGTGCTCCCATGTATACACACATGCATGCACACGAAATCAAATAAATTCCAGTGTGCCACAGAACACACACCTCAGGTCCCCTCAGTGCCCTCAAGTTATCAGGAACACAGGGAATCTGGGAAGCAGCCAGGGCCCTGAGCAGGACTGGAGCACCCTGCCAGTCTGGAGAGAGGCTAGTTATGACACCTCACAGAGCTGGCCACACAAAGAAGGGGGACACGATGGCAACAACACGTCCATGTGCCTCACAGTGGCTTGGAGCTTCTAGAAGCCAGGACAAGAGCTCCATGGCTGGAGCCCAGACAAGAGGGAGATGCCAGAGAAGCCACACAGACACCACTCAGAGGGCAGGTGATGAGGGACCTTGGTAAGACCATCTTCTGAGAGACACTGGGACCCACTGAAAGATTCACAGCTGAGAATGAACACTTTTCTCCACTATGGCCTCCAGAGACAATGCTTCTAAACTTTATGGGTTCTGGCTACAGCTCACTCTCAATCTGGGGGTCCTGTCCTTCGGCTGGTAGAGCGCTGGCGGCTGTTCTTCTAGGCAGCCTGTGTAAGTTCAGGTTTTTAGGAGTGAGGAAACTACGGGAACGGCATGACCCATGTGTGGATCACCGTGGGATACTGTGCCGCTGGCACTGGAGAGGGCCTTAGGGGGCTTCAGTGATGTGACGCTCCAGGTTCTCAGTGTCTAACTAACCGAGACACACAAAGTTGTAGTGAGATTATAAATTTATGACAAGTGACAGCATAGATTTATTATAAGATTTATTACATAGATTTATTTTAAGTGAAAACAAAAGTGGACTGGAGAGATGGCCCAGTGGTTAAAGGCACTGCTTGCAAAGCCTGCCAGCCAGGGATCAATTCCTAGTGCATTCGAAGTGCCACATGCATCTGGGGTTTGTTTACAGTGGCAAGGTCCCTGGCATGCCATTCTCCCATTGCCTCTCTCTCTCTCTCTCTCTCTCTCTCTCTCTTTATCCATCTATCTATCAATCTATCAATCTTAAATAAGTAGTTTATTTTAAAAACAAAATAGGAAAGTATAAGTTCACTCCACAGGGTGGGGGCAAGCTCAAGCAAGTCCATGGCTCAAGAGCCCTGTTTCTCAGTCCAGGGCTTTTTATTCCAATAAGGAAGGAAGGAGTTCTCTGAAATGGGTAGACCTTCCTTTGTCATAGATGATTGATTTTCTGATTGTTGGAAGGGGCGTTAGACAATCTTTGGGGCAGCCCAGGGCAGGCTAAGGACTGTCTTTCTGGGTTCCAGGGTCTTTCGTGTCTGATTCTATCTTCCTGCCTCACTTCCTCCAAACCAATCCATGCAGGGCACACAAGATTACCCTTAGAGCCAAGACTACCCCAAACCAACCCAAAGTTGTAGAGGGGGTCTATTCTCTTCAATTCTGAAATCGCCTCAGGATGGAGGACTGGGGAGAGAGCTATTGAAAAGATGTTCCACGATGTCTGTCACTCAGAGCAAGAGAATGGACTGGAGGCCAACAGTGGCTCCTGCAGGGCCACTTAGGTGCCTTGGGCCAGAAGGAGTCATTGAGAAGCCAAGAGGAGTCGGATGCTTTGTTGAGAGGTAGAATCTAGAGGATTTTGAGATATCGTGGGTAGCTTGATAAGACAGTGGTTCTTTATTCAAGTATTGTATGGCTACTTTGCTAAGTTCACTTCTGAGTAAGCACACCCCCAAATCACCACAAGAACCACTATTCTATAAATGTGAGAGGGGTCAGCATTCTCTGTCAAGGTCATAATGAGAAATCTCATAAGGACTAGGGCTGGTCAGATGGTTCAACTGGTAAAGTGCTTGCCTTGCAAGCATTAAAGACCCGAATTCTATCCTCAGCACCCACGTAAAATAGTTAGGTGTAAGACTGAGAAGATGACTCAGCAGCTAAAGGTGCTTGCTTGTAAAGCTTGCCAGGCCAGGATCAATTCCCAAGCCAAGCACAAAAAGCATCTGGTGTTAATTTGCAGTGAAAAGAGGCCCTGGTATGCCCATATACACTCACCCAACCTCCCACACACACATGTACAAGTAAATAAATTTCTTTTACTTGGGTGGTAAAACATAACTGTGATCCCAGCACTAGGGAAGCAGAGTCAGGAAGATCCCTAGGGTTCAGTGTGCAGCCACTGAAAAGTTCTGGGCCAGCAATGACCCTGTTTCAACAAATGAGAAAGATATTTTCCTAGAAACATTACAGAGGCTGTCCTCTAGCCTCCACATGTATATACACACATGCACCCTCATACACACATACATGCAGTATAACCCTCCACAAGTACACACACACGTGCACCCTCATACACACATACATGCAGTATAACCCTCCACAAGTATACACACATGTGCACCCTCATACACACATACATGCAGTATAACCCTCCATAAGTACACACACATGTGCACCCTCATACACACATACATGTAGTATAACCCTCCACAAGTACACACACACGTGCACCCTCATACACACATACATGCAGTATAACCCTCCACACATACACCCACATACATGCACCCTCATACACTCATATAACCCTCCATAAGTACACACACATACATGCAGTATAACCCTCCACAACACATGTACCCTCACACACATACATGCAGTATAACCCTCCATAAGTACACACACATCACCCTCACACACATACATGCAGTATAACCCTCCATAAGTACACACCTCACACACATACATGCAGTATAACCCTCCACACCCTCATACACACATACCCTCATACACACATACATGTAGTATAACCCTCCACAAGTACACACATGTGCATGTGCACTCACACACATACATGTATACACACATACATGCAGTATAACCCTCCAGTATAATACACATATATGTAGTATAACCCTCCACAACACACATGTACACACACATACATGCCCTCCACATGTACCCTCATACACACATACATGCACACACACACACACGTGCACCCTCATACACACATACATGTAGTATAACCCTCCACAAGTACACACACACGTGCACCCTCATACACACATACATGCAGTATAACCCTCCACAATTACACACACACATGCACCCTCATACACACATACATGCAGTATAACCCTCCACACGTACACACACATGTGCACCCTCATACACACATACATGCAGTATAACCCTCCACAAGTACACACACATGTGCACCCTCATACACACATACATGCAGTATAACCCTCCACATGTACACACACATGTGCACCATCATACACACATACATGCAGTATAACCCTCCACAGACACACATGTGCACTCTCATGCACACATACATGCATCATAGCCCTGCACAGACACATACACACATACATGCAGTATAACCCTCCACAAGTACACACATCATACACACATACATGCAGTATACCCACACACACACCGTGCACCCTCATACACACATACATATACATTACACACATAATGCAGTATAACCCTCCACAAGTACATACACGCACCCTCATACACACATACATGCAGTATAACCATCCACAAGTACACACCACCCTCATACACACACACACACACACACAACCATTATATAACACATCATACACACATACATGTAGTGCATTATAACCCAGTATAACCCTCCATGTAGGCACACACACATGTATACCCTCATACACACATACATGTATATAACCCTATACACTTCATACACAGGTGTGTATAACCCTCCACACATACACCCACATCATACACACATACATGCAGTATAACCCTCACACATACACACACATGTCACCATCATACACACATACACAGTATAACCCTCCACAGACATAATGACCTTATAACCCTCCTCAGACACACACATGTACACCCTCATACACACATACATGCATTATACCCCTCCACAGACACACACACGTATACCCACATACATACATATATACATTCTAAACCTCTACAAACACACACACATAAAACTTCATAGACACATATAGACACATAACCCTCCTCATGCATTATCTATCACCTTCCACAGACACACACACGTATACCCACATACATACATATATACATTCTAAACCTCTACAAACACACACACATAAAACTTCATAGACACATACATGCATTATCTATCACCTTCCACAGGCGCACACACACACGCACACAGATACACTTTCATACACACACTCATGAAAAAGAATGAGGGCCTGCCTAATTTACCAAACTCTGTTTTGTCTTGTTTTGGTTTTGAGACAGTCTCAATATGGAGCCCAAGCTGGCCACAAACACACAATCCTCCTGCCTCAGCCTCCTATGTGCTGGGATTGTATGCACAAGTCACCACAGGAGTGTTTTCAGTCCTTACCAATGACTTCAACAAATATTCCAATCCTAAATATTTAGAATCAATTCAGTCCAATTTGGAGTCATTTTAAAGAAAAAAACATAAACTGTATTCAACCAATATCTTGTTTAATAAAATTATGCCACTTAAGACTTCAATATGACTAAATTTAAAATCTTTGTCTAGGTAGAAAGTAAAACATGACGGCCTTTATTAAAGCAGCTCCAGTCAAAAGCCCAATTCAGATTTCCTGGGGGGCGGCTTTGGCTGCCTTTCTTGCTGAGTCATTTTTTTCTGAAATGATAGAACCTACAGTTATGGACATGGATATTACAGTCCTATCTGTGCAGAACATTATCACGTTTACTCTGCTCAGAAGGAAAGGTGGCTGGCCAATTTGGGTTATTGCCCCACAAGGAACTATATAAGGAATAAATCACATATCCCCTGCTCATATGGGCTCATATTCTGGTAAGACCCTGTCAGTACTCTGAAACTGCTCTGGGCTATTCCTCTGATCTCCTTTGGAGACAGTATTTCACTATAAACCTTACACTTCATTTGGAGGCAATTTAACCCTCAATTTATCCACAAACTTTTTTAAAATGTAGGGCAATTTCCTAGTGGAAATTACTCTTGAACCGTGAGATGGTGTCTCATAAATGTGGTCACTTTAAATACGATAAGGAAGCCACTGGAAATTAGGAAAATTCAAGTTCATACTAACCCAATTCTGATAGATTTGTTGTTGGTTTATGTCTTCTTTTAGCCCTTCAGACTGTTAAAATTTTTAACAAGTGATACTATGCACTTTTGGCAAAGGGAAGGGGAGATTCATACTGTGATGGTAATATGCAAACTGGCTCCGCCTGACATCCTGGTGGTAACTATTAACATGGTTAGAATGCACACACCATTTATCGCAACCATTTCATATCTAGAAATTGGACTGTAGGAAGTCTTCGCCTCTTGCCAAGTGACAGTAACAGGGGTACTCTCACAACACTGCTTGCAAAAGAAGAAAGCCAAAAACAACCTAGAATCCATCAATATTTAAAGAAACAGTAGTGCACATACATTCAGAAATGTCAGCCAGGCTTTCTAAACTGGTGGCGATTGTCAGCAGTGTGGAAAGAAAAAAATGTGGTAGGAAAGGGATCAGGTTTGAGCTCGTGCTGGCCGACACCCCTAGCTGGTTTTCTGTATGAGTACATGGTATCAGGGTGCATGTTTACAAAAGTGGCTGGACGGGGTCTGGAGTCAGTGCTTGCTCAATTGTTGAATGAATAAATGACTGAACTAATACACATATTTCTCCCACCTCCAGCAACCATTAACTGCCTATAGATCCTCAGGCAGGGGTAGGGCCTCATGAGTCCCTTCCCCACAGTATATGGTTTTTAAAGCCTCGGACATCCTTATAGTTTCCACCTTCATTCTCCTGACACACCACTCTCTACTGAAGCTAGTCTAATCTCACCCCACCTGGAGGAACTGAGGCATACCTCCACCATCTAGTGCCAATGGCAACATAGAGAATGGAGGCAGTAGTAAGACTCTAGCTCAGCTGGCTCTCGGGCTAGACATAGCCATGTATGAGCAAGTCCAGGGAGAGCAATCAAAGACCACTGTTATTTCAAACTATGTTTAAAAACTAAGTGCTGGGGGCTGGAGAGATGGCTTAGCAGTTAAGTGCTTGCTTGTGAAGCCTAAGGACCCCAGTTCAAGGCTCGATTCCCCAGGACCCACGTAAGCCAGAAGCACAAGGTAGCGCATGCATCTGGAGTTCGTTTGCAGTGGCTGGAGGTCCTGGTGCACCCATTCTCTCTCTCTCTATCTCCCTCTTTCTCTCTCTGTCTGTCACTCTCAAATAAATAAACAAACAAACAAACAAACAAACAAAAAACTAACTGCTGGGGCAGCTAGCTTGTTACCAGCACTGACTGATTCAGTGACCATTCAGTCCTACAGGATGCAGAGTACAGGGCTGAAAGGCAGATGTTCACTAAATGTCTGTTGAATGAATGAATGAGTCCATGATGAGGGAGGAGAGAAGAAAGCAAGCAAGGAGGAAGGAGAGAAAGGGGCACAGAGGAAAGATGCAACCCTTCCTTTGGATAGACAGAGAATAGAAGGATTGAGTTACAACTGTGAGCCCTTTTGCATTGCTGATGTCATAGACTGTGCTTAATTAGGAAGGGCAATGAAAGACTGAGAGATGGATGGCTCAGCAGCTAAAGGCACTTACTTGCAAAGCCTGTCAGCCCAGGTTCAATTCCCTAGCACCCACATAAAGCCAAATGCAAAAAGTGGCTCAAGCATCTGGCATTCATTGTCAGTGGTAAGAGGCCCTGTAGCATCCATCCATACACACAATTTAAAAAATGGAGGCCAGGGGCTGGTGGGATGGCTTAGCGGTTAAGGCATTTGCCTGCAAAGCCAAAGGACCCCGGTTCAACTCTCCAGGACCCACGTAAGCCAGATGCACAAGGAGGCACATGCATCTGGAGTTCGTTTGCAGTGGCTGGAGGCCCTGGTGTGCCCATTCTCTATCTTTCTCTCTACCTGCCTATTTCTGTATCTCCCCCCCCGCTCAAAATAAATAAATAAAAATAAAATATTTTTTTTAAAAATGGAGGCCAGGCGTGGTGGTGCATGCTTTTTTATTTATTTATTTATTTTTATTTTATCTTATTTTGGTTTTTCAAGGTAGGGTCTCACTCTAGCCCAGGCTGACCTGGAATTCACTATGTAGTCTCAGGGTGGCCTCGAACTCACAGCGATCCTCCTACCTCTGCCTCCCAAGTGCTGGGATTAAAGACATGCACCACCACGCCAGGCCTGGTGCATGCTTTTAATTCCAGCACTTGGGAGGCAGAAGTAGCCTGTGACTACAGAGTGAATTCCAAACCAGCCTGGTCTACAGTGAGGTCCTACCTCAAAAAAAATAAAGAAAAGGAAAAGAAAGGGGAATGAGAAGTGCTGCATTCATTTAATACAGTTAAGACAGCTTGTGTCTTGTGTTAGTTACTTTTCTCCTCCTATAATCAAATACCTGAGGAGAAGTCATTTGAGGGACAAAGGACTTATTTTGGCTCACAGTTGGCAGGTACAGTTCATCATGGAAGGGAAAGCATGGTGGGAGGAGTGCACGGCTGGAACTCTTCACTTCCTCACATCTTGGTAGAGTTGGAAACTGAAATGAAACACAAAGCAGGGTCTGACTATAAACCTCAAGGCCCACATCCCAGTGGCCCACTTCCTCCAGCTAGGCCTCACCTTCCAAAGATTCCTCAACCTCCCAAAACAATACCACCAGCTGAGGGACATTTTACATCCACACCATAGTGTATCTTTTCTTTGGAGAGCCAAAGGACATTTGTATTTCAGGTCCAGCTTCCCTGACTGCTCTAAAAACATGCACTAATACGTTTTGGGAAATTACACTCCAACTGCTTATCTTACTCATTAGTAACATTGATATTTCTCCTTCTCTGGACCTCAGATTAAAAAACAGTAACAACAACCAGTGGGAACCCTCGCAATAATTCGAACTCTATCAAATTCTTTCTCTTCATCATATATAACAGAAATTTTAATTTTCCAGTAATGTTAAGCTCTCCTCATTCCTGAGGCAAAACCAGAGGCAAAAATTATCTTCAAAGCTGTTGAACTGTGTTCAGATTTCTGCTTTAAGACAGAGCTCAGAAGACAAAAGCAGATTAATTAACTCAAGTGTCACAATTGTGATTATCTAATTTACTTTACTCTCTGTATTTTCAATATTGCAAATTCAGCCAATAGTTATGCTTTAAGGATTTATGTGCCATAAATATTTGTTAATCAACAATCATAAAGCAAAGGTGTTTTCTTTTCAATGATTTCCTAGGGCTGGTGGAGGAAAAAAAGGGAAAAAATAAATGAGTCAGTTTTCTCATTTTTCATCCCAGAGGTCAATATGTATCATCCAGAGGAAAACTTGCAGTTTAAGAAAAGTTTATGGCTTCAATCCTGATGGTTTTTCATCATTTCTTTCTCACCTCTAAAGGGGTGGAGGACTTCTTTGCCTTGGATGTGTTCCCATGTCTCTTGTATGTTGTGTTTCTGACTGTGTGTGTGCATGTCTGTGTGTCTCTGTGTTTATTTTCCCCCCTCCCCAGCTTCTGGCCCCCCTATTACCATTGTGTCCCCCACACTTGTCCCCCTTTATGTATATATTAAAAGTGATATTTATAGAGCCGGGCATGGTGGCACATGCCTTTAATCCCAGCACTCGGGAGGCAGAGGTAGGAGGATCACTGTGAGTTCGAGGCCACCCTGAGACTACATAGTGAATTCCAGGTCAGCCTGGGCTAGAGCAAGACCCTACCTCGAAAAACCAAAAAAAAAAAAAAAAAAAGTGATATTTATATGTATATAGAATAAAGGGGAACAAATGTGAGTGAAGCCTAAAAAGCTAGAGACTCAGGGTTGGTGAAGAGTTTATACAGGGAGTACAGCCAGTTCTGCATTGCTCACTGGACTTGGGATGCAGGTGGAGCACACCTGTGATCTGCTCTTCTGCTCTCCATAGCAGCCAGTGAGCTCATTAGCCTCCCCCAACTCCCTTCTCCCCGACTGTTCCACATCTTCCATCCTCTGCTCTTGTAACTAAGCTTGGGGTATCTCAGAACTCCTCTCTTACCAAACTTCAGGTTCACATTGGGCACCTTCTCATTAACGATATCACTAGTAGTGAAATTCCCCACTTTCCAAATGTGTATTATTTGTCATTTTATCACCTTGGTAGAGACCAAATATTGATAATAATGAATGGGAGACTGAAAGTATTTTTATTCCATTTTACACCCTCATACTTTGTTCAATGTTTTTAAATGTCATGTGTTTAGAAGCCCCAGTGGTCCAATGGATAAGGCATTAGCCTCCAAAATTGTCTTATGTCTTTTCATGAACATTATAGTCATTATGAACTTAAATGCCAAATAACTACAATATTTTTCCCAGCTGAGCATGGTGATACATATAATCCTCGCTGAAGACAGAGGAACACCGTTAGCTTGCAGTGTTCCTAGGCTAGGCTACATAACAAAAACATGTATCAAAAACAGAGAGAGAGGGCTGGAGAGTTGGCTTAGCGGTTAAGGTGCTTGCCTGCAAAGGCAAAGGACCCAAGTTCAACTCCCCAGGATCCACATAAGCCAGATGCACAAGGGGGTGTATGTATCTGGAGTTTGTTTGCAGTTGCTGGAGGCCCTGGCACACCCATTCTCTCTCTCCACCTACCTACCTATTTCTGTATCTCTCTCTCAAATAAATAAGTAAAAAATAAAATATGTTAAATAAAAAAGAAAGAGAATATTTTTCCTGCTTTCCTCCAAGTTTGACCCTTATTTCAAGACTTCTGGTTTTAAAACATGCATGGCAGAGCAAACATTTTTGGAAACTATCATCATGCGGGGGTCATTGCAGCCCTGGGATTGCAGCATCTTGTAGCCCTGTGCAGTGTGTAAAGGAACCAACACTCCAAATCAATCTGGGGTGACCTTTCCTGAGCTTCTTCAACTGCCAACAAGCTGCCTGCTTGGGAGGTTCTAGGGTGGCTCAGCAAGGCTTTCCACATACAACCTGCAACACTTCCCTACAGGACCACAGAGAATACCATCTGAGGACCAAAGTGTCTAGATTAGTCAGAGTCCTTAGAGGGACTGGATCAGCAGGCGGTGTACAGACAGGACACACATTTACTGCATTGACTTACATGACTGGGGGCTGGGTAGTCCCACAATGGAGCTCTACATGATGGAGAGACAGAACCTGGTGGCTACTAAGTCCAAGAAGCTGGAAGCCTTGGAACAAGGAGGGCCGATGCTAGTGCCCCAGTTCCAGACTAAAGGCCTGTGGAAGCTCCTTGGAGAGTCACTGGTGCGATGCTGGGTAAAAAGGCTGCAGAAGCTGGAGTGTGGTGTCCAGGTAAGAGTGCTACACGTTAGCCAACTTTCTCTTCTTCTGCTTTTAGTTTTTATCCCACCCAGGCCCAACAATTAGCTGATGCTGCCCATGGTGAGGGCAGATCTTTCCCTCCTCAGTTGTTCTCCATATGTCAGTCATCCCTGAAAGTACCCCACAGACACACTCGGAAAGGTACTTTGCTCGTCCCCTAGGCACATCTCAGTCCAGTCAAGATCAGCCATCACAGTGGCGCTTTCCTTTCCCCCTCAGCGGCTCACTGCAAAAGCCCGCATTAACTGCCTGGTTCACAGTATGTAAAGGGATGGTTTTCTTCCCAATCTGCAGGGCAGCATGAATGATCAAAATCTACTAGGACCATAAGCAAGTACATAAGAATCTTGACTGATCCTGGCATCCAGAAAGCTTGTCTCAGTGTGACATGACACTTGGAAGCCATGGAAAAGAAAATTGATGCACCTGACAGGAAAATGTTCTTCCTGGAAATGGATGTCATAAATACATCAAATGACATGGTGAGCTGTGAAAAAAAAAAGCTATGCATATCCAAGGGCCTGAAAACCTTAATATGAGAAAAGATCCTGTGAATTGATGGGACTCAGAAGAGGCCTCCTGAAACATGCTTCTTTGACAGAAAGATCACTTTGACTTGTTTATTTTGAGAACTTCAAACCCACAAACTGAAATGTTACTTGTGCTGGGTAGACATTTACATCTACAGCAGAATTCTCCATTTGGAAGGCTGTGTTCCTACATACTCTTAGTCACTGGGACAGCCATCCCCTGAAGTTGGCATGACAGCTGACTCATACTTGTGACCTACCCATCTTTCTTTTTCCCCCTTTGGTTTTTCGAGGTAGGGTTTTGCTCTAGCCCAGACTGACCTGGAATTCACTATGTAGTCTCAGGGTCGGTCTTGAACTCATAACGTCCCTCCTACCTTCTGGGTGCTAGGATTAAAAGCATGCACTACCACACCCAGGAACCTTCCCTTCTTAAATGGCCTTTCCCCACATCCTTCTCATAGTTTCAGACAACATGATTTGAGTTTGAAACATAAACTGTGTCTTGGGGATCACATTTCTCTAGGTCCTCACCCAGGTATGTGGGAGAGATGCTGTCACCACAGTGGGAGGCACAACTCAGCCTTTGCTGCCTGCATAACCTGAGGGGCTCTCCTCAGAAACTTCCGGTCAGGTGCAGCCCCATTCTTGACTCAGGCTGCTGAAGGGAACTTCAGGACAAGTCAGTATGCAGCAAATGGGGAATAAGATACATACTCAAAGAGAATCAAACACAAGCTCTAAGAGTGTATTAGTTACTCTTCTTACTGCTGCGACAAAATATCTTTGAGAAGAAGCTTAAGGGAATGTTTGTTTTGGCTCACTGTTGAAGGCTGCAGTCCATCATGGCAGGGGAGGCATGGCAGTGGTAACATGAAACAGCTGGTCACATTGAGTGCACAGTCACCTAGCAGAGAGAGATGAGTGCTGGTGCTCCACTTGCTTCCTCTTTGTTGACTCCAGGCCCATAGCCCGTGGAATAGTGAGTCTTGCCTCTTTAGTTAACCCTCCCTGGATGTAGCCTTCGAGACACACCCAGAGGTATATCTTACAGGTGATTCCAAATTCTGTCAATAGTCACGATTAGCATCACACACAAACATGTGCTTAAGTGCATTAGTTAGGCCATAGCTAACAGAGATTAAGTAAAAATGCTGTTGGTATTTTTGTTTTTATCTGAAGAGTTTTCCTTTCATGCATAAGATCACATGGTGGCATATGAGGAGCATCTTACAGGCTTGAAAATAAGAAAGATGTGCTGACAAGATAGAAACACAGATCAAAAGATCAAACCAGTCAAAGGAACAGAAGGGTTACTCACTACATATAGGACACGAGGAGGTCATGACCTATTTCACTAAACATAGTTCACAATTGCTGGTGAGACTTTTCACAGAAAAGGATAGTCCTTGGTGGGTAGTCTGGCCGGCTAGGTCAAAATTCTCACCTCTCAGCAGTGAGAGACTAAACTAGATCCAGGGGATGGCTAGGCTCTTTTCCTTTCTTTGGTCCCCTTAATTTCCTCAGCCTTTCTAACCTCTGTCAATTCCTGTTAACCTGTTTGTTATGGGAAGTCTCTCCTAAGAAGAAAAATTGTATCTATCTTCCCCTGGAGAATCAATAAGACTGACAAATGAAGAGGAAAATGGGCAGAGCTGTTGACAGGTGGTCCCCAGAAGACAAACAGTAACTGCCCTCAGCTACAGAGAAGAAAGTCACCTCGCTTGGGAATAAATTACACAAACACTCCCTTTTCCTTCTCTCAGAGAGCAAGGGGAGAGAGAGCCCCAGCACCCTATGGTATGGATGAGGGTGGAGATAAGTGTGGACTGGGTCTTGCAGCCTTCATGAATTTTATTTTTTTAATATTTTAATATTTTTATTTATTTGAGAGAGAGAGATATAGAAATAGGCAGGTAGAGAGAGAGAGAATGGGCACGCCGGGGCCTCCTGCTGCTGCAAATGAACTCCAGATGCGTGCACCCCCTTGTGCATCTGGCTTACGTGGGTCCTGGAGAGTTGAACCTGGGTCCTTTGGTTTTGCAGGCAAGCGCCTTAACCACTAAGGCATCTCTCCAGCCCTGCCTTCATGAATTTCATACTTCAAGCATATTTTGCTTTTTAAAGATTATCTGAAATGCAAAGTAGAATTCCTAAATGGGAAGGTTTGGAAGACTTCTCAAATGTTCCTTCTCTAGCAGAACTGCTCTTAGGCAACACATATTATTGGAGCAGCATTGTTCTGGAACTGGGAAATGCCTAGGAAGAAGACAAAGTCCCTGCCCTGGTGACCTTGCATTCTGACACCACAACACACAATCAATAAACAAGGCAACAGAGGGCACATGGGGATGATGCGTGATCTAGAACAGAACAGGCAGGGAGCACTTACCTCCTCTGCAAAGGCTACTCAACAAAGTCCTCACAAGACAGTGACATTTGAGCGGGACCCTCAAAGAAAGGCTTGGAGGTATGAGGGAGGGGAAGTGGTCTAGGCAGAAGACACAGCAAATGCAGAGGCCTTATGGCAGAAGGGAAGCTGGTAATGATAGATTAGATAGATGATAGATAGATATAGATATAGATAGATAGATGATAGATAGATAGATAGATAGATAATAGATAGATAGATATAGATAGGTAATAGATAGATAGATAGATAGATAGATAGATAGATGGATTGATAATAGATGATAGATAGATAATAGGTGATAGATACATATATAGATAGATGATAGATAGATAGATAGATGATAGATAGATAGATAATAGATATAGATAGGTAATAGATGATAGATAGATAGATAGATAGATAGATAGATAGATAGATAGATAATAGATGATAGATAGACAGATAATAGGTGATAGATACATATATAGATAGATGATAGATAGATAGATAGATAGATAGATAGATAGATAGATAGATAGATGATAGATAGATAGATAAGAGCAAGAGAGAAAATGGGAGAAGATGAAGCCAAAGAAAAGAACTGGCGTCAGTCAGACCACAGAGTAGACTATTGAACCTCTCTAAGGACTGGGAGCTGGAAAACCCCCTGGTGCTGGGCCCAGCACAGAGTGAAGCTCCCCCTGTAAATAGCTGTTGGACTTGGACTTCAACTGATCTGTGTCATGCATGTGGCACAGATGCCCTTTAAACACTAATCTTCCACTGTTTTTAGGAAAAGCGGGCAGAGAATCATTTTTAAATTTTTCCTCTTCAATTATTAACGTTTTTCAGCAATTTCTCTCATTTAGTGACAAATTACCTTAAGAACAAAGCCTTTGGCCTTGGCGACTTTCCTCTAATGAGTTGTTCTACACTGGTTGGTAAAATGTTATCTGAGACGTCTGCATCTATCATTACAAGTACTATTGATCTGTGATATTTTTCAGAAATTGGATTTTTTTCTTGGTGCTAGAATATTCCATCATAAGGGGATACTATAATCATTTAAGTTTCTGGGGTTGAATATTAGAGAGGGGCTTGCTTTAATGGCCTTTTCTCCAACTCTCTTTCTCTCTGTCTTACACCCTTCTTCCCTCCCCTCTCACTCTCTCTTGACTGCAGGCAAACATATACAGTGGAATTTCCATCATCTCTATCTAACAACCACTTCCTGGAGCCCATTAGGGCATCTTCTCGGGGCCCACCTGAGAGGTGACAGCATGAGTTAACACGCATTGGTAAGGCCCAGCCGAAGCAAGTGACGTCTGGTCACCGGTCCTCTCTCTCATTTCTGCCAGCCACTCCCTCTCGGTCTGAAGGGGAATAGCGGTGGAATCTCTATGGTGCCCACAGCAGAGGGAAAAGCTCCCCCAGTACCAGTAGTGGCTAGTGTGGTACCATAAGGACCTGGAATCCCACTGAGCTCTTCCCTGTGAAATGGCTCAGGCAAGTTAAGATCCCATCTCAAGGTGGCTTGTCTGGGACCTTGGAGACCCTGAGGCTGGCTCAGGGTCTATCTATCTATTCCTCCTATCCTCTCATGCCCTGCAGGCACCTCTGTCTGCCCTACTGTCCCAGACAGTCCATGCCCATCTCAGCTTTGAAATGACTGCATAACTCTCTGCCTGGGAAAGAGACAAGTCAGCAGAGCCAGGTGCCAGCATGCCTAGTTGACCCTCTGCCTTCCAGAGCCTTCCTGTGCTCCACCTGTCCTGGGCTCAAGGTTGACAAAGAACTTGTCTGTGGTCAAAGTGAGTCTATCAACCAGGCAGCACCTGCTGAGGTGCAAGGGAGGAAGGTCAGTGACCTGAGTATTACCCCATCCCTGCTGGGTCCTCCCTTGCAGACCCAGGACGTCAAGGACCATACTGAGCCAGCCCCATATAGTCCCTCTTGCCTTCTCTATATCTTTACCTTACCCATGTTGAGCTCCATCTTGAGGATCCATAATTCATGCCAGGATCCTGCTGAGTTCTCAAGACCAACTCTCTTGCTTTTATAACAGCTGGCCTTGATGTGGCCAGAACAACAAAATATCACAGATCAATAGTACTCATTATGATATGTGCAGACATCCCTGAGAATGTTTTACCAAACAGTGTAAAACACCCCTTAACAAAATGTCAAAGGCTTTGTTCTTAGGTAGTTTGAAGCTAAATAAGAGAAATTGCTGAATACCCACCCTCAAGCTCCCCCTCACATCCCTAAGGAAGGTCTCTCCCGCAAAGAACCCAAGAAGGTCCTGCCCAATGCTCCATCCTTCCTCCTCTCCTCCTCACGTTTGGAAGTCAGCAGAAGGCTCTCCCCAAGGTCTCTTCAGGGAGGAATTGGCCTACAGAGCATCCTTGGACAACTTAGATTGAGATGCCTCTTCCTCAGAGATGCTACTATTACCAGGCAGAAAATTGCTATAATATAACTGTGGATCCAGAACACTGTCCAAATAAATCTACAATGTCTGCTGTGAATAGCAGACGGCTCTTAGATCGAAATCTTGCACTGTACTCCTGGACCCTGTCTTCCTGGCTTTTCTAAATGTGTTATATATGTGTTCATCCCAACTCTACACACAGGACTAAGTGTTTGGAAAGACAGCTTGAGGTCAAATGGTTAAAGTCAATGTCTTACCAGAGAGATCAAATATCTATCCTATCCTAAAGACAAGAAATTCTTAGTTAGCTTAGAAGGTAGTCTAACTTAAGAAGGACATGTTAAAAGAGGGAGTTTAAATGTGTCAGCTTAAGTATTCGCAAATGTATTTCTGCCTTTGCACATGTTGGAGACTGTGTGCCAAAACCCCCACAAGTGTGGAAATTCATTCTTTCTCCCATTTTACAGATACAATGTAGAAGTGGAGGTGCTTCACAGCCCAGGAACCCCTCCTGCCACACCCTGGGAAATTCCATACTGTGTGGGTCTTCCCACCTTCAAATCCTTTAGGGGCTTCACTTACAAGTGTCCTGAGAGCATGGGACCCTTGCCCCCAACATTCTGTAAAATATGGCTTCAGACATTTTGGCCATCTGGACACCTGGGGTTGTAAGCTTGAATGTCAGTTTTCACTGAGAGAAAATTTTTACATTGCAGTCAAAAGCCATTTAAAAATAAATGCCAGGAAACCGATAATGGGAGTGCCAGTAACCTTTAATGACAGTGGCATTAGCTAGACGCAAATGCGTGGCATTGGAAGGGCTGAGGCTGGATCCAAAAAACTCTTGTTAAAATCAAATCACCTTCTGCCTTGAGAATTAACTCAATGCAAGGAAGAAAAACACAGGAAAGGTTAATGGCCTCCTCGGCTGAAACCATCCAGGGTTTAATCTCATTCCAGCTCATCCTCACATGATGTGTATATAAAGATAGTTCCTTTTTTCTTTTCGGTAATCAGAAGAAAAATTGATTACCAAAATTATAATTAAGAGCTGGGAAAGTATGCAACAATTTAGCTGCTTCATTTAACACACATTTCAGGTTAATTGCGTGATTTTGCTAATGAAGATATTTGCATGAATATTTTCAGTGGCTATATTGGACTTTTTGTATCATGAAGATTCTGTGAGACAGATGACTTCAACGGTGTTGGATTTAGAACAGAAGAGAAGTTTTTAAAAGGGAGGGCAGAAAGGATGTAAACTAGTTATCCAAGAAATGTGTCAAAACCTTCATTAGTGAGGTGATATCACCCTAAATTCTTAGTAATCAGTACTGTCCGCCAAAGAAAGTAGAAAACACTTTTATCACCATTTCTTCAAAAGTTCAGTAAAAACACTTCACCTACATATATCCACTCCCCACAGGTAATCACAATTTGTTTCCACTTTTAATAATTAAACATAATCTTCACAACATTGTGGAGAAATTTAAAAAAATTTTAAAACAAAGGCATAGTGGTGCATGACTTTAATACCAGCACTTGGGAGGCAGAGGTAGAAGGATCACCATGAGTTCGAGGCCACCCTGAGACTATATTGTGAATTCCAGGTCAGCCTGGGCTAGAGTGAGATCCTACCTTGAAAAACAAAAAAAAAAAAAAAAAAAAAAAAAAAAAAAAAACAGTTTTAAAACACATAAAAAAATTAAAATTATCCCTACTTTTCAATATTACTATCTCATACTACTCAAAATTTATCACTGCTCAAGTCTGGGAGTATTGCATCTAAATATAGCAATATTCCTTTTGCTTTTATCAAAATGGATTATGCTACATCCCTTTTATATTTAACTATTTATATTAAACTATTACTTTACTAAGCAATAAATTTTGAACACATTTTATATGAGGAAATGTTTCTTCCTTTTGTAGAATACAAAGTTTTTCATAGCATAGATGGACCAAGATATATATTTTTTCTCCTTCAAAAGTGTCACAATTTATTCATTTATCTATTTTTTGTTTTTATTTTTATTTTTATTGACAACTTCTTTAATTGTAGACAATATCCCATGTTATTTCCCTCCCTCCCCTCACTTTTACCTATTGTCTTTTTTTCAGCAGGATCTCACTATGTAGCTCAGGCTTATCTTAATTTTTTTAGAGAGACAGAAAGAATTGGTGCTCCAGGGCCTCAACCACCGAAATTGAACTCCATACGCTTGCACAACCTAGTGGGCATGTGTGACCTTGTGCTTGCCTCACCTTTTGTGCATCTGGCTAATGTGGGATCTGGAGAGTCACACATGGGTCCTTAGGCTTTGCAGGCAAATGCCTTAACTGCTAAGCCATCCCTCCAGCCCTTATCACAAATTTGAGATTGTCCTGCCTTAGCCTTCTGAGTGCTGGCATTACAGGTGTGCACCACCACACCCAATTCTTAATGGTTCACTATTGCTGTGGCACAATGGATATTCTTGAAGCTCTCTGAGCACACCTATGTTTTTCTTAGATAAGTTCCCAGATTCTAGTGGTTGAAAAGCTGTGAGAGGTGTTGAGAAGTCTACACTGAAATGTCACCAGCAGGGTAGAACAAGGCTGCTATCCCACCACCAAGAGAACAATGCTCTTCTTTGAAATGTGAGCTTAGATTGTTCCTCTCTGTTCATTAACTTTGTATTAAAAACACTTCATAGTGGAATGGGGGTAATTTACCAGCCATGGATTGGTCTCCTTTGTGAACTGCCAAATTAAACCTTTTTCCCATTTTTAAAACTTGGGCAGGGTTTGGTGGCGCACGCCTTTAATCCCAGCACTCAGGAGGCCAAGGTAGTTGGATGGCAGTGAGTTCAAAGCCAGCTTGAGACTACATAGTGATTCCAAGTTAGCCTGGGCTACAGAAAGACCCTACCTTGATAAAACGAACGAACAAAAGAAAGAAAGAAAGAAAGAAAGAAAGAAAGAAAGAAAGAAAGAAAGAAAGAGAGAGAGAGAGAGAGAGAAGAAGAAGGAGGGAGGGAGGGAGGGAGGGAGGGAGAAAGAAAAGAAAAGAAAAGAAAAGAAAAGAAAAGAAAAGAAAAGAAAAGAAAAAAAAGAAAAGAAAAAAAACAAAAGAAAGAATCTTGGGTTTAGTAGCTACTGTGGTGGTATAAATTTGTAATCCTAGCACCTAGGAAGAGGATGCAGGAGTTCAAGTTCATCCTCAACTACATAGTGAGTCTAAGGCCAGCTTGGGCTACATGAGATTCTGTTTAAAAAAAAAAAAAAAATGAAACCGGGCTGGAGAGATGGCTTAGCAGTTAAGACATTTGCCTGTGAAGCCAAAGAACCTGGGTTTGATTCCCCAGGACCTACGTAAGCCAGCTGCACAAGGTGGCACATACATCTGGAGTTCGCTTACAGTGGCTGAAGGCGCTGCTGTACCCATTCTCCCTACACTCACCGCCCCTGCCAGCCTCTTTCTATCTCTGTGGTGGTTTGATTCAGGTGTGCCTGATAAACTTGGGTGTTCTGAATGCTAGGTTCTCAGCTGATGGAGATTTGGGAATTAATGCCTCCTGGAGGCAGTGTATTATTGGGGGCAGGTTTATGGATGTTATAGTCAGCTCCCCCTTGCCAGTGTTTGGCACAGACTCCTGTTGCTGTTGTCCACCTGATGTTGGCCAGGAGGTGATGTCCATCCTCTGCCCATGCCGTCATTTTCCCTGCCATTGTGGAGCTTCCCCTTGAGTCTGTAAGCCAAAATAAATCCCTTTTTTTGGTCGGGTGATTTCTGCCAGCAATGCAAACCTGACTGCAACAATCTCTCATAAGTAAATAAAATAAAATAAATTTTAAATTAAAAAAATTAAAATAATGAAAAATAGAACCGCATAAACATACAAATAAGGGCTGGAGAGATGAGTCAGTAATTAAGAGCATTTCCTGTACAAGAATGAGGGTCTGAGAAGGCCTGAGAGACCAATTGAGTTTGATCCCTAAGACCCACATAAACCCACACATGTCTGTAACCCCAGTCCTATAGGAGAGCAGAGACCAGAGAATTGCCTGGTTCACAGGGGAAAAAATGGCAAGCTTTTGTATGAAGAAGAGACTCTTTCTTGCTAAAGTAAGAAAGGAGAAAAAGCCAAGCGTGGTGGCACATGCCTTTAATCCCAGCACTCGGGAGACAGAAGTAGGAAGATCACCATGAGTTCAAGGCCACCCTGAGACTACATAGTGAATTTCAGGTCAGCTTGGGCTAGAGCAAGACCCTACCTCAAAAAAAAAAAAAAAAAAAAAAGAATAAAAGAGTGATGAAGCAAGACACCTGAAGTTCCCTCCGGACACTGCAGGCAAGCCCAGCGGGCACTTTAGGTGAGTGCACTGGGCACTGCATCAGCACATACACTTACACATACCACACACACCACATTACACACATGCATCTCTACACAACAATAAAAATGGTGTTTGTTTTCACTGTTAGATGATACCTCTTTGTTCTAAGGACATATGTTATATGTTAATATGCTATATAGAGTATAAGTATGGAAAACATGGAAAAATGGAAAGATCCAACCCCACTGGTGCATGAGGGTCCAGCCAACTCGACCCAGCTGAGAAAGGCCTTGCGGGCCATCCTTCCTCCACAACTCTTAGGACGTCAGCCAAGGCTGCCTCCAAGCTCAGTGCTCCCTCCTCCAACATACACACCCATGTGTTCCACTCCTCACCAGCAAGTGGCACCTAAAACATCCAAATGTCCTTTCCAGGGCTGGCTT
This sequence comes from Orientallactaga sibirica, assembly GCA_036365145.1. Classification (NCBI taxonomy): domain Eukaryota; kingdom Metazoa; phylum Chordata; class Mammalia; order Rodentia; family Dipodidae; genus Orientallactaga; species Orientallactaga sibirica. The sequence goes on along the minus strand of JAEOAD010000017.1, from coordinate 28,969,204 downwards.
CTGGAGAAGGGTAGACTACTGGTGGGGGGGTCCCCAACCTTGTTTCCTGTGCTTACATACCTACCTTTACCACATCCCTTTGGCTCCTCCCCACATCACACACTAAAGACATTTCTTTCTAATTTCTGTCTAAAGTAAAGTATTTCATACAGCCACAGCAGAGCGCTGAATGCCTGGGAGCCCCCAAAAGGGGCGCTACCCCATCTTAGCTGAAGTCACACCCTCTCCAGTCTTTTCGCTTTGCAAAAGTCTAAAAGAAAAAAATTGCCTGTCCGGAGGCCCTCTGGGCACCTGCCTCTTAACCTTTCCCTCCTCTCTTGATCCACTTCTGTCCTCCAGTAGGTGTTTCTCCTGCACAGTTGCATTTTTACATTTTAATGCATATTCCTGCATTGCATCCATAACAAGAAGTAGAATTGTTTTCTCCTTTCTATAAATGTTATCATTCAGAATGCATGATTCTACAACCTGCTTTCTTGATTCCATGTTGTCTATGAAATGTATCCAAGTGATTTTAACCTACTCCATTTACCTAATGTAGCATACTCTACTGAATGTCAATAGACCTGAAGACTTTTCCTCCCATAAGCAGACATGTTCGCTGTACCCAGCGTCTCCCTGTATAAGCAGTTCTGTAGTTCCTCCCCACCATGCTTTTTTTCTTCTGTAAAGATACCAGTCAGTGCCCTTAATAAAATACTAGTGATGGTTATTTTCTCCTTGCACACCAACCACACATGTTCCCTTCCTTCACTGTCCTGTGGGAATTTTCCCTGCCCCATTCTCATGCAAGTGAATTGGTGGGATGCTGCTTCTGCCCTCAGCAGACAGTGGGCCCGAGGCACTTGTCCAGATGGGCAGAGCACAGTGTGTGGCCATAGTGCTAGATCCAGGCACGGGCAGTGAATGTCTGCCAAAAGGATGCTGACAGCTGGGCATGGTGCCGCACGCCTTTAATCCTAGCACTTGGGAGGCAGAGGTAGGAAAATTGCCGTGAGTTTGAGGCCACCCTGAGATGACACAGTGAATTCCAGGTCAGCCTGGGCTAGACCTACCTCAAAAGACTTTTTAAAAGGGGGGAGCTGGAGAGATGTCTTAGCAATTAAGGCACATGCCTGCAAAGCCTAAGGACCCAGGTTTGATTCTGCAGGTCCCACATAAGCCAGATGCATAAGGTGACCACATGCATCTGGAGTTTGTTTGCAATGGCTAGAGGCCCTGGCACATTCTCCCTCTCTCTCTCTCTCTATCTCTATCAATCTCTGTCTCTCTCCCTCTCTCTTCTCTAATAAATAAATAAATATAAATCTTGGGGAAAAAAAAAGGATGCTGATGTTTGCAGAGTCTTTCATAGTCCATGACCATTTGGGTGTCAGATGTGCCCCCACAGGCTCATGTGCTTGAACACTTTGTCCCTAGCTGGGGAACCTTTAGGAGGTGAGGCCTCCCTAGAAGAAGTGGATACTGGATTGCTGGGGTAAGAGAAGCTTGGGAGTTATATAGTCAGTCCTGTTTCTAGACTAAGCTTTCTGCTTCATGGTCTATGCAAAAATGTCACGGTGACCACACAAGCTCCTGCCACTGGAAATGGAGCCATCAGCTGACCATGGTGGACTGTATCCCCCCTGAACAATGACCCAAAATAAACGTCTCCTTTCTTAAGTTGCTTCTGTCAGGCATTTTGTCACAGGGCTCATGCTGCCTGAGAGACCGCTGCCCTGACTGGGTCCTTTAGGCTTTGCAGGCAAGCACCTTAACTCCTAAGCCATCTCTCCAGCCCCCACAAATTTTTACATGAACTTTTCTTTAGCAAGATCTCATGTGGGGGAGGGGGTTGAAGAGTCCATAATAAGATGAGTTCTTAGCTTTCCGCCTTGCATGACTGGCTTAGGTTGGTCTCCAAGCATCCTTTCAACCTGTTAAGGTTCTGTTGTTATTTGTTATTGTTTGGTTTTTGTACTGAGGATTTCTTACACTTGCTATGAGAGGGCTCTCCCACTGAGCTCCATCCCCAGCAACCTGCTAAGATGTCTCATTGTTTTTTTGTTGTGTATTTGTACTGGGAATTGAACCTAGGGCTTGGCAGTTACACAAGGGCTCTCCCACTGAGCTCCATCCTTAGCAACCAGTTAAGACTTTTCAGGTTTGTTTGTTTTGTTCTGTCCTGTCTGTGCTGTATAATTCAAACTCTAGCCTTGCACTTGCTATAGGCAAGCACTGTACATCTGAGTTACCACCCCCAACAACCTGTGAAGAGTGTCTTGAAACCAAGGCCATACCTTAGCCTTGACTGATCACTCTAGCTTTTTAGCACATAGAAACCAAATAAACACTAGGAAAGTGTTAGTGGTTGATACCATCGGAGTTACTAGAAAGACGGGAATCTGCACTGGGGAGGGACATCAGTCAAGGTCTCGGGACCCTCATCCCCAACTATAACTTTCATTGGATTGATGAATCATCTCCTAACTTTGGACCTCAGTATCCTCTTCTGTAAAACACAAATATGAGATCAATGTATCAAGAAACCATTTCTGGTCCCGAGAGATGGCTCAGTGGTTAATGGTGCATGCTTGCAAAGCCTAACAGATTTGAGGAGTTTGATTTCCCAGCATCCATGTGAAGGCAGATGCATAAAGTGGTGCATGCATCTGGAGGAATTCATTTGCAGTGGCACAAGGCCCTGGCATACCCACTGTCTCTCACACACTCTCAATCTCTCCTTCTCTCTCTCTCTCTCCTTGAAAATAAATACCTTTTATATAATAAATATTTATTCTTTTAAAAAATATTTTATTTATTTGTTTATTAGAAGAAGAGAATATTTTATTTATTTGTGAGACAACAAGACCGAGAAGCTCGACTGCAATTACATGGAATTCTTTATTACCAAGCCTAGACTGGGACTCTGTCCACACAAACCAACGCAGTGGGAGTGTGAGAGAGAGAGCCCCCACTCTTGGGGGAAAGGGTTTATATAGAGAAGGGATACAGCAGTTACATCATATTGCAACATTTGAAATGGTTGGTTCAAAAGCGTGCGTGAACATTTTGAGCTGCTTATCTAGGATCAGCCACTTGTTTGCAGATTCTTTATTATCTCCGGGATGTCCTAAGACTTCCCAGGAATGAACAATAAGAGAGAGGGAGGGGTTGGGAAAGAAGAAGCAAAGGTCAGTACATGAGCCAGCAAGTTCCTCATCTGAGTCAGGCCTGGGCTTTTTTATTTCAGATGGCAGTCTGTTTTGCTATAATGGCTATCTGCTTAAAAATGGCAACTACTGTCAAGCTGGAGCGCTAGCAAGCGGAGTTACAGAAGCTAAAGGCAATATCTTAATTTCTTAGATCTCGCAACCAGGGCTTCTAACCACTGTCAACAAACTCCAGACACATGCACCACCATGTGCATCTGGCTTACATGGTTACTGGGAAATCAAACCTGGATCCTTAGGCTTCACAGGCAAGCACCTTAATCACTAAGACATCTCTCCAGCTCTAAGTACATTTAAAAAAAAAAAAAAAAGAAGAAGAAGCCACTTCTGAAAGGTCAGCAGAACCTCAGAGCATAGCATTATGGAAGTATGCAGAGCAAGCACAATCAGATCAAGCACAGTTCTTTCCCTCTTTCTGGTGTCAGGGATTAAACCCAGGACCTTGGGCATGCTAAGCTCACAGTCTACCACTGAGCTACTCCCACAGCCCCTGCACTGTCCTTAGTGCTGTTGAATTCAATACAAATTAGAAGACTCATTGTCAGCTCTGGCACTCCGCTCTGAAAGATTTCACCATCTCTTTGCCAGGCAGAGAGAGAGGGACGAGGATCTCGAAGAACTGCCAAGACCACTGTGCTCATGGCTGGCTTTGGGCCTTTGTCCTCCATGTCTTGTTCCCCAGAAGCAAAGTGAGAGGTTTCATTTGGACTCAGGAATGACTGTGGAGAAGCCAGGAAAGTTGTTCAGGGATCTTTGTGTACCCCTCCCCGGAGCCGAACTGCTCACAATTATAGACCTAATCATAAAGAGTGCCTTTTTGGAGCCTCTGCATTAATCACTATCATTGGAGAGACATTATCTATATTTACATAATAGCTTCCCAGGTTTTGCTGGTTTGGAGTCAAGCTAACAAATTTGTAGCTATTAAGCAACCCAAATTGCTCTAGTATATTTTAAATTCTGCAAATGGAAAACTTTGCCCGTTATGAGAAGTGGCTAGAACCCAGAGCAATTAATGACTGATAATGTGTTAATGACGAAGATGTGCAGAGATACAGCGGCATGCGCCTACGTGGATGTCCTAAGTGAGAAAGACTCACGACGAGGTCATCATGGGGGTCAGGCATAATTTATATGATTGCCTAGTTTTACAAAATGTAAAAAAGCTCCTGTTGTGTCTTCAAAAGGGGACCCCTGAAGCTTGAGTCCTGATTTTCACCACTTCATTGCCCTTCTTGGCCACTAATAACAGGCTGATTATTGATAATTGTGGCTGAGCTAAGGGCAGGAAGGCTGCTGGGCTCAGACATCACACACCTGGCTGAGAGAGCACCTGGGGAGGCTGCTCCGGGGGCCTTGTCGAGGTGAAGATCACACTTGCTGTTTCTGGGCCCTTCTCCAGTAGCAACCCCTTCCTCCCCAGGGTTCCAGTTTCTGTGCTACTGCCACCCATGGGTGCAGGGCTCCCAAGATGCATGTGTCGTCATGTTCACAGAGGGTCAGGGCTTCCTGTCGAGGACTCCCTCCGTAGAGCCAGAGCCCCACACTTAGGCTGTTGGTGCCTGCCTTCTTTCCCTCAGCACAGTGCTTTTAAGATGTCCCCGTCTTGTTGTGGCTCTCAGTAGTTCACTCACTCCATTGCTGAGTGTGTCACTTTAAAGAATCCATTCTCCTGCCGGTGGACGATTGGGTTCCGTCCCTCCTGGAACCATTATGAGTGGAGCAATGGAGCCATTTGCACACCCATCTCTGCATGAAGGCATTTTCACTTGTCTTGGTTAACTATCTAGGAGTGGAATTTTTGGTCACAGGACAGGTGACTGTTTAGTTTTATTTACTTTTCCAGAATTGTTTGGAGACAGGGCTTCCCTTTCAGCCCAGCCTGGCCTCAAACTTTCCATCCTCCTGCCTCAACCTCCCAAGTGCTAGGTTTACAGACCTATGCCACCATACTCAGCTTTCCAAGCCTTTTTTTTTTTTTCTTTAGAAAAACACTTTATGCTTCACCATGAAACTGGCATTGAATTTCTGTTAGGAATGGCATGTCTTCTTTCTTCTGGGTTGTTTGTTTGTTTGCTTGTTTGTTTGTTTGTTTGGTGTTTTTTGGTGTGCGTACATGTGTATGCTGCATGTCTGTAAGCATGCCTGTATGTATGTAGAAGTATATGCACAGGTTTGTATGTGTGTGTGTGAAGACCAGAGGGCACCTTCCTCTGCCACTTGCTTTTATGAGACAGGTCTCTCAATGAACCTGGAACTTTCCACTTCAGCTAGGTAAGCTGGCCGCAAGCCCTAGGAATCCTAATTCTGCCTCCCCAGCACTGGGATTACAAGCATGTGTCACAGCTAGCATTTACATGGGCACCGGAGGTCTGAACTCTGGTCCTCAATTTGGGTAAGAAGTGCTTTACCAACGGCACATCTCCTCAGTCCTCACAAAGTCCTTCTGACAAGGCTGCACGGCACATGGCTGAGATCCGGGCTCTGGGCTCTGGGCTCTGGGCTCCCCTCCTAGTGCTGGATCCATGTGGTCAGTCACAACAGCTTCCTGGAGTCAGGTGTGCAGAGAAGGCAAATTGCCCTCCCCTTTCCAGAGAGTCAGAAAAGATCAAGAATAAGAGGTAAGTGCTCCACCCTGTGTGATATCAGTTTACTTTATAAAGGTAATATGGGAGGAGGGCACTGGTCTGGCACATACCTGCTCTACCAGCCTAGCGAGTGTCATCCTCACCCCACAAGCAGGCCACCTGAGAGCATGTTGGTGACACACAAAAAAGTTGGAATGATCAGCCACTCTGTCCCTACCTTAACTACAGACCTTTGTACGTGGGACGTCAACCTTGAGGCCAAGGACAAGGACCATGGAGAGGCACCGAGACCACACACTTGGAATAGATCCTTGGAGTCTTCCTAGCTTGGAAGTGACCAGGAAAAAAAAAAACTATAAACATCCACAAACCAAAGGCAGGGAGGCACTGTTGGCTCACATCACAGAACACAGGCCAGACTGAAGGGACTCAACCTCATTCAGGGCCTTCCAGACAGCTTGCTTTCTCCCATTGGCCATGTCTCTAGGCAGGCTAATGCCTTCAGATATAGCAACATCAGTGGGGAGGAAAGATCTCTTTAGTAATATTTCAGCAAAACCCTAGCTTGGAGCCTTGTGGGCCTATCCTAGGTTTTGAGTCTATGCTTGAGCCAATCTGGGCAAGGAAGGTGGAACAGGTTCATTGGCTGGGCCTGGGGTCATGTGTTCATCTCTGGATCAGAAGTCTGGTGTCAGTTGGACAAAAAACTCAAGTGCTGGTAGAGGGAGAGATGTCACCAAATCGAATGACGGAGCTGAGTGGGAAAACGTTAATTACATGTCTTTCTCAATGCATGGCACCTGACAGTATGTCAAAACATGTCAGCTAGCGAGGGTCAAAGCTGCTATGATTAGTAAGGCCTTGTAAAAAGTAAATACCCAGTGCATGAAGTCTGAGTCTTAGTAGATCTTTTTTCCAGTGATGAGTAAACTCAGGCCGCATTCAGTGTAGTGCTTTACAAGCTTCTGCTGAACATGATTCAAAATACACAAAAGTCTCTCAAGAGTTCTTAGTAAAACACAAAAGAGACATATGTCATTGGAGAAGTGCTTGCACTGCCTGCTGCAGTAAAAATTAGGTGAAGAATATAGAGAAAAAATGGAGTATAAAATTCATTTTCTTGCCGGCACCACCATTGGCAAAAGCATAGAAAACCTCAAAACACTTGAGAAAGCCAGGACAGAGGAATCACACTGCGTGGGAGGTTTTCTATACAACTGATTGAGAGTAGCTTTTCTTTTTTTCTTTTTTAGAAAAATATGTCATAGCTAATGGTATTTTTGCTAGATTTTGTTTCAATAAGGAAATGCACAAAAGATCGCTTTCACTTCATCAAATGAAAGATATATGAGGAAATAACTTATTCTCAATAGTATATTGCTTTTTTAATAAGAATATTCTTAGGGGAAAAGTTGTCAAAGAATACCTTGTCATGAAGCAGAACAGAGAACTTGGAATGCATGTGGGAGGGTATATATGTATGTTCACATGCTCCTAGTGTGTGTGCACGCATGTATGAGTATGTTGTGTATATGTGTACATGCATTTTATGTACAGTAAAGCCAGCACCACATATAGGTAGATAGAGGGTAGATTATTTAATAAATGGTAATAGGAAACCTGACTCAGTAAAACAGGATTCCTACATACCACCTTCAGAAAAGGGGCCTCCAGTGAATTTAAGTGCAATGTAAGAGAAGAAACTACAGTCAAAGGCTGTACAGGAAGAACACGACAATGTTTTTGTGCTCCACTATAGAAGAAATTCTCAAAAAAAAATTGAAGCATAAAGTGCAAGGCAAATAGACAAGAAAAGTCAATCAGTGTGACCACATGATGACAGCTTCCGCAAAAATGCCACACTTCACAGCATTAAGAAGAGGGCAGCCCGGGAGACATGAGTACTGCCTCCAATGGACAGGTCTCTGACACCCAGCACTTTTCACTGGAACTGGACGGTGAGCTGCTGGTGTGATTTACATGTTCTGGGAGCTTTCTCACTAAGGTGTTGAGTAACCACATAGCACATGTCAGCCAGAGAGGAAGTTCCAGGGTTCCCAAAACTTAACAAGAAAAAAAATCTCAAGCAACCCCAGCAGGAAAATGGGCAGAAGACATCACAGCAGCCACCATGCAAAAGAAGAAACCCACCATATATGAAAAACACCCACAAATATTCATAATCATGGAAATCAAAACCAAAACTATGAGGTAAGTGCTTTTTGCCTAGTAGACTGACAAAAATCAGCAATTAGATTAATGCTGAGTGGTGACAAAATGTGGGTATACAGAGTGACCACAGACCTCAGATGGAAAACAGAATTACATATATCACTGATCTAGGAAAGATCACGGTTAGTCAATGGAAGGAACTATGCACACCCCCCAATGACCCAGCTGTGCTACTCTGGGGTCTGTATTACCAACAAGTGACCACCTAGTTTTTTTGCATGTATATATCTGTGTTGTGTGCATGTGGGTACACATGTCCATATGCGTGTGGATGCACATTTGGGTAGGTGAACATGTGTGCTTGTTGGGGGGGGGGGGAACAGAAGTTGATATTGGGTGTCTTCCTCAGTTTCTCCCCACCTTATTTTCTGAGAGGGCCTCTTAATAAACCTAGAACTCACCAATTTGGGAAGACTAACTAGCCAGTGAGCCCCAAGGATCCTCCTGTCTTCACCTCCCCAGCTCTGGGATTATAGATGTGTGTCACCACGTCCCGTTTTTACATGGTATGATAGTTTGATATATGGCCCCATAGATTCAAATGTTTCATGAAAATTGAACTGCCTACTTGAGCCCCGAGCAAGGCAGAGCCCTGCTATAAGGGGGCCTGTCACTGGGGGTGGATCCCGGAGCCCAGCCCTAAGCTGTGTTCGGGGTGGATCTTCATTCAGGCCCAAAAGTATGGAGAGAGCAATTTGAGCTGTGGTGATTCGTGCTTGCTGATATTGTTTGCTTGCTGCAGTTGTTTCTCTCTGCTTGGATCTACGAAAGGGAGCCAGCCTCTTCCTCCATTCCCCCGACTCTGTAAGCCTGAAATAAACCTCTTCCTCCCATAAGCTGTGTCTGGTTGGATGTTTGTCTCAGCAATGAGGAACTGACTATAGCACATGGATTCTGGGGATCAGAGCTCAGGGCTTCACACTTGCTCAGGAAGCACTTTACCCTGGAGCCATCTCCCCCATACCCCACCTAATTTTTTTAGCTTGATATTACTGAAATATTATATAAAATATATTTAAATTCCATATGTTTAGGGTGTAGAACTTGGTGTTCTGACATACATACACTACAAGAATGTGTGCCTCATCTCCCATCATGCCTATGTCTCAAGTGTGCACTATATTAACTAAGGTCTCCATGCTGGCATTCCATCTCCAGAACCTATCCATCCTACTTGTGTGAGCCACTTACATGATTTCATCAGAGCCTTGTCCTGTGACCAAATGTCCTCACAGCTCTCCACCCAGCCTCTGGCCACCAGTATTCTACTCTCTGCCCCTGTGAGCTTGATCTTTTTAGATTCCTCATTACAGTGAGATTATGCAGTATTTGGCTTATTTACATTATTATAATTCCCTGCTATCCTATTGCAAATGGAAGGATTTCCTTCTTCTAAGGCCAAATAATTCCTCTCTCTCTCTCTCTCTCTCTCTCTCTGTGTGTGTGTGTGTGTGTGTGTGTGTGTGTGTGTGTGTGTGTGTTTAGATCACATTTTCTTTGACTGCTTTTCCATTAATGATGGAAACAAGTCTTGTTTCATATCTTGGCTATAGTGAACACTGGGAGTGAACTTGGCAGTGGGGGACAAACCTCTAACAAACTGATTTTATTTCCTGTGGATAAATACCTGGAAATGAGATTGCTGACTCATAAGGTATGTCTATGTTTAATTTGTTTGAGGAACTTCCATGCAGTTTTCCATAGTAGCTATATGAATGTATTTTTACCAGCATTTGTGCAAGAGATCTCTCTTCTCCACATTTTGACCAACCTATTCTTTGATGTTTTTAGGTCCGCGTGACTCTCACATGTAGAATGGTACTTCACTGCAATTTGCTTTGCTGTGCCCATTCATGATGTCGGACACCTTTGTTATGTCTGTTGGCCACATGCATGTCTTCTTGAGAAATGCATACTGAGGCCCTTGATATCAAGTTGTGTGAGTTCATAATACATTTTCAATAATACATCAGGGGCTGGAGAGATGGCTTAGCAGTTAAGCACTTGCCTGTGAAGCCTAAGGACCCTGGTTCGAGGCTCGATTCCCCAGTAATTCCCCAGTATCTACATAAACCAGATGCACAAGGTGGAGCATGCATCTGGAGTTCGTTTGCAGTAGCTGGAGGCCCTGGTGCACTTCTCTCTCTCTCTCTCTCTCTCTCTCTCTCTCTCCCTCTGTCCCTCTTTTTCTCTGTGTCTTCTGTCTCTCTCTCAAACAATAAAAATAAACAAAAATTGAAAAAAATAGTACATCATAGAAGACCCATAGCTTGCAAATTTTTTCTCCCATTCCATAGATCAAGTTATCATTGTTTTTTAAATAATATTTTATTGATTTATTTGTGAGCAGAGAGAGGGGGATTGGAGAAAGAATACCAGGGCCTCTTGCCACTGCAAACAAAGAAAAGTCCAGGGGTTGGGGATTTAGCTCTGGGTTCAGTCCTCAGCACCAAAGGGGGAAAAAAAAAGACAAAGAAAACTCCAGACATATGCACATTAAAGATGATTCATTTAAGTGAAGTGGGAGGACGGGGAGGAGGACAATGGAACCAATACTATGAATGTAAAATCAGAATAATAGAAATAAAAAATATATATTAAAAAAATACGTTAAGGAACTAGAGAGATGGCTCAGCAATTAAGGAGCTTATCTGCAAAGCCAAAGGACCCAAGTTTGATTCTCCAGTATCCACATAAGCCAGATGCACAAGGTGGCAGATGTGTCTGGGGGTCATTTACAGTGGCTGGAGGCCCTGGCATGCCCATTCTCACACACACTCCCTCTCTCAAAAAATAAATAAAATTTAAAAGAATGCATTTTGGGGGCTGGAGAGATGGCTTAGTGGTTAAGGCACCTGCCTGCTAAGCTTTAGAACACCCATTTGATTCTCTAGGTCCCACACATAGCCAGATGCAAAAAGTGACGTAAGCGTGCAATGCCGCACTTGCCCACAAGGGAGCAGACGCATCTGGAGTTCGTTCACAGAGGCTGAGAGGCCACTGGCGCACCCATTCTCTCTCTCTCTCTCTCTCTCTCTCTCTCTCTCTCCAAAAAAAAAGAAGAAGAAAATGTTTTTAAAAAATTAAAAAATACATTAAGTATACTAGATGAGCTACCTGCAGACCTGGAAAAATGAGAATTCCTATGCAAATAAAAGGGAACTGTGTGTGTGTGTGTTATGTGTGGTGTGCCTGTGTTATGTGTGGTGTGTCTGTGTGGTATGCATGGTATGCATATGTGGTGTGCATGCAGAGGCTAGACAAAGATGCCAGGACCTCTATCACTCCTCTACTTTATGTCCCTAAGACAGTGTCTCTCACTGAGCCTGGAACTCCCCATGTTTCACTTAGACTGGCTGACCAAAGAGCCCTAGCCATCCTCCTACTTCTGCCCCCTCAGCACTTGGGTCACAGGATGTGGTCATGCCCAGCTATTTACATGGGTGCTGGGGATCAAACTCATATCCTCATGACTATGCAGCAAGTACTCTAACCCATCAAGCCATCTCTCCAGCCCCAGGAACTTTTTTTAAAGTAACAATCCTTATGAATATCAGTGATAATGGTGTGTTAAGAACTGACAAGTTCTGTGGTTAAGGTGTTTGCCTGTAAAGACTGATGACCTGAGCTCAATTCCCCAGTACTCATGTAAAGCCAGTTGCACAAAGTGGTGCATGCATCATGAGTTTGTTGGCAGCAGCTAAAGTCCCTGTCACACCATTTCTCTCCCTCTCTCTCTCTGTCTCTTTCTCTCAATCTGGTGCTCGTGTGTGCATAGTAACACACACCTTTAATCCCAGAACTCGGGAGGCAGAGGTAGGAGGATTGCCGTGAGTTTCAGGCTAGTCTGAGATTACATAGTGAATTCCAGGTCAGCCTGGGATAGAGTGAGACCCTACCTCAAAAAAAAATCTATTTTTGGTAAAAACCATTTTTCCATTAAAATTATTTCTATTATTAATAATATTAATAATATTTCTAATTCAATAAAATGATTAAATATGTTTCATTATGTTTCTTACACTTTAACACTTTTGATAGTAAAATTTAAGGACCGACCCTAAGTAAGGCTCAGTAGGTTTCAATGCATGAGTTGAAAGGCTACCCTAGCTGAAAAATACTGCATGCTAAGGGTTTTGGCACTGTGTGGAAGAAGATAATGTTTATTTCCCATTCACAGCTACTAGTTATGCAATGGTTTCTGCTGACACCTGGCGAATAAATGTCCAGACTTCCTGAGCGAGGTGTTGTCCTTGGGAGATGTTCCCTTCTGTGCATGCACGTGTGCGCGCATGTGCACGCACACACACGACATAGTTTTTTTCTGTGCTGGGAGTTGAACCTAAAGCTTCATGCATTCTAGGCATACTCCACCACTGAACTCTATCTCCAGCCCTTGATGTTGGTTTTTGAGACAAGGTCTCATGCAGCCTAGGCTGGCCTTGACTTCCTGATCCTTCTGTTTCTACCTCCCAAGTACTGGGTGGGCTCACAGGCAAGCAACACCAGGCCTGATTTCCTTCTGATATGTTTAATAAGTGGCTTGAAAGCTACAACAACTTTTTACTTGAAAGATTTTATAAGTAGTTAAAAAGGTTTATCTCTAAGATTTTCAGCATTAAGCTATAAACACTTTAAAGATGATTCATTTAAGTGTGTTTTATTATTTTTTTGGAGTGGGGGTGAGAAGATATAATGAAAAACATTCCCCAAATGCTTTCTCCATAGCAGGTGTGCCTCTAGAAAAGCAATTACTTTCTCGTTATTGAGTGGAATCTGTATGGAACAGATTGGCATGTTGGTCTTTTGAAGTTGTCTGGTGGGTTATGCTTTATTCCTCAGAGCTACTTGTCTCTTCAGAACATATCAGCAAATGTGAGACACTTGAAATTTTGTGTTTGAGAAAGCGTAGCTTCTTTGAGCTGAACAACTTGTAGACTATGGTTGTGGTGGTTTGATTCAGGTGTCCCCCATAAACTTCAAGTGTTCTGAATGCTAGGTTCCCAGCTGATGGCAACTTGGGAATTAACACCTCCTGGAGGCAGAGTATTGTTGGGGGCGGGCCTATGGGTATTATAGCCAGCTTCCCATTGCCAGTGTTTGGGCACACTCTCCTGTTGCTGTTGTCCACCTTATGTTGACCAGAGAGTGATGTCCACCCTCTGCTCATGCCATCGTTTTTCCTGCCATCATGGAGCTTCCCCCTCGAGCCTGTAAGCCAAAATAAACCTCTTTTTTCCCACAAGCTGCTCTTAGTCGGGTGATTTCTGCCAGCAATGCGAACCTGACTGCAACAGTAAAGTGGTACCGAGGAGTGGGATTGCTGCTAGACACCTGACTGTGTGGCTTTGGCCTTTTGGAGCTGATTTTCAAGAGGAATGTGGAAGGATTTGAAATCTTGGCCTAAGACATGCCTTGCAGTGCTGTAAGTACAGCTTAATGGACTATTCTGGTCAGAGCTGAAAGACCTGAATGCAGTAAGAACTATGAACTGTGAGGTTTGGCTTATGAGGGTGAGAAAGAGCTTTACTTGGACTGGGCTAGCAGTTTGTGTGAGAAGCGTCTGTCCTGAGAAGATGTGCCTTTGCGTAAAAATGAACTGGTGTGAGCAGAGGATAAGGCACAGAAAAAAAATGAAATCTTTGGGTGAACTCAACCCGTTCAGCTGCAGTTGAGAGATTACAACCTTTGAGATTGGGCCAGCTAACCTGCACTGGGGCAACAGGAAGAATGCAGACCCTTTTGAAGGGGCCTGAATGCTGAAGGAGTGTCCTGTTCTTCAAAGTCTGATTTATTCCCCCCTGGATTAACAAATTGGCACCCTACCTGGTATTATGGAGTATAACAAATGCAGGAAAGAGAGGGTCATTGAGTTTGTAACGCGGTCTTATGTTTTGGAAATGGCCATGGGCAGTGTGAAGCAGGTTTGCTGGATGCCTGCATGGAGATCCCATGGGGCCATGAGGATGGACCGTGGGTTGCAGTGGAGACCCAGTGGAGACCCAGTGGAGATGCAGGGGCTATGAGATGGCTGCCAAGGAGAGCTGCCGGCCCTGGATGAAGTTTTCCAGGACTGTGAGTAGCCTAGCTGGAGGGGTGGAATTGGAACTCCAGAGACTTGTTGCTGCTCAGAAGTATCGGACTTGGAGATTTGTCACTGACTAGTTGTTGGATTGGAATTACAGAGTTTGACGTTTGCCCTGGTTGTTTAAAATCTTGTATTGGTTAAGTATTTCTTTGTTTTGCCCAATGCCATCCTTTGCAGTGTGAATGTTTTATTCTGTGCCATTATGGGTTTTTTGGGGGGATTATTTTTGGTATTATGGCTCAGTTAAAAGACCTTGGATTATGGGGACATATGAACATCATTGGATGATAAAAACTATGGGGACTTTTAAATTTGCATGAATGCATTGCATTTTACATCATGTATGGTTATCAGTTTATGGGGGCCAGGGGCGGAATGTGGTGGTTTGATTCAGGTGTCCCCCATAAACTTCAAGTGTTCTGAATGCTAGGTTCCCAGCTGATGGCAACTTGGAAATTAAAGCCTCCTGGAGGCAGAGTATTGTTGGGGGCGGGCTTATGGGTATTATAGCCAGCTTCCCATTGCCAGTGTTTGGCACACTCTCCTGTTGCTGTTGTCCACCTTATGTTGACCAGAGAGTGATGTCCACCCTCTGCTCATGCCATCGTTTTTCCTGCCATCATGGAGCTTCCCCCTCGAGCCTGTAAGCCAAAATAAACCTCTTTTTTTTCCCACAAGCTGCTCTTAGTCGGGTGATTTCTGCCAGCAATGCGAACCTGACTGCAACAGTAAAGTGGTACCGAGGAGTGGGATTGCTGCTAGACACCTGACTGTGTGGCTTTGGCCTTTTGGAGCTGATTTTCAAGAGGAATGTGGAAGGATTTGAAATCTTGGCCTAAGACATGCCTTGCAGTGCTGTAAGTACAGCTTAATGGACTATTCTGGTCAGAGCTGAAAGACCTGAATGCAGTAAGAACTATGAACTGTGAGGTTTGGCTTATGAGGGTGAGAAAGAGCTTTACTTGGACTGGGCTAGCAGTTTGTGTGAGAAGCGTCCTGTCCTGAGAAGATGTGCAGGGTTGCTTTGCGTAAAAATGAACTGGTGTGAGCAGAGGGATAAGGCACAGAAAAAAAAATGAAATCTTTGGGTGAACTCTGCCCATTCAGCTGCAATTGAGAGATTACAACCTTTGAGATTGGGCCAGCTAACCTGCACTGGGGCAACAGGAAGAATGCAGACCCTTTTGAAGGGGCCTGAATGCTGAAGGAGTGTCCTGTTCTTCAAAGTCTGATTTATTCCCCCCTGGATTAACAAATTGGCACCCTACCTGGTATTATGGAGTATAACAAATGCAGGAAGAGAGGGTCATTGAGTTTTAACGCGGTCTTATGTTTTGGAAATGGCCATGGGCAGTGTGAAGCAGGTTTGCTGGGTGCCTGCGTGGAGATCCCATGGGGCCATGAGGATGGACCATGGGTTGCAGTGGAGACCCAGTGGAGACCCAGTGGAGATGCCGGGGCTATGAGATGGCTGCCAAGGAGAGCTGCCGGCCCTGGATGAAGTTTTCCAGGACTGTGAGTAGCCTAGCTGGAGGGGCGGAATTGGAACTTCAGAGACTTGTTGCTGCTCAGAAGTATCGGACTTGGAGATTTGTCACTGACTAGTTGTTGGATTGGAATTACAGAGTTTGACGTTTGCCCTGGTTGTTTAAAATCTTGTATTGGTTAAGTATTTCTTTGTTTTGCCCAATGCCATCCTTTGCAGTGTGAATGTTTTATTCTGTGCCATTATGGGTTTTTTGGGGGATATTTTTGGTATTATGGCTCAGTTAAAAGACCTTGGATTATGGGGACATATGAACATCATTGGAATTGATAAAAACTATGGGGACTTTTAAATTTGCATGAATGCATTACATTTTACATCATGTACGGTTATCAGTTTATGGGGGCCAGGGGCACTCATGTGGTGGTTTGATTCAGGTGTCCCCCCATAAACTTCAAGTGTTCTGAATGCTAGGTTCCCAGCTGATGGCAACTTGGGAATTAACACCTCCTGGAGGCAGAGTATTGTTGGGGGCGGGCTTATGGGTATTATAGCCAGCTTCCCATTGCCAGTGTTTGGGCACACTCTCCTGTTGTTGTTGTCCACCTTATGTTGACCAGAGAGTGATGTCCACCCTCTGCTCATGCCATCGTTTTTCCTGCCATCATGGAGCTTCCCCTCAAAGCCTGCCAAAATAAACCTCTTTTTCCCACAAGCTGCTCTTAGTCGGGTGATTTCTGCCAGCAATGCGAACCTGACTGCAACAATGGTCTTTGCCATGCAGCAGTGACCTCCCACAGCATCTGGCCGTGGTCTGCTTGTGACTTTACCAAGTTCTCCCTACTCTTCTCCCTTGAGTCCAGATAGGGTGAAGGGTCCTTCTCTCCTCCTTTTCCTCTTCTTCTTCTTTTGTTTTTCAAAGTAGGGTCCCCCTCTAGCCAACACTAACCTGGAATTCACTATGTAGTCTCAGGGTGGACTCAAACTCACAGTGATCCTACCTCTGTCTCCCAAGTGCTGGGATTAAAGGCATGTGACACCACGCCCAGCTCCAAAAATACATTTAAAATTAAAATGCACTTTGAAATATGTTCTGTCCTTATGATTTTATCTGTTTAGATTTCTGTTTCTGTCTGCTTTACGTTGTATGTAATATATCTGTGCAGAGATTTTACTGATTGGTGCAATCAAATAGACACTGTGTAACTTTTCTGTTGCTATTATAATAAATTACCTTGGTGGCTTAAAATGACACAAAGCTGTAACTTAATAATTTTGGAAGTCAGAAGTCCAAAAGGCTAAAATCTCAGGGTGAGCACGGCTGGGTTCTTTCTGGAAGCCCCAGGAGGGATCACTTGCCATACAACTTCTCAAGGTCTGCTCCATGCAGCTTCTACTTCCATGGCCACAACTCCTTGTCAGCAGCTGACACCTGCCTCTCTCCTGTAAGGACACCATGGTTACATGGGACCACCTCAAGAATCCAGGATAATCTCTCATCCGGAGATCCGTACCCAACTCACACCTACAACATCCCATTTCCTTACAAAGCATGTTCCCAGACTCTGGGGAATAGTATGTGGACATCTTTAGAGGGCCACGACGCTGCCTGCCATAAAACCTTGAGCAGAAATCACAAAACAGACTCAAGGAAGAAGGTGATCCTGCCATGGCCACGAGCAGAGTGCAAGTACCAACTCCCCAGCAGAGCCTTCCCCAGGAGATCATTGCCTGGGCTCTGAAGGGCAACTTGGGTGTGGTGACACATGCCTGTGATCCCAGCATACAAAAGGCTGAGGCAAGAGGATCATGGGTCAAGGTTATGCAGGGCTGCAGAGCAAGACTATATCTATCTTAAAAAGGGGGGCTGCCAGGCATGGTGGCGCATGCCTTTAATCCCAGCACTCGGGAGGCAGAGGTAGGAGGATTGCTGTGAGTTCAAGGCCAGCCTGAGACCACCTAGTGAATTTCAGGTCAGCCTGAGCTGAAGTGAAACCTTACCTCAGAAAACCAAAAAAAAAAAAGGGGGGGTACTGGAGCAAACAACCTGACGTGATACTCACATAAGCGCAATAGCAGCACACAGCCATGGTGGGTAACCAACTGCTCTTGATTTGGCCAACAGATCTGCTCAGTGGAATGGACCTCATAGCTGGAACTGGGAAACAAGTCAGAACCATATCCAAAAAATGAGCCCAGGCTGGAGAGATTGCTTAGTGGTTAAGGCACTGCCTGCCAAGCCTAAGAACGCCTGTTTGATCTCCAGGTCCCATGTTTAGCCAAACACAAAAAGTGATGCAAGTGCACGATGCCACCCTTGCCCACAAGGGAATGCACATATCTGAAGTTCATTCACAATGGCTGAGAGGCTGCTGGCACACCCATTCTCTCTCTGTCTGTCTCTTCCTCTCTGTCTCTGTCTCTCTCAAATAACAAAAAAAAAAAAAAATGAGCCCACTCTCCAATATCAAGCTCCCACCACTTATGGGCTACAAGAGGACCTACACCTGTAAAGTTCTCTCTAAAATAATAATGGTTATCCCATTTATCCAGTGCTGACTTCTCTCTCTATTGGAGAATTTGCTTCTCTTTATCAGATAGATGCCAAACCTGAGGAGAGGATCAGCATATGGTACCTCACCAGGGCCCCAGCTGAAACCATAGAGTAAATGGGGAAATGAGCAAGAGTGCTGCTTTCTTGGTGAGCCTGACACCAACACAAGGGTAAAGGAGGTAGACACAGAAAACACTCAATTCCTACTAAAGCAGATATCCAGAGACACAGAGGCTCCCAAGATCTCATCACTGAAGTAGACCTAAAACGAACCCAACATGGCTCAGGGAAATTCATGGAAGAGGGGGCGGAAAGATTGTGAGAGCCACAAGTTGGGTCATTATGTCCAGAGACATTGCCTCTTTCACATAACTGATGGCTACCCCCACAATGCACCACCCACATTCCCCATTGAGGAGGGTCCCTTCGGAGGGGGAGGACGGGAAGGAGGCTATCGATGGCACCAACATGAATGTATTCACATTATGTGCTATTTATTTATTCATTCATTTATTTATTTATTATAACTAATAAAAAGGGAGGGCTGGGGCTAGAGGGATGGCTTAGTGGTTAAGGCATTTGCCTGCAAAGCCAAAGAACCAAGGTTTGATTTCCCAGGACCCATGTTAGCCAGATGCACAAGGGGGCACACACATCTGGAGATCTTTTGCAGTGGCGGGAGGCCCTGGCATGCCCATTCTCTCTTTCTTTCTCTCTCTCTCTCTCCCCCTCTTTCTCTGTCAAATAAATAAACAAATAAAAAAATTTTAAATGGGGGGGCTGGAGAGATGGCTTAGTGGTTAAAGTACTTGCCTGCAAAGCCAAAGGACCCAGATTCAGTTCCCCAGGACCCACAAAAGCGAGAAGCACAAGGTAGCACATGTGTCTGGAATTCATTTGCAGTGGCTGGAGGCCCTGAAGTGCCCATGTTCTCTCTCTGGCGCTCTCTCTCTCTCTCTCTCATTAAAATAAATTTTTAAAAGATAACTTCAGCATGTGGAATTTCATCTTCATCCTCAACATCCTTTTCTTAGGTAAACAGCAAGCAGGTGGTTATTTCTTTTGCTTTCTACTGACTCAGTAAGACCAAGGTCCATTCTCAAGTGCACACTTTAGACCCTGTATGAACTGAACAGTGCTGTGGTTTGAATCCAAAATGTCCTCCAAGCCTCACGGGTTAAAGACTTGATTGCTACATGATGGGCTGTGACCTCATCAGTATAGTAATCTACGGGTGGGTTCACAATTTGGTGACATTATTGGGAGGTGGTGAAAACTAGGAGGTAAGATATAGTTGGAGGAAATAGGTCACTTGGGGTATACCATGGAAGGGTTACCTTATCCCTGGCTCATCTATCTGTTTATCTATCTATCTATCTGTCTGTCTGTCTCCCTTTCTTTCTCTCCTCTCTTCACAGCTGCCATGAAGTAAGAAGCTGCTTTTGCCACACACTCCCACTTCCTCTATGATATCCAACACAATGGAGCCAGTTGACCATGGACTGACACCTCTGAAACTGTGAGCCAAAACAAATGTGTCCTCCTTCTGGTGTTTTATCTCAGATGTTTTGTCATAGCAATGCAGAGCTAACACATCCAATTTCTGAACTCCTCTGCTCCTGAGTTAGAGCACCATCCTGGGATAGACTTTGCAGGTAGCTGCTGATGGAAAAGCTGTAGGGCCCATTACTTGCAGGGAAGCTACCAAAGAATATCAGTTCAAATTAAAAGTTCCACCTTTCAGATCCTGCACCTGGGAAGCCAGCCTCATGTACACAATTCAGAGATGGGGGCAAATAGAGTCAGAGGGTAACTACCACTTTACCACAGTTTCCCACTGTGCCTGGGCATGAAAAAGCAGTTTTCTTCATGGTTTCCTCAAGAATACCAAACATAACCATGGACATGAACCAGTGGAAAATGGCAAGAAAGAGGGCATGGCAAAGGCTGCTAAAATAATTTCCCCCAAGTTCCTTGGAGACAAAGTTCTTGGTGATTTAATCGCCCTGTGCTTACAGTGTCCCAAGTTCCCAGGACATGAACAAGACCAGACAGAGAAGGGCTTGGCACATCCACTTTCCTGTCAAAGATTTTTCCTCTCATGCAACAACAGCACCCTCTCCTGGAATATGTGGGGTTTGCTAGCAATTTTTATTAAGTGAAAATCAAACACAATGCCCTTGGCATCTAAGGTAGGTAGGCTCGTAAACTCTCATATATGTAAGAATATTCTAGGATGATACTTTAAAACCTCTGCTAAGATTTAGAATGATCTGGATCCCTCTCAGGAACTCCCACATACCCCTGCCTGATCCAGTCAACCCCTCTCTGAGGAGAGAATCTGATACACGTGGCTATCCAGGAGAACTTTTTAAATTGCAGATGAATAGCAGCAGCAAAGGAGCGGAGGAGGGCGAGGGGAATGAGACCTGGAGGACTGAACACCCAAGTTCTATTTTGAGACAAGTTCTATTCTGGGCAAGAAGGGGAAATAGTTTCAAACTCAAGAAGTGGCTATTGGGGATCATGAGAGGAAAAGAGACGGTCTTAAAGGTAACATATATGTTTATTTATATAAAGTGTTTATCTTGAAGACAGACAAAAGGGAAGGAGGAGAAGGTGGAACCAGAGCAATTGTTATAACCATAATAGCTTTCTATTGTTGCCATAAAAACCCCACACTCAATGGTATAAAACAACAGAAATACAGACTAGAGGTCAGAAGTTCAAAGTCAGTCTCTCTAAGCAAAAGTCAAAGTGTCATCTGGATATGGTGGCACACGCTTTCAATCCCAGCATTCAGGAAACAGAGGTAGGTGGATTGCTGTGAGTTCAAGGCCACCCCAAGACTACATAGTGAATTCCAAGTCAGCCTGGGCTAGTGTGAGACCATGGAAGAAAAACAAAGAAGCCAGGCGTGGTGGTGCACACCTTTAATCCCAGCACTCGGGAGGCAGAGGTAGGAGGATTGCCGTGAGTTCGAGGCTACCCTGAGACTACATAGTTAATTCCAGGTCAGCCTGGTCTCAGAGTGAGACCCTACCTCGAAAAACCAAAAAAAAAAAAAAAAAAAAGAAAAAAAAAAAAGAAAAAGTCAACTCATCCTCTCTCTTTTTCTCTTCCTCTTCCCCCCCCTTCTCTTTGTCAAATAAATAATTAAAATAAAATGTTTTTTAAGTCAAAGTGTCTCAGGATTGTGCTCTCTTGGAGGTTCCTGCACAGAATCCATTCATGGCCAATCCCAACTTCTAGGGTTGCTACAAACCTTGGTTGGGTTTTGGTGCCTGCTGCTATCTTCAGCTGACACATTGCCTTTGATCCCTGCAACTGCTACCACCTCTCCTTCTCTAACCTCTTTTGTTCCCTCTGCAACAGACCTTGTGATGATATTGCTCCCCTCCCTGATTCCCCAATCCCAGATGATCAGAATTATTCTCACTCTCTCAAGATCCTTAGCCCAATCATATCTAAAACATCCCTTTTGCAATGTAAAACAATATCCTCACAGTTCTAAAGATTAACACATGACCATGTTTGAGAGATCATTTTTCTGCCTATAGTAACAACAGTTAGAATAGAAATCTTTCCTCCCAATTTGTCTTCCAGACACATGACCTTAGGTTTATTACTATTCCTATGGGGGAGAGAAGGTGCTGGAAGATGGCTTGATGGTTAGAGGCACTTCCTTGCAAAGCCTATTGGCCTGTGTTCAATTCCCCAAAACCCACTTAAGCCAAATAGGAATTTATTTGCAACACATACAAATAAGTAAATAAAAATTCAATATATAAATAATAATACTTCTACAGAACCTGGTTATGGTGACACATGCCTGTGATCTTAAAACTCAGAAAGTGGAGGCAGGAAGACCAGGAGTTCAAGATCATCCTCAGCTACATAATAAGTTCAAGGCCACCCTGGGCTACATGAAATCCTTTCTCAAAACAACAACAATAATATAATAGTAATACTCGTGCACATGATGGCACCCTCACCATGCCAGTCACTGTGCCCACTTCACATGCATCCTCATGAGCCTTACACCAGCCCGGAAGAAAGCCTGGGCAGACAGGTTAACTGAGTATGGCCCAAGCCACCTGTACGGCAGCAGTCCTGCATCCCTGACTCCAGGGTCAGTCTATGTCCCCTCGCCCCAGCTCATTCTGTCTGTGGGCCAGACGTGACCTCCAGCATCTTGAGTACATGCAACTCTTTTTTTCTTGATGTATATGTAGTATGTGTGTGGGATGTGTGAGTGTGTGTGTGTTTGTGTGCGGTATCTGCGTGTGTGTACATGTGTGTGCACATGCCCCATGCGCACATGTGAAGAAGCCAGAGGAGTATGTCAACTGTCTTCTGTCCCTCTCCCACCTTACTTCCTTGAGTCAAGGCCTCTCTCTAACCCCAGCTCTTACCGTTTTAAGGCTAGACTAGCTGGTAAGTGAACCCCCGTGGTCCTCCTGTCTCCACTTCCCTCAGTACTAGGGTCACAGGTATGTGCAGCCACACTCAGCTTTTGAAGTGGGTGCTGGGGAGTGGACTCAGGAACTCATGCATGTACAAGTGCTCTTACCCACTGAGCCATCTCACCTTGAGTGCAGGAAGCGCTTGTGTCACTAGGTGTTGCAGTCAGGTTCGCATTGCTGACAGAAATCACCCGACTAAGAGCAGCTTGTGGGAAAAAAGAGGTTTATTTTGGCTTACAGGCTCAAGGGGGAAGCTCCATGATGGCAGGATAAACGATGGCATGAGCAGAGGGTGGACATCACTCTCTGGTCAACATAAGGTGGACAACAGCAACAGGAGAGTGTGCCAAACACTGGCAAGGGGAAGCTGGCTATAATACCCATAAGCCCGCCCCCAACAAGTCTCTGCCTCCAGGAGGTGTTAATTCCCAAGTTGCCATCAGCTGGGAACCTAGCATTCAGAACACTTGAAGTTTATGGGGGACACCTGAATCAAACCACCACACTAGGGTTCCCAAGTGCCTACACCCTGAGAAGAAGGACTCCCATTGTGAAAAATTGCCCCATGCTTAGTGGTGTACAAGAGCAGAAATACACTCCCACCTGAAGGGGAGAGTAGGGGAGGGGAAGGAATTATCATGGTTTATGGCCTATAATTATGGAAGTTGTAACTCCAAAGCACATGCCAACCCCTCCCCCCCCAAAAAAAAAAAAACACCCACTGTGAACTGGGCTCTGAACCACTAGGGCCTGGGCTGGAAGTTCCCGGGCCCTGGGCCACGATGGCCAGCACTGTGGGGAGTACAGCTGATGCCAGACAAGAATCAGATGTCAAAAGTAGTAGAGGCAGGAGAGAGCCAGCCCTGAGCTGAGCCTCTGGGGCCAGAGAATTTGAATGGGAGCATCTTGTGTCAGCAGCAATAGTAGCGTGGCTTCTCCAGGGCACAGCTAGTGAGGGCTTCTAAGCCCCACACAACACAGTCACATGTTGATCCTCAAGGCTTCTCCGCATCAATCACCCATTTCACCAGGAAAACATATCCGCACAATGGAAAGGGTTGGTTGTCACATTCAATGTGGGATGAGTTCTACTTTCAACTTAGCTAAGCAGGTCACATCAGGTCCAAAGTGGCCAGGGCCATCCCACAGCCAACTCTGAGGGGAGGGGTACCCTTGGCAAAGTGCAACTCTGCCCCATGGTCCTGTTTGGAAAAGGAGTGACAATACCCTGACTGCCTGGAATGCCGGGACAGGATAGGGGTGGGAGGAAGAAATAAGGACCCTAGTGAAGGTGGGGAGAATCACAAGTGAAGAAAGGGAGAGAGGGGGTTTTTCAGGGGAGGCAGCAGTTGCTCTGGGTTTTGAAGGACAAACAGGAGTTTCTCTGGCAGAGCACAAGAATATTTGTGTGACTGCGGGGTGGGGAGGGTGGGACAGACCAGATCACAAAGGGCTCTGGGAAGAAACACACTTTTCCCCAGCTTTGTCAAACACCAGTGAAAATGGTCTAATTACTAACAGGGGGTGACTTCAAAACCTCTCTTTTCATGGGGCTTAGTGCATACATCTTAAGCTCACAAATCTGTGGTTTTTACATTATATCACTAAACATATATAATTTTCCCAGCACCCCAGAAATCTGTCTTTCTGGTAAATACAGAGCTTGCCACACATAGAATTACTATACTGACCTTTGAGAGTTTTGTTTTGTTTTGGGTTTTTGTTTTTTTTTGTTTTTTTTTTGAGACAGAGTCTCACTATGTAGCTCAGACTTGCGTGGAACTCAAGATCCTCCTGCCTCGGCCTCCAGAGTGCTGTGATGACAAGAATATGCCACCTGTTATTTCTTTCTGTTTTGGGGTTTTTTTTTTGGTTTTTTGTTGCTTTTGGGGGGGTTGCACAAGGAAATGTGTGCGGTGTGTATGTGTGTCTGCCTGTTTGTACGTGTTCTCCTTCTATTTTGGAAAACTCTGAAGCTAAAAATCTTCATTTAATCTCAAGAGACTAAACTGTGTCTCCTTGACTGCATCTGCCAGAAATTACAGTCATTCCACTGGCAGTATCCCTGTGCTAGAGAAAACCCTTCTGCAGCAGTCAGCTTCTTGTTGCAGGGACAAAACACCTGACCAGAAGCAGCAGCTTCTGGGAGGAAAGGGTTATTTCAGCTTGAATCTTGAGGGGAGGCTTCATTATGAAAGCACGGCAGCCCTGAGAGCTGGGCATCACATCTTGTTATATCAACTCAAAGGATGGGCTGGGAACTGGGCTATATCACCCCAAAGCCTGCCTCCAGTGACACACTTCCTCCAGTAAGACTCCACCTCCCAAAGGCCTCACAACCTTCCCAAACTGCCCCCAGCTGGGGAGCAAATATTCAAAACACATGTGACTATGGGAGACCTTGGCTTGGACAAAACACCTGAACAATGGGCTGAAGAGATGGCTTAGCATTTAAGATCCTCGTCTGCAAAGCCAAAGGATCCAGCTGTGATTCCCCATATGTACAAGGTGCCACATGCATCTGGAGTTTGTGTGCAGTGGCTAGAGGCTCTGCTGTGCCCATATTCTCCCTATCCCCCCACCTCAAATAAATAAATCTTTTAAGAAAACACGTGAACAAAAGCAGCTGATGGGAGGGAAGATTTTATTTTGTCTTACAATCTCTAAAGGAAGCTTCGTGATGGCAGGGGAAAGCATGGCATGAGCAGAGGCTGGACATCACCTCTGCCACAGCAGATGGACAACAGCAGCAGGAGAGTAAACCAAGATCTGGCAAAGAGGAGCCATCTATAACACCCCAAAGCCTGCCCCAGAAACACACCTCCTCTAGCAAGGCTCCACCTCCCAAACTGCCACCACTGGAGACCAACCATTCAAAGCACATGAATTGAAGCACATCTGATTGAAACCACCACACCTGCTGGGCATGGTGGTGCATTCCTTAATCCCAGCACTCAGGAGGCTGAGGTAGGAGAATCTCTGTGAGTTCTAGGACAGCCTGAGCTACAGTGAGACCTTGCATCAACAACAATGACAAAAAGTAAAATGACAACCACCACCCCTCCCCTTCCACCTCCAAAGTCATACCCCAAGGAGAATGAACAGCAGAAAATCCATATTGCTTGCAGCTGAGCAAATGGACTAGGGTCCAGCCACCTGTCACTGTCTCCTGGGAAGAGAAAACACACTGAAGTGTCAGTTTCACCAGCGTGGAAGGGTGGGCCATATGGGCTTATGTTGTGGGATTGGAGCTCTGGGAGGGATTAGATGTCAATAATGGTGCAGGAGACCCCCAGGTTCATGAACCCCAACTTTGTGTCCTTGTCCAGGTTATCAGAGAATTGAAAAACCGTTGACACAGAGAAGGGAAAGTTCTAAGAATGTATTTAAGATAGGTTGAACACAGAAGAGAAGCAAAAAAGAAGGAAAGAGAAATTCCTCCCCTCACTCAGCACTGCTGGCAAGGGAGAAAGTTCCAGGGAAGAATTTCCCTCACACAGTGAATAGAAGTCTCAGAAGCCCCTGGGGAAGTCTCACATGTGGCTCAGGCCCATCTGTGTGAATCAGACATCCAACCAGAATGAGCCTCGTCACCAGGGCCAGGTGTGTAGGGAGGCATCTGATCGGTTGATGGGTCCACAAGGAACACTGATTTAGGAAGGGCCCACCCGAAGCCCATGAAATTGGGGAAGAAACAGGAAGCTCTTGCTATTGCTTGAGGAGGGATTCGGAGGTTGCTGTTTACAGCCATCTTGAATGAGACTGACTCAGACTGGAGTTCTAGACCGACCGGGGTTTCTTTGGGTCAGTCCTTAGCTGACTACCTATCAGGAAAAAGCTATATTTCTCCTAGTCCTTATCACTTAGCTTAGGAGGTTGCAGAAATGAGTCCTGGGATGTGCGTAGGGGTGGCAGTAGAGCAAGGTCTATCACACAATCAATCCCACAGCCTTCTCTCTGCCTTGGCGCTTGGCTCCTCTACCATTGTTGACTGGACCAGGGCCACCCACCTTCTTCTGAAGCTGGTGAGGAGGGTTAGGGACCCTCTGTTGACCCCTCCCTCACAGCACTGGAGACTAAAGGATGCACGCTGTCACTCCCCCAACAATCACAGGGTACCAGGCACCCTGGGGCAGAATGGAGAGCAAGGCACATGCATAGGACCTGTTAGAAATGTGTGATAAGTGTGAAGATGGAAACCACAGGTGTGGGTAGAGGAATGGGGGAATGGGCAGGAAGGGAAGAAAATCATTTGGATGAAAGGAACTTTTTTATGAGAGAGAGAATTGGCCCATCAGGGCTTCTAGCCACTGCAATTGAACTCCAGACACATGTGCTACCTTGTGCGTATGTGCAACCTTGTGTTCTTGTATCACCTTGTGCATCTGGCTTACGTGGGATCTGGAGAGGCGAACATGAGTCCTTAGACTTCCCAGGTAAGTGCCTTAACTGCTAAACAAGCTCTCCAGAGTGGGACTTTTTTTTTTTTTTTGGAGATATAATCTCACTCTGTAACCTAAGCTGTCCTGAACTCACTATGGAGACCAGGCTGGCCTTGAACTCATGGCAATCTACCCACCTCAGCCTCATGAGTGATGGCATTACAGGTACGGGACACTACATCTAGCTTGAATTTATTTTGTTGTTGTTGTTGTATTTGGTCTTTCAAGGTAGGGTCTCACTCTAGTCCAGGCTGACCTGGAATAGGGTCTCACTCTAGTCCAGGCTGACCTGGAATAGGGTCTCAGGGTGGCCTCGTACTCACAGTGATCCTCCTACTTCTGCCTCCCAAGTGCTGGGATTAAAGGAGTGCATCACAACACCTAGCCTGAATTTATGTTTTTTTAATACCCCTGTGTATGAGTGTTCACGTGGATACAAGTGTACATGTGTGGGTGCACATGCGCCACTGGACCACTTTGGGTGGCATCCTCAGGAATACCAGCACAAACAAGAACCAGCAGCAGCCAACATGAATGACAGGAGTCAATTAGGTTGGATTGATGGGTCAGAAAGCCTAGGGTGCCTCTATGGTGCTGGGATTACAGGTAAACATCACCATGCCTGACATTTTAAGTCAGTTCTGCAGATCAAACTCAGGTTTGCAGTGTAAGCACTTTACCAACTTAGCTAACTCCACAACCTGAAAGTGGCCTCTCTGATGGAGGGAACCAAGCAGGAAGGGAGGAATCTCATGTTCCAGAGAAGAAAACCATGTATGCAAAAGCCTGAGGTGAGCAAGAGCCTGAGAGCTACAGGTGCTGAGATGGCAAAGAGAGGGGCGCCTCGGGGAAAAAGAGGCTGATGAGACTGGAACAAGATGGGGGTCCGAGCACAGAGCCACGTGGTCAGAGTTGGGGTGCAGATTTGATTTTTTTTAATTTTATTTTTTGTTTATTTTTGGAGAGAGACACAGAGAGAGAGACAGACAGAGAGAGAGGGAGAGGGAAACAGATAGAGATGGGCGCGCCAGCAGTCTCTCAGCTCCTGTGAACGAAATCCAGATGTTTGCGCCCTTGCGTCACTTTACATCTGGCTAAACGTGGGACCTGGAGATTGGAGCTGCTGGAGATTGGAACCAGCGTTCTCAGGCTTAGCAGGCAGGCCCTTAACCGCTAAGCCATCTCTCCAGCCCTGCAGATTTGATTTTGAACATCGTGAAACTCAGTCACCTAGCACTCAGCTGAGAATTCTGTGATGCATGCCACTTGCTAAGACCAAGCCATTTGCCCCTGCACTGGAGGTGCTGTTGGTGGTCAGGGGGTATTCAGGTCTTCTGATTTCTCTGTGATCAATTTGATTTATTTAAACTGTGGGTGTATGTGGTGTGTGTGTGTGTGTGTGTGTGTGTGTGTGTGTGTGTGTGTAAACCAGAGATCAGTGCCAGAAACCACTCTCCGCTTATTTTTTGAAACAGAATCTCTCACTGTACCTGCGTCTCACAGATTCAGCTGGTCTAGCTAGCACGCAAGTCCCCAGGATCCACGTGTCTCCATCCCAGTGCTGAGATAACAGGCGTGCACCACCACATTTGGTGCATGGGCTTATGTGATCTGAACCCACCCAGGTCCTTATGTTTTCACAGCAAGCACTTTACCAACTGATCCATCTTCCCAGCCCTGTTTTAAATGTTGTTGATGCTTAATGCATGTACAGACAAGTGAGCATGCTTCTCGAGCAAGAAATGGGAACATTCTCTCATCCTCCCCAAAGCCCCTCCTCATTCATCCAGTCACCAACCACATTCCAGGTAACCACCATTATGACTTCTGACTGGAGGGATCTGTTTGATGACAGGACTTTCTGTCACAGAATCTTATATTACCTGCACTCTTGTCTTCCCTCCTTTGCTTCAGAATCTTCCGGGGAGGGGCTGTTCATGCATATTGCTGCCTTAGATTGAGGGTGTCGTGCTGTGACTATGCCACACTTTACTGAAGATGGGTATGTGAATGAGACAGACTCCAAGGCGGCACCCCAAATCCCCACCCACTGTTTCATTCCCTCTCTGTGACAATGCACAGGGTGTGTGACTTGTTCCCTACCCAAGTATGCTGGAATGTGTTTCCAAGGTCACAGTGCCTAGGACTGTGATGTCCATCTCACTAAAGCAAGTCACATTTTGGGGAGGCCCATGTGCCAAGGAGTTGCTGCTATCTATCCTTGTTGTCCATGGTACCCCAGCTAATGTGCAGCCGCTGGCATTGAATTCTGCAAATCACCATGTGAACTTGGAAGCAGAAGCCTATTGAACCTGGGAATGAGACTTGGCCTGACAGATGCCTTGCTATGGTCTGAATGTTTCTACTCCTCCAAATTTGATATTAAACTCCCAACCCCCAAAATGATGGTATTAAAGCAAGAGGGCCCTTTCTGAGGCTCTGCCTTGGTAAGTTGGATCAGTATCCTGATAAGAGAGACCTGAGAGATTCCTCACCCTTGCCATCTGGTGAGGACATAGCTAGGTGCCACGTGTGGACCAGAAGGCAGCTCTGGGGCTGGAGAGATGGCTTAACAGTTAAGGCGCCTGCCTCCTAAGCCTAAGAACACTGGTTCCAATCTCCAGCGGTTCCAATCTCCAGGTCCCACATTTAGCCAGATGCAAAAGTGATGCAAGGGTGCAATGCCGCACTTGACCACAAGGGGGCGCACACATCTGGATTTCGTTCACAGCAGCTGAGACACTGCTGGCACACCCATCTCTGTCTTCCTCTCCCTCTCTCTCTCTGTCTTTCTCTCTCTGTCTCTCTCCAAAAAATAATTTAAAAATTAAAAACAAAAAAAAGCAGCTCTGAGCAGACATGCAGACCACGGTACCTGATCTTGGACTTGCAGTTTCCAGAGCTGAGCAATGGGTCTCCACTGTTTATACACCACCCCATCTATGGTTTTGTAGGGCAGCCCAGCATTTAGACACACCGAGATTTCAGTTTTGTGGCCTTCTGAGGCGAAGACCAACACCAGACTTCTGACTCACAGAAATGTTCTGGAATCAGAGCTTGGGTCCTAACAGCCCTAACAGGAAAAGCTCAGCCACCCATCCAATGGCTAATGAAGACCCAAGTACTAGGGAACAGCAGAGAAAGGAGATGTATTCAATGGGACCACATTGGAACAGGAAAAAATAAAGAGGCCCAACAACCCTACCACTACCACCCCAAGTCCATCTTTGGGGTCCTGTAATGGGGGTCCATGTTTAAACAGAAAGCAAAGGTTGTGCAAGGTCAAAGTATGGTTCCACTACCCATCCTAACCCAGCACTGTCTGGGCTCCAGCATCACCTCCAAGGTTGTCTGACAAGCTGTCAGAACTGCGTGAAATCTCTTCCTGGGAGACAGACTCCTCCTCTGGCTGGCACCAGCCTTCAGCCTTTTCCTTCTCTTGGCATGAGATTCCTGGGAAAATTCCAATTTCTTGGGGACCATTGTTTCAATACTCTGATATACACAAGTGTCTCTTTAGAATATCTTCATTCCTGCCAGGATGATGACAGGAACAAGAAGGGAAAATATGCACATTCTAGGCTGATAATGTTATAATAATCCATTATGCTACAAGATGGCATCCAGATCTGAGCTTTTAAAAAGCCTGGACTTCTAAGAACATTCTAGAATGTGTATTTTGGTGAGCATATGTTTGCACTTCTGTTGGTATCTACCTAAGAGGGAACTGCTCGGTCAGAAAGAAGGCATATGTTCCGCATTAGTGGTTCTGCCAACAGTTTACACACTAAGCTACATTTCATTTCTGTGGATAAACATTTCCATGGTGGAACATGGGATTCACACCCAGGACTTGCCAGCTCAAAATCAATATCGTGCCTGTACAAAGATGGGGGGCCAAGTAGACACAAGGATGGCCAGCTACACAGCTTTATAGTTGCATGGACACAGACCAATAAGGATGCTGACCAGGAGCCAGAACCTCAGGACCCTTGTTTCTGTTTATCTGACATTACAGGGTCTCATCATTTTGAGTTTCACTCTTATTATTGTAATCCCACTCCTCACCATCACACCTGTTTCTCTGATCAGCAAAGATTGAGAGGATGTCTTAGAATGGATTTTCAACCTGATTTAATTAGAAAATATTTATTTATGTCAGGGCCAGGGAAATGGCTCAGTGGATAAAGTGCTTATCATGGCAAGTATGAGAATCTGAGTTGAGATCCCCAGCACCCACGGAAAAGCCAGGTGCAGTGGTATATGCCTATAATTCCAGTGCTGGAGAGGTGGGGACAGCATTCCCCACGAATGCTAGCTAGTCTAGCTGAATTGGTGAGCTCCAGGTTCAGTCAGAAACCCTGTCTCAAAAAAATGAAGCTGGAGAGATGGCTTAGTGGTTAAGGCGCTTGCCCGAGAAGCCTAAGGACCTAGGTTCAACTCCCCAGAACCCACGTAAATCAGATGCACATTGTGGCACATGCATGTGGAGTTTGTTTGCAGTGGATAGAGGCCCTGGAATGCCTATTCTCTCTCTCCCTCTTTCTCTAATAAAAAAAAAATTGTCTAAATAAGGTAGAAAGCAATTGATACAGACACCCAATGTCAACCCTCTGGCCTACACATGCACGTGTACACACACACACACACACAGATATGATGAGACATGACATGCACAGGAAATATGCTGAGAAATACATTAAAACTCTAAGAAATATGTTTTCTGTGTGAAAAAAATACAGGAAAGCATTGCAATATTCCTGTAGTGCTATAATTCCTGTAATGCTATAGGGATGCTAAGATTATAGAAAATTTGTTTTCCTTTTTTCTTTTATTATTTATTATTATTATTAAACAACATATTTTGTATGGTTACATCATATGTTGTAATCTCTTTTCCCTTATCCCTGCCCCCATTCCACTGGGGACCCTCCTCAGTGGGGTTTCTGGTATTCTCCATGGGGTTGTGGATTATGCTTTGTGGGAGCAGTGTTGTAGGAATGCCTCTGGGCATGGTGTCCCAACCTGTGGCTCTATCTTTCTGCCCCATCTTCTGCAAAATTCCCTGAGCCATGGTGGGTGAGTTTTAAGTCTAGTTCAGTGATGAGCTCTTAGGAGCCTCTGGATCTCTGCTTCGGTAAGTATTGCATATCCTCAGGGTTTGTCTCCTACACTCTGGCACTGATTATCAGGCTCACCATGGAGGCAGCACTCTTGCTAATTTCCCCAATTCCTCTGTGGTTTCAGCTGTGGCTTGGCTGAAGTGTAAGGGGTAGTTTATCTTCTTCAGTATTACTACCTTCTGAAAAAGAAGGACAGATTTCCACGTACACACCCTCCAGAGCAGTGAATCCAAGAG
Source organism: Orientallactaga sibirica (assembly GCA_036365145.1). Lineage (NCBI taxonomy): Eukaryota > Metazoa > Chordata > Mammalia > Rodentia > Dipodidae > Orientallactaga > Orientallactaga sibirica. The sequence continues at coordinate 28,936,777 of JAEOAD010000017.1, read as the reverse complement.
TTGGGGACCCAGGAGCACTTCAATCAGCAAGGCAGAGCAAGGAGCCTGCTTCCACTGCAAGCTTGCAGGATCCAGGTAGCCCCAAGCTAGCAGCAGAGGAACCAGGACCTTGTTTTTCTTTTTGTCCAAGATTTTTTTTACTTTGTTTGTGTGTTTGTTTGTTTGTTTGTTTGTTTGTTTGTTTGTTTGTTTTTGAGAGAGGGAGAGAGATAGAAAGAGGTTTCGTGTATCCCAAGCTAGCCTTGAATTCATTATGTAGATCTGAATGTCTTTGAACTCCTTTTCCTTTTGACTTCATCTCCAGAAGGCTGGAATTAATTACAGGCATGTGCCACTGCACTTGGTTTATGCAATGCTGAGTTCAAACCCAGGGCTTGGTACATGCTAGATGAACACTCTACTGACTAAGCTACTGCAGGCCTTGTGCTATTTTTATTTACTTAGAATAAACATCTTTTGAGACAATTGCCCAGCCCACACACCTCTTGTCTGAACAATGTGTTCCCACCCAAAAGGATGGAGTCCAATAGCCCTGCTGGGGATGTGTGACCTGTGCTCATGCTGGTCCCTGGACAGCTAATCCAAGCTGAACCAATCAAATTCACACTTATATGTCTTTGAAACTAGACTACAGAAAGGTAAAAATCAAGGGGTGGTGCTTGCTTGTTTGTTTTGAGATAGGGTCTCACTCTAGCCCAGGCCAACCTGGAAGTCATTCTGCAGCCCAAACTGTTCTCAAACTCACACTGATCCTCCTACTTCAGCCTCCTATGTGCTGTCACCATGTGTGTCACCATGCCCAGCTGATCTTATTTTTTAATAAAAATTAATGTAACATAAAACTTTCCATTTTAATGATTTTAAATTCAGAGGGTGTCCACATATTCACAATCTTGTGTAACCATCAGCACAGTGCAATTCCAGAATATTTTCATCACCCTGATAAGATACATCATGTCTGTTAGCAGTCATGATCCTACCCTACCCCTCCTAGCCCCTGGCATCCATTCAACATCCTGTCTCTACAGGTTTGCATATTCTAAACAGTTTGGATAAATGGAGTCATAGACTATATGACCTTTTGTGACTGGCGGCTTTCACTTAGCATCATGTAGTCAACTTTCATCCACATTATAATACCTGTGGATGCTTCAATAGTTTTTATAGCCAAATAATATTCCAGTGCATGGATAGAATACACTTGTTTACTTTCCTCATCTGTTGAACATATGGGTTACATCCACTTTTTTGCTATTATGAGTAGTGCTGCTATAAACCTTCATGCACAAGTTTTTGTGTGAACATATGTTGACAATTCTCTTGAGGACGTAAGAGTGGAATTCCTGGGCCATATGGCAGCTCTACATTCAATTTTTTGAGATAATGCCGAAAGCAGTCTCACAATAGCTGCATCATTAATAGTCATAACAGTGAGCAAGGGTTTGAATTTCTCTACATCTCACCACCAATTATTGATACGGGAATTTTGGGTTCCTTGTATGCCAACATGCTGATGATTTTGGGGTGTTCCCAGATCCTTGTCCTATGAAGTTGAAGAATAAAATCCACAGACCAGAGAATAAGGTTCAGAAGAGATTTTTATTATAGCTTAAAGCTTTGGGAGGAAGAAAAGGAGGCTTAAGCCTAGGACATAAGAAGCAAGGTGGAGCTCTTGCCAAAGGAGGCAAGAGGGGGTTAAGAAGCCCACCTCAAGACTCTGATCAGGCTGGGGTTTTTATGGGAAATGGTTATGTGAGGAAGACCAGCTGTACAGGTTACTATATGACTAAGACCAGATTTTACAGCTTTTCCAGTAATCTTGGGTAAGGATCAGAGTTTCTGCCATCTAGGAAGGGTTCAAGTTTAACCTAGAAATCTTTCCTGGAGTGTGTAACTTTCCAGGAAAGAAAGATAAGGGAAACATCAGGTTTCTATAAGTGACCCCAGTGACAAGTCCCACTTTTAGTCAAGGGAAAAAAATTCACTTTGGGGTTCTGTTACCCTCACTGCCTAGCCAATTTCTGTCTCCTATCATTATTTCTCCCATTGTTATTATGAGAGTCTTCTAGTTTGGGTTTTGATATTTACATTTTCCTAGTAACTAATGAGATTACCTTGTCTTGTGCTTATTGGGCATTGTATTAGATACTTTTCTCATTGTTGTGACAAGTTACCTGACAAAAGCAACTTAAGGAAAGAAGGGCTTATTTTGGCTCACAGTTTGAGGGTACCATCTAACATGGCTTCTCACCATTATGGGAAATAATGTTGTCTTAGCTCAACATAGTGCTTCATTTTGGACACATGAAAATACAGTTCACACTAAAATAGTTTAGTTTTATTTCACCTATAATAATTTAGCTGGAATGCTACAAATCCCTTACTGTTCGCTATGGTGGCTTTTTTTTAACTTTGTAGAAGCACATAAATTTTCTTTTATTTGCAATATATTCATCTAGTGTCCTGGCTTGAACTTTGCTCATCTTCTCTCCTCTCCTCTTAAGGTATTTTGTTTTGTTTTGTGTCTGAAATAGGATTTCCCTCTGTATCCACACTGTACTGGAACCCCAGTCCTCCTGCCTCTGCCTGCTGAGTGCTGGGATTACTGGTGTGCCATCACCACGGTACTTGCTGTGTTTTTAACACGAGCTGATTCCTTTCGTTCTCTGCAGCCTGTGAGATGTTCCTCATGGATGGGGCTCAGCCTTAGTGACCTGACTTACTTAAATTCACTGGTCCCCTTAAGTGGCAGGCACAGGTGCACACCCAGGCCCTTCTGGTAATGTCAGAGCTGCTGATTGTTACAGTGAGCCAACCTGCCTTTCACTGTTTGCCCTGAATACGTAGCTGCTCCAATCACTTCCTCCTAAACATCTTTCTGTATCCTGTTGGTTGACCCTCTGGAAAATGATGGTTGAGGTCAAGCCTCAGCTGGCCAGTTCACCTCAGCTGTGCCTCCTCATTGGTCAGTGTCGGGGTCCTAGAGTAGGCAGTTAGTTTAACTAGGCAGGACGGCCCTTAAAGGGGAGGGATATTAGGACATTCCACACCTATACCAGCTGGCCTCACCTAGATCAGCTCACCCCACCTGCTGTAGTCTCAGGATTTAGTGCTTGCCCATTTCATACAATTAGAGCCCTCTCTCTCTTGAGCACGCACCCTGCCCAGGTGTGGGTGGATTTCTCCACTAAGCCCAGACCAATTAGCTGGGACACCTGATATAGTTGTGTCCAGATGTGGTGGTGCAAATTTTAAAGTATATCCTCCTGGACCCATGGAGACAGGAGTCTTTGCCCCTTTCCTCTAACAGCAATAAAAGTATCTTCTCATGAGAGGAGGAAACGTGGGGGTGCCAGAGTAGGCAGTTAGTTTAACTAGGCAAGACAAGGATGGCCCTTAAAGGGAGGAACCTTAGGATGTCACACTGTCACTACACCTATACCAATTGGCCTCACCTATCTCAGCTCACCCACCTGCTTCAATCACTTAATATGTGGGCTCCAAATTTCATCAAGCACTATTAGAATTAAGGTCACAGATAACACCAAACACAATTGTAGTGGATGACTTCAACACCCCATTCTCATCAACTGACAGGTCATCCTGGCAAAAGATAAACAGAGAAGTATCTGGATTAAGTGAGGTCATAGAACAAATGGATGTAACAGAACATTTCATCCAAATGCTGCAGAATACCATTCTTTTCAGCAGCACATGGAACAGTCTCTAAAAGAGACCATATATTGGGACACAAAACAAACTAACTAATACAGGAAAATTGAAATAATTCCTTGCACTCTATCTGATCACAATGGGATTAAACTATAAATCAACAGCAAGAAAAACAATGGAGCAGACACAAAATCATGGAAACTAAACAATACATTACTAAATGATGATTGGTCAATGAAGAAATCAAAAGGGAAATTTAAAAAATCATAGAATCGAATGATAATGAGAACACAACATACCAAAACCTTTGGGACAAAATGAAGGCAGTCCTGAGAGGGAAATTTACAGCTTTAAGTGCCTATATTAAGACATTAGAAAGGTCGCAAGTAAACAATTTAATGTTTCATCTCAAGGCTTTAGAAAAAGAACAGGGCAAACTAAGAATCAGTATACAGGAAGAGACAAAAAAGATTAGGGCAGAAATTAATGAAATAGAAACCAAAAAAAAAAAAAAAGAATCAATGAAACAAAAAGTTGGTTCTTTGAAAGGATAAACAAGATCAATAAACCCTTAGCAAATCTGACCAAAAGAAAGAGAGAAGAGACACAAATTAATAAAACTAGAGATTAAAATGCATCATTACAGCAGATATCAAAGAAATTCAGAAAATCATAAAGACATACTTTAAGAACATACACTCCACTGAGTTTGAAAATCGGAAAGAAATGGAATAATTTTCTTGATTTATATGACCTATCAAAATTAAATCAAGATGAGATTAACCACTTAAATAGACCTATAACAAGTACAGGGATCAAAACAATTATTTTAAAAAATCTCCCAACTAAAAAAAACTCTAGGCCCAGATGGATTCACAGGTGAATTTTACTAGATCTTTACAAAAGAACTAACACCAATGTTTCTGAAGCTTTTCCATAAAATAAAAAAGAAAGGAATTCTACCAAACTCCTTCTACAAAGCCAGCATCACCCTGATACCAAAACCAGACAAAGACAGAACAAAAAATGAAAATTGAGCTGGGCGTGGTGGCACACGCCTTTAATCCCAGCACTCAGGAGGCAGAGGTAGGAGGATCGCTGTGAGTTTGAGGCCACCCCGAGACTACATGGTTAATTCCAGGTCAGCCTGGATCAGAGTGAGACCCTACCTTGAAAAAAAAGGAAAAAATGAGAAAAAAAAAAAAAAAAAAATTACCAGACCAATCTCCCTCCTGAACATAGATGCAAAAATTCTTAACAAAATATTGGCAAACAGAATACAAGAATATATCAAAAAGATCATTCACCTCAACCAAGTAGACTTTATCCCAGAGAAGCAGGGATGGTTCAACATCAACTGATAAATGTAATACACTATATAAATGGACTGAAGGACAAAACTCACATGATCATCTCAATAGATGCAGGCTATTGAGTTGTGTTTCCTATTACCAGTGACAAACCCATCTTCACTGATCACCACTCCAAGAAATCAGTGATACAAGGACAAATTGTTAGGACAAGGGAAAGGATTTAGTTGAAAAGCTAGCAAACCAAAGACAGAGGCTCTTGTCAACTGGACTGCAGGTATGAGCCTACCGAGGAAGCTGTGGGTACCGAGGCCAGCACCAGGCTCGTTATCAACCGGAAGACTGCTCTTCTCATGCACTGGTTGCTGCTACTGTTGATTTTGTTTGTGGCAGCACTGGAGATTGAATCCAGGGCCCTGTGCATGCCAGGAAGGCACTCTACCACTGAGCTATAGCCCAGCACTGGTTGCTGTTCTCTCAAGTCACCGTGTTATTGTTCTGGGTTCCACGAATCAAAGGAAAAGCTACTAGTGAGAAAGCCTATGACGCATGCCTTCTCAGTTCCTTTGTCCAGAAACAGTTTATTCTGTAGCTGGTTACTAAAATCCAAAAGGCATCCTTTTCCAGGAGAACAGGGAAGATAGCCAAAGGCTGCTATTCCCTGGAGGGCTGAGGGAGGGCAGTTTGTAACATGGGAGGTGGCTATAGTCGTGGAGTTCATCTGCAACAGAACCAGTGAGTTTATTCAGGCTTCTCCTTGGTGACACTTCCATTACCACATTATTAAGGTCCCACATTTTGGAGTTTCTTTCTGAGCTTTTGGTTATGTCTCCCAGTTGTTGATCTATTCATTGACATTTTAAGTACTATAGCTACATCAGCTTCTTTTCAATACTAGAGATTGAATCCAGAACTTCATGCATGGCGGGCCAGTGCCCTACCACTGGGCTATTCCCCTCTTTTCACTTTTTTTTTTGTTGCTGTTGTTGTTGTTGTTTTGGTTTTTCGAGGTAGGGTCTCACTCTAGCCCAGGCTGACCTAAATTCACTATGTAGTCTCAGGGTGGCCTCCAATTCATGGCAATCCTCCTATCTCTGCCTCCCAAGTGCTGGGATTAAAGGCATGAGCCACCACGCCCAGCACTTTTTTATTTTTGAGACAATTTAATCAAATTGCCTAGGCTGCTCTTGAATTCACTCTGTAGCCCAGGCAGGCCTAGAACTGGTGATCATCCTGTCTCAGCCCCTTGAGTAGTTGGGATGATAGGCCTGTGCCACCTGGCCAGGTAGCTTCATCAGTTTTAAAATCTTCTCAGTATCCTTCAACTATGGTGCATGAAAACTATGCCTTTCCTGCTGTGTCACACTGGGCCAGAGCTGAGTGAAGCAATAAGAATCCCTACAGACTACGGAAGGAAGAAAACTTTTCTCCAGTGAGTAAAGAGCTCTAGAGTGACAACACAAGGGTCAAATGTAAGCTTTGCCTCTTGTGCACACAGTGATCTGCTAAGCTCCCTGAGCCTTGTGTGTAAGCTGGAGACTCTGATGACTGGTACAGTTGATATGAGGCTTAAATGTAAAAGTTTTTCCTGTGGGAGGGATTTGACATTTGTTCAATTCCTGACTCATTTTCCTCAACATTTCAGCATAAAAATAAACTCAACTCTCACCAATGCAGAAATCTTCATTTTGTGGCTGGGGAGATGGGACAATGGTTAAAGGCATCGCTTGCAAAGCCTAACGGCTCAGGGTTTGATTCCCCAGTACCCATGTAAAGCCATGCATCTGGAGTTCGTGTGAAACAGCAAGTGGTCCTGGCTTGCCCATTCATATCATTCTCTCCCTCTCTCTCTCTTTCTCTCTTTCTCACCTCTCTCTCTTCTTGCAGATAAATAAAACATTTTATTGATTGATTGATTGATTGATTGATTGATTGATTGATTTGAGACAGAGAAAGAGGCATTGAGAGAGAGAAAGAATGGGCACACCAGGGCTTCCAGCCACTACAAACGAACTCCAGGTGCATGTGCCACTTTGTGCATCTGGCTTTCGTGGGTACTGGGGAATCAAACTGAGGTCCTTTGGTTTTGCAGGCAAGTGCCTTAACCGCTATGCCATCTCTCCAGCCCCAAATAAAAAATTTTTTTAAAGTAATCTTCATTTGGCAGAAACAGGATCCTGGGGTAGAAGGAGCACAGAGAACCCTCTCTGCCATTTACCAGCTGTGAGTGTTCAGGCAATTCCCTGGAGTTTTCTGTGCTTCCAGTCCATCTTTATGGGAGTAATAGTTCTTACCATACAAGGATATTGGGAGGCTAAATGAGATAATACCTTTAAGTAAGAGAATGGCAGAAGGCATTAAGTTGATACTAAAGTAGTGGTGCTGAAAGGGCTCATCCACTTGTACCTGCACACCTGTGTCTTCACAGGCTTGTCAAGAGGACACAAGTCATTGCCTACTGTGATTACTGTGACCACAGAAGGCCCACCATCCCTTGGTGATCATCCATGCCTTTGGACCACAGTTTCCCCTCCCCCTTAGTCCTAAGTGGATCCTCTTGCTGTTTTAAAGTTTTTGCCAAAACTTATATTTGAAATCTATAAACCTGGGAGCCACCACGATGCAACAAGAAACAGAAGATGGAGCTGAAGAGGAAAAGGGACCACAGAAGCTGGCTCGGCATTTGACTATTGAACAAGTGAGCGCAGAGGATAGATAAGTGATAAAGAAACTTCTCTCAGCAGCAGGTGCACAGGGTGAGCTCGAGGGAGCACACCTGGAAGCAAAGGAGTTGGAGTGGTCCTGTTGAAGTGACAAGGACAGTGGACTGGGAAGAAGGTAGAAATCAGTGGAAGTTGGTTACTAAGATGAAGGACAAGGAAGAGATTATAAAACCATGCTATGGGGCTGGGGAGATGGCTCATCAGTTAAAAAGGAGCTTGTTTGCAAAGCCTTCTGGCCCAGGTTCAATTCTTTGGTACCCACAGAAAGCCAGATGCACAAAGTGGTGCATTCTGCAGTTGATTTGCAGCTGCAAGAGGCCCTGAAGAGCCCATACTCTCTACACACACACACACACACACACACACAATTTTAAGTGTAACTATGCTTTTGAACAAATGAAATAGATGAGACAGCTCTTCGTTTCCTGCCCCATAACTAGCTTCTGGTCTCAGATTAAATGTCACCTCCTTAGAGAGGCCTTTCCTGACCATCCTATCCATCCATGATTGATAGGAAATGTGTTCCAGAACAGCATGGTCTTAGTATATACACAGCCCAAAGTGCTGAAAGATTTTTTAAAAGGCTACAGAGATATACAAGATTACAGGGTACACTTCACTGGGGGACTTTTTGACAGAGATATGGTACTGAGAGGCAGAAAGATACAACTGGATCTCCAAAATTTAGCTCACAAAGAGGGAATTCATCTTGGCTAGAATGCCTGGTTCATCTTAAGTTCCAATCATCCAGGCACACCCCTGGGACCAGAGGCTGGTTGAAAAGCCCTACATATCAGTCTAGTGGCTTTGCTTGTCTGTAGTTTGCAGGGAAAGCATGCGTGAAAGAAAGGCCATGCTTACTCTGGGAAAGTCACTGCAGTCACAATTCAAGGTGGCTATGGTCATGTCAAGCTGAATCCATAAAGAGCCCTCACCAGCTCTGCTACTTTATATTGCTGCACTCTACTTCCCTTTTTGTAGATATTTCGTTATCTGACTCCCTCATACTCTGTTAGGACAGGGTCAATACCATTTTTATTACAAACCTAGTGGGACACAGTGGGCAGTTAAGAAACATTCGAATGGACGTATAAATGCATGAATGCAACCTAGCAGGGAAGCAAGAACAGAAGGACCTGGGGACTGGGTTTGCAATATATATATATATCTCCAGCATGCAATAGGAGGCGAGGACTGGGTCCCTGGCACTACTCTCTGGGCAGAACCCTGGTGTAAGGAAAGTGTAAGAGAAAAGCAAAAGAGAACACTGGACTTTGATCTCTACAGACAAGACTGTTTATTAAGAGAAAACAGCAAGGGACCTCAGCTCTCCCGCGGGATGATGGCAAAAGTACCAGGCCAGGCTGGGGTGCAAAGCTTATAAAGGGGATCCCAAGGAAAACAGACTGTACCAGCTGCAGGTTCAAGGGAAGTGGGCAAGGAACTGTAGTTATTTGTGTTCTTGCTCAGAGTAAGTTTTTTTAGCCAAATTGTCCAGGGAGGATAATCCATCAGACAGTTTCTGTTCCCTCAAGGTTTTTTGAACTCAGGGAAGTTTAGTTTATCATTTGGGAGTAGACAGGCCTGTCAAGCCCATGCTTCTGAAGTTTTATGGCTTATTGGTCTTAGGGATAGTTATTAACTCTTTCGTTCCCTTTAGTTTTCAAGGAAGGCTATCAACTCTTCACCTGGTAAGGGCTGGAGTGCATGCAGGCAGAGTCAAACAAAAGCTGTCTTGCCAGAGAATGGCCACAAGCTCTTCTTAAGCAGGCAAATGCAAATTCCTTGGCACCTCGCCCACCGTGGATTAGAATCTGAGCCCAGTATCCTGCGTATGTAACAAGTTTCCAGGCGACTGAAATATACCGAGAAGTTGGAGGCGCTGGAAACTAGAAAGGCGCGGGCGCGGCGGGGAAAGAGGAGAGGGGCTGGGACGGTGACTTTAGCTGTCATGGCAGGTGTCAGAAGAAAAGCGGGCCAAGAAGGCTACCAGGGCCAGCCGGGCCCCAAGTGACCGCCCCGCCCCCTGGACCTTTGGCAACACTTGGCCTTGAGCCGGCGGAAGCCGCCCTGCCCCGCCCCCGCCTCAACGCCCTCCGATTGGCCATCGTCCCGCCCGTCCCCTGGTTTCAGCCAATGGGGGTGGCGCACGCCGGAAGTCGGAAGCGGAAGCGTGGTGGTGTCGGCGGGACGGCCGGTTTCACCCCTTAGCAGCTGTTCCCCTGGTGCCATGCGAGGCTTTGGGCCAGGTCTGACGGCGCGGTGTCTCCTCCCGCTGCGGTTTGCTCCGCGGCCGGTGCGGCCGCCCGGGCCCCGATTCTCAAGCGGGCCTGTGGCGGCGGCGGCGGCGGGCTCCCTGGAGCGGGCCATGGACGAGCTGTTGCGCCGCGCCGTGCCCCAGACGCCGGCCTACGAGCTGCGGGAGAAGACGCCGGCGCCCGCCGAGGGCCAGTGCGCTGACTTCGTGAGCTTCTACGACGGCCTGGCCGAGGTGGGCCAGCGAGCCGAGCTGCTCGGCCGCCTGGCGCAGGGCTTCGGCGTGGACCACGGCCAGGTGGCCGAGCAGAGCGCCGGCGTGCTCCAGCTGCGCCAGCAGCCTCGCGAGCCCGCCGTGCTGCTGCAGGCCGAGGACCGGCTGCGCTACGCGCTGGTGCCGCGCTACCGCGGCCTCTTCCACCACATCAGCAAGCTGGACGGCGGCGTGCGCTTCCTGGTGCAGCTGCGGGCCGACCTGCTGGAGGCGCAGGCCCTCAAGCTGGTGGAGGGCCCGCACGTCCGGGTAAGGCCACACCCGGGCCTCCCCGACCCCGGGCCTTGTAGTCATTTGCCCTTAAGTGCAGACACTGCCTTCCCCAGCGGTAAAACCTCACAAACGTCCCCTGTAGTTACAGCCCCCCAGACTTTGCCCCTTCCAGGTTTCTGAGCCCTTGCCTAGGCCAAGTGCACCCCTGCTGCCCTCCAGACTCACCTTGCAAACTCAGTGTGTGACACTAGTCCACCCTTAAGGTGACTGTCGTGCTTGCTACCTGATGAGTGTGTTCTGCCTTATTTTAACTGAGCTGTACTTGAGTAAGTATGAAACAGACATCTGGTAGACTTTGGGCAAGTTAATTGGACGCCGTCTATATGTGTAACTGCCCTGACGACATGAAATGCATAAAGATGACCAAAAGTCAAGGTCACTATTGTCTATCTCGGTGCCCTCTGGCCTTCTTTCTACTACATGATTGTGGACAGGAGGCTGACCTCCCTGAGCTGACCTCAGCCCTAAAAGTTATTCTAAGTTTATGAGGTAGTCAGGTGCTTAGCCCAGAGTTCATAGAGGATGAAGATAACCGTGAAATTTACATAGTTGTGACCTGAAAAATTGCCTAGGGTTGCATACGGCCCTTTATACCATTACTATTAAATGCAGAGGAAGACTCACCTGCCCTTGAGTGAATACACCATGATGCAAACATTTCAGAAGTTTCCAACAATCTGAACTTTATGTTCTTTTCAAAACACTGAGCAGTTGGATGGTTTGTCTCAAGTCACCTAAAAACAAAACTTGACAACAATTTTCACTTTTGTTTTTGGATGACACATGTAGTCCCTTTTACAGTAAAGAAGATAAATACTGCTGTGGTATGACTTGCTCAGGACAAATAGATGGCTTTGATTGCCATCCCCAACTCAAGGCGCCTTGCTCTTATAGGTCACCACCATGCTAAGTGACTAACAGGGTTTATAAGGAACTTTCTTAACATTTTGGCCACTGGGCTTTAATGCATAAAAATTGGGTGTAGTTAAGAATGGAATTCGAAGATAAATGGGAGAGAAAAATTTAAACGTTAATAAATATTTGATGAAAAAGATTGTTACAGAGTGGTTACATAGATTGTAAGATAAAAGTATGTAGATGAAGATATGAGTAAAATGTGTAGATGAAGGTATGAGTAAGCTTAAACAGAAGGCTAAAGACAAAGTTGATTAAGTCTTAAAGTACTTGGCCAGATTATAGACTCCTTGAGGTATATAAGATGACTATTAACCTAGGGCTTCTATTGGACTAACAAAGGATAATCCTGGCTGGTAGCAGGAAGCTATGACATTCAGGTGGTAAACTTAAAAATCTTTCACTCATTGGTATTAATCTGGTCATGATAATGGTTGTGAAGGACTGGCTTTAAAGTTCTCAACCAAGTTTACTATATTCCTCTATTTGTCAACCTTTTACTACTTATTAAGATTATTATATTTAACAAACAAACCAAGAAACTATAACCTTTAAAAAAAGAATGGAATTCATCTCAGTGATAACAGTGGTTTTGAATTGATTTCTCTTGAGTCTGTTACAATGCTAGGTGTTACCCAGGGTCATGGGCCTTCAGCCATAACATTCCCAGGATGGGAACCCCAGGTGTTCATTACACCACAAATCAGCCATATTTCTTACTGCGTTGAGACGTCCTTGTTCCAGGCTCCATCACCGTCCGAGTGGTTGAAATGCCCTGGCAACTTGCAACACCTTGAGAACTGGAACTTTTATCTTAAACTTCCTGCAGAATGAAATGAGGCTGAGTCAATGAGATAGACTTCTGGGTGCTCCCGAGACAGCTGGGGACCTTGAGTCACCATTTTTCTTGAGGTCAGACTGCTTGCTGCTCTGTCCCAGGGTTGAGAGCTGGGAAAGAGGCCAGGAAAGGCTCCCACCTAGCCACAAGAATCCTAACAGCAGCTGTTGAATAGCTGTGCCCCTTGGTGACTGTTAATGTCCGATTCACTTTGAAATCCTCTGGTTCTATGAAGTATTATGAAATGACTGGCTTCTCATCACTGGGAGTTCAAGGACACATTAGAGTTTGCTTCTGTTGTTGGAAGTTCTGTAAATTCACTGTGAAGTCCATGTTCCTTTTACTTCATGCAGGATTTCCATCCATGTTCAAGAAGCAACTCGGCTTCAATTTTTTTGTTTGTTTTTGCTTTTTCAAGGTAAGGTCTCACTCTAGCTCAGGCTGACCTGGAATTTATTATGTCATCTCAGGCTGGCCTCACAGTGATCCTCCTAATCTCTGCCTCCCGAGTACTGGGATTAAAGGTGTGCGCCACCATGACTGGCTTGAAGTTTTTACGTTTAGGAATTTAACATTCAGAACCAACAGTTTGGCACATGAGGCTTTCAAGGAGATTGTGCAGTCTCTCAGAGGCCACCTTAAATGCCGAGTGCTTTCTGGAGCAGGCACACTCTAGAGTTGCCCTAGGTCTCAGTGCTGCTGTTGGCCCCACCTCAAACTTTCTACCTTAGTTGACCTTTGAACTTGCTGGGTGTGGTTACAGAGGTTTTGGGCTTGCTCCTGACATTTCCCCTGAAGCAGACTCAGGTCCTTTGTCTACTGAGTCCTATGTGATGTCATGTTAGAATAACTAGCAAATGACTGCCTAAAATGCTAATTCTGTGTATTTTCCAGGGCACTGGATGTAGTAGGACCACTGCACCATCTGTTTATTGTGGCATGTGGTCTTAAATATTAACTCCCCAGGACCCAATCAGTTGATGTTGCTGGTTGAAGAGCTCCAGGTCAACTTTGGGGACTTCCTTGAGGGATATATTGGAGCCTGGTCCCAAACTAAAATTGTAAAATCTGCTCCCTGACAATCCCATGGCTCACATTTTCATTGCTGGTACAAGAAGGACTGAGTGGGGCAGGTTAGTGGACTGGCTAGGGTTTATCTCTTCCCTGGGATATTTTAATCTGATAAGGTTCATTTCTTAATGTTTTTTGATAGGAAGTTAACAGCATAAGTCTCCTTGCTAAAAAATATAAATGCAGGGCTGGAGAGATTGCTTAGTGGTTAAGGCACTTGCCTGCAAAGCCAAAGAACCCAGGTTCAATTACTCAGAACCCACATAAGCCAGATGCACAAAGTGGCGTGTGCATCTGGAATTCATTTGCAGTGGCTGAAGGCCCTGGCACACCCATTCTCTCTCTTTCTCTCTCCCTCTTCTCTCTCAAATAAATAAATTTTTTAAACTAGCTTAAAAAAAAAGAAAATACAAATACTACTCTTGACAGTTCTAGAGCTTGACAAAGGTCAAATATCTGTATAATGTTTTTCAAGGTAGCAAATCCAACACAGAGAGAAGATTCTGGGCAATAGTGTAAATAGTTTTATCAGCCTGTTTGGTTCATACCGACTCTCCACAATGGTATGTTCACCTGGGGCAGACCAGCAGGATCCTTGGATGACAAAGGAATTTCAGTTGTTTTAAAACTTAAGAAATTGGTAGAAAAGGTACTCATCACTATTCTTTATTTCTATGATCACAAAGCCCAAAATGTTACCCAGAGTGATGGCACACATCTATAATCCCTGCACCCAAGAGGCCAAGGCACCACAGTCAGGAGTTTAAGATCATCGTCAGCTTCATAGTAAGTTCGAGGCTAGCCTAGACACCATGAAACTTTGACCCTGTCTCAAAAAACAAACTGGGCTGGAGAGATGGCTTAGCAGTTGAGATGCTTGCCTGCAAAGCCTAAGGACCCAGGTTCAACTCCCCAGAACCCATGTAAGCCAGATGCACAAGATAGTACATGCATCTGAAGTTCATTTGTAGTGGCTAAGGCCCTGGTATGCCAATTCTCTCCCTCTCTTCTCTCTCTTTCTCTCTCTCCCTCTCTCTCTCTCTCTGTCTTGCTCTCTCACTTTCTCTTTCTCATTAAAGAAAATTTGAACAGCTGGGCGTGGTGGTGCACACCTTTAATCCCAGCACTTGGGAGGTAAAGGTAGGAGGATTGCCATGAGTTCAAGGCCACCCTGAGAATACAGAGTGATTTCCAGGTCAACCTGAGCTAGAGTGAGACCCTACCTCAAAAACAACAACAACAAAAAAAAAAAAAAAACAGTGCGAACAAATCAAAATCCCAAAATGTTAACCTATAGAAAACTCAATGGATGAGTTAGCCTATGGAAAGGCCAGTGAATGGAATAACCTACGGAAAGCTCAATGGATGGGTTAGCCTATTGAAAGGACAGTGAATGGTTAACCTTTAGAAAGCTCAGTGGATGGATTAACCCATGGAAAGGACAGTGAATGGTTAACCTTCAGAAAGCTCAGTGTATGGATTAACCCATGGAAAGGACAGTGAATGGATTTGGATATGGGAACTGGTATGCATCACACAAGGAAAAGAAGCATTCCTTTGGCTACAAGATGAACAGTGTTCTTTAAAAAAAAAAAGTTCTGCTGAGTTCAGCAAGAGGCAAGTCTGGTTTTGCCTGCTTTTTTGTGAGATGGGCAACAAAGGCTTCAAGCTCAGAGAGACACACGAGTTCAGATTCACCCCATCAGCTGTGTGTGTGGCTCCTATGCTCAGTTGCATCTGTTATACCCAAGTGCCTGAAGAGCAGTGTACGAGGTGACAGCTAATATCAGCCAGAGGGCTTAACAGGAGCATAGTGCTCAACCGAAGGTTGCCATATGCTGACCTAGCCCAACATAGGGCCTGACTGTACCTGCCTTCCAGTGCTGGGAGTGGGGGCAGCTGTGTCTGCAGTACATAGGGGGTGGGGGGCAATGTGGATTTTGAGTTTTATCCATAGACACTTCTAGAGTCTCATTTGGGTATGGCAAGTTTCTTAGGGGTGTCAACATAAAACACACATCTTGGGCTAGAGAGATGGCTTAGCAGTTAAGGAGCATGCCCACGAAGCCTAAGGACCCCCGTTCAGTTCTCCAAGTCCCACGTAAGCCAGATGCACATGGTGGCACGTGCGTCTGGAGTTTGTTTGCAGTGGCTACAGGCCGTGGCGCACCCATTCTCACTCTCCCTAAATAAATAAATAAATAAATAAATAAATAAATAAATAAATTTTTTAAAAACACACACCTCTCACCTCAAAGGAGATAAGAAATAGTTTATTCTGAAGCTAAGTGTAAGTGACCATGGTCCAGGAACACAAATTCAAGTTACTCTAAATTCTGTTTTCCAACGTTAAAACATTTATGAAGGTTTTATAGTTACAGAACAAACGAAAGTCATAAACCAGGGCACTTTTAAAAAAAAAACCCAGGGAGTGCTGGAGAGATGGCTTAGCAGTTAAGGCATTTGCCTGCGAAGCCTAAGAATTCAGGTTCAATTCTCCGGGTCTCATGTAAGCCAGATGCACATGGTAGTGCTTGCATCTGGAGTTCATTTGCAGTGGCTAGAGGCCCTGGCATGCCTATTCTCTCATCCCTTCCCCTCTCTCCCTCTCTCTCTCTGCCTCAAATAAAAATAAAAAGAAATTTTTTTAATTTTTTAAAAAGAAACTTAAAAAAAAAAACCTCAGGAAGATGGGTTATTGCAAAGTGGGAAATTTCTACTATAGGTTCCATATGTTACATAATGACGTTGTTAGCCTTGGGTTGGTGGAGGTTGGCAGTCTTAGTACATCCCAAAAACGTTTCACCTGATGGTCACAGAGATGTTAGAGACATAAGTGGGCAATAAATGGCCATTGGGGGCTAGAGGCAACCCAAGGTAATTCAGCTCTTACCCTGCAACATTCCAACTCCCCATTCAGCCTTGCTCAAAGTAGATATGGAGCACTTTTTTGGAACTCTAGTTTACAGAGGTGCAAAGCCAGTGGAACAAAGGTGTCTCTGGGGTAGAGAAGAAAGCCTCAGAGCTATTCAACAGTTGCTAACTTACATCCTGGAAATGACTATGGATGGGTGGTATGAATATAGGAATCATGGTGAGCTTTGCCAGAAGCACGGGAGCCAGAGGAGGGCTCCCACCTTCTTCCACCACAGCCACCAGCACTCTAGGCTCTGCTGGACAGCCTCTACCTATAAGGCAATGGAATAGTCCCTGAAAAGTTCTAGTAAGTTTTATGCTTTGCCATGCTAGACAAAAAGTTTAGTGCTTACTCCAGTATAGCCCTGGATAGCAGCTCTGTGCGATGAAATTATGCCCTGTTTCTAGATTCTGCAGTGCTTCCTGACCAGTATGCTTCACCTCCCTCCTCAGTGGTGGGCTCTGAGCAAAGCCAAGTAACTTCTCGGTACAGGCAGATCTTGAGAACCAAACACTGAAAGGAAAGGGCAGGAAACATTTTCTCTGCTAAAAGGACAAGTTGGCTAGTCTAAATAGCATCCTCCAGGAAAACGGGAACTGACAGCACAGAACACACGGAAGGCTGACTACTCCTATGCTTGAATTTCCCAGCCTCTGGTGTGGATCAGTGTTGCTGAATTAGCGGACTGCAGAGGAGGTTTCATTGTCACCTCCTGTGTGTGATCCAATGAGCTGGCCTCATGATCAGTCCCCACTGGATGTTGTGAGTGACAGCACTAAGCAGTGAGACTTTTCACCTTTAGCCTAGATTCCCAGCTCTTATGTCCAACATCACATGTCATAGCTGTCAGAGGCTCAGAATAGAATGAAGAGACTTGCTGAGGAGCTTCATCAGAGAAGACTTCTCTCCTTGAAGACTGAAGATAGGAGTTCCCAGCTCTTCTCTGCCATGAATATCAGAGGTCTAGCTTGTTCTGCACTGCACCAACCAACCTATTCCTGACTGGATTCATAGCTTATGTCTGAATGAAAAGCACATAGAATCTAGCACAGCGTCTTTTGCCCAATCACATCTCCAAGGCTTCAGTCCCTTCCAGAACAGCTCCACCAAACTCATCTATGTACAGTAACCTCTAGTAATGTTTCACTGTTTCCCAGAATGACATCTTTGGGCAGACAGCCATTCAAACCTCCTTACATTAAACTGTCCCTGGCTCACACCAGCCGGTCCTCAATGTGCACACCTTGAGGTTGCACAGAACAAACCTTGGGCCTTCTCTTGCCCTAGTGGTCAAGGCCATGAAGGAGATATTATATCCTTCTGACAACTATGAGCTACAAGCTGTTGCCTGCAACTTTTGTTTGCATGACCAAGTTTGAGGCCTTTAATCTTATCAGGAATTAAGATGTGTTGTAAAGTTTTTAAAGCTGTAATAAAACTAATGCTTATAAATACCCATCAAGTTCTTTGTGAACCTTATACAAAGATGCAGAAGATCATTTCAGTGCCAGATTGACTGAGTTGTGTACTATTATGAAAATATTTATGAATCTTTTGTATGGAGTTCATCTATGAATGACTAACAGAGACCCCTAGTCATAGTGGTTTAAGTAGAGAAAATGAAGATGGGTTATTGCAAAGTGGGAAATTTCTACTATAGGTTCCATATGTTACATAATGACGTTGTTAGCCTTGGGTTGGTGGAGGTTGGCAGTCTTAGTACATCCCAAAAACGTTTCACCTGATGGTCACAGAGATGTTAGAGACATAAGTGGGCAATAAATGGCCATTGGGGGCTAGAGGCAACCCAAGGTAATTCAGCTCTTACCCTGCAACATTCCAACTCCCCATTCAGCCTTGCTCAAAGTAGATATGGAGCACTTTTTTGGAACTCTAGTTTACAGAGGTGCAAAGCCAGTGGAACAAAGGTGTCTCTGGGGTAGAGAAGAAAGCCTCAGAGCTATTCAACAGTTGCTAACTTACATCCTGGAAATGACTATGGATGGGTGGTATGAATATAGGAATCATGGTGAGCTTTGCCAGAAGCACGGGAGCCAGAGGAGGGCTCCCACCTTCTTCCACCACAGCCACCAGCACTCTAGGCTCTGCTGGACAGCCTCTACCTATAAGGCAATGGAATAGTCCCTGAAAAGTTCTAGTAAGTTTTATGCTTTGCCATGCTAGACAAAAGTTTAGTGCTTACTCCAGTATAGCCCTGGATAGCAGCTCTGTGCGATGAAATTATGCCCTGTTTCTAGATTCTGCAGTGCTTCCTGACCAGTATGCTTCACCTCCCTCCTCAGTGGTGGGCTCTGAGCAAAGCCAAGTAACTTCTCGGTACAGGCAGATCTTGAGAACCAAACACTGAAAGGAAAGGGCAGGAAACATTTTCTCTGCTAAAAGGACAAGTTGGCTAGTCTAAATAGCATCCTCCAGGAAAACGGGAACTGACAGCACAGAACACACGGAAGGCTGACTACTCCTATGCTTGAATTTCCCAGCCTCTGGTGTGGATCAGTGTTGCTGAATTAGCGGACTGCAGAGGAGGTTTCATTGTCACCTCCTGTGTGTGATCCAATGAGCTGGCCTCATGATCAGTCCCCACTGGATGTTGTGAGTGACAGCACTAAGCAGTGAGACTTTTCACCTTTAGCCTAGATTCCCAGCTCTTATGTCCAACATCACATGTCATAGCTGTCAGAGGCTCAGAATAGAATGAAGAGACTTGCTGAGGAGCTTCATCAGAGAAGACTTCTCTCCTTGAAGACTGAAGATAGGAGTTCCCAGCTCTTCTCTGCCATGAATATCAGAGGTCTAGCTTGTTCTGCACTGCACCAACCAACCTATTCCTGACTGGATTCATAGCTTATGTCTGAATGAAAAGCACATAGAATCTAGCACAGCGTCTTTGCCCAATCACATCTCCAAGGCTTCAGTCCCTTCCAGAACAGCTCCACCAAACTCATCTATGTACAGTAACCTCTAGTAATGTTTCACTGTTTCCCAGAATGACATCTTTGGGCAGACAGCCATTCAAACCTCCTTACATTAAACTGTCCCTGGCTCACACCAGCCGGTCCTCAATGTGCACACCTTGAGGTTGCACAGAACAAACCTTGGGCCTTCTCTTGCCCTAGTGGTCAAGGCCATGAAGGAGATATTATATCCTTCTGACAACTATGAGCTACAAGCTGTTGCCTGCAACTTTTGTTTGCATGACCAAGTTTGAGGCCTTTAATCTTATCAGGAATTAAGATGTGTTGTAAAGTTTTTAAAGCTGTAATAAAACTAATGCTTATAAATACCCATCAAGTTCTTTGTGAACCTTATACAAAGATGCAGAAGATCATTTCAGTGCCAGATTGACTGAGTTGTGTACTATTATGAAAATATTTATGAATCTTTTGTATGGAGTTCATCTATGAATGACTAACAGAGACCCCTAGTCATAGTGGTTTAAGTAGAGAAAATTTGGTCTCAGTAAAGTTGGTGCTGATTCTGCTCTGTGGTGTCCTGGATTCTGGTGTTACTATTGTGTCCTGAAAATTCATTGTCATGGTCCCCAGCATGGCTGCTCCCAAGCTACTCAAGTTAATACCTACTCCAGCCAATTTATACAACTGTGATGGAGCCTTCAGAAGCTGTAAATGGGCCCATTTGCCTTAATACAAGTTATAAAATCTCAGCCAGGCATGGTGGCACATGCCTTTAATCCCAGTACTCACTCAGGAGGCAGAGGTAGAAGGATCACCATGAGTTCAAGGCCAGCCTGGGACTACAGAGTGAGTTCCAGGTCATCCTGGGCTAGAGCGAGACCCTATCTTGAAAAACCAAAAACCAGGGGGCTGGAGAGATGGCTTAGTGGTTAAGGCATTTACCTGCAAAGCCAAAGGACCTCGGTTCAATTCTCCAAGACCCACATGAGCCAGATGCACAAGGGGGTGTGTGCATCTGGAGTTCATTTGCAGTGGCTAGAGGCATGCCCATTCTCTCTCTTTCTCTCAAATAAGTAAAATATATTTAAATTTTTTTAAAAAGCCCATAATGTAAAGGACAAAGAATGGCAAAGAGTATGTCTCTAATGTCTTAATGTTCTCCAGATCTGTTGCAGAACACTTCTGCTTACAGCTCATTAGCCAGAACACAGGCATATGGCTCTATGTGCAGTACAAACCTGATTGTAAATAGTTTATGCCTTACTGAAAAACATGCTCTATCTTCCAAAAAATGGTAAGACATAAAGATCCTTGTCTGAGTGGATAAACAGGGCTCCTGGACTGAGGGATTGTTTCTCTGGGGCCTACTCTCTGCCTTCTTTCTCCATCCCAGGAGATGAATGGGGTGCTGAAAGGAATGCTCTCCGAATGGTTTTCTTCAGGCTTCCTGAACCTGGAACGAGTCACCTGGCATTCGCCATGTGAGGTGCTTCAGAAAGTCAGTGAGTAAGTATGCCCATCTGTGTTCTTGTGTTGTAGCTAAAAGCATGGCATTTTATTTTATTCCACACCCAGCACTCACATGGAATACTAAGATAGAATAGAGGCAGGGCACAGAAACACCCCCATCAGTCGGTCTGATACCCTCATAATTAAAACAAACAGGCCCATTTAGGACTTCCCAAAGCCCCCTCACCAGAGTTGTATGCCATGAGTAGTCAAGACAGCACTTACCTAGTTGTTAGAATTTCTCACTGGGATAAAATCTCTTAGTTGTATCATGCATAAATTATAGCATTTCCAAGGCAGTCATGCGCTTGTAACATGGGCTGTGTATTCTGTTTTTCCGCCTCCATTCTGTGCTCACCTATGGAACTTAAGGCTTGAAAACTGTCCTGGACTGTCAGCAACTATCATGTGTGCTGTCCTTTCTGATGCTAGAAACAGAATGGTGGTGGGGTAAGGTTGGGAGATGTGTAGCTGCAGGTTTGCCACGTGGAAAGTAGGGACCCAAAGCAAGGACAAGACACTGTTCAGCAGTGAGGCATTCCAGTAAGATTGCATTGAACTCCCCCAAGAGCCTCATAAAATGCTCTGAAAACAGGGTGATGAGTCAGGTGGCTTGTACCTGCCGGCCCACCACTCAGGAGGCCGAGGCATAAGGATCCCTGTGAGTCTGAGGATATGGCCAACTGGAGCTACTGGGCAGGGTTACAGAGAGAGACTTTTTGTCTCAGTTACTAAATAAGTAAATCTGGTGTTCAGAAGTAGAGCACATTAATTGTAGTTTCTGTCATTGCTGTGCTACTTTTAAGACGATTTTCTTGGAATTTTCCAGAAGAGTCAGTGACCACAGTATTGAAAAGGTTTCTTTGACGTTAGTAGATAGCGTGAATAGGAATCAGCAGTTGTCACTTAGCTTGTAGGTCACGCCTTTGTGTTATCTCTTTATAATGTCATCAGGTCTGAGGCGGTGCACCCTGTGAAAAACTGGATGGATATGAAGCGCCGTGTGGGGCCTTACAGGAGATGTTACTTCTTCTCCCACTGTTCAACCCCTGGGGAGCCCCTGATTGTTTTACATGTGGCACTGACCAATGACATTTCCAACAATATCCAGGTACTGTCAGATGGTCACTTCTGAACAAGATGGGCCTATCACCTTGTCCTTAAAAGGGTAGTTTTTCCATAGTATATCCCCTTTTTTGCAATTAAATATTTAATATTTTTGTAGTATATGTTGTGTTGTGGATGTGTGGTGTTTGCACGCCTATGTGCAAATGTATGCACACATGAAGAGGCCAGAGAACGTCAGATGTCTCCCCTCCATTGCTTATCTACGTGTTCCCTTGAGAGGAGTCATTGATTCTGGAGCATGATGTTTTCATGAGCCCAATAATTATCCGGTCTTTACTCCCTAAAGGGCTGAGGTTACAGACATACATAACCATACTCAGCTGTTTATGTGGGTACCAGGAAAATCTAACTTGGGTGGTCTCAGGTGCAGAAGTACCCCCTCTGAGCTATCTCTCCAGCTCCCTGTCCTAAGAAAGAAAAGAAAGAAAGAAAGAAAGAAAGAAAGAAAGAAAGAAAGAAAGAAAGAAAGAAAGAAAGGAAGGAAGGAAGGAAGGAAGGAGGAGGGGGAAGGAGGGAGGGAAGGAGGAAGGAAGGAAGGAGAAAGAAAGAAGAAAGAAAGGAGGGAGGGAGGGGAGGGAGAGAGAGAAGAAAGGGAAGGAAGGAAGGAAGGAAGAAAAAAAAGAAAGGAGGGAGGGAAGAAAAGAGAAAATTGCTTCGAGCTTTAGTGGATGTTGTGATTGGGTAGGTAAGTGTGTAGTTACAGGATATAGGTGTGAGCATCACAGGTCGTGCACAAGATGACATTCACATGTAATGACTTTGAGTTGGGAAAGATTGCAGTCTATTAACAGTGCTGTGATTGAGAAACTACAAGACAGTCTTGGTTCTGTGGGCCAGAGGGTGACAGGGAACAGAGCTTGTGAGTTGACCCACACTTTTCTTTGGGAGCTCATCTTCTGAAGGCATCTGGCAGGAAGGTCTGAAATACGCATGCAACACATAAGACAGTGGGCCAGTGACCACACGGTCGGATCTGCAGCCAGGAGAGTAGGATGCAATGGAGATGTGGGCAGGTGAGGGAGTGTGAGAGCCCTGGGCTGAAGGACATGGAGTTAGGACTTTGTGGTTGGATCCTAGCCAGGGCTTCCTAGCCCAAGAGGTCAGAGGTGTAGAATAGAGCACAGGGACAAATGTTCTTGACAGCAAGGAGAGCCCCTCACAGTTTCTATGTGTGGAGGAAGAGTCAGAAGGCACTGTCACTGGGGCTGTTAATTGATAAGTAACTTCCCAACAGAAGTCATTTCTTAGATTGCTGTGTGTGTATATGCCTGAGTGTGCACATGTGCATGTTTCATCTAGCAGAATGAGGATGTTGGCCCAAATCAAAAAGATAGAGGGCTGGAGAGATGGCTCAGTGGCTACAGACACTGCTTTCAAAGCCTGACAACCTGAGTTTGATTTCCCAGTGCCCATGTAAAGCCATATGCACAAAGTGGTACATTTATCTGGGATTCATTTGTAGTGGCAAGAGACCCTGGTATGCCCATTTCTCCTCCCACCCCCATTTGCAAAGAAATAAAATTTTTTTAAAAGCTACATAGGGCTGGAGAGATGCTTTAGTAGTTAAGGCTCTTGCCTGTGAAGCCTAAGGACCCATGTTTGACTCTCCAGGTCTCACGTAAGCCAGACACACAAAGTGATGTAAGCACGCAAGGTCCAACGTGGCGCACGCATCTGGAGTTCAATTGCAGTGACTGGAGGCCCTGGCACACCAATTCTCTCTCTTGCTCTCTTTCTCTCTCTCATAAAAAAATTACAAAAAAAAAAAAAAAAGCTTCATTTTAAAAAAGGAAAATTGTGGCTGGGGAAATTGCTCAGTGGTTAAAGAAGCTTGCTTTCAAAGCTTGCCACCCCAGGTTCAATTCCCCAGTGGCCACATGAAGACAGATGCACAAAATGGTACATGTGTCTGAAGTTCATTTGCAGTGGCAAGAGGTCCAGGCATACCTATGATTGCTCGCTTTCTCTCTCCCTCCCCCCTCCCCCCATAAGTAAATGAATAAAAATATTTTTTGAAAGCCAGGCATGGTGGCACATCCCTTTAATCCCAGCACTCGGGAGGCAGAGGTAGGAGGATCGCCATAAGTTCAAGACCATGCTGAGACTCAATAGAGAATTCCAGGTCAGCGTGGGCTAGAGTGAGACCCTACCTCAAAAAAAAAAAAAAAAAAAAAAAAAAAATATTTTTTGAAAAAGAAAAAAGTGTATTGGGCTGCCTGTGGCCTCCTAAGTATCTGAGAAACAAGTTCAGAGAAAAGGAGCAGAGATAACTAGTGGATAGGGGCTATAGGACTTTGAAGAAAATCTAAAGAAATTCCTAATGTGTGGCCAATTGGCCTTGACAAAAGCTCACTGTGGGATGTCTCAGTGTAAGGAGCAAGCTTCAGCAAAAGGACCTGAAAAAGACAGAAGAGGACTGCTAGTCAACAAAGCTTGCATGAGAATTTCAAAATGATAGAAATGACATAATGCTGAGCAAACAGTGAGGGAATCTGTGAAATTGTTGCCTCTTTGAGTTTTCAAAACAACAGCTGGCCTGACCCTGAATTGATGGGAGGTCTCTGTCCATGCTTGAAGTTGCATGTGCATTGTCCTATGACACTCGCAGTGAAAGGGCGAGCAGAAGCATGAGCAGCACAAGCTCAGGCCTGACTTTAGGGGCATCGTTGATGTTTTCCAGGCAATCGTGAAGGAGTACCCTCCATCTGAAACAGAGGAGAAGAACAGGATTACAACTGCCATCTTCTATTCCATCAGCCTGGCCCAGCAGGGCCTGCAGGGAGTAGAGCTGGGCACCTTCCTCATAAAGAGGGTCGTCAAGGAGCTGCAGGTAAGCCCAGCAGAGCAGGCTCTGGCTCCTGCAGTGGCTCAGTTGCTGGGTGTCTGGTGTTGTGATGGGCGGTGAGTTGTGTCCACCTCTCTAGGGATACAGGATCAAGAGAGAAAGGATGAGGCTAGGGAAATGGCTCAGCACGTAAGAAGAGCACTTGCCTCGCATGCATGAGTCTGAGTTCCCCCCAGCACCCACCTATAAAAACTTGGTATGGCCATGCACGCCTGTAACCTCAGCCTTGTAGGGGATGGACAAAGGAGAATGGCTGGGACTCACAGGTCAGCCAGGCTAACGGGGTGGGGAGGGAGAGATAAAAATTAATTTAATTTTAAAAAAAAAAAGCTCCAGGTTTCCAGGTTCAGTGAGATGCCATCTCAAGGAAACAATGAAAAGAGCAATAAGAAAGGACATCCAACCTGCTCTGGCCTTTACACCTGTGTACATCTGAACAGACACCATGCATGCTACACATACACATGGAGAGAGAGAGAGAGAGGGGGAGGGAGGGAGGGAGAGAGATGGAGGAGCAGGAGAGCCACAAGACTGCTGCACAATGGGACAGAGCAAAGCACAGCCATGTTCTAAGGCTGGTGAACTCTCCAGGGAGGCTTTGCCTGACATTCCTAGCTATACACATTTCAGGGCAGCTTCCCTTTTCTCTAAGCAGTACAAGTCCACATGACCCATTTCATGGTCTTCTGCCATGCTGTGCTGGCCCTTTCCAGGCTTCCCACCCAGTCTGCATGGATTGTGAAAACGTACCGGGTTAGACCAGGCAGCACGAATGAAGTAAATGTATGGACTTGAGTTGGTCTGGCTCTCATTTCTTGCTACCTGTGCTCTGGTTTGTCCAGGGCTCAGCTTTTTCTCCTGCCTTAGCAGGGGATCTAGTGAACCACAGCAAGTAAAATCTTACTCTTAGGGGAAGAAAGTAGACCTCAAACAGTGGCTATGTGGGAGCTGTACTCTGCTCTGTGACTTCTCTGCCCCTGCACTGGGCACTGTGGCTGACACTCTTCCTTAAGAGCACGCAGAGTGCAGGTGAAGCAGGTTCATGCTTCATGTTGCATTCTGCGACAGCAGGAATCAGGTTTGTCTGTTTGCCATGCTGGAGACTTAATTCAGGGCTTTCCATATGAAGGGAAAGCACCACTGAGCTACATCCCCAGCTCCCCTTTTTATTTTTTTTATTTTTATTTTTATTTTTTATTTTTTTGGTTTTGCGAGGTAGGGTCTCACTCTGGTCCAGGCTGACCTGGAATTAACTATGTAGTCTCAGGGTGGCCCAGCTCTCGGCGATCCTCCTTATGCTGGGATTAAAGGCAGATCACGCCCGGCTTCCCTTTTATTTTGAGATAGGAACTCACTAAGTTTCCCAGGCTGGCCTTGAACTCACAGACCTCCTGTCTTAGCATCCCAAGTAGCTCAGTTGCTAAGCCTGTGCCACCATGCCTGGCAGGAATCAGTTTTTTTTTTTTTTTTTGGTTTTGCGAGGTAAGGTCTCACTCTGGTCCAGGCTGACCTGGAATTAACTATGTATTCTCAGGGTGGCCTCGAACTCTCGGCGATCCTCCTACCTCTGCCTCCCAAGTGCTGGGATTAAAGGCGTGCGCCACCACGCCCAGCCCTAGGAATCAGTTTTAATGAGCTTGGCATTTGGTTGGGATTCTCTGCCATCTTCCCCAGAGGTAATGATAAACCACATCCAATTAAGTTTCTTCTTTTCCCTTTTCTTTGTTGACTTTGTTAATGAGTGTCACTGAGGGGAGCACTAGGCAAGGAAAGCCATGAGAGTGGGCCTGCAATCCAGGATTCTGAGTATTCTGCCCAGTAACTGTTTCTGAGGAGAGTTGATTGGCTTCTTGGTCCAGTAGCCACCTGATGGGCCATGTCCATACACTAGGCTCTGAGCTGCCCCCCACATGGAAAGGCTCATTGGGGTTTATGGAAGCAGCAAACTTGAGAGCCACCCTACATGCCCAGTGAGAAGAACCATGCTGTTGTTGAGATTTTAGTATTCTATCATTAAAGTCATTATTTTGAATTATAAATTACAATTAGAAAATGTGTGATATAAATTCATGTACAGGTAGGTATAAAAATAAGTGCCCAAACCAAGTAAAAGTTGCAAAGACAGGCAGAAGGCACCATACCTTCTCAGACTTTCTCAGGGTGGTAGAATGGTTTCCTTTCTTCATAAATTAAAATAAAGCCCATGGTGAACATACATTACATTTGTAGCCAGCAAATACTGAGTTTTTAGGAATAATCATTGAGATCTCTATATAATTTTCACAGTAGTGATTAAGCCATGTCATATGGTGATATACCTGTAGCTCCTGTTCCCAGGCCTCCTTTAAGACACATGTGTCACTGGGCATCTGTGTTCTGAGCATGAGATGTGGCTCTGGACTGCTGTGGTCAGAACCTGAGGACCACATTCCATGTCTGATTTTGAGCAAGGCTCCCCATTCCCAGTCTACAATGTGACAGAGGTATGATTGGAGACACCACCTTTAGGGCTTGCCTTGGGGACTCAGGTTGATTCCAGGCCCTCACCAAGTTCGTCATAAAGGTGTCTTGAAAGGAAGTAAATAGGATGCCTGTCAGACATCACTGCCAGCTGTACAGCATGCCACAGTTCATACATACACTGTGCACTGAGCAGTGTTTGTGTGCATACCACATCTGCTCAAAGTGTTTTCTCTGCCTTCCTTCCTCCACCTACCTGCTGTGCAGAAGGAGTTTCCTCAGCTGGGGGCCTTCTCAAGCCTGTCACCTATACCTGGATTCACCAAGTGGCTTTTGGGCCTTCTGACCACACAAGCAAAGGAACAGGGGAGGAACGAACTATTCACAGACTCAGAGTGCAAGGAAATCGCCGAGGTCACAGGCGGCCCTGTTCATGAGACCCTCAAGGGCTTCCTGAGCAGTGGTGAGTGGATGAAGTCGGAGAAGCTGGTGCAGGCGCTGCAGACACCCCTGATGCGGCTGTGTGCCTGGTACCTGTATGGGGAGAAGCACCGCGGCTATGCCCTGAATCCAGTGGCCAACTTCCACCTGCAGAATGGGGCTGTGATGTGGCGCATCAACTGGCTGGCAGACAACAGCTTGAAAGGTCTCACCAGCTCGTGTGGCCTCATGGTCAATTACCGCTATTTCCTAGAGGAAACAGCCCCCAACAGCATCGCCTACCTAGGCTCCAAGAATATCAAAGCTTCCGAGCAGATCCTCAGCCTGGTAGCCCAGTTTCAGAAGAACAGCAAGCTCTGAGCACATGCCTCCCAAACCCAGGACCCTGCTCAGAAGAGTTCCATGTTCCAGATGGGCCAGAACTACCTACCACAGGAGCCCTTGGAGGAAAAACACAGCTGTGCTGTGTCGCCTGCCCACAGCAGGCCCTCTGAGGTCATGACCCAGCTGTCAAGCACTGGCAGTGATACACCTGGTAGAGATGGCAGTGCAGATGCCCATGCCCTGGGGGAAGCACTATGATCCTCCAGAAGCCCCTGCTGCCCTTGGGGCCTGGGAAGCTCTGCCGCATGGCATCTAGAGCTGCTCCTTAGACCCGGACAAGGCCCAGAGGAGAGCACTTCTCCTTTGAGCTTGTAGCACTAACTTGGTGACAGTTGCTGTCATCTCCATCTGGTGCAATGGGATAAAGGGCTGTGCTGTGATTTGTCAGCACCATTCTGAAGCTCAGAAATACATGAGGAGGTTCAAGACTTTGCCTGAAGTGTAGCAGATCACTGCACACCGAAGATGTTGCTGCTTGAGCCCCAGGTTGGCTTCTAGGCTTTAAAATTACCACAATTCAAGTTCATAATGAACTGAGTAGTAAAGAACAAGTTTGTTCTGTAAACATTAAATGTGATTATTTACTGGAGATTGTCTTTTAAGATTAGTCCTGGCAAGGGTAGGATTAGTTATGAAATGTACACTGTCATCACTCCTCAGCCTCCCTGTCAGGGTGTGAGAGCTCTCTAAAGGGGGTCCAGGAATGTGGGTGAGAGCAAAGATTCAGAAGAGGCTGTGGAGGATTAGTACCTGCGTGTGTGCATGGGTGCATCTGTCAGAATGTGGACACGTTGGTGGGTGCACATGGATCTGTATCTGTGACTGCATGTCATCTGATCTGTCTGTGTGGTTCTCTGTGTGTATTACTTCTGTCATTGTGTGGTTTATATACATATCTGTCAATGTCTCTGTGCCTGTGTGACTGGGTATGTTTCCATGTGTGTGTGTACTTGTATAACTGTGAGCTGCCTTGCCTACTCAGCATGTACATGGGTGCTAGATATCAAAACTGTGGTCCCCATCGTATGTAGCAAGCCCTTGATCCACTGAGCCATCTCTCCAGTCCCTCCTTACTCTTTAAGTAGATGTGTTGCCCCCCCCCCCATTTTTCATTCATCATCAAGTCAGGTTTCCTGACACTGAGTTGTAGATCGCTGAAAGCAGCAAATCATGCCCAGAGAAACACACACCCCATGCCCACATTCTTTGTCAATCTGGGGGCTCCCAGGTCTCCCCCAGCCACTCCTAGCCACCTCCATTCAGTGTGTGGTGGAAACAGCCCTCCTGTGGCAAGAGGCGAGGCCAGTGCCTTAGACCTTCTTGGGGCATCTGCACAGCAGGACTGCTACTTGTGCCAGATAAAAGGAACCTGGAACTTCACTCCTCAGAGTAGCCTTTCCTTGCTGGTAGGTGTAAGATCAGGGAGGCATAAGATTCTCAGGAGCCCCAGCCTGATGCCCAGCTACTCTCCATTGTTGTCTATGAGTCACTGCTGTGTTTGGAACATCCCTGAGTCAGAGCCTTCCCTCCTGTCACTGTCCTCCAGGGATGGGGAAGGCTGATACTGGTGCCTCTGGGGCAGGCTTGCCCTGGCATCACAACTCCTGATCTCACACTTTGTACCTCATGTCAGGTACAAAGAAGTAGAACTCAGAATCATGAGTAGCCATCCCTTGGCTTCCATAGTCAGATCTCATGTGTTATGTGTACCTTTTACTGTGTCATGTGTTACCTGATCCCCAGTGAAGGCTGGATGGATGGCAGACAGGTGAGTGGGCTAGTGCCCTGCCTCAGATCACTCAGGAAAAGCAGCCCATGATGACAGAGCTCAGGTCCCCTGAGGTTGATTCCATGTCACAGAAAAGTCCCTTCTGGCTGCTTGCCTCTTATGCCCACCAAAGAGCAGAAGGAAGCTCTTGGCTCCCTGTATCCCCACAATGGACTCCTGCCTGGCTTTGTCCATGTGCTGACCATTATAGAGCAGCCAGTCCTGACAGCAACCTAGATTCTGCCTCTCAAGGCTCCATCATTGCACCACAAAATTTTCTCTAGAGTCTCAGCCCCAGGTGCTGCTAAATGAGATTCTTAGGATGCTCATGGGCTTGGGGTGCACCTGCTCTGACTTGTGCAGAGGCACAAGACAAAAGGGTAGAGGCCACCGGCTTTGGCTTTAGCCAGAGGCTAGTCAAATGCCAATCTTGCCACTCTCTACCTTTGCTTCAATTCAGTTTCATTTATTCATTCACTCACTTGTTTATTTTTTGGTTTTCTGAGACAAGACCTCACTCTAGCCCAGGCTGGCCCTGAGCTCACAGGCCTCCTGCCACAACCTTCTTAGGACATATTATACTCATGGGCCACCATTCCCAGCTAGTTCTCCCCCCACCCTTTTTGTTTTGTTTTCTCAAAATTTCCAGGTAGGGTTTCACTCCAGCCCAGGCTGTCCTGGAACTCACTCTGTAGTCTCAGGCTGGCCTTGAACTCACAGCAATCCTCCTTCCTCTACATCCTGAGTGCTGGGATTAAAAGCCTACGCTTGGCCTAGTTTCCTCATTTTTTTTATGGGCTGCCAGCAGTCTCTCAGCTGCTGCAAACGAAATCTAGATGTGTTCACCCCCTGTGGTCAAGCGTGGCATTGCATCCTTGCATCACTGCATCTGGCTAAACGTGGGACCTGGAGATTGGAACCGGCGTTCTTAGGCTTAGGAGGCAGGCACCTTAACCGCTAAGCCATCTCTCCAGCCCGTATTTTCCTCATTTTTAACTAGAAGTGATCAGGGCATTCCCCTCCCCATGCTGAGAGACTCAAAGGAGACAGCATATAAAGCATTTACCACACCTGGCGCCGCAAGCACACCTGTTACTGTCATTGTTACAAAGGGTCATGCATCTGGACTTTGGACAGCACACGGGATCTGTAGTGCCCTTGTTTGGATGTCACGGTTTTTAGTGTTTGAGTTCTGTATTAGTTATTTTTCTTGTTGCTGTGAGAAAATACCTGACCACAGCAACTTAAGGAAGGGTTTACTTTGGCTCACAGTTTGGTAGGGAAGGCATGGCAGCAGGAGTGTAAAGTAGCTGGTCACATTGCCTCCACAGGAAACAGAGCAATGAATGCCGATGTTCAGCTCGTTTTCTCCTCTATTCAGTCTGGAACTCTCTAGGATGGTGCTAACCCCCAGTTAGGGTGGGCCGTCCCTCCTCGGCCAAGTCTAGAAAGTCCCTTATAGATGTGCTCAGGGATTTGTCTCCCAGGTGATTCTAGATGCTGTCAAGTTGACATTAATCACCACAAGCTCTGTTCACATTTCTACATGTCATGGGGAAGTAACTCCTACCCAGTCTCCTCTGGGAACCTCACTGCATGGGGTCCTGACCCCCAGTAGCCAGGCAGATACCTGCTGTGCAGAGGTGATTCTGGGAAAGTCAGTAGCCCTTACTGCCAGCAGCCTGTCCAAAGTTTCACCCACACTGGCTTCCCTTGTGTCACTCCCATGCTTCTGACTGTGGACCTATGTGTGTCTCCTCCTTCTGAGACTTTGCCCATGACCTTCACTCCAGGTGAAGAACAAGCAAGCCAATAAATCTGCCCTATCTGACTTCACTAGGTCACATTCCAATAGAGACTGCTTCCTCCTCTCTTGTGTGGCCACTTAAAGGGGGTGATGTTCTGCAAGCATTAGCTTATTTCTGGCTTTTTTTGAAATTAAACACGAGCTACAGTTTTTGTTTTTCTGAGGCAAGGATTCATATCTCCCAGACTGGCCTCAAAATTTCTGTGTAGGCTAAGGTGACCTCCACCTCTGGAGTTCTAGGATTGCAGGCGATCCTCCTACCTCTGCCTCCCGAGTACTGGGATTAAAGGTGTGTGCCACCATGCCCAGCTCATCTTTTTTTTTTTTTTTTTTTTTTTTTTTTTTTTCGAGGTAGGGTCTCACTATAGTTCAGGCTGACCTGGAATTCACTATGTAGTCTCAGGTTGGCCTTGAACTCATAGCGATCCTCCTACCTCTGCCTCCCAAGTGCTGGGATTAAAGGCATACGCCACCACGCCCAGCTCTCATCTCTTATTTTTAATTGGATTTTGAGGCATTCATTGAAATGCTAAATCCATTTTGAGCTCTTAGAAGCAAAAGCATTCTGATAATTTTAGGCACCAGAAATAGTTACAGTTTACTAGCACTGGTAGTGGTGACCCAAACTTCTTGGCCTCTATTTCATTTCCATTTCTATTTCTCACCATACCACACACAGGCTCTCTGCTCCGTAGGCATTCCTGATTCCCTTCCTTCCTTCCCTGGTAGGTCTGATCCCCACCAGTACTTGGAGGGTTTCTCATGCATAAAGGAGGAGAATGAGGTCTGGAGGACTGAGCAGTGGGTGAAGGGAGAACTGGGACTTAGAGCCAGGCCCCACCAACACTGAGCCTTTCTTGTCCCTGTCACCCAGGCTTCCTTGTATAGCTCCACTGATCTGCCCATGCGACAGCTCAGAGAGGAGAAACCCATGACAGATGCTCCAGGAGCTGCATCCTTTGGTGAGGTCAGAAAGGCAGCCCAGATAGGCCTGGATAACCTTTCTGGCGAGGGGAAGGTATCTCAAGGACTGTCCAGAGCTGTGGAGCCTTTTCCAAAACCTGAATATGTGTAGCACTTATGATCATGATCAGAAACCTCAGCAGCCAGAGGCAGGTTCCAGACCAAGTAGGGACCATTAGCATGGAAAAATCCAGAAAAAGGCCGAGCAGTCAAAATTCAGTAAGACAGAGCTCAGGCCAGATGCAGGCCTGGTCTCCGCAGCCTCAGCAGCCTCAGCTTCGCACTCAGTAAAGGAAACAGGTCAGCCCACCACCCCACCACAGTGAGGGGGGCTTATGTTGCCAGTTTTCTGGACTCCAGTGACCCCAGATCAACTTTGGCTATGGTGGAATTGTTGACATAAAACACAACTCTGACCTCAAAGGAAATAAGGGATAGTTTATCCTTGAGCCAAATATGGGCAATGGTGGCCTTGGAAAACAGATTCAAATTGTCCCAAAAAAAATATGTTCCACTGTGAGAATGGTTGCATGACATTTTATAGTTACAGAACAAGGAAAGTCATAAATCAAGTCATTTACCAAATACGTGGTGGGGACCACAGCAAGTCGGGTAACAGCAAAGCAGGGGAAACTGCTATAGGTCTCAGATGATCCCAGTGACATTCTTACCTTTTGGATTTGTGAAAGGTAGGGTTCTGTTGATACATTTTAGATGTTTTGATATTCACAGGGATGTTAGGTCAGACATGGGTGGACAATGAATGACCTTCAAAGGGACTAAAAAATGGCCCAGGATAATCTGTCTTGCTCTGCAACATTGTAACTCCACAATTAGGAAATTCAGTATATGGCCTGAATCTTTAATGCAGGTGTGGCTTTTCTTTTTTGCTAGGATCTTCAGTTTACAGAAACAATGGTCGGCCCACGCTGTAGGAAAGGAATCAAGCCAATGATGGGTCCAGCTGCAGAGCAGTTGGGAGAAGGACTTTCTAGCCATCTTCCCCTGGGAGGAGTTGGGAGTGACTGAGGCAAGAGGGAAGGGTATGTCCCACCAGGAAGAGAAGTGTGGAAGCTTTGTTTGCATGGAATCAAGGCGAAACCCCAGTTGTTGGAGTCCATTCTGTAAATCTTTCCACAGTGCTAGGTGTATGACAGGAATGAGGTAAAGACATTTTAATCCACTGAGGAAATGCAGGCCTTACTTCTACTGAAGTAGGCTCCTCCTGAGCATTACTGGGTCCCTTCTATACCACAGAGGGCCTGTGCAGAGTCCTTATAGGGGAAGGACTAGGCTCTGGGGTGCTGCTCTGGCCACTGTACTTCCTCAATCTCCTCCCTTTCCATGGTAGGCCATGGCTCATGGGGCCTCTTTTCCTGGCTTGTTGTGGCCAAGGCCTGATGAACAACCAGGGCCCTAATTCAGCCCTTTCAGCTATGGCCAGGACCATGGAGGCGTCCTGCTGCTGCCTTGCTATCTTGATCAGGCTTGCCAACCAACCTTCAAGAGGAGTCTCCAGAGCCCCCTCCCTAGAGCTCTTCTGCACTCAGGATCCCTGTACATGTGTCTGGACCAGTCTCCTCCATCTGAGATGTGATTGTCATGGCAGGGTTACCAACATAGCCCTCTTTACTAGGAAGTGTCCCAGTCTGGTTCGTCATGTAAGCCCTTATACAGCCCCCAGCTTCCTTTTACTTTGTCCTGTTCATGCTTGTGTCATCTGACCCTTTCAGACCCCGCTGCAGCCCTGCCTCCACTTGACCTATAAAGACACAGAGGACCAGACAACTGAAAGGACTGACCTAAGACCTTAAACACAAAAAGAGAAATTGCAAAGACACACTTCTCAGTACAACCCCTTTTCCACTTCTTTGGAGCTGGGAAGTGTCTCCACAAGTCTGAGACATTATATAGGGGAATAGCTGTGGCCTCTGGCACTGTCATTTGCTTCCCAGCACAGTGTGTGTTGCATAGTAGTCTCTTAACAGATCAGGACTCCTTCCTGGACTACGATAGTGATCACAATGAGCGCTGTCCACCTTATAGCCACCAGGTGGCGCAGCTGTGGTTCCGCCTCTGCCAAGCGTGGGAGCTTCATGTGAAGTGGAGTTTGTTTTGTTTGACTTTGGTTTGGGTTTGGTTTGGTTTTTGTACTGCTGGGGACCAAACTATATTCCCCATCCTATGTGCATGCTAGACAAGCACTCTACCACTGAACCACATCCGCATGCTGAGTGCTGAACAAGTAACAAACCCACATGGGTTTCAATGAGCTCAGGAGCTATGTAAGCCATCCCCAGTTCTCAGAACTCAGAGATGGTGCTGGGCTGTTCACACTTTTCCCCTCCTTCCCAAACTACCCTGGCTCTTCTAGCACCCCTGCCCCCACTCAAAGATGGCATTAAGCTCTGCCATGCAGGGTGATTAACTGTGGAACAAGACTGAGGTCATCTGCAAATGTCCCAGAGGATCTCTCTGCTACCATGGGTCTTGATTCAGGCTGACCCCAAGTCCTTTGGCTGTCCATCATCACAGTTTTCATATCACTACTGTAAGTTAGGGTTCAGTGTTTCATGTCATTGAATACAATTTAAGAGTAAAAACTACATGATACAAAGCAAAATAGTATCAGCAAATTCTCTTACAGTTGCTTTCTACTCTCAAAAAAGGGCCAGGAAATTGAGATGAATAAATGTTAGAAAGTGTGACAAATCAACTTCACACAAAGGCCAGTCATACTCAGAGAAATTCTCACATCTCCAGCTTTGTCCCCTAGAAACAAAAGGCCTCCTTGGAGTTCAGTGGGCTGCACTGCCACCAGGAGAGGTAAAAACTGCTTCACAGTGGTGGGGATGGGAGCAATGACAGAGGCAGGCCATTGTGCAGAGGAAAATGTGTTCAACCAAAAGCCCCCTGGCAAGAACCCAGGACATCCACACAGAACAGAGCAGAGCTTCCCATTGGCCCATCTGATGTGTGGGTTTTATATACGTGATTGCACGTTAGCATCGGCCCTCCACGAGCCCCAGACGGAGGCCTCCTCAGTCATGTGTGACTTTTTGCTGGCCTACAGACAAAGACCACAGCCTGACCTGAGTTTTCCAACTTGTTGTCACAAAGAAGGAGAGAAAGAGAGAAGTTGGGTCCTGTTGCATGACTTCCTGAGGAGTCCATTTCTATTCATCCCAGATAGAGCAAGGAAAGACCAAAGAAATGGTTCCATTCAAGTCTGTCATGGTGAACCAACAAGTTTGTTGTCATGACTTATAGGAACATGGATGAGAGGTTACTTGGAGGAGCAAGTCAGGCAGTTGCATCATCCAGCCCACCTGCGTGACAACTCAGAAAGCTATATCCCTGGACCCCTGAACAACTTGTGGCAGAGCTCCCTAGCAATTGTTTACTGCTTACATAATCTTTGAGAGGCCTTGTGAGTCTAGTAAGTTTCTTGTGAGTTTCCTAGCCTCCTGATCCTTCCCCTCCCTCCTGGAGCAAATGTTTCAATTGGAGGAAACAGTTACAAGGCAGGTCATAATCCTGATGTTATCCCTTGTGAGCCTGTGGCTTATTGAATTTACATCATCACTTTTTGTTGTTGTTTTTCAAGGTACAGTTTCATTCTAGCCCAGGCTGACCTGGAATTCACTATGTAGTCTCAGGCTGGCCTTGAACTCATGGTAATACTCCTACCTCTGCCTCCTGAGTGCTGGGATTAAAGGCATACACCACCACACCAGGCTTCTTCATCACTTTTTTTAGAACATTTATTTATTTATTTATTTATTTAAAGAGAAAGTGGCCTCTAGCCACTGCAAATTAACTCCAGACACATGGGCCACCTTGTGCATCTGGCTTTAATTTGGGTACTGGGGAATCAAACCCAGGTCCTTGGGCTTTGCAGGCAAGCACCTTAACTGCTGAGCCATCTCTCCAGCCCACATCATCACTTTTAATGTGTGAAAGAAATGAAAGCCTGTAAAGTAATTTTGTGTGCAAATGTATGTGTGTGTGTGTACAGGTGTGCATGCAAGTGTGCATGTGTGGAGGCCAAAGAACAGCCTCAAGTGTTATTCCTCAGGTTCCATCAATATTTTATCCACATTTTTTAAGATGGAGTCTGTTATTGGCCTGGAACTTACCAATTAGGCTAGACTGGCCAACAAGCTTTTGCACTGGAGTTGCAAGTAAACAAAAAGCTTAGCTTTCTGGGTTTTTTACATGGATTGTGTGGATAAAACTCAGGTCCTCATGCTTATTAAGATAAGCACTTTATCCACTGAGTTGTCTTCCATCCCAACAAGTACTTTCTTCTAGTTTTGATTTTTCTTACTGGCATTCCAAGTGGAGATTTTGTTCACCAAAGGGCTCTGCGACTAAGCAGTTTGAAAACATGGAGAAGATGCACTGCTGGCGTGAAAGCAGCCGCTTGTCCCTGCCCTCGTCCAGTCCCACTTCTTAGGGTGGCTGATTGGGGTGATGACATTGCTTCCGGGTTCTTCTGGCTTTGGAGTGAACTGGAATGTTGCTTCTCCAGTAGTTCTGCACAGAAAGACCCAGTGCCCACAGAGCAGTCACCCTACTTGAGCTGAAAAGCCACACATCTGAGAAGCCCAGGTATCCACAGGCCTGGCATCCAGGGGCCATGCCCATGCCATTGTGCGCCACCTCTTACCTTGTTTCCTGACCTCATGCAGTGTTTCCTCCCTTGCTTTCCCTGGGATCTGGAGTGTCCCTAGGGGTGGCATGGTGGCAGCAACATGGAGAGGGAACACACAGAGAGAAGGCATGTTCCTGCCACACAGCAGTGCTGGGCAAGGTCAGCCCTCAGATGTAATCACAGCTGCCTATCAACCTCACCCTAAACCAGGTTGTGGGGTATGGAGATCTGGTGAGGGGTCCCTTCCCTCAAGGAAAGCCCCTTCAGAATCCCAACAGACCAGCAGCTGCCTGCCCTTGCTCCCTTGGAGGAAGCTTGTGAGTCAACAGAATTCTACTTCCTGTTTCACTTCTCTTTTTCTTTCTTTTTACTCATTTATTTACTTTCTTGAGTCGGAGTCTCACACTGCAGCTCAGGCTGACCTTGAACTTGTTACCATCCTCTTGCCTCACCTTCCCAGGTGGTGGGATTCCAGACATGATCTGGCCGGCTTCTAGTTGGTGTTTCTACTGCATGGTGATGGCAAAGCCTGTATGAAACAGGGCCCCCAGGGAGCAGGGGAGGAGGCCTTTCTTCAAGAGAGTGTCTGAGGGCAAGTGTCCTGATGGCAAGCCACGAGCACAGTGAAGAGGGGCTGAGAAGCTGGACACTGGCCTCACTTTCACAAACCCTGAGACCTGGAGCACATCAGCCCATGCCTCAGTTTTTCATTTGCAGCTCTCTGGAAGACCACCTGTGACAGGTCATCTCTCAGACAGGATGCTCCCTAAGTCCTTCCCCAGGTACTAGATACTGGTCCTCAGTAGGGCTGGAATCAGACAGCCTGGACATCTGTCATCCATGCAGCTTGGGCACCAAGCTGTTCTAGCTGCAAACCTGAGGGCTGGCAGAGCAAGTGTCTTGCAGCCTCTTTGGTCAGATGACACCTTAGGGAGTCAGTAGAGCCCCAGGCTGGAGCCAGGGTTGCTGTACTCTTCTCAACTCTCTCCTTCAGCTCTTCCTTGGGCCACCATGGGCCTGCTCTGGGTCCAGCAAGGGATTGTCCTCCGAGGGAAATCAACACAGCGCCCTCCCCAGCCAGCTGAGCCATTGTGAAGGAAGGGAATAGGGCTCCAGGTGGGTCTGGGTTTGAACTCCACTTGATAGTCAGGACTGTGCCCAGGACACATCACTCTGAAAATGTTCCTGAGGTCTCCTCCATGCAGGCCAGAACTGGGTATACTTGTCACTCAGCAGCCTGCCTCCCACTCACATGCTGTCAAGGGTGTCAGTTCATAGGGCCAAAATTTTCCCGCCTTCTCCCACCCCCACAACTTGCAGGGTGCTCAGCCAGGACTCAGGCAATGGGGTAGCACCACCCTGTCTCTCCTGGATCCCTCTCTCAGTACATGCCTCAGAAGTCCTGATGACAACCTATTGCCAGTGAGGCAGGAAGGGACAGTGCTCACTCATGGCCTGTCAGTGCTCTGTGCACGTGTCTCTCAAGAACTGTCAGACCCCATTAGCCCCAGAGAAGTTAAGAAACCTCTGAGTGAACACACAGCAAGAGAACACTTGGGCTGTCCAGAGATTTCTAAGCCACAGGACTCACTGCTCTCTCAACCTCCAGACTCCTGAACATACTTTCCATTCTTACTCCTCCTTCCCTCCTCTCCCCTTAGCCTTCTTCCAATCCTGCCCCCCTCTTCCTCATCCTCCTCCCACTTCCCCTTCCTCTTCCTCTGCTTCTTCCCTCCATCCTTTTAGTCCCTCTTTTCCCTACTCTTCCTCTCACCTTCCTCCCACTTGTATTTATGCCCTCTTCTCTCCGCCCATCTTTCCAAGCCTGACCTGCTCCTACATACCTGTAAGGTGGCCTGGAGCTGATATGGCTCACCCATACCAGAGCTCCCACATGCCCAGCTGCAAGGCTTCTAGCCTAGTAGTCTTGCCTCAGCTCACACAGCCAGTTGCCTCCGTTCGAAGGCACCACCACTGAGGCTGCCGAGGCTCAAGGGGAGCTACTATAGGGTAGGATGGTTAGCCTGGCCCTCACAACAGTCCCTCCAAAGAGGCTTCCTGCACTGACTGAAGCCAGGCCAGGACTTTATGATGCAACAAACAGCCAGCCTGGCCCCTTGTCCCTGGTTCCCCTGTTGCCACATCTGGGGGTAGGGTCCCCTAGGGGACGGCCAGCTGCACCATGCCCACCCTCCCCCCACCACCCACCCACCAGTCTCCCCTGTCACCTCTGCTACCTGCAGTTCATCATCAGGTAAGGGGGCCAGTGGCAGGGAAGGAACAGGAGGTCTGTGTGAAAGCCTGGAAGGTCGTAGGATGGGGGGTCCATGCAGGTGATGGCCAGGCTCTCAGGCCCTGGAATGAGGAGAATCACTCTGTGGTCTCTGGGGAGTCAGTTGACCTAGTGTTGCAGTCAGGTTCACGTTGCTGGCAGAAATCACCCAACCAAAAGCAGCTTGTGAGAAAAAAAAAAAAGTTTATTTTGGCTTACAGACTGAAGTGGAAGCTCCATGATGGCAGGGGAAACGATGGCATGAGCAGAGGGTGGACAGCACCTCCTGGCCAACATAAGGTGGACAACAGCAACAGGCGAGTATGCCAAACACTGGCAAGGGGGAGCGGGCTATAACACCCATAAGCCTGTCCCCAACAATATTCTGCCTCCAGGAGGTGTTAATTCCCAAATGTCCATCAGCTGGGAACCTAGCATTCAGAACACCTAAGTTTATGGGGGACACCTGAATCAAACCACCACACTAGATAGTACCTTAATACTGCTTGCTCCTCAAGCAATCCCAGGAGAACTTGTGAGTTCCAAGCCCGGGCTCCCTTGCAAAATATGGACTCACTCAGGCCCTATGCACAGGAACACTAGAAGGTGTGAGAAGGATGCCCACTGCAGAGGCCAGCAGCCAGTGTGGATAGATAGACTAGGCTCAGAAAATTGCTGCCATGGTCCTCAGGTCCTGGAATTGACCACGTCACCCCCATTCCAGCCAGATCCAGGGCTGTCCTTGGACCTCTGGCCCAGCTGAGTACCAAATCTGCTGCTTGGGCCTTTGCCCCAGTTCTGGGATAATCACTGGCTGTGTACAGACCCCAGAGCAGCTTGGGCCCAGGCAGGACCCAGGCCCAGCTTGTTGTCATGAATAAGCTTGCCAATGTGCCTTTGGATGCTCACAGCCCTCCCAGCTTCCCACAGCTCTGCCATAACAGTCCCTGCACTTCTCCCAGTTGGTGACTGGTCTCCCTCTCTTCTCTGTTTGGCTATCCCAAGGGACCCTGCTGCCCTCCCAACCTGCAAGAAGAACAGCTACCTTTGACCCAGGTCTCCCATCTCTCCACTGAGCCCTGGCTGTCCCTCCAAATCAGTTAGGGGCTTTAAATAGTGGAACTTCAACTTCTACTCAAAGCTCTGGGCAGGGCCCATCAGGCCTGGCTTTCCCTGTCCCCAGCAGAGGCCATAGCTGAAGCTCCAGATCCTCTGTATGCCCAGGGATAGGCAAGCACAAAGCCCCTGAAGCAGGACTTTCAGGAGCACCCAGGGAAGCAGGGATGTGTTTATTCCAAAGGGGGGGGTGGAGGGTGAAGGTGCCCTCTAGCCTTGTCTGAATGGGATGACGTGGATATTGTATAGAGAGAGTTGTGGAGGCATGGCAGGGCATGGAAGCATAATCATCCAGGGGCCAGGCAGCAGACCACAGCTGCAGGCATGGAGAGAAGCTGCCTAACTTGGAGATATTGACAGGAAGAGCTGGTAGGATTTGCTGTGGTTTGGGGTGTACATAAAAGTCAAGATGGACACTGGGATCAGCTTGAGCAACTGAGGCTGGAGAGCAATCCTAGGAAAAAGATTCAGCTAGAAGTTGGGAACAAGTAGTGTTCAGGCAGAAGTGGGTTTCCCCAGGAGTGCAGTCTGAACCCAGAAGAAAGGCAGTACTCAGCCAGCCCTGCCTCAGGGCTCACCTTGTGCTCCTGGATGCCCCTCCCTTCCCTCTGCAAGTCACTACCTGCCCTGAGCGTCAGCCACTGCCAGCACCCAGCCTCACCCAGTCCTATAAATGCCAGTGGATCACCAGGGGGATAATGTGTCCCTGAGCACCAGGCACACCTGAGCACAACCACCCTGCCCTGAAAGCCCAGCCAGGCCAGTTGTCCCTGACCCACCCAGCCTCAGTGACAAGAGATATCTGGCCAGCAAGGTGCCCAGCTGTGGGGTGTCAGGCAGAGCACTTTGGCCAGGTTATGAACAGCCCACTGGAAACCTAGCTTATTATCATGAAGGGACTGGACAGGACCCAGGAAGTCAGGGCCCCTGCCAAGGCTGGGGTATGAGAGCAGGTCAGGGCGGGGAGAGAACAGTTGAATAGAAGACTAGGAGCCCAACCCAGCTGGCCTGGAGCTCAACCCTACTCTTTCTGGTAACACAGTATGGCACCTAACACCTCTGCCCCGGGCTCCATTGATCCCAGGGCCAAGCCTCCTTTTTATTCCTCTCCTACCCCATTCCTGCCCATAAGGAAAGAGAGGCAGCTCACTGTGGGTCCCACTGTGACCCTCAGACACACCCAGCCCTTCTAGTCCCCAGGCTTTGTGTGTACTGTTCACTTTTCCTACAGGGTCTCTCCTATGGAGCTCCTCCAACTATCAGGTAGTGGGACAAGAGGCACCTTTTCAGATACGCCCTAACCATCCATCCTCCCCAAACCCAGAGCCCTTCTGCTAACAATGCTGTGACACTTGCAAAGCACCACCAGTACAGGCTGGCCCGGGCACAGCAGGGAACAGGAGACAGAGACCTTCTTGGCCAACCCAACCCACAAGGGTGGGACACAGGGGCACTGCTGCCCACATCTACCCACATGGCATCTTGGCCTTTCTCTTTGCCCTCCTACTTTTAATATTCATGAGTTCATTGAGGCATGTCTTAAACTAGCTGGTCTCTTGTGTAACCCTGGAGGATCATTCACCACAGTTAAATGAGGTAATGCTTGCCGCTGCCCTTGGGGGCCTCAAGCAGCTCCCCTCTTTCTACCCCGTGCCTAACCACTCCACCCTCAGCAATAAACCAGAGATCCAACTGGCTTCAAAGACAGACCCTGGGTAAGAGAAGAAAGCTGAGGGCAGGTGTGACAATGGCAAGGCCAGTGCTCAGAGGAATGCCTAGTGACCAAAGAAGCCACCACGCCAGCCTCCTTGGAGACCGGGCTGAGTGCCTGTCTCCTGTGAGTTCTTGGACTCAGGGCCCTGAAAGCAGGTGGAAAGCGAGCAGTGATCACATGTTTATTCAGGTTTAACTGTGTCTTTATTGCCCAGATGATAAAGGAGAGTGAAGTCAGCCAGGTGTAGAGATGCATTTCTGTATCCTAGCACTGCAGACACTGAGGCAGAAGGATTATTTCAAGTTTGAAGCCCACCTAAGCTACATACATAGCTAGTATAAGGCCTGAGCTATATAGCAAGATCTTATATCAAAACACAAAAAGGAGCCAGGAGTGGTGGCGCATGCCTTTAATCCCAGCACTCAGGGGGCAGAGAGGAGGATCACCGAGAGTTCGAGGCCACCCTGAGACTACATAGTTAATTCCAGGTCAGCCTGGACCAGAGTGAGATCCTACCTCAGAAAACAAAAAAACAAAACACACACACACGCAAAGGGAAGTCAACCCTGGCCATCATTCCCTCCTGCCACAGCTCCCTGGGCATTGTGCCTCCATCCTCAGGAAGCTTCTGCCTTTGCTCAGTGGGCACGCCCTACCCGTTCTTCCCACTGTCTTTGCTCACGTGCAAGCGTGGGCATCCTTCCCACCTGCCTTAAGGAATGCTCCATCATGAGAATGTGCCAGAACCTATTTAACAAGTCTCCCGATGATTAACACCTGGTTTGCTTCCCATGTTTGCACTCCTCAAAACAGTGCTGTAATGCATAGCTTCAGACCAACATCACTGTGCACAGTCCGAGTTTGTCTGCATGTCAAACTCCTAGCAAGGTATCACTGAGAAAGGCCATGGGCACTCTCTTCAACCCCATGTGGCTTAACCAGCCTCCTCGAGCACGTCTGACCGTCATGCCTGCCAGCTGTGCTGAAGGCTGAAGTCACCTTGCTTACCACCTTCCTGTCCTTGTGTTCACCCTGCTGTGTGGTTTCCTGTTGTTTTGGTCTCACAGTCATTTTGTGGGAAATGTTGAAGACTGACCCATGGAGGAAGTGATCAGATTTTAAGCTCTGTGCTCCCCACCCCTGGCTTCCCCCTCAGGGGTGTCCAATGGGACAGAGGCGTATAGACACCGAGGGGATGGCAGCAGCAGGAAGCCAGTGCTGCCTTGGGTATTGTAGAACAAAGTTTGTGGGGAGAGTGGCATGGAACCTGGGGACAGTCGGGCCAGGGATGCAAAATCACAGGACTTAGGGGCCCCAAGTGATGAAGCCACAACAGGCCTGGCAAGGATTGAGCACCAGCCTGCTTACACCCATAAACCAAAGCCCACGGTTAAATTTTCAGGAATTTTTGTGAGTCAGTTGTTACGCACACATACTGTTAAAAGATTAAATGATGTAATTTAAAATTGGCATGTTATACATCTGCTCTGTTTCTCTCCTGGCCATGGTCTTGAGGGCATCTGTGGGACAGAGGTACCCAGGTAGTGCACAGTCTCTTTCCCACTTTGCCCTTCTGAAGAGTTAAACTAGTCACTTGAAATTGATTGGGGTGAGACTATTTACATCACTGAAATAGTCACTGTGAAGTAGAGCTTCCACATCACTCCCAAAAGCTGGCTCCTAAACATTTACAAACACTCCACTGCCATGTCCACTCTCTTCACATCCTCTGAGCCCTAGCCTCGGATGGCTTGATAAAACCCATTCTGAAGGCAGCTGGCCCATGCATGATGTCTGGCTCTTAGCCTCCAAGTGCTCAGAGCCAGCCAAGAAGGATAGACTGAGATCAGGAGGCTGGTGGGACCTGGCAGCCTCTGATCTTGGGAGGGAAGACCAAATCCCTCAAGTTCCTCAGAGGACAGGCCTGTGTGCATGACAGCATTGCATCAGACTGAACCAGGGACACATGGGACCAGCTGGGCCTTAGAAGAGGCTCTGGCACTCTGCTTATGTGACACATCATATCAGCCCATGAGCCAGAACCCTGCATACTTTTCAGAATAATGACGATGTCTACTCAGAGGAAATCACTTTCCATTCTGGACTTACAACTCCGTCCCACAAAAGTGGGCCTCAGAACCTGGAGGAGGAGATGGGCTATGGGAAGGTGGCTGCCACCCTTACCCCCAGCCCAGGGCTTCAGATTCAGTGAGTGAGGAGGTTTGGGGGATACTTGCATTTCCCACATGCTACTCATACTGCTGGTCTGGGGGCCCCAGAAGCGATCCCCCTTCCCTGACAAACACAGTGGCTTGCTGTGAGTTACACCATCTAACATAGGTCTCCTTCCTGTGAGTTGACATGTGGCAGGCTGTGATGGCTGTGAAGCCAGGTAAAACCCTGTCTTCCCTATAGCCAATACCATGGCTTAGCATCTCAAAGATGCCCTGGATGTCAAGGCCACTGCACTGAGAACAGGAAGCTGAGGCTTCAAGGTCTTGTCTGTCTGCACAAGCTAGCAACTCTCACAGCCGAGGAAGGAAACAGGAAGTCAGAAGAGAATTATAGGATGGAAACGGCCAGGTACAGGCTAAAGAAGAGACCA
This sequence comes from Orientallactaga sibirica, assembly GCA_036365145.1. Classification (NCBI taxonomy): domain Eukaryota; kingdom Metazoa; phylum Chordata; class Mammalia; order Rodentia; family Dipodidae; genus Orientallactaga; species Orientallactaga sibirica. The sequence goes on along the minus strand of JAEOAD010000017.1, from coordinate 28,891,923 downwards.
GATGTCTGGCCGAGGAAGCCAAGCCTGAGGGACCAGCCACTGGAGCAGGGTGTGGGATATGGTGCACACACTTCTCTGTGTCACACACATACATCATATGAACACACCCATGCATACATACGCATACACAGAGATACACATGCACACTTGCACATTGTAGTCACATGCACACAACACATATTCATGCACACCCATGAACAAATACACACACACATGCACAGAGTGGTAGTTTGAATATATGGCCCCATAGATTCAGTTGTTTTATTAAAATTGAGTTTGCAGCTTCAGCCCCTAGCAGGCAGACTCTGCTACAGAGGAGCATGTCACTGGGGTGGATCCAAATTCCAGCTCAAAGGTGTATAGACAGGAGTTTGAGCTCTGGGGATCCTGCTTGCTGCCAGTTCTAGTTTGTTTGCTTTTGGTGTTTGCTGGTTGTTTGGTGGGGTTCTCTTTGCTTGGATCTGTGAAAGGGAGCCAGCTTCTTCCACCAGTAGTGGAACTTCCCCTGGATTTGTAAGCTGAAATAAATCCCTTCCTCCCATAAACTGTGTTTGGTTGGATGTTCCTCCCAGCAATGTTGAACTGACTACAACACACAAGATACACACATGTAACAAACTCATACACATACTATAATGTGCACACATGCACACACCCATCCACAGACACACATGTATACAAATAGACAACACACTCAGTTCTACACACACACACAGGCAGAGCTCCCTAAAGCCAGCCCTCCTTAGGAAGACTGCTTCCATGTCCTCCTAGACAGAGGATACATCTGTGACCTTCAGACTTTGTGGGACAATTTCCTCAGTCTATAAGCCAGCTTGCTCTCATCCTCCCAGCCTTCAAAATGCATGTCCAGGCATGTCACCCTTGCTGGACTCTTCCCTTCACCTTTAAGAGAAAGACCAAGCTCCTCCAAGGTCTTCTGTGTTTACATCAACCCCTCCCCCTACCCACACCCTGAGGCCCTCTCTCAGATTTCTGCCCCATCGGTTCTCAAAAGATTCCTGCCAACCTCAGGGCCTTTTCACCTGCTGCTGGCTCCACTTGACAGCTTTTCCCACCACTGACCATTGTTCTGGCCCCAACTTACTTGTCTCTCCCTCAGCCTAGTCCCAACACATTGTGTTTATTCTGTGCTCACTTGCTCTTCTTGCCACTGGATGCTCATCTACCCAAGGGCCAAGGGCAAGGCCTGGGTCTGCTTTGACCAGATGTTTCCACCTCCCAGCAAGTGCCAGGTGGTAAATTCCCACTGACTGAGTCGATGGACAGTGTGGGTGAGGGGTTAGTTTCCTTCTCTTGGGGAAGCGTGTGGGGCTCCCCTGGGTGAACCTTTCCTCTGCATAGACCTTTAACTTTTCTACCTGGGAACCGTGGCACAGCTCACTGTAAGTCTGGATGTTCCCATGCATAAGATTTCATACTCGTGTCATCAAGATCTAGAGCTCAGTTTGCTGTAGAGACTCTAGTTTGAAGAGATCTAATTCCACCCCAGGCTGGGGACATGGGGACTGTCCTCCCCCACCCCTGGCCAGAAGGAAGCTGGAGGGTGGTGCCATGCAGAGGAGGGAGGCTGTAGAAATCTGGAATCAGGCCCAGAACCCTTGACAGCAGCAGGCACGCTTTCATCAAACAAACTTGTAAAGGGCAGAGCCAGGCCAGCCAGTGACCTAGTTCCTGATTCCAAGTTTCATCTCCCCACTGCAGGAATGGCCCACAGAAAGGGATGCCAGGGCCACATACCCTTTCCAATCCCGGGGGGTGAGACCACTCCTTTCGTCCACCTGTGCACCAAGTGTGTGCAGCTCCAGGCCTGCTCAGGCCCGACTGGGATGCTGGCACCCACAAAAGGCTGCAGCAACCAGGCTGTGGGGCAGACTTCCCAGCACACTGGGGCAAGGAGATAAGGCCAGGATCCTAGGCCTGCCAGGTCCTGCCAGGTAAGGTCCTGTCAACAAGGCAGAGGACTCTGCTCTTCAACCCCACCCCATGCTCATCCACAGTGCCACTGTTTGAAGCTGGGCATGGTCTTGGTCCATATGCAGAAACCTTGCAAATACAGCTCAGCAAGTCCCCAAAGTCCCCTGCTGTGCAGTGATGCTGGCAGAGGTGCCAGTGACCATGCTGATGACGGCCATGGTGATGAAGATGGTAGTGACAGTGGCGATGATGCTAAGCTGACGATGACTACCCAGAAGCAACCTGAAGATGAGTTGCGTCCACTTAGTGATATGTTAAAGAAGACATCATGGGTCTCAGTTTCTCTCAGACAAAATCACCCACAGAGGAGGCTATGCCTCATGCTTGGAGAAGAAACTGGGAAACCCACTTTGGGGAAGCAGGCTATTGGGCAAGCTGCCATATGGGTGCCTGGCATCACCCTCACTGACCAGATTCACCCATGTTCAGATGTTGCTGATGGTGCCGCCTCCAAGGATTGTGTTGGGAAGAAAAACCAGATACCAGTTGCTGCTTTTGTCCCAAGTTTGGGTCTGATGTGGCAACCACAGCCAAAGCCATAATCATATAGCCCAATATGGTCATTCTCTCTGGAGCACTCTGGTACCCGCAAGGCCCACTTCTCCCACCTCCCCTGGGCCATTTGTCACTCTGGTCTGAGCTAGCGTTGCCCTTCTAGGCCATTTTGGAAGATACAGGTGTGGTGTGACAGCCAGGGAGACCTGGAATCACTGCAAAAAGGGATTTCCTGGTCCTGTGAAGGTGTATTCAGGCTCAGACGGATGAGGAACAGGCTGTTCCCAGGCTGGTGGGAGGGCAGCAGCTCTGTGGGGCTGTTAGAACATGCTATGTCTCAGCTCCACCCAGCCCTCTTTTTTATATATATATTTTTTCTATTTTTATTTATTATTTGAGAGAGAGAGGCAGATAGAGAGAGAGAAAATGGGCACACCAGGGCCTCTAGCCAGTGCAAATGAACTCCAGATGCATGTGCTCCCTTGTGCATCTGGCTTACGTGAGTCCTGGAGAATCAAACCGAGGTCCTTTGGCTTTGCAGGCAAGTGCCTTAACCGCTAAGCCATCTTTCCAGCTGCTAGCTCTCTTTTTTTTTTTTTTGACCCTCCCTGAGATATCTTTGCCAGTGGCAAAGACACACTCTAGCCAAGTCCCACTGCTCCTCATGTCCTAGACTTCAGGTGGCCAGGCCTCAAGGTCCTCATGCACAAGACCCAACTCCAGAGTGCCCCTCACACCGTCTCTTCTCTCCCGCTGTGCTTCACTCCAAAGGTGCTGTCTTGTCCTCCCTCTGCTCAGCCTCACCTGCTTCCACCCCACCCAGCTCTCCTTAGCAGTCCAACATAACTTGTAGTCAGCCACAGCCAGTCAGTTGCAGGAAGTTTATACCACAGGAGTCCATGGCTGCCAACAACCAGAGCTTTGCTTTTGGGGATTAAGTTGTTCAGCATGTAGCAGGACCCCACTGCTCACATCCAGGTAGGTTCTGGATGAATAAAAAGAACTCTCTCACTTGCCCCAGATTTGGCAGCTTTCCATGAACAGTTTCCACAGCTGCCAACCACCACCTGGGAACTCCACTCCCACGCAGTGTCACTAACCCCGACTTGTAGGCTCTAGCCTCTGAGGCAACCCAGACACTTTCACGGTTGTTTTCCAGCCTTGGGTTTCCCTCAGTGGATCTGTCTAGCTCTATCCTGCCCTGCTTGTACTCTTCCACCTGGCTCCACACCCCACCTCCCAGCTACCCACCCTTCCCTTGAAGTGTCATCTTTTCAGCCCACTGTTCTACTTCCCAGTCTGCTTCTTTGTCCTGACAAACACTTGGGCAGGAGACACTTGTTGGCTAATGTGGTCCGCATTGACAGACAATTGGGAACATGCTCGTAGTAGAAGAGTTGGTATGGTCCAGTGCACAGAGGGGCTGGAAAAAGCCAGTCCAGTTCTTAAGGCCACAGTCCGACACTGGAAAAGCAGGTGGATCTGGAAAAGTTTGCCTCGTCATTGTGAAGCAAGGCAGGGCCTCAGGACAGCAGTGATCTACAGAAAGATCTCCACCCCTCCCCCCAACAGGAGCACCTGGACTTGGCCTCAAAGTTACAACCTATGAGCCTTCAACTGGTAGTCACTGCAACAAAGATCCCTGGAGGAGGTCAGCAGGGTCTAAGGGGAGGACAGCAGGAAGGGACAGTCCTGTCTTGATTCCCACATCCTTTTGTGCATGTGTGTTTGTGTGTAGGTGTGTGTGTGTGTGTGTGTGTTTGTGTGTGTGTGCGTGCGCACTGCAGCCAGAGGACAACCTCTGGTGTCAGTCTTCAGGAACACTACACATCTCTCCCTTGTGACAGGGTCTCTCGTTGGTCTGTAGTTTACTAATTAGGCTATACTAGCTGGCCAGTGAGCCCCTAAGAACCCTCTTGTCTCTGCCTCCCCAGTGCTGGGATTATAGGTGTACAAAACCACTCCTGGCTTCCCCCATCCCCCCACCGTGTGTGTGTGTGTGTGTGTGTGTGTGTGTGTGTGTTCATGTGTGGAGCATGAGTACTTGTGTGGGCTTAGAGGACAATGCCCCCCCATATGTGTGTGTTCATGTGTGAAGCATGGGTACGTGTGTGTGTGTTCATGTGAGAAGCATGGGTACGTGTGTGTGCTCATGTGTGAAGCATGGGTACGTGTGTGTGTGTGTGTGTTCATGTGTGGAGCATGAGTACGTGTGTGGGCTTAGAGGACAACGCCCCCCGTGTGTGTGTGTTCATGTGTGAAGCATGGGTACGTGTGTGTGTGTTCATGTGAGAAGCATGGGTACATGTGTGTGTGCTCATGTGAGAAGCATGGGTACATGTGTGTGTGTGTTCATGTGTGGAGCATGAGTACGTGTGTGGGCTTAGAGGACAACGCCCCCCGTGTGTGTGTGTTCATGTGTGAAGCATGGGTACGTGTGTGTGTGTTCATGTGAGAAGCATGGGTACATGTGTGTGTGTGTTCATGTGTGGAGCATGAGTACATGTGTGGGCTTAGAGGACAATGCCCCTGTGTGTGTGTGTTCATGTGTGAAGCATGGGTACATGTCTGTGTGTTCATGTGTGAAGCATGGGTACGTGTGTGTGTGTGTGTGTGTTTGTGTTCATGTGTGGAGCATGTGTTGCTTAGAAGACAATGCCCCCCGTGTGTATGTGTTCATGTGTGAAGCATGGGTACATGTGTGTGTGTTCATGTGTGATTCATGAGCACATGTGTGTGGAGCTTAGACGACAACATCCACCTCACTTAGAGTCAGGCTTTCTCACCCTGGTAGTCATAATTGTTCACATAATTGTTCTCCAGGCTCGCTGGCTCATGAGTTTCTGTCGTCTAAATGGGGTCTGGAGTTCTGAACTCTGGTATTCAGGCTTTCATGGTATCATCATCCAGAGCCATCTCCCCAGCCCATGCATGGCTTTTTTTACATGGGTTCTGGGGATAGAACTCAGGACCTCATGTATGTGAGGCAAACATTTACTGACTAAGCCATCCCTCCCAACCCCCCTCTCCAGCCTCTTGCATCCTTCCATGGGGGCCAGAAGCCAGAGCCCTCCTCCTGGACTATCCAGGCACTCAGCGCAGTGGCTCTTCTGCAGGAAGACCAACTGGGAAAGGCCTCCAGGCCACACTCCAGCCTGCTCCTTGACCCCTGCAGGTCACTGGCCTCGCCATCCTGCAGGAAGGCCTGCAGAGTTTGCCAAGTCTAATAAAGGCAGCAAACAGGGGACTTTTTTTTTTTAGCCAAACATGAGAAAAACAAAAGGGGGACCAATGGACAACAGGCATAGGGGTCTGAGAGCAAACCGCTCGATAGCCCTGGCTGTTCAGGCCCAGCAGGCACAGCCTTGAACTTGAGCAGAGCAGGTGACAGATAGCTCATTGATGGGGTGAGAGAAAGTTAGACAGCCCACAGCTTAGTCTATATACCCATTATTGGAGAGTGACCACACAGGAGGCCTGGACCCTCACCCCACAGCCCACTGTCCCCACTGATGAGTCACATGGAGCCCTAAAGAGCAGGGACAAACAGGTAGACCCAGCTGTCTGAGAGAGGAGGGAGCCCTGTGCTAACGCTCCAGCCCTGAAGGCTGACAGCACTTCCTGCAGAACTCTCACCGGTGTTTCTGGGTGGGGAGCCTTTCTGGAAGGAAGCCCTCATCCTAGAGCCTAGCCCTGGCCCTCAGAGTGGCCCAGCCATGTGGCTGACACTCTCCTGTGCCTGGCTGTAGCCTGTCCTGAGGGTGAATAGTCAGAGCCTTAGGTGGAGGTTCCTGTCCTGAGCAGATGTATCTTGAGCACCAGGAAGTGTCAGACCACCTGGAATGCTGTGAGGGCAAGGACACTGAGCTCCGGGCAGAGTCGCAGACCCATTGGGAGAAGGACATTTCTGATGAGCTCCTGGGGATTGCTGGTCCGTAGCCACCCTCAGAATGGCTGCCTATCTACTGAGTACTTATAGCACACCAGGCTGGCTGGTTTCTAAGCTATAATTTACTCATCCCCCAAAGTCCAAGACCCAAGCTCTCTGCCCTAAGTACACAGGCCTTGAGAGGGTGAGGTCCTTGTGTCCAACGGTGGGGACTCAGGGAAGCCAGAGGCCCTGGGTTGGGCATTGGTATGCCTCTGAATCTAAGTGACTACAGTGAGAACTAAGGAGAAGAAGCAAGGCTGAAGATAACCCTGTCTCACAGAAAGGAAAACCCAGAGAGGTTAAGCCACTTGCCTGAAGTCACACAGCTGAACTGATAGAGCCTGAATCTGAAGGTGACACTGGAAGCCTTTTATAGACCTGAGCTGGACTACCCCCAACCTGTGGACTCCAGGGCAGGTGCATTCATTCTCCCACTGAAAAGGGGAAGTTTTAGGCAGAGGAGACAGCTGCCCAAAGGCAGAGGAGCCTCCCAGCCCTGCCGCTCTGTGGACATCATCTTGAGACTATGGCTCCTTATCCCCATGTGGGGTCCTCAGCCCCAAGCTCTGGCATGGTCTCCCCAGGGCTCTACAGTGATGGCCCTTGTGTGGCTGCTCTGCATGGGGCCAGGCAACACATGTCCGGAGGTGGCTAGTAGGGCTTTGCTGGCAGAGAGCCTGCAATAGAAGCCCCTCTTCCCACTCATGACCATGACCTTGGCAAGTCCCTTCATATTTCTTCATCTGTAAACTAAAGTTGTTACTGAAAATATCTGGCTGCCTCTGGGTTGCTGCAAGAATCAATGAGTGTGGAGAACAAGCCTATGTACACAATATGACCCTGAATAAATATTAGTTGCATGTCATGAGCAGGAAGTGCCTGGTCTTTGAGGCTAGAGCCCCATGCTAGGTGGGGTTATAATTCTGGCTCTGTCCCAACCTTAGTGACTTAGACACATCTAAATCCGCTTGGGGCCTCAGTTTCCTCCTGAGGAGTGGATAGAATAATGTACCATGCCCTGGCTGCGTCACTGTGTGATAGAATGCATGAGGAAGCATGCAGTGCAGCTGGCCCACAGAATGCTGCCTCAGGCAGAAGCAGCCCAGCCTGGAAAACAGAGAGCCAGGACCTGTGTGTTTCCACCTGAGGCCCTGATTCACATCCTTTATTCACTCATGCCCTTTACCCAGAGGTGCCCAACTGTGCAATTGCACTTCTGAGTTCAAGCCCCAGCTCTGCCATTCATATTGTGTGACCTCAGGCTTAAGATGGGCCTCCCTGTGTAAAAAAACCCACCTGTCCACAGGCTCTGGCTCTTGGGGTGCCCATCAAGAGCAGTGCTATAAGAGCCATGGTTGAGGACAAAGGAGAAAAGGATAGGATGAAGGCAGTAGGCTGTGCCTTGGACTGGCTATAGAGAGAGGAATGGTGGAGCTAATACCAGGACCCCCAGGGTAGCACACTGAGGTTCCCTCTACCCTCTCCTCCTCCTCCACTGGCTCCCCTCTTGAACAATCTGGAAGGAGTAGGGGGACCAGGCCTGAGCTCCTCACCCACACCAGGCCCTTCCCTCAGCCTGTGTCCATCAGCCACTGCCACTCGGCAAGCCCCGTGCAAGCAGCACAAGTACTCAGGAGGGGAAACAGAGGCTCAGAAGGTCACTTGCCCAGCCCCTCGCCATGTTTCAGGTGGCCCACACTCCTGATACTGTTCAGGGCTCCTGATCCTGCCAGCTCAGAGCCTGGGAAGGTCCACGTGTCAGCAGCAGCTCGGGTCAGTGTTGCCTGAGGAGGCCAGCAACTGCCACACGTGCAGCCGGAGTCTGGAGCAGAGAGGATACAAGGGGAGTGAAGTAAAGAACAGAGGGATGGACTCATTCTAGCCAGAAGCTTCACCAGCATGCCAAGCCCTCCCCTTATTATTTAATTTTGTTTATGTGATGTGCATTCATGTGTGTGTATGTTAATGTGTGTATGGGCACATGTGCAGGTGTGGGTGCAAATGTATACACGTATGTGGGGTGACCAGAGGACAATCTTGGATGTCATCCTCAGGCTCTGTCATTAGTCTGGAGCTTAACAATTAGACTAGACTGGCCAGAGAGCTCCAGGAATCCACCTGTGTCCACTTCCTCGGTGCTGGCATTGCAGGCACACCTGGTATTTTACATGGGTCCTGAGAAGAGAGCTCAGGTCCTCATGCTTGTGAGGTCAGCATTTTGCAGACTCAGCTGTCTTCCCAGTCCCCCTTATTTTATTTTTATTCTTTTTTTCCCTGTGCTTCTGGGGATTGAACCTAGGACTTCATCCATGCTAGGCAAGCTCTGTACTACTGAGCTGCAGCCAGCACCTTTTCCTCTATTTATTTCAATATACAAGCCACAGGGCTGGGAGTAGAACACTTACCTAGCATGTGCAGGACCAAAAATTAAAATAAAATAAAATAAAAAAGTAATAACAAAAGGGCTAGAAAGATGGCTTAGCAGTTAAGGCACTTGCCTGTGAAGCCTAAGGACCCAGGTTCAATTCCCCAGTGCCCATATGATCCAGATGCACAAGGTAGCACATACATCTGGAGTTTGTTCGCAGTGGCTGGAGACCCTGGCGTGCCCATTCTCTATCTGCCTCTTTCTCTCTTTATCATTCCCCCTCTCTGCCAAATAAATAAAATATTTTTTAAAAAACAAACAAACAAAAAATATGTAATCTGAGTAAAAATTATTAACAAGCCATTTTATCCAATTTTTATACTGTTCTCACTATGATATTTTACACATTTACAGCTACAATTGCCAAGTGAAAGATAGGATGTCAGGGACACTGGAATTTCAGGCCCACAAGAAATAAGCTTGAGTACATACCTATCTTCAAAGCTTATTTTCCCATGTGCTTAGAGTTCCCTGGATCCTCTGGCTGTATTTGCTACTCTGGAGAGCCTGCTTCCATCTCCCTGAGTTGGGAAGATAGTGAGGACCCCCAGGAGCAGCTCACAGTCAGCCTGCAGGGAACAGTTTTGCTGCATACCCAGCCATTACTCTTTTGCCTGCTTTTGATAGCATCTGTTTTTGTCTCGGGCCTGTATAATTCTGTCTCTGATCATCACTGGGCATGTAAACAAGGGATAGGAAGAAAGTCCACAGTACTCCAGATCAGCAAAATCCAAATAAGGCCATAGCAAGGGGCCAGCCTGGAAGAAGGTCAGGTAGAGGCTGAGGCTGGGGCTCCAGGGGTCCAAGGAAGTCACCTCCTTCCTGGCTGTCTCTATATTGGCCCTGGCCCTTAGCCTCTCCCCACCCAGGAGCAGCTGAGGATCCTGGGTGGAAATCTCTGACCCAAGGTGTATAACACTCTCTGCCTCAGTTTATATGTCCCGAAGTACTGGCAAGCTGCAGCCACGAGCCTTGGGATGGGGAAATGGAGACAGCTGGGGACAATGCAGTATGACAAAAGGTAGGTTCTCATCCTGTTAGCAGCACTCCTCTGGCTCTCATGGCCAAAACAGAGACCCAGAGAGAGTGACCTTTCAGCCCAGGTCTCACAGCACATCTACTGTGAGCCGAGGCTCTGAGCAGGGACCCCTCAGGAATCCTCTATTATAAACTGAATTATGTCACCTTACCCCACGGGTCACTGCTGCTAAGCATGCCAAAAAAAAAAAAAAGAGCCAGGCGTGGTGGTGCATGCCTTTAATCCCAGCACTCAGGAGGCATAGGTAGGAGGATCGCAGTGAATTCGAGGCCACCCTGAGACTACATAGTGAATTCCAGGTCAGCCTGAGCTAGAGTGAGACCCTACCTCAAAAACCAAACCGAAAAAAAAAAAAAAAGAATCGTTTCTATTAAATAAACTGAGTTTGAGGGGTGGTGCCACCCCATGGCTCTTGGGGCTGAGCTCACAGTAAGCCAGGGTGCAAACAGAAAAAGCAAAATACATTTGTTTAAAAAATGATGGAGAATTTTAAGGGAGACAACAGAGCATTAAACCAGGCTTCTGATCTCAGGACCTGGGCAAAGATCACAGTTCCTGAGTCCCACGGGAAGTGAATGTGTGGGAGGGAGGGTGCAACCCAGGCCTGGAAACCAGGGCTGTAAACTCTAGGCACTTGATCTCTTCCCTAAACACAGGTCAGCTGCCAGCTCTGCCCACTGTCTCCTGTCCTCCTGCCCTAAACCCTCAGGGTACTTGCCCCATCCCGCTCTCTGTGCCAGCCACCTGACCTGCACTCCCCTTGCCCTATGGAAGGCACTACCTCTGCCAGGCTATGGCTCCATGCAAGGCACTCTTCTAGGGGCAAGACCATCCATGATGGCCCTCACTCTAAGAACTAGGTAGGGAGTGGGAGACCTTGGGCTTAGAGTTTATTTTTATTTATTTACTTTGCAGTATCAGGTCTTGAACTCAGGATCTTGTGCTTGCTAGGCAAGTACTCTACTACTGAGCCACATCCCAGCTCAGAATTTAAAGCTGTTCTGCAATTAGGATGCATACATGTGTATGCAATATTTTATTTATTTATTTATTTATTTATTTATTATGTTTTTTTTTTTTTTTTTTTGAGGTAGGGTCTCGCTCTAGCCCAGGCTGACCTGGAATTCACTATGTAGTCTCAGGGTGGCCTTGAACTCATGGCGATCCTCCTACCTCTGCCTCCTGAGTGCTGGGATTAAAGGCGTGTACCACCACACCCAGCTATTTTATTTTATTTTTAAGGTAGGTTCTTACTCTAGCCCAGGCTGACCTGGAATTCACTATGTAATCTCAGGCTGGCCTTGAACTCACAGCAGTCCTCCTGCCTCTGCCTCCTGAGTGCTGGGATTAAAGGGTGTTCCGCCATACCCAGCCCCTATTTTATTTTTTGTATGGAATATTTTAAATAGCACAATAAAATAAAAGTCAACATTTTAAATAAAGGGCTCTAGTGCTCCTGGCTTCTTTTTGTGCCAAGGTCTGAGGCCTTTCTTTCAAACCTTTAACATTTTATTTTTCTGAGTTTTCGTATTCATTTTGATTTCTTAGAAAATTAATCAAAATGTCATTTTCCTGATCAGTGAATGTTTGGGTTCCTTTGAAAGTTAGAACTCAAAGTGAGGGCCCTATACCCTCCTCGATCCTGGCCCTGGCAGCCACCCCAGACACCCTAGGTACAGGTGGCAAGGAGGATGACTAGCATGACAATGACATTGAGAATGACAGTGAAAGTTGATGCCTTTTAAGGTCTGTGTGCCACTGTATTACTCCCACCCCACCACATGTACACAATCCTTGTCTTCTGTTTAGCAGATATTGAGCACCTACTGTATGCAGAGTGTCATTCTAGACCCACAATACAGCAGGCACGCACACACACACACACACACACACACACACAGGAGCACCTTCCACATGAGGAGAGGGAAGAGAAAGTGATAGGTCAGCAGAGCTGACAGTGTGGGTGCTGCGGGGAGCTACAATGTGACACCCCAATCTGCACACCCAGTCCAGTCTTGGGAAGAGTAGGACTTAGTCCTCCTTGTTATATGGGGAAACTGAGGCTAGGGTCCTCAAGTGACTTGGCCAGAGCCCCAACCAGGAAGTAGCAGAGTTGGTTTATTAGGGTGCAGCCCAATGCCTGAGGGCTTTTTGTTGTCTCACCCCCTTCACACTGGGATGGAACCTAGGTTCGAAGGAGGAAGCTGGGACGCTTTCTACACTTTAACTTTGCACTGCACTTTAACTTTGCACTGCACTTTAACTTTGCACTGCAAAGTTGTCTCCTCCCTTAGGGAAAAGAGCAGGTAGTATCTTTTAGGTGTCACTGGGACTTCTTTCAGGAACTGAGCCTGGGTAGGGGGCCTGGCTAGAAAGGCTGCCAAGACTGATCAGCAGGGGCCCTTTAAGGCTTCCAGGGGCAGGTTCATTCACCCGGGCCCCTGCTGACTCACGCTTATGAAAGTGATTTTCCTGGCCCCGCCCCCTGCCTGGCGCCTCCTTCTGGCCCATGAAATACCCTGGCTTGTCTTGGTCCTCACATAGCCTCTGGGATCTCCAGGGCTAGTGGGTGCCCTGCTCACTCAGAAAGCACTGTGACTGAGGCCTCTCGGAGAGAGTCTTGCAAGTCCAGGTTCACCAGCTACTACCGGACAGGTGAGTGAGATGGTGGCCCTTGGGCAGGGGTGGCCAGACAGGGAAACTAGGCAGCAGTGAATAGAAGCCCTAAACAACTCCCCCAGTGCCTCGCCTCACTTCAGTCCTCTTTGCTCCTCCTGGCCATGCCCACATCCAGGTGTCTGGCCTCCTTGTCCAACAGCCCCAGCCTGGCCAGCCCACACAACAGCTGCTCTGGTAGGAAAGAGTGGTATGGTCAACTGGGCTCCAACAAGGTTTCCAAGACCACTTGGTCCTCCAGCCAGGCAAGGGGCTTCCTTTCTGCTCAGATGGGACAGAGACAGCCAAAGGTCTGGAGGCTTGGCTTGTGGAGGGTTCTGAGAATAGAGGGTGAGCCAGGAAGGTAGGGCTGCAGGAGTCTTGGGCTTGGGTGGGGTGCCCGCTAGGGGTGAGGGGTTCACAGGTGACTAAGGTCAGGTAACACTTGGTGACAATGTATTTCCTCATGCCCCAGGGGGCCTTGTGTTACTTTGGCTGTCATTGCTGGCAGCTGTACTTGGAGAGGATTGGTTGAAGTTGGAGGGGCATGAGGGAGCAGAGCCAGGCTGTGTAGGCATGGCCTTCAACATTCCTGTGTGATATAGACAAGATGCCAGCCCCCACACACACACACACCTCAGTTTCTTTCTCTGTGTAATGGGAAGAAGCAAATCCAGCTCCCTTGGTGTCCCAAAGTTCAAGAGTAAGGAACCATCAGAGGAGTTCAGTAAACACGGCCTCAACAAGTGCCCCGCTGTCTTCTGCAGCATAAAGCTTCCACCGCCTCAAATACTGATGATACAAACCCCATCTGAAGAGCCTTTATTTCCATTTCTATTATACTTCTGTGAAATTCCAACCACTGACTTCACTGTTAACTTTTCCTATCAGTATTGGCTAATTTGAGGGCCTTAAAAAGATACCATGACAATAAAAATGCATATTCTAAGCCAGGCATGGTGGTGGACATCTATACTCCCCATACTTGGGAAGTGGAGGCAGAAGATCAGGAGTTCAAGGCCAATCTGGGACATGAAACCTTGTCTCAAAAAAAAAAAAAAAAAAAAAAAAGGGGGGTCCACAAAATTGAAATGCACAGGGAAGGGAAATGCTGAGAAGTTCACTTTGGTTCCTTTAAGTTTGCCAGTATGCATTTGAGGGAGGTTATGAGGGTGAGTTTGAAGCCACCGGGGACTTGGAGATATCTGACATCACTCTGCATAGGAAGTAACCTCGGGAGTACAGGCCAGAATGGTGACCTAATGTGTGTGGCATCTAGAAGCTTCTATTGAAGCATCTGCCAAGTGCCGCTAGGGGAGGGAGTTAGAGTGCAAAGTCCTACAGTAAGTCAGAGTGTCCTGCCTCTGCACAGGGCCACCTGCTCTGAGCCCTCCTGTGCAGATGGGGTTCCTGCTGGTCCCTCCTCACCAGGTAATGGGAGAATACTGTAGAGAGCTATGGAGTTAGGCATTCTGAGTCATTGGAACAACCGGAATACTAAATTCAAGGGTATTGAGGGATCTAGTGGGTTTCTGCCCCCAGGGATCAAATATCAGTTCTATCATCAGCTAATTCTTGAACCCATGGGGGCATAACTTCCCCTCAGTTTTCTCATCTGACAAGTGATTAAAGGCCCTACTAGGGTGTTACCCCACTGTTGGGCACATGAAGACAGGAGGGAGGAGCCCAAGCCCTTTGCCAGTGCCCTATGACCTCAAGGACCTATAGCCTAGTCCCCAAGGCTCTGGGCATAGCAACCTCCCACAGTTAGTATGAAGCGGTCCATCCAGCAGGTAATGGAGCCCAGCTGCACATGCTGTAGGTTCAGCCTGGCTGAGGGTCTGCAGCAGGAATCAGCACACTTTAGGAGTACAGAGATGACTCTGAAGTAGGATGGCCTAGTTCAAGTCTAGCCTGGCCCTAGAGCTGGGGCAAGCACTTTCAAAGTAAAGGGCTGTGAAGCTCTCTGGGCCTCAGTTTCTTTATCTGCAGTATGTGAGTGATTGAAAAAGTACTTGTAACAACCTAATTAAGCATAGCTGAAGTTTCTTAGTGTGTGTATAGGGTTTGACATGCATGTGGCATAGAACCAGCACCACAGGGTGGTATGACCCTGGAATCCTCTCTCCAGGCACACAGCACAAGGCCCTGCATGGAGAAGGCCACGTGTTTCATGATATCAAGAGGGAAGTACCTGCCCTCTTCAAGGGAAGAGAATATCCCTGATGTTGGGGTCACGAGGCCACCTTGACAGAACAGGGAAGCTGTCCTGGGACTGAACCCAGCTAAAGGAGCCCAGGAAGGCAATTCTTGGCAAGTTGAGAAGGCTGAGGGTGCCATGGGATGCTGAGTATGACCCCCGCCTGTGGGCCTCCCTCTCCTTGCCAGCCAACCTCATCTCAGGACAGCCAGTACCAAGAACGAACTCTGCCCACCATCCAGTGCTGTGAGGAAGCTGATTGTTGCCTGAGGGTAGCACCTGGTCCTCTGCCCTGTCTGACTGGTTGCACTTGCCCAGTGGTAGACACTGGTATTTGTATCCCTGCACACATCACAAGCCAAGTGCCAGTCTCTGCTGGGTTTTGTTAACTCATGAAGGAAGGGTTCAAAAATGAGTTGAATTGATTGCCCACATTTCCAAACTAAAGGAATCACACAGAACCCTAACATTTCTACCTTCTCTGAAAGAGCTTGGGAGTGGAGGAAGTGACCCCAGGCCTCACCTACTCACCAGCATGTGGTCCCTGGATGAGTTCAGCTTGTCTCTGAAGACAGGCCCAGTGGCTCAGAGCCATAGCACTAGATAACCTGTTAGTTTGTGTAACTTTGCTCGGTCCCAGTTATGTATCTGTGCTTCTTCACAGAGCCATTGTGTGAAGAACGCGAGAAAAACACATGGCTATTGTCAGGCTCACCACTTCTAGTCCCCCTCCACGTGCCAGTGCTGCCTTGTAGCCTGGGGACTGGCTGTCAATACAGTGAATGCAGGGGGGGTGGTCACTTGCCCAATTAGAATGGGAACTCTGCTCAGTCCATCCTGTGGCCAGAAGGGGGCAGAGGTGCTCCATACACAGATTAACTGGTGCTCCCAGCCACAGTCCTGCCTTGTGGTTCCCCCAAATTGCTGTCCAGGGTCTTCCATCAAATTCACCTCATTCTCCCACTGTGTCCTTTCCATAGCTCTCCAAGGCAGGGACTCCTGATTCATGTTACTGAGGCTCGAAGATTCTAGGAACCTGCCTGCTGTCAACAGCTGGGAATCTATCATTCTCCAGTTTGGTTAATGGTGGGGCTGCAGCCACTGCCCCAGTTTTGTTCTGCCCCTGATTGGGCAGAGAAACCTCCCAAGGGGATGAGGTGGTGGACTGAGCATGGACCAGCTGAGGCTTAGGAGACAGAGGCTGGGAGGCTGGTGGTCACCAGGCATGTGAGAAGGAGGCCGAATGCCTATGTGGCTGGGGATCAGGACTCTTGAATGCAGAGGATGTGTAAGGCGGGGAAGAAGACAGGGAGACATATCGCAGTATGTCAGCCCTGCCTGAGCTCTACTGGAAAGTGGCCACAAGTTCCTAAGCCTGACCTCAGTGCTCTCCATCTACTCTACCCTCCAGGTTGGCCACCAGCTCCGAATCCTGCTCCAGCCCCAGCCATGAGCTCCTCCAGGAGGGACTCCCTCAATGCCAGCAGCTCAGAGCCTCTCCCGGTGGTCATCATTGGTGAGTGTCGTACCAGGCAAGGAGGGAAGGCACTGGTACTCTGGGAACCCCTATGCACAGAGAGTTATAAAGTATTGTTCCATTAGCATACCTCTGAAGTTGGGAACTGACTCAGCTGGAGGTTATGGTCCCCACAATTACCCTGTTCCTGGCACTGTGTTAGACGGGGTCCCCATCTTCATCTTTGCAAAAATAGGACAGACAGCTCCCACCCAGAGTACAAGCATCAGATGGAACCACATGAACAGCCAATTTCAAAGTCAAGAACAGATGGATGTCTGCAAGTTCTGTGGTTCCTTACGATGTCCACAAATGCATGCTGTCCTGAGCAAGACAGGAGTCAGGGGAGGCAGATAAGAAGGAAGAGGAAGCACAGTCCTGTGGCTGGGCCTGATTAATTGCTGAGACAAAACAAGCCTCAATCCATCTGACTGGAGCAGTGCTTGAAGTAATCCATCTACCTGAATTACTGTCAGCTCCCAGTGCTTAGTGACCTCCAAGATTCAGCACTACCCCCGTCACCTTGTAGTGAGGATGGAACTCAGGGTTTCCACATGCTAAGTAAGCATTCTACCATCAAGCCACAACACAGCTCTTTTATTTTTTCACATATTTTGTTTTTAGATAAAGTCTTACGTAGTTGCTTAGGCTGAACTTGAACTCCCTATATAGCCCTGAATTGGCAATGAGACCTGAATTTGCCTCAGCCTCCAAAGTAGCTGGGATTTTAGGTCTGCATGCTCAAATGTATGAATCTCTACTCGTCTCTTTGCCAAATGTAGGACCCCAGGCAACTTACTTAACCCAAATTTGCCTCTTTTCTCGAGCACAGAAAGGGAAAATATAATCATTTCCCTGCCCATGGAAGTTCCTGTGATAGAGCTGGGGTGAGAGGTCCCCATCTCCCTCCTCGTGGAAGTTCCTGTCATAGTGCTGGTGTAAAAGGTTCTTACGTAAGACTCAGAGTATTATATATATATTTAAATATTTTATTATTTATTTATTTGAGAGAGAGAAAAATACAGAAATAGGCAGGTAGAAAGAGAGAGAATGGGCGTGCCAGGACCTCCAGCCACTGCAAATGAGCTCCAGATGTGTGCGCCCCCTTGTGCATCTGGCTTACATGGGTCCTGGAGAACTGAGCCTTGAACCGGGGTCCTTAGGCTTCACAGGCAAGTGCTTAACCGCTAAGCCATCTCTCTAGCCCAAGTATTATATATTTTTTAAAAACAGGGTCATGTAGCCTAGGCTGGTCTCACTGTGTATCCAAGGATGACCTTGAACTTCTGATCTTCTGCCTTTGACTCCCAAGTGCTGAGATTACAGTCATGTGCCATAACACCCTGTTTATATGGTGCTGGAGCTCAAACCCAGGGCCGTGTGCAGGCTAGTATGCACTGTACAAACTGAGCCACGTTCCCTCCCCCACCCTGTTCAGTGCTCCTTTCTTGATCATTATTATGCAAGGCATTGGGTCTAGGCTGAAAGCTTGATGAATATCTTCATTTTGCTTCATGAAGAATGAATGGCTGAGTAAGCATCCCTTATAACCCCCTGTCTTCACAGGCAATGGTCCCTCAGGCATCTGTCTCTCCTATCTGCTCTCCGGACACATCCCTTATGTGAGGCCAGGTGCCATCCACCCACATCCCCTGCTGCAGAGGAAGTTGGCCGAGGCCCCAGGGGTCTCCATCCTGGACCAGGTGGGTCTGTCTCATGGGGCTAGAATGTGGGAGGGGCCGACTCTGAGGGACCTTGCCCTTCTTCCCAGGGAAAAGCCAGTGTTTGCTATAAAACCCAGCACCAAACATAAGAGTCCATAAAACCAAGCCCAAAATGGGAAAAGAGAAAGCAGGCTTATCTTCCATCTGGATCTATGTTTTTCAAAGTGTCTTCTATAGAATACCTTGCTGCATCACACGCAACAAAGACCATACCCTGGAGAGTGGAAAGTGCTAGGTTTGCTAACATTTATCCCGTATATGCTAGTTGCAGGGCTTGACAGAAGCTTGAAAGCACTGGGTGCATTATCATCTCCTTATAAAAGGCAGTTTCCAAAGTCTCCTAACCAACCTAGTGTCAGCACCAGGACTGCTCAGGTTCCTTTGAAGTGTTCTGGGGAGAGAGATCACAGTGCCATCCCCTAGAGCCCCCAGTGTAGGTGTTTCTGAGACTAGGTCCATCAGCCTCAGGGAACCTGGGGTTCTTCTGCCCCCTAGTGGCCCTACTGACTGGTGCTCCTTCTCTAGGACCTGGATTACCTATCCGAAGGACTGGAAGGCCGGAGCCAGAGCCCTGTGGCCTTGCTCTTCGATGCTCTCTTGCGCCCTGACACAGACCTGGGAGGCAATATGGACTCTGTGCTTTCCTGGAAGCAGCAGAAGGAACGTGCCATCCCCCACCTGGTCCTGGGGCGGAAGCCTCCTGGGGGAGCCTGGCATGTGAGTGACATTTCAGGTCTATCTCTATCCTTCCTAAGCACCCCCTTCCCTCCTATGCCTCCCCTTACCCACTTCCTCCACCTGCCCCAGTCCCTGGTAGGGTGAAGTTGGCTGGCCAGGCTGGACCTAAAGACACCTTTACCCACAGTCAATTGAAGGCTCCATGGTGACCCTGAGCCAAGGCCAGTGGATGGGGCTCCCAGACCTGCAAGTCAAAGACTGGATGCGGAAGAAACGCAGGTGAGGCAGCCCTGGGAGTCTAGATGGGCAGGAAGGAACCCCACCACCACTGCACCCCCCCCCACACACACACACAGCCTAGGAGTCAGAGGTCCAGAAAAGGACCAGCCCAGGACCACATGTGGAGTGGGTATTCCTGTCCCCACCCACTACTCTGCTACATGGTACAGGCTTGGCCTTCTGTGGAGGTGACGGCACTAATGACTGCATATAAAACCTAATAACCCCACTGCAAAATATTGAACGTTGAGGAAAGAAGACAATGCCTGCCATCTCTGGCTGGGCTTATCTGAAGCATTCTCCCCACCTATCTCCCTCTGTGTCATGACCAAGGTACATCATGGATCCCCAGGGGAATCTGGCGAATCAGGGAGTGAGTGCATTCCACCCTGATCATCCCTTGGTGGTAACCCAAGGGACCCCCTCCCCTGCAGGTGAGGCTATCCTGTCCCCAGCCCATTCACAGACCTCTCCATGTTCATGTTCATTGTTTCAGATAGAGACTACATCCCTGCAGAAGGGAAGGAAGACTTCAAGTCTACTTTGAGACACACGGGAACTTATCTGTACTTGCCAACATGCCCTTTTGTGTCTAACATTTAAAATTTAACATCCTATCATAAGCATCTCACATGGTGAAGACACATTTGCAACCTTTCTTTTACATGGCCTTATAATATGCAAGGTGTGTGTCTCCTGCTTCAGAAAACATTCATTGACTAGTTGTCGTGTGCCAGGATCTGTGTGTAGATGTCAGAGTGGAAACCTTCAACTCCCTGTTCCCTCTTCCTGCTCCCATGACCCTGCCATTGTTCTTACCCCACTGCCAGCCACAAACCCTGTCCAGTGTGCCATGATGATACACGCCCTGTGGGTAGCTTCTTAGGACAGCTCTCTGCAACAGTTTTTCACAAAAACCAGGAAGCGTGAAATGACAGGCTCAGGGAAAGAAATTCCAGAGCTCCTGGTGTGGGCCCATCTACGTGACTATGTGGCTGGGGGTACACTCTTTAGAGCATCAACATCACAGCACTTAGCTCAGCAGTCCTCCTTACCAATATGTCCCAAGGGGCTGGGGACAGAGCTCAGTGGGTAAAGTGCCTGCCTTGCAAGCTTGAACACCTGAGTTTAATCCCAAGTATCCACACAAAAATACCAGGCACAGCAGCATGTCTGCAATCTCAGGGCCGGGGAGGTGGAGACAGGTGAGCCTTGGGGCTTCCAGGCCAGCCATTCCAGCTTAATTCAGGCCAGGGAGACATTCTGCCTTAAAAAAGGTGTGGACCATGTTCCTGAAGAATAACAATTGAAGTTGTCCTCTGGCCTCCACACATGTGCACACCACACACACACACACACACACACACACACACACACATTCCCAAGCCAGGCAAATGCAGAGATTCAGGGTCACACAGCAAGGTACAGGGAGGCTTGAGATTGTGTTGAAGCCCAACTCCCTACCAGAACCACAGACAGACCCTGTAGCCAGTATGCCTTGAAATGATGATGCAACCCCCACTCTTCCTATGTGGCTACATGGTCTGGTGTCCTGCTAAGTACTTCAGTGCATTTATTTATTTTATTTATTTATTATTATTATATATTTTATTTATTTTTTGGTTTTTTCAAGGTAGGGTCTCGCTCTAGCCCAGGCTGACCTAGAATTCACTATGTAGTCTCAGGCTGGCCTCAAACTCAGCGATCCTCCTAGCCCAGCCTCCTGAGTGCTGGGAATCAAAATATGGCCCATGGGCAGAAAAGGGCATAAAATCCCGAGTAGCAGCTGGGGAGGGTCTCACCAACCCATAGGCTGGAAGCAGGGGTGCTTCCTGGAAACCTGCTGCCCATCCCCTTGCCCTTTCTGCCACACATGGCCTCATTCTTTAACCTCTAGCTTGCTGTTTTCTGTATCACAAATATGGGATCTTGCTACATTTCCATTGACCGTATATTGCTGCTTGGAGTTTTGTTTTGTTTTGTTTTGTTTTGTTTTGTTTTGTTTTGTTTTGTTTTGTTTTGTTGGTAGGGTCTTACTCTAGCCCAAGCTGACCTGGAATTCACTATGTAGTTTTAAACTCATAGTAATCCTCCTACCTCTGTCTCCTGAGTGTTTGAGTTTTTGAGACAGGATCTTCCTCTGCAACCCAGGCTGATTCTCTTGCCTAAGCCCTCCTGAGTGCAGAGATCACAGACTGGAACCACCATACCCAGCTTATAGACTTTTCAAATTATTTATTATTTATCTATTTGTTGAAGAGATTGGGGCAGATAGATTGGGGCCTCCAGTCACTGCAAATGAACTCCTTGTATGTGGGGAATTGAACCTGTGTCCTTAGGCTTCACAGGCAAGTACCTTAACCACTAAGCCATCTCTCCAGCCTCCACAGGCTGTTTTTGTTCCCTGTGAGGTAATGACATTGGTGGCTAGCCCTTACATGGCACCCACCATGTTAGGTTCCAATCCAGGCACTTGATTTACAAAGGGTGACTCTGGCCTAGCCTTTAGCTGGAAATGCTGTCATCATTGGCCATCTCCCACCCTAAGCTCTCCTCTGATACCCAATCCCCATTTCTTCCCCACAGAGGCCTCCGTAACAGCCGGGCCACAGCTGGAGACATTGCTCACTACTACAGGGACTATGTGACCAAGAAGGGTCTGAGTCAAAACTTCGTCTCTGGCGCTGTGGTCACAGCTGTGGAGCAGGAAACACTTGAGCATGATGGTTGCGGGACCCAGGTGCCCAGACCCCTGTTCCGGGTGAGCGGTTTCTTGACCACCAAGAACCGGAGCCCACAACCCTTCTTGCTGTGGGCCCGTAATGTGGTCCTGGCCACCGGTACCTTCGACAGCCCAGCCAGGTTGGGCATTCCCGGGGAGACTCTGCCCTTTGTCCACCATGACCTGTCAGCCCTGGAGGCAGCTCTGCGCATGGGCACTGTGAACCCCACCTCAGACCCTGTGCTGATCGTGGGCGCGGGGCTGTCTGCTGCCGATGCAGTCCTCTTTGCCCATCACTACAATATTCCAGTAATCCACGCCTTCCGCCGCTCTGTGCATGACCCGGGCCTGGTGTTCAACCAGCTCCCCAAGATGCTGTATCCTGAGTACCACAAGGTGCACCAGATGATGCGGGAGCAGTCCATCCTGTCGCCCAGCCCCTATATGGGCTACCGTAGCCTCCCTGAGCACCAGCCTCTGCTCTTCAAGGATGACTTCCAGGCTGTGTTCCGTGACCCTCAGGGTGGCCAGCACCTCTTTGGAGTCTCCTTGGTGCTTGTTCTCATTGGCTCACATCCTGACCTTTCCTACCTCCCCGGGGCTGGCACTGACCTAGCCACTGACCCTGAGCAGCCAGTGAGTCCCAAAAGGAACCCCATTGACGTGGATCCCTTCACCTATGAGAGCACTCGCCAGGAGGGCCTGTATGCCCTGGGGCCACTGGCCGGGGACAACTTTGTGAGGTTTGTCCAGGGTGGTGCCCTGGCCGCAGCCAGCTCCCTGCTGAGGAAGGAGACCAGGAAACCACCCTAGTGTCAGCCTGACATCCCGACACCCAAACCCTGAAGAGGAGAGAGCTCACAACAGCCCTGTGGCAGCACAAGGCCAGCAGAAGACACCCTGCAAAGAACAGGCCTCTGAGGGCTGAACCCTGGAGACCATCTTTCCCAGCCCAAAGGCATAGAAAACACAGGTCTCCTCCCCCTGCACACCCTCAAGCCAGCCAAGGGCCAAGTCAGGAGCAGTGGCTGCAAGCCAGGGGAGCCTGAGTCCAGGGTGAAGCTGGGATCATGGGGCTAGCTGAGTGCCCATGCAGGAGAACCAAGCCCACGCCTTCCAGAATCTGTCTCAAATAAAACCAGTGTTGCTTCCACCATGTCTGAGGCGTCTGTGCTTGAGGGGGAGGGCAAGTGGATCCTGAAGTAGGAGAGATTCTAGGGAAAAACTGTTGCTGGGGAGGGGGCAGACAAGGGATGGGCCCTAGGATGGGGGCAGGTTTGACACTTCTAGAGATCTGGGAAGGGTATGGGGGAGGCCATAGAGCTCTGAAATGCCTGCTGCAGCCATGCTGGCACTATAGCTCGGCTGTCCCTCTCCTATCTGTTCCAGCCCTTTTCAGCTTAGCACAGGCTGTTGTCCAGCCCTTGGCACCTTCCTTCAGGTCTCTGAGCTTTGTCACTTGCTCTGAAAGGCTGCTCTCCCACAGCCCTCTCCTGCCATCAAGGGCAATTGACCCCCCTCACACCCAGCCTGGCCAAGGCCAGTTTTCATTTTCCCCTAGCTTGTCGATTCAGTGCCACCTACCTAGCTCCGTCCACTTGGACGTGAGCTCAGGAGGCCAGGACTTAGTCTTTGCCCATCCCTGAACTCAGTGCCCAGCACCTGCCTGCCCCCCCCCCAAAGGATTCAGTTCCTTCTAGTGCTTCAGATAGGTAGTGGACGGGCGGATGGAGAAAGAAGGGCATCGTGGTGTGGACAGACCCCCGGAGCTGTGTGAAGGCAGCGGCCGGCCGGAGGGGGCGTGCACGCTCGCGAGGGAGGGGGATCCCCAAGTCCTGGGAGCCGCAGATGCGTGGGCGTGAGCGTAGGCACGGGCCAGGCAGCGCGACCGGCAGAGGGCGCTCCAGGTTCGCCGGACACCGGCGCTGTGGCCCCGGCTACGGAACCGCGGGGGAAGGGGCTTGGGGGGGGGATGGCAAGAGGACCCCGGCCGCGGACAGTCTCTAGGGGTGCCTCCACCCTCAGCCAAGCCCCCAGTGGCCCCGCGCTCACGAACACGCCCGCCCCCCCCCCCTGGCAGCTAGGCCAGAGTCCAGCCATCAGGCCCGAGCGCCACGGGCAGTCCCCGGTCTCCGCTCCGGGGCCGGCGGGGTGGGGGCGGCGGGCGCCGAGCACGTGGCTCAGGGTCCGGGAGAAGCACCCCCTCCTCCCCCCAGCGTCCGTCCCCCGGCGCCGGCCGTCCCCGAGGTGTCTGCGGCCGCGGGGCTGGAGGAGGGAGCGGCGCGCGCGCGGGCGGGCGGCGCCGGGCAGGGGGCGCGCGGGGGCGGCGCGGCCGGGCGGGGGTCGGCGGGCTTCCGGGCGGCGGCGGCGGGCGCGGCGCGATGTGCGAGCGGGCGGCGCGCCTGTGCAGGGCCGGCGCGCACAGGCTGCTCCGGGAGCCGCCGC
Source organism: Orientallactaga sibirica (assembly GCA_036365145.1). Classification (NCBI taxonomy): domain Eukaryota; kingdom Metazoa; phylum Chordata; class Mammalia; order Rodentia; family Dipodidae; genus Orientallactaga; species Orientallactaga sibirica. Next base: position 28,867,816 of record JAEOAD010000017.1, on the reverse strand, counting down.
CGCAGGGCCGGGCGCTGGGCGGGCTGCTGCGCTGGGTGGGCGCCAGGATGGGCGAGCCCCGCGCGCCGCTGACCCCCGACGCCCCCGCCGCCGACCCTGGCCCCGGGCCCGCCTCGCCGCGCGGGGGCACAGCCGTCATCCTGGACGTGAGTACGCGCGCCCACCCGCCCGCCCGCCGGGACCCCCCGCGCGCCTCCACTGCCTACCTACCGGTGCCCCCTCCTCCCGGCTGGGACCCCGACGCCGCCCAATCCTGTCCCCGCGGACACACGCGACACCCCTTCCTGAGCAGGGGATACCCGGCCCGCCCATCTCCGACCCTCACCCGGGCAGTCTTTACCCCGAAGCGCAAACCTCCAACCCTTCTCGCATCTGGGACCCCGGTTTCCACCCTGAGCAGAACCCCTTCTCCGTTCCCTCCCTCAACTTCCAGGAATCCCAGCCATCGTAGAATCAGGACCTTTAAAGCCCCCTGAGAGAAGCCAGTGGCCCCTCTTTTGGTCCTAATCAAACCCTCTCCCCTGACTCCTGAGTGCAAGGAACGGAGCTCTTGGGCACCCACCAGCCCCTCTCCTCTCAATCCGTTTTCCCTCCGTGGAGCGATACTTTTCTGAGACCCGCATCAGACCCTTTGTTACCCCTCCTTTCATCCTTGCTCTAGAAACGCTGAGACGCCCCCTCCCGCTTCTTATCTCCCAGAGACCCTCTATTGTCTGATACATCACTTTGATAGTGAAGCCCTTTTCCCAGCCTCCTCTCTTACCGCTTCCTTTCCATAGTCTGGACCCAGGAGGAGGACCCTCCTCCACTCTGAGCTGGTCCCTTCTCCACTCCCTTCCCTGTCACTTTCCCCTAACCCTCGTGGACCCTAGACTCACTCTTCACACCACTTAGCACCTCACCCACCAAACTGCTCTCCAGCCAAGAGGGGAGTCTCCCCATAGAAAGTGCTGGAGGCAGATAGAGGGATCTTTGGGAGAGGAGAGGGCTGGTCCCACAGGGCTGCCTTTGCATGTCTTGGGTTTCTGGGAGAGTTGCGTTGTTTTTGAGTGACAGTATGTATGGGAACCACATATCCCTACAAGTGGGTGTTGGTGGAGAGGACTGGATTTCCTGTCTTGCCCTCCCATCCCTGATATCAGAACCTATAGGTGGGTCCAGGTAGGAGGGTGAAGGCACCTCCAGTGCCTCCATCCACTCACACAGCAATTACGCGCGCACGCACGCGCGCGCACATACACACACACACACAATATTACACACGCACACAATTACACACGCACACAGAGCACACGCAAGCACAAGAGAGCAAGATGCTAACAGATCCCAGCCTCAAAGTCTTGGGCAGAGGCGGTAGCTCAGCCCTTCTCAAGGGAAGCCCTGCCAGTTTTGCAGCTGTATGTGCACGAGTGTGGAACCTCTGCCTCCTCATTTATGAAGAGGGGTGAATGGTATGTGTGTAGGGGAATGTTGCTCATATGGGCTCCTGGAGCCAGTCTCACCAGATATCAGCTGAGATCACGTCAATCACGTTGTTTAGAACCCAGGGGCTAGTGATCCTCAGGGTTGGGACCTGAGCCCTTCCTTGAGGGCCATGGGTACCCCTGTTTCTTTGTGGGGTGCAAGTGAGTAAGCCCATCTGCTTTTTGCCCCAAGGTGAGGACTGAAGATGGGATGCTTGGAGAAGGTGGCACTTGCCACCAGGCTCACCTGGTCCCTGTCAGACCTTTTGGAGTCTGGGGAAAGTCAGAGGGGTGGGGACACCTGGACATGCTATGCTTCTAGGCCTCCTTTTCCTTCTGGGTAAAAATGAACCAGTTCCGCTGGGGTCCCTGAGACCACCTGAGAACTTATTATGCTGGGGCATCCATTCCTAGGGGATCAGATTCAACACAAGTTCTGATTCAGTGGGTCCAGAATAGACCCCAAGAGCTGCCTGGACCTCCACCCTTCCCCACCCCTGTGAAGTATGAGATCATAGGGAATAGGAATTGATGTTGGCGGGAACAGAAGTCCTGAAATACACAGACATCTGGGAGTGCCCCAAGTGAACAGCTGGCCCACCTGCTTTAGGGTGTGGCCTGAGCTGAATGGCTTTTTGAAGTTCAGTGCAATTCTCAGGACCAGTCTTGGGCCTGGCTCCCAGAACCTGTACCAACTGACTTAGGGGAGTCTGAGTGTCAGCAAGAAGGCCCGAGAAGGCCGGGGTTTGGGCTGGTCCTCTCTCCTGTCCCTGCTGGCTAAAACCAGAACCTTCCTGCCTGCCTCTTCTCCATCCCCAAAACAATGCCATCCTGCCTGTGGCTGGCTTTGTCACAGGGCTCAAGGATTCCTGCTTCAGACAGGACCCAGTCTTCCTGAAGAAGCCCCGAGGGTCTGGAAAGTGTGGGGTGATGAAGGAGAGGGGCTCTCGAAGGCTTCCAAGCAAGTGCAGCTGTGTGTTTGGCAATAGGGGAGCTGCATGGACTGATGAGTGGGTGTACACCTGCAGGGATGCATGTGGGGGTGTGTGAGTGTGCAGCGTGTGTACATGTGTCAGTGGCTGTGGGCAGGCTGACAGCGCAGAGGGAGAGGGGGTGGCAGCTTCCAAGGCAATATTGGGGAGGCCCTCACCCTGCAGCAGCCTTCCCCACCCTGGATTCCAGCCCTGGGGGTCTCCCAGGGAAGCTCAACCTACCTGGGCCTCACTGGAGCTGCTCCTGGAGCAGGAAAGGGCCCTCAGTGGGGTTCAGAGAGCACCTGCCTGGCCCCAGCTTGGGACTGATTCCAGTTCTCCTCTCTACAGATTTTCCGCCGGGCGGATAAAAATGGTGAGTTTCCTCTTGGGCTATCCACCGTGCCATAGCACTCCTGTCCTGATGTGTCATGAGGAAGGGTCAGACCACAATCAACCTGAAGGTTAAGAGCCCAGGACCCTGAAGTTCAAAGGCTAAGTCTTAGCACTGCTCTGTGCCTCGGTTTCTCACCAGTAAACTGAGGTGACTGTATCTACCCTGTGTACTGCCCAGGACTTTGGAGAAAAGCCTAGAAGGTGTGAGTGACAGACACTGTAAGAAAACCAGCAAGTGTTGCTGTGGTTGGTATGTGTTCATTCATGAAAGAATTCTGAGGCCCTGACAGGGGCAGGAAACACAGCTGTCACTTGCCCCAGAAGCCTCAGTTCATTTCCCAAGAGGGCTTAGGTTCAAGGTGACAGCTCTGGCCTTGCCCAGCTCCTCCTCCTTTTGTCCCTGGGAGCCACTATGAATTGCTCTACATGGCTGGTGGGGTAAGGAGGAGGACAGGGGTCCAGGTCTAGGCTGGAATCAGTACAGGGTTGTCCCCTCCCTCCCTGTCCTGTCCTGAGAAGTGCTGCACTCCTCCAGCCCTGAATATGAAGGACCACCTGCAGTTTCCATGTGGGACACAGGGATGTAGGAAGATGAAAGGGCATTTGTAAAGCCTGCAGTGAGCAGAAAGGGGTCTGTCCCAACCCTGTGTCTCTGGAGTGGCATGGGACTGCGCTCTGCTAGCCCCCCAACCCACTCCCACAGGTTGGGTCTTTGCAGGTTAGAATTGGGCTTATTCCTGTTGTTAGCTCACTTCCCAGCACACACCAGGTCCTCTGACCATGTGTGCAGAGACTCAGCTAAAAGTTCACTGGTGATAGTGAAGCTGTATGTCCTTGTGAGGCCATGGTGGGTGGCAGGTATGCATGTCCCTGTACACTGGACTCTGGTGCCCTGTGTGGCTACTGTCTATCCCAAGTTATGCTGGATGTTCCATCTCTGCAGGAGCCACCACTTCTGTACACGTGTAATGGGGTGGCACTCTGGACTCCAGTGAGAGTATTGTTCTATTGCTAACCCCATCCAGCCTGTCAGAGGCCATGCCTCCCCAAGTACAGCTGCAGAGACCCTTGGTTTTAATCCGACAGTCCCCAAGAAGTCAGGTTCTTCCTCTTCCCTGAGCCTTCATTCTTCCTGCTATGGCAGCTGTGTGGCTGTGGGGAATTGTCACCAGGGTTAATGTGAGCATGAGTGTGCAGGAGCTTCCCACTCTGGGCCACAGGAGGAGAGAGTAGGTGCCTGGAGCCCCACTGCCTGGCTGAGCCACATATAGCTCTGTGGCAAGTTGCCACACCCTGGGGACCTCTGTTTCCCCATCTGTAAATGGAGAGGATGCCAGCTCAGATTGCCCAGAGGTATCTGAGCAGAGGGCCTTCTGGCTTAGTGCGCTGTAAGAACTCAGTAAGCCTTTGCATTAACCAACAGGCATGGAATGACCTGGAGACAGACCTGTGGTCTGCAGGCAGGGGCTCCTGTGGACTCTGAGTCCCTATTAGGCACCAAGTTCTGGGATCTACCAGTCCCCCTTCCACCAGATGACAACCAGGCTGGGAGTGGGTAGTGAGCAAGTGAGGTCCAAAACAGGGGTGGGAACGGGCTAGCCCAGAAGTAAGTGTGTGGACCAGGATGCAGGTCCAGATAGATCGGGCTCAAGAAAAGCCCCTGCTATCCTGGCCCAAGCATCCACAGGAAGGCTAGGGAGGAAGCCCAGGAGAGTGGGAGATCATTATATGATCTCTGCTTGGGACCCCTGCTACAGTTGGAGGACCAACCTGTCATGGGAACGTCTGTGACGGGGACCAACCTGGCTGCAGTGGATACTGGGAAGCTGGTCCCAGTATCCCAGGGGAAGGCTAGAACGAGAGGCCTGACTGACAGCCCAGGGGAGCACCCAAGAGGAGTGACATGTAACAGCTGGCAGAGGATGAGGGCCAGACAGCATTTCCCTCCAGGGACACAACGCTCACAGTCTCTTGGCATTTGAAAGGTCACTGCAGCAGAGTGGGTTTGTGCTCATTAGCAGTGCCACCTGCAAATGGCCCGCACGGGTCACTGGTGGAGGTGGAGAGGCCAAGCCTGCTTGGCTCATCTAATTGGACCAGAGGCCAGGTGGGGGACATAGTCCCCTCATTAGCTGATAGAGGCCCATTAGATCTGTGGTCATCTTCAAGGTAAATGTCAGAAGGCTTGTGATCAGGGGACCTGAAAGCCCTGTGTACCTGGTGCCTGTTTTCCTTGGGTGCTGGGCCTTGCTGGTGGGATACCCCTGCTGTGTCCAAGACAGACATGACTAATTAATCAGAGCACACATCCATGAGTTCTAGTTTGGCTTCAGCCCCTCCAGGCAGCCCAGCTTGCCCACGCAAGATAGAGCCACTTCACCAAAAGGGTTGGGGACGGAGCTGGCATCCACTATATGCCACAAGACCCTACTCTGAGCCAGGTTAAGGGTGTGGCCTAAACCTGCAGCTACCTCATGGATCGATACAGTAGAAGAAGCCCAGAGCTAAAACCCAGGGCCAGGGTTGGGGGTGATTCACTGGAAAGGGCCATCTCAGAGCAGTATATTCTGGTGGGCCATCAAGTTGCCATATTTGGGTCTTCTTCTTACTGGTGGTGGTAGGTTGGACATATTACTAGCACTGGTCTTTCAGGTGATTGTGAAACACACACACACACACACACACACACACACACACACACACATGGAAGGTTGCAGGAAGCAGAATGTCCCATGCTCTGTAAACCAGCTCTCATGGCTGGCTCTGGATCTCCTATCTACAGACCTCTATCTGCCATCTGGCAGTTAGCCGGCTGCTGTTCTGGGAACTGGCTGTGGGCCAGTGAGCAGCAGCTATGGTTCTGTTGGGCTGGGAGGCAGCCGTGCGCTGTGACTGGCAGGCTTGCCCGGGCAGGGGTCTATCTGCAGGGGGAGCTGGGAGTCTCTTCTCGCTGCAGACACCAGCTGCCCTGCCCCCTGCCTGTCACTGCAGATGATGGTAAACTGTCCTTGGAGGAGTTCCAGCTCTTCTTCGCAGACGGCGTCCTCAATGAGAAGGAGCTTGAGGACCTCTTCCACACCATCGACTCCGACAACACCAAGTGAGCCCAGCGCCAGTGGGGTGTGGGGGCCCCTCCCTCCTTCACTGTGACAAGGCTCCAGTTTGGGGTTTTGTTTTGTTTTGAGGTGTGGGAGTTGAACTCAAGACCTTATATATGTCAGGCAAGTGCTCTATCAACTGAGCTATTTCTCCCAGCCTCAAGCCTCCAGTTTTTGGTCCCCTGTAGGGTGAAGAGGCTTAGAACCCCACCCGCGACTCATTCATCCCAAGTCAGACCAGTTTGGCCCTCACTGCCGGGCTGAGGGAGGGGTTGATGTGTCTGTCAATCCTGTGTGGGTGGCTTGGAAGTTGTCTTCTTTGAGCCACCCTGGCTAAGCAAGGAGAGACCTTGGTATACTCACTATGCACAGGACAGTGACAGTGGGGTGTTGGCAGTGACTCCACCTCAAGTCTACCTAGTGCCTTCTAAGATCCTGACCCCATGTTGAGCCCTGTCTAAACACAGACCCCCCCATCCCAAACCAACCTGTAACGAGGATGAATTCCAATTCTAGCCTGAACCCCACTTCTGCCTCCAAGATGAATTGAACCTTTGCTCTAACCTCGTCATGACCTTGACATGCACCTCAGACTCTACCAGACATCTGGCTTGCCCTTCTCTAGAGCTAGTGTGTAAGCACACTCTGCTTACACTCGCCAGCCCTTCACCCTTCTCTGCTCATCTCTGTTGATCCTCAAACAGGAACTCCCGAACCTAGCCTTCCCACTAAGGTGGTAAGGACCAGAGTTTTTGGAGGTGCTGGGCCAGGAAGGATCCTCTGAGCCCTTTTCAAGACTAGTTTGAACTGATCTGGGCAAGGAGTTGCTACCAAGCCACTTTGCAAGGGACCTAGTACAGTGGTGGCCTGGAGCCAAGGCTGGGGACTCATGGGACATCCATGTCACAGAAGAGCGACTGTGTAGGAGTGGCTCCAGGCCTTCTCCCAGGGTGGAGGACACTGTCTCCAGGGCACATGGGATCTCTGTGCTACTCCTGCAGCCTTCTGGGCACCTGGGGAGTTCTGCATTCATGGGGTGAATGAGATCCAGCTGTGCTGTGAGAGGTTGATCTGGAGGAGCTGAGGGCCAGAGCACAACACAGGTGGACCCACCTTATGGAAGGTCAAAACTCCAAAGACTTTAATGATTCTTTGAAACATTCCCTCAAATGGGAGCTACAGACCTTAGCTCCTTGGATTGCTGACCAGGCTTCCAGATCCCTAAAATTCCCACAGACAGGAAAGATCCATCAAATGCTACTTTAGCACAATTCCAGGGCTGCTCTGTGCTGGGCTTGTCACTGTAACCCAGAGGAACCTGCAAGGTAGTGCTCTGAGCCTTGGAGACCACCCTTAGGGTCATGGAAGTCTCTCACCCAGATGTGCATTGGTGAACATGGGGCTCAGTCAAGTGCTGTCCTAGACCCGAGGAGGGGCTGGGCCCACAAAGGGGAAGGGCATCAGAACCCACACACACCCGGCCTGATCCTTTTCTGCTGTAGTGTCTGTCTTTAGAGTTGTGTGTGTCTTCCCCACAGCCCCAGAAAAGATGGGCTCCTCCTGTAGGAATGAGTGGATTTAGGACTAAGTGAATGAAGAGACTGTCCTAGATCCAGGGAAGCCCTGGATCTAGCAGGCAGTGATACCCCAGAAGGCACAGTGGTAGCATGAGTTTTGACAGCCTGTCCTAATCACAGCCCCACCTGCCAGCCCAGACCCATTTGGGTCCTATCTATTCATGATGTGGCCTGCAGACTTTAAGAAAAACAGCACTGGGCAGCTTGGTGTGGGGCCACAAGCCTGAAATCTCAGCACTCAGAAGACTGAGGCAGGAGGATCATGACTTTGAGGCTAGTCTGGGCTACAGAGTGAAACTCTGTCTCATAAAAACAACACAGAAAGCCCAGCATGGTGGCGCATGCCTTTAATCCCAGCACTTGGGAGGCAGAGGTAGGAGGATCACCATGATTTTGAGGCTACCCTGAGACTACACAGTGAATTCTAGGTCAGCCTGAGCTAGAGTGAGACCCTACCTTGGGGAAAAAAAAACAAACAAACAGGGCTGGAGGGATGGCTTAGCAGTTAAGGCATTTGTCTGCAAAGCCAAAGGACCCAGGTTAGATTCTCCAGGACCCACGTAAGCCAGATGCACAAGGGGGCGCACGCATCTGGAGTTTGCTTGCAGTGGCTGGAGTCCCTGGTGCACCCATTCTTTCTCTCTATCGAGAGAGAGAGACAGAGAGAGAGGGAGAGGAAGACAGAGATGGGTGCGCCAGCAGTCTGTCAGCTGCTACAAACGAAGTCCAGATGCATGCGCCCCCCTTGTGGTCAAGTGCGGCATTGCGCCCTTGCCACACTGCATCCGGCTAAACGTGGGACCTGGAGATTGCAACCAGCGTTCTTAGCCTTAGGAGGCAGGCACCTTAACTGCTAAGCCACCTCTCCAGCCCTAAAAATATATTTTTTTAAAATACACAGAAAAGAACTTGTGATAGCATGGGAGGGAGGCAGACAGGTGGTCTCTGCTATTCCTTCTTACAATAAGTGGGGCTCACAGTGCCAATGCTTAAATTAGAGAAAGAGGGGCACTGCCAATGTTTTATGAACCTATAGAGCTATGTACACGGATGGGGCAGGAACAGGCCTGCTGACACCCTCTCTGTCTCCCCCCTCCCTCTCTCTGCCTCCCCCCTCCCTCTCTCTGCAGCCATGTGGACACAAAGGAACTATGTGGTAGGTGCTTGGCTTTTCAGCCACCATAATGGGGTGCAGGGGTGGGACTGGAGAAAAAAATGGCCAAGAGGGAGCAGCAGTGGGGGACCCAGGTGAGGTTGATGGGAGGGTCCTGGGGGTGCAGAGGGGAGAAAGAACTTCTGTGACCCTTAATCTTTGCAACCTCCTTCCCCAGATTACTTTGTGGACCACATGGGGGACTACGAGGACGTCCTGGCCTCCCTGGAGACCTTGAACCACTCTGTCCTGAAGGCCATGGGCTACACCAAGAAGGTCAGCAGGTGTGGGTGGTGCCCTTAAGGGGCCAGGATCTGAATGCTGGTTGGGTCTACATTTTTCTGGGCATTGTGGCCAAGGGTGTGTAGGTTTGTGATGATCAGTACTGGGAGCCCCTCGAGGGAGCTAAGGTAACTGTGACACGAAGAGAGCAGCTTGATGGGCCACCCTGTCCAGTGGAGTCTGCATCGAAGCGTGAGGCCTTACCCAGAGTTGAGCCTGGTTCTAAGGTCCTTGGTGCTGTAGCGGGCCTCTCATACTGTCCTGTTGCAAGCTTAGGAGACTGGAAAGGGTTCATGCATATGAAGCTGATTCATGAGTTCAGTGGTGTCGTTTTTTGCCAGGGGAGGGGGAGAAAGGGTCAAGGTAGGGTCTCGCTCTAGCCCAGGCTGACCTGGAATTCACTGTGTAGTCTCAGGGTGGTCTCGAACTCCGGGCAATCCTCCTATCTCTGCCTCTTGAGTGCTGGGATTAAAAGTGTGAGCCATCACGCCCAGCTTAATAGTGTCTTTTGTGAGCAGCTGGTGAGGCAAGAATCAGCAACAGAGCAATAGAACTAAGGAGTACAAGGACTAGGCTGCATAACTTAGAAAGGACTCTGGGCACCAAATCTCCTCCCATGGTCATGCGCACTGGAAGGACCTTAGCTGATCCCGTTACTGAAAGACTGAAGTCTTACTTTCTCTGTGTGATGGGAACATCATCTTCCAGGCCTCAGCCCTTTAAAAGAAGGAGGTCTAAATGGCTGAGCACAGGCCAGTGCTGAGCAAAAGCAGGCTGGGGGGATGCTTTTCACTATCAGGCTCCTGTGTTGGGCGCAGTAAGACCACAGATTGGAGAACCCCTTCCTGCCACGTACCCAAACATTGCCAGCTCAGACCCCGAGACTCCACCCGTCCACACTGCCATTTCTGTTTTAGCATTGCACTGTTGGGACTCTTGCTGTTTGAAAGGATTTTAAGATGATGGAAGAGCCATGCGTGGAGGTGTCCATCTTTGCAGAATTTTGCTTACAGCGCTGAGGTCACATGGTGGCCAGTGCATGGACAAGGTGCACAAGGCAAAGGCCTCCGCCCCACTCTGCTCTCAGCTATCTGCACAAGGGGCTCCATATGCCTGGGGAGGGGACACTGTGCAATGATGCCCTCCTTGGTTTCACTCTGGGCCATATCCTTGCAAGGCTGTGATGAGACTCTGGTCCCAGCCAATGTTGCTGCATGCTCTTTGGTTCTGCAAAAATTGAGCTTAAGGGGCTGGAGAGATGACTCCGCAGTTAAGACATTTGCCTACAAAGCCTAACAACCCAGGTTTGATTCCCCATTGCCCACATAAAGCCATGTGCACAAGGTGGCACATGCATCTGGAGTTTATTTGCAGTGGCTAAGAGGCCCTGGAGTGCCCATTCTTTCTCTATCTGCCCCCCCCCAGATAAATAAATTAAATACAAAGAAAAGTTTAAGAAATTGAACTTAAACCTCCATGAAGGAGAGGGGCTTAATCCATATCTTCCCCCCCCCCAAGAACACAGCCCAGATTAGCAATGGTTCTGTGAGGGTCATGCAGAGCTGCATCATGTGGGGCGTCAGGGAGTGATTGAGCGTCTTGGCTGCGCTGGACAATGCAGGCTGGTAGTTGGTTTTCTTGCATATCTCTAAGCTGGTATGTGGGCAGAAAGGCAGTTCAATGGTTATTTTTAATGCTTTCCTTATGTCCACCGATTGTAGCCGACCGCTTTGCTTTTGGGACTCAGCCGTGGCCTATATGGTTAACTAGCTTCACTCCCTGCTAATGTGGCTAACGCGGGCTCCTCCTGTGGCTCTGTTGTGTGGGACATCTTCCACAGGTTCTAACGCGCTATGGTGACACCAGGCAACCCCATTTGTCTCCCGACGTTATGTGCATCTCTAGCATTTCTCCACTAATGATAATATTAATACCAGCTCTTAATTTAGAATCCTCTTCAGCCTGTTGAAGAAGTATTTTTGCCTTCCCTGTGTTCAGTTTTTTCCTCGGTGGTGGTAGGGAATTTGCTCACATGCCTTTTTGTTGTTGTTCAGATGATCTGCAATGGTTTTGCTTCGGCTATCGATGGCTGGATTCTATTTTTAGATTCTCTCGTATCGAACAGTCCATAGCTCCCTGTGATAAACCCTCACTAGAGCGCTATTCTTTTATCATCTCTCACTTAGTCCTTGTCACCACTAAGCATTTTCTCTCCCTGTCAGGAACTGAGATGGGATGGTGGTTTAGGGAGAAAATTGTCTCCTATGTGTGACTTAGCATTGCTAATATGGAAACACTGTTTTATTAAAAAATAAAATTTATCTATAACTCTTGGGCCAAGGGGTTAGACAAGGCAAGGGCAATTTTAATAGGTATTTTTAAAAATTATTTATTTATTTATTTATTTATTTATTTATTTATTTATTTATTTATTTGCATGTGTGTACGTGCACCTGAACATGTGCACAAGCCAGGATCCCTTGCTGCTGTAGAGAAATGCCCAGCCAGCTTCATGTGGGTATCTGGGGAATTGAACCCCTAGTAGACTTTGCAAGAAAGTTCCTTTAGCCACTGAGATATCTCCCAGCCCCTTTAATAGGTATTTTAAGGCTAACCCTAATTTTAGTCTTTATGTACTTTTTGCATGTTCATTTTAGTGTATTCCTAAAATGGTCCTGTACATGGTTAGTTTGATGATCAATTATGCGCATTGTGTTCTCATGATTATTTAAAAAGTATGTAACATCGTTTGACAGAAACAGGTACTTAATACCCAAAAGTACAACAACAAGCTTTAGGCAGTGAGAGTAAGTGTGTTACAGCTCCTGGCCCATTTTAAATTTTATCCCATTTTCTCCTTCCCTCCCCCTCTTGGTTTTTGGCTTATGAGACAGATTCTCAATGTGTAGCTCTGGCTGCCTTGGAAATTGCAATCCTCCTATCTCAGCCTCCTGAATACTGTGATTACAGGCATGTGTTACCCACCACTTGCAACTATTGCCTACATTTTAAAATCTTGCATTTGACAGTCTTGTCTGCTTTAATTAGCTGTGTCTAATAAGTAGTAGCCCCTGACACTTATCTACTCCTCATGTTATGTTTTCTAATTTATTTGTTGCTCTTCTCACTATAGCCTTCTTTCCCCTGTTGCCTTCGGTTTATTGTGCTGTTCTTTTTCATGTGTGAAATGGAAGGCTTTTGTTTAATAAAAAAAAAGTTTGAAAACTAGGGCTGGGGAAATGGCTTAGCAGTTAAGGCGCTTGCCTGAGAAGCCTAAGGACCCTGGTTTGATTCCCCAGGTCCCACATAAGCCAGATGCACAAGGAGGTGCATGTGTCTGAAGTTCGTTTGCAGTGGCTAGAAGTCCTGGTGTGCCCATTCTCTCTTTCTCTCTATCTGCCTCTTTCTCTCTCTCTCAAATAAATAAATAAATAAAATAAAATTTTTTTAAGAAGTTTGAAAATTTAAAAACTAACCTTTGGCATTTTCCCAGCCCCTCAAATGGTAGTATGCAAGGCCGCCATTCCCTTTTCATTCACATCTCTATTCACTGCATTGTAATAATGCCAGGAGACCAGTGGTTCCTTCTCCATTGCAGCATATGTGGACAGCTTCTATCACGTGACATTTTATTTGTCTCATGTTTACAAGGAAGGAGTGTGCAGATAATGCTTACAGAATATCAACTCTGACAAACAGTTAACCTTTCTTTGTTATGAACTATATGCAGTTAAAACACAGTTCTTGGGCTGGAGAAATGGCCTAGCAGTTAAGGCGTTTGCCAGTGAAGCCATAGGACCCAGGTTCAATTCCCAGTACCCACGTAAGCCAGATGCATATAGTGGCGCATGCATCTGGAGTCCATTTGCAGTGGCTAGCAGTCCCGGTGCACACCCATTCTCTCTTTCTATCTGCCTCTCTCTCAAAAAATAAAAATAATTTTTTAAAGGTCAAATCATGTTTTATTTCTGTAGATATTAAAACACACATGCCTAAGGTTTCCTTTAAGTGAACAGGAACATTCAAAGAACACATGCACATACGTATGTCTCTATGGGCAACTGGGAATTCTGAAAGGAATTTTTGAAAACAATTACAAATCTGGTCTCTATCCCAAAGTCAGCATCACTTGTATACTGGCAAAATTCACAGGCATTTCTGTGAATTAACCTCACTGCATTGGCAACCCACAATCCCCATGGGGATGACCTGCATCCCCAATAAAGAGGGCCCCTTTGGTAAAGGGGCAGGGATGAGGGTAAGGATGGTACCAACATGTATTGTTTACATACTAAGTATGTCCATAACTAATAAAATACATTTAAAAAAGATTAACCATAAAAAATCACTGCATTGGGAAAGCTGGAGAGATTGCTCAGTGGTTAAGGCACTTGCCTCTAAAGCCCAACAACCAGGGTTCAATTCCCTACTGCCCACATAAAGCCAGATGCACAAAATGACTCATGTATCTGGTTTGTTTGCAGTGGCAGGAAGCCCTGGTGCACCCATTCTTTCTATCCATCTTTCTTCTCTCTCCCTCTGCTCACAAATAAATAAAAAATTAAAATAATTATTCAGGGTCCATTGTAGAAGAGGTAGCAGAAAGAATGTAAGAGCCAAAGGAAAGATAGGAATCCTTACAAGGCACTCTTCCAGACACAACATAGCCTGGATACCTGTGACCTCGCAGTGCCTGGCATTACCTACACAAGACCTTCATAATAGGAGGAAAAGATGATGACATTGAAATAAAAGAGAATAGGGCTGGAGAGGTGGCTTAGCAGTTAAAATGCTTGCCTGAAAAGCCAAAGGACCCATGTTCAATTCCCCAGGACCCACGTAAGCCAGATGCACAAGGGGGTGCACACATCTAAAGTTTGTTTACAGTGGCTGGAGGCCCTGGTGTGCCCATTTTTTTTTCTCTTTCTCCGCCTGCCTATTTCTGTTTCTTTCTCTCTCTCTCTCTCAAATAAATAAAAATAAAACTTTTAATAAATAAAAGAGAGACTATTTGAGAGGAGGAGGGGATATGATGGAGAGTGGAGTTGTGAAGGGGAAAGTGGGGGGTATTATCATGGTTTATTGTCTGCAATTATGGAAGATGTCAATTTTTTTTTTTTCTCTTGGGCTGGAGAAATGGCTTAGCGGTTAAGACATTTGCCTGTGAAGCCAAAGAACCCAGGTTCAATTCCCCAGGACCCATGTAAGTCAGATGTACAAGAGGCACATGCATGCATCTGGAGTTCATTTGCAGTGGCTGGAGGCCCTGGCACACTCATTCTCTCTGTCTGTATCTCTTGTACCTCTTTCTTTCTCTCTCTCTCTCTCTCTCTCTCTCTCTCTCTCTTTCTCTCTCTCTGCTTACAAATAAATAAATAAAATTTAAAAAATTAATTCTCTTTAAAAATCACTACATTCTTATCAATTTTTTTTTCACCTGTAGTACAAAGTTTTAAAAGTAGCTCCAAAATAAGGAAATTGAAGGGTACAGAGACCTCCCTGTCCACTGCAGAGACTGATGCAGACTGTCCTGTGTCCTTGGCTTCCCTCATCATTCTTGTCTAATGTATCTTTCCTGGGGGGCAATGGAGAACTAACTTCTCACACTAAATTGTATTTGGTCATTTAATTGTATATTTCTGTTGTTTGTCTGTTGTATATTTTAACCATGTAGTTTGATGCATGTTGACTTTGGTTATAAGTTCCTAATATAAAATAGTAGGTATTCAACAATGCACAATTTAGAAAGCACAGTATAAAGAAAAAGGTTCAAATCACTTCTGATCCCAGTAACTCAAACCACAATGAACATTTTAGTGTATTGTAATCTTGTATTGTTCATGTGTGTTTCTTTAATATTTTTATTATTCTGTTAGAAAGAAATGGTTTCCTGCTCCTTCACCTTATACTTTGACACCTTTCCCATGTCATTATTCAAAAGCATCATTTTAAACCTTCCTATTCAAATTTCCTTATTTTTCATCTAGGATTGGGCATACTGGGTTTTTTTCACAAGTCTTTTTTACTATTATAATAATACTGCAGCTGGTATCCTGCATCATACCTATTTGTTTACACTGTGTTCTGTTTCTGAAGTGGAGATGATCACAATTGGAGAATTGCTGGGTTAAGAATAGGAAAAAGTAGGTGTGGTCATGCATGTCTATAATCCCAGCAATTTGGAAGATAAGGCAGGAGGATCTTAAACTCTAGTCTGGGCTGCCTAATAAGCCCCTGTCTCAAAAAAGAAAAATAGGGGCTGGAGAGATGGGTTACTGGTTAAGGCGCTTGCTGGTAAAACCAAAGGACCCAGGTTCAATTCCCCAATATCCACATAAAGCCAGATGCACAAGGTAGTACATGTGTCTGGAGTTCATTTACAGTGGCTAGAGGCCCTGGCATACCCATTCTCTCTTTCTCTATCTGCCTCGTTCTCTCCCTCCTTCTCTCTCTTTCTGTCAAATAAAAAGATAAAAAGATTTTTAAAAAGAGAAATAGAACATGAATAGTTTAAGGCTCTCAACATCCAGCAGCACGGCTTTGTAAGGTGCCGGGATGCCGGTAGTCATGTTCATGGCTACACCCTCTCAAGATCCTGATGATTTAAAGAACATTACATCCTGGTTACGTGTTATGCCTTCGTCATTATATTCCTAGCTTCATTATCTTGTGTAACATTTCTCATTTTAATCCTAGCTTGATCGTGATGTTGTAGCTGGTCCTTCCTGTCCATGTATAGAACCTTCCCACAAGCTTCTCTTTGTAAATCCTTTGCTGTTTCCATGGAGGTGTGCTACACCCGTTTCTTGTTTCATCAACCCTGGATCAATGTCTTTACCTGGGGGTTCTGGTTGCCTTTCTTCATCATGAATGCTGCCGGCTATCATCTTTCTCTCTTCACATTTTTAGTCTTTCTCCATTCTCTTTTACATTTTTTTCTTTTGATGATCTGGTCTGCTTCGTTAAACATGACTTAGAAGGTGAAAATAATTCATTGCCATTTTGCTAATGACTTCTAAAAGTCTTTGTAAACATCATTTTTAAAATATTTGATTTATTTATTGTTTATTTGAGAGAGAAAGAAAAAAAAAAGAGGCAGAGAGAGAATGGGCATGCCAGGGCCTCTAGCCACTGCAAAGGAACTCCAGACACATGTACCACCTTGTGCATCTGGCTTACATGGGTACTGGGGAACTGAACCTGGGTCCTTAGGCTTCACTAGGTAAGTGCCTTAATCACTAAGCCATCTCTCCAGCCCTCCTGTAAACATTTTTAAAATTATTTTTATTTTTATTTATTTGAGAGAGAGAGAGAAGGAGAGAAAGAGGCAGAGAGAAAGAGAGAGAGAATGGGCGTGCCAGGGCCTTCAGCCTCTGCAAGTGAGCTCCAGAAGCATGTGTAGTTAAAGGCACTTGCTTGCAAATCCTGACAGTCTGGGTTCAAATCCCCAGTACCCACGTAAAGCCAGCTGCGCAAAGTGGCACATGTATCTGGAGTTTTCAGTGGCTAAAGGCTCTAGTGTGTCCATATTCACTCTCACTCTCTGCTTGCAAATAAATAATAAACATTGTCTATTCCCTTTGGGGATGAAGGAATGTCTGAGATATAGGGCTGTTGTCATAGTTTTATTTACTCCAGTCACTGAAGTTAAACTATTAGTGAATAACGCTTTTATTTCTGTACTTCTGAAATTTCCATGTTTAACTTGAGTAATCACCATTTCTCAGAGTCAAAACTGCCCTGTTCAAGATTCTAGGATGGCTAGGCGTGGTGGCGCACGCCTTTAATCTCAGCAGTCAGTAGGCAGAGGTAAGAGGATTGCAGTGAGTTTGAGGCCACCCTGAGACTACAGAGTGAATTCTGGGTCAGCCTGAGCTAGAGTGAAACCCTACCTCAACAAAACAAAACAAACAAACAAAAAAATAGATTCTAGGATGTTCTTTGTAGAAAACATGCTCATCTGTCAAAATAGAGAGCTTTGCAAGTTTTTGAGTATTTCATCCTGAAAATGAGTGACCTGTCCCCTGAGTGTAGAATTTTTCTGTCCCATCCTCCCTGTGGGATGGATAGAGCTGGTTTCTTGGCAAAGTATTAACTGTGGAAGAGAAGAGATTGGTGAAAGCTTCCTAGCTCTCCCAGGAAAGGAGTGAGTCTTCTTTGAACTTGACACGTATTGATAGTTTACTGCTGTAACAGTTCAGCTCACTTTCTTGCTTGATCCCTTTCTAGCAACCTTTGTCTTAGTGTTCAATTTAATTTTTTTTACCAAGTTAAGTCATCTTTCCCACTATGGGTCATTTGTTTGTCAGGAGTCAGTTGCTCACTGGATCTTGGGTGGTGTGAGAGATCTGCTGGGGGACGGCCAATCCTCTCAATACATCTGACCGCCAGGAGCTGCTGCACTTGGCGCCAAGATCTTTCCTTGGTCCGAGTGGGCCTGTAGCTGTCCTGACCTGGTCTTCAGAACAGGGTGTCCGCTCTGCGCACACCCTTCCCCACTCCCACCTCCACACTGTTCCTTGCTCTCTCTCTCTCCCAGCCACATTTCCCAATGTGTAATTATTGCTAATTAATTCCCAGTCAGAGTGATGAATGGTTTAATTTGCTTTCCTTGAGAGCCCTGTTTTCCCCTGCCTTGCCAGGGACTGGCAGAGCTCCAAGGTGCTGGGGTAGATGGCTGGAGAGAGCAAAGACCCTATAGAGGAGGCCAGGGCAGCTCAGAGTTCAAGGCACAGCACTTCCTCCCTGAGCCTGCCCTATCTCCTTACCCTCGAGTGCCCCCATAAGCCACTCCTCTCCCCTCTACTAAAAAGCCTTTCTTGCAGCAACAAGAATCTCAGCAGAGGAATGTCATTGTGGAAGTCCCATGACAGAGGGAGGAACAAGATTGTCAAGAGTTCTGTCACATACCACAGAGCAGAACCTTCAGGAAACCCCATTCACCCACCTTTCTTCAGAGCTTCCCTCCTGGCAACATGTGTCAGCCCCTTACAGCTGCCCCAGCCTCAATCCCAGCACTGGACCTTGGGTACTTTCCCTGGAGCCAGTTTAACTCTTTGGGCTATATCACGTTCTCTTCCACGATCTGTTTAAACGTCAGCATGAAGAACCAGGGCCCAGAGAATTCTCTTTGTCCAGGAGAGGAGGAAGTAGAAGCTGTCTTCCCTGGTCCTTGCTTTCTGTTGCAGCAACAGAAACAACATTACTTGTCATTGCTGGTGCCACCATCATCCTAGTGTCACCATCACTATCATCACCTTCACCATTGTTTTGGTTCCTTTTCTCATTGCTGTGAGAAAATGTCTGGAAAAAGCAACTCAAGGGAGGAAGGGTTTATTTTGGTTCATGGCTTGAGGGTACAATCTATCACGATGGCAAGTGTGGCAATAGGACTGTCAGCAGCTGGTCACATTCAGTTAACAATCAGGAGGCAGAGAGGGATGACTGCCAGGACTCAGCCTGCTTTCTCCTGTTTATTCAGCCTTGGCATCCAGGCCATGGCATGGTGCTGCTCCCATTCAGGTAGGTCTTTCCCTCCTCAGTTAACCCTCTCTGGAAATGCCCTCACAAACATGCCCAGAGCTGTTGATTCCAAATCCCATCAAGTTGACAATAAAAATATCAGAGCTACCATCGTTGTCACCACCACCACCACCATCTTTATCAAAGCAGCTCTAGCTAAGTGTTTGCCATGAGACAGCACTGTGCCAACATTTTTATCCCCCTCTCGTCCCTGACTTTGTAAACTGGCTGCTCCTGTGGCCCTGTGTGTTAGGGGAGGTCACAGAACTGGTCAGGAATAAGACCAGGGCTCTAGCCTTAGCCTCTGAATTCTGCAGCCCCGTTTTGGACACTCTATAACCTCTGAGATTGAGGAGGCAGTGAAATGCTCCCCACTGCAAAACAGACACACTGACCTCAGGTGCCCAAGCTCCTATGCCCACCCACGTCCAAGTTCTTTCCTAACCCCTTCCTTCCCTCTCCAGGTGTACGAAGGCGGGAGCAACGTGGACCAGTTTGTGACTCGCTTCCTCCTGAAGGAAACAGCCAATCAGATCCAGTCACTGCTCAGCTCTGTGGAAAGTGCTGTGGAGGCCATTGAAGAGCAGACCAGCCAGATCCGGTGCGTAAGTGGGACATAGGTGTGCCTTCACCTGCCTGCACCAGTCAGATGTTCTGGGCTCCTAGGAGTTGGTGACCTTCAGCAAGCTGTCACACCTCTCTGTGTCCTCATTTCTCCACCTTATAATACGGGACAATCATATACTATGCTCTTCTGTCCTTGTGAGGATGGCATGAGACACAGTAGAGCTTAGAAGTATACACTGGCTGGAGAGCTAGTTCACCAGCTAAGAGCACTTCCTGTGCAAGCGTGAGGATCCACATAAACAGCGGAGTGTGGCCACATGTGTCTGTTACCCAAATTCTACAGGGAAGCAGAGACCCCAGAATCCCCAGAGCTCATGAAACAAACAGCAAGCTCTGAGATCAGTAAGAGACTCTGGCTTAAATACGAATGGGTGGAAGAGTGCTGGAGCAGAACACCAGACGTTCCACTCAGGCCACCATAGACGAGTACACCGTGGACACACCCCCCACACACATGCAAAAAAAAAAAAAAAAAAAAAAAAAAAGCAAAAGTATACACCTGATATGCCCACAGGTCATTTGTCCATACAGTTACAACATTGCTTCTGGTCACCACTGAGATGTGGCTCAGTTGCAATTGGTAGAATGCTTGCCTAGCATGCAGGAAGCCTTGGTTCAATTCCCAGCACCACATAAAACCCAGAATGGTAGCACATGCCTGTAGTTCCAGCACTCAGGAGCTGGGGGCAGGATGGTCAGGAGTCTAAGGAAATCTTCAGCTACATAGTGATTTTAAGGACAGCGTAAGACACAGGAGACCCTGTCCAGAAAAAAAAAAAAAAAAAGACAAGACGTGGTTTCTGAGACTAATGGTCTTGCCACATCCACATCTCATTGATCATGCAGAGATGTGTTGTCTGGACCACTTTTTAATACTGGAAACCAGCTTAGGAAGTGGTATCTTGCTGCACAAAATGGGAAACAAGTACTACATACCAGAAATGGAATGCTTAAAGGGAAGCACTCATTTCTGTCAAGCACCCACGTGGATTCTGAGGGTGGCCCTCCTTGTTACACAGAGACAGGAGATGGAAGGAGGTGCCGAAGCGAAGTCAGGGTAGGACCAAACAGGCTCTTTCAGGACGATTGAAGAAGCACCAGCAGAATGAAGCTCGCAGTGTTGCCCTGTGCTCCTCGTGGCCTCTTTCGTGCCCTGGGGAACAGAGGAAAGCATAGTGCCGTGGATACTGTGTGCCTGGCTCCATCCAGCTCAGTAGAACCTGCCAGATCCCAAGCCCACCAAATGTGCTGCCCAGAGCTGAGCAAACTCCTTTCTGCCCAAAGCAGCTACAGACAGGAAACAGGAACCACACACAGGTGGGAGCAACCATCAGGGTTGCTACCACAGCCTTGGGGTGCTCTGTGCACAACCTTGAGAGATGCAGGGAGGCCAGGATGTCACCCTGCTGTCGGGTGAGTTCTGAGCATGTGTCATTAGGTTGGTAAGGAGCCAGTCCCAATCAGATGGTGAGGGTCCTGAAGGTCTCTTTGATGACATGATTGCAAGATGTGTTTGCTAGGAGTGGAGCCCAGGACTCTGTATTGGTGGCCAGCTATATCCGCTTGAGAGTTCCCAGAGCTAACAGCCACCACCTTGGGAGCTAACCATTAGGGTTTTTATTATTATTATTATCATCTTGATCAAATGTGCCCTTTTTTGTCCTGCCACACACAGCTAGCTAGCATCCTTAGGCAATTTTCATGACTGGCTTCCTGTGCTGTGCTGCCTCCATCAGTGGTTCCACCTGCCCACCCCTACACGGTGATCTTTCTTTGGGATGTCAGTGAAAGGGGTGGCATGTCGTGATAGGAGATCTGTCACACATAATCCCTCCCACATGCCATGCCACATCCAAACCCGCAGGCTACCCTATTGTCCCCACTCTGGAGCAGCCCCCAAGGGCGTTGTGTTCCAGACACAAGCTGCTATTCAGACCTTGCCTCCCGGGGTGCCTCCCACTCAGCCCTTCATGGTCTGAAGGACATGCTGAATTTGCTAGCAGTTTGTAGAGATGCTGTGATTGACAACTCAAAGGCTCTGCCAGCCTTTTCTCTCTGAGAAGCAGGGTCTGCTCTCTCAACACAGAAGAAAGCCTCTAAGCTTTCAGAGTTCACAGAAGCCAAGTTTCCAGAATGTACCAAAATGCTCAAAGATGGAGGATGTTGTGCGTGCAAGCGCATGTGTGTTAGGCCCCTATATCCTTATTGACTTGTATGTCTGCCATTTTTGTTGTTTTGTGTGTGTGTGTTTTATGTGTGTGTGTACATGTTCATGTGTGTTTGCACATGTGTGTGCAGGTGCACGTACACATGGGCGTATAGTATTTGGAGGCCAGAGGTCATCAGGTGTCTTCCTCAATCACTCTCCACCCTTACTTTTTGAGGCAAGGTCTCTCACTGGACCTGGAGCTCGTTGATTAGGCTAGACTAGCTAGTCATTGGGCCCCAAGTATCCTCCCCTCTCCACCTCCCCAGTGCTGGGATTACAAGGGCCTGCTGTTGACCCAGCTTTTTTTGTGGGTGCTGAGGATCCAGACTCGGTTCCTCATATTTGCATGGTAAGCACTTTACCGTCTCCCCAGCCTCATGTCTGCAGGTTTTTAAGAGTCCCTTTTCATATAAGGATGTGGCCATGCCTCATTTTTGGAGGTCCTGTTGTAAGCCTGGCACTGTGCTAGGAGAGCAGTGCACACAGTATGTCGTGTGCATGTGGCATGGGTACATGGGGACAGGAGATGGGGCTGTCTCCGGCCAGGGTTGGTGTTTCTCCAGGCTCCTTCATTAGGGGACTGGAAGTCTCACTGGTACAAACCCATCTTCTACCCCAGAGGCAACCACGAAGCACAGTAGCTTGTGCTGAAGCAGGGAGGAGTCCTGGAACCTCCCCAGCCTGAGTCCAGCCTATGTTGGCTGGGAAACTGAGTTCTGGGGCAAGGTGAGTACTTGGCTCAGTTCTATCCCAACCCTGGAAATAAACCTGTCAGAAACAGAGCCTGGGGTTGCAGAGTCCTGGAATGGAGCTGACAGCCAGGCCTGGCTCTGCAACAGGTGGTCTTATGGCCTTGGCCAGGTTACCTGCCCTAAGGACCCTGGTTCCTTCTCTGTAAAATCAGGGGTCACACTGCCCTCCTGCAGCCATGGAGTCGGCAGGGCAGATCTGTGTGCTTTTCAGCCCTTGGTCAGTGCTTTATAAGAAAGTGCTTCAGGTGATCAGGATCCTGCAGCCACCCTCATCTGCCTGTTTCTCTCACACGCACTGCAGGCAGGACCACTGCAAACCCAGCCACCACAGTGTCAGTGTTGCCGAGACCCGCTATGGAGGCCCCACTTCTCCCTATATCCCCAACCACAAACTCATGGCCTCAGAGCCTGGGAAGAGCTTTCCCGCAGGTAAGAGCACCAGCCTCAGGGACAGGGTGGGCATCTCTTGGGGACCTGAAGAATCTGCCTTGGGATCTAGCCTTGGGGCTGAGGTTCCACCCACCCACAAGGAGGTCCTTGTGCCTCTCTCCCTCCCTCCCCCCTCTCTCTCAGCCGTCTTGGAACCAAAGGAGGAGGGGCTAGAGGTTCAGATCAGCCGCTTGGCAGAGCTGATTGGCAGACTGGAGAGCAAGGTAGGCCCACTCTGCTCCCCTCTCCTCCCCACCCCTTCCACTCCAAAGGTTACAGGGCAGAAGAGACCACTTTGAGACCTGGAACATGGGAAGGTGGTCCGCCTGGGTTGAGAGCAGGACCGTGGGGCAGGGCAGGCAGGCAGCATCTTAGAGCATAGAATGGTCAGCAGGTCCCTGTGCAGTGCAGGGATGTCACTTCCAAAGAGTCTGGCTCCAAGGTAGGGGCGGCCTGAGCAGGTAGAACCAAAGAGCAAGACAGAGATTGAGTGTGTGCTAGTGACCATTCAAGGCAGATTCCAAGCAAAGGGATGGCTGGTGGTACACAATCCTTTAAATACACTGTAACACTTCCGCTTGTCACCGCAGAATGTGACACAGCCTTTTAGAATCAGTTTCCAGGGACAGTTTGTGACTCAGTGGAGTCCTCATGCTGTGATCATTTGGTGGCAGAATGAAAGGGTTGGCCTCGGGAAGTATGGATGGGTGGCCCTGGGTTTCTGTTTGACTTTGGGCCAATGACTCACCCTGTCTGCCTCCTGCTCTGATGGTGGCAGAAATAATCAGGAGAATGGTACTCCTCACAGAGGTGCTGTTGAAGCAAGTAAAATGAAGTCTCCACAGCTCACCACAGAGCCTGTTGTCCAGTTAGCAGCTAACATTATCAGTTAATACTAGCCCGTGTTAAAAAAAAAAAAAAACAATCCATGCGCAGATATGCACATGGCTCCCATAGATCTGCCTAAACCAGGTGCCTCAGAGCCCTAGAATTGAGGTGCCTTGTCTATTTTTCTGTGTTGTTTTTCACATCATTTGCTAAGGGCTCAAGTATTTGGATGGGTTTGGAGGTTAGAGCTGAGGGATTCACTGAGGGGGCTGTGCAAAACAAGGGGCGCCCTACTGGGGGGAAGCAGTCTGATTGGAGGGATGAGGAGGCATGAGGCAGGAGCAAGGTCCCCCACCCCAAAGTCTATTGCCTGGTTGAGAGCAGAGAAGTGGGGACCCTGCTGCCCGGTTGTCATAACAACTCAGTGGGGGCCCCAGGAGGGAGGCTCTTTGAAGTTTATTTTTAGTACCCTGGTCGCCCTAACAACCAGGCTTGCTGGTAACCAGGAAGCACCTGGGTGTCCTAGAGATGGGGCGGGGTCTTCTGCAGTCTCTGATTGGCCAAGGCCACAAAACAGGGGCCTCCTTGGGCCAGCCCGAACTTCTTACTGTATTGGTGGGGCAGAATAATGGAGGTGCTAGGCAGCAGGTCTGTGTGTTCGTGCAACTGTGGAGGAGCCAAAGGGATCCCGCTTGCTCCCCCACCCCACTTAACAAGGACCACAGACGTGACAGTAAAGTAATAGACTTGTACCTGCTGGGCACACCTTGGCCACTGGGAACCTTCTGTGACACAGTCCAAGAAGTCAGTTTCCTCTACAAGTTGACATATGTCACTCACAAAACCCAGCTCAAAGGCTAGGGATGTGATACTTGCCCCCCCCCCCCAAAAAAAAAGCTTAGCTCTGAACTTGTTCAAACATGAAGAAATGCAAGGTGACAACACGTCACACCACCCAACTGCTGCTGTGCCTCATGCGTGATTGCCACCACCTGTCCTCAGAGGCCACATGGGCAGACAGGAACCAATTCTTGAAAGAAGAAAAGAAATTCTGTCAAGTGGGAAAAGGTATGAGTTCAAACCCAGGCCCTGACACTTAATGCATTTTGGGAATCTTCAGAACCCAGAGGTCTGTGCTGTGAAGTGGTGACAGCTGAGCATTGGTGCATGCTGGGCTCTGTCCTAGGTGCCCAGTCCTGGTGACAGTCTAGACATGCTTTTTGCTCTCTGGAAATGTACAGTGGGTGCAGTGGGCAGCGGCTGGCTCAGGGAGGCTGTGTGGAAAGCTTTGATTCAGGGCCTGGGGAAGGCCAGCAGGCTGACCACTGGATTCATGAGGAGAGCGAGGTCATCACAGGACATGAGGTGTGCAAGTCTCCAAGCTCTTGTCAGAAATGGTGAAGGGAAATCCTGAATTTGGGCCCCTAAGTACCAGCGACTGTCTCTGGAAGACCTCCCTGTAGCCCAGCCACACACTCCAAACAACCTGGGCGTCCTCTGTGGTGGGCCTCCCAGAGGCTGGGATTATAAGGAATTCTCTGCCTCTCTGGGTCAGTCTTTGCCCTGTTCTCAGGGTTCCCTCGGGGGGGCCAAGTCATCCTGTCTTTAGGCTTAGAGCTCTCCCTAGCTTGATGGGATCACGGGTCCCCTGTCACACTAAGGCAGGGCTGCGCTCAGTGGGGTCCGGGGGTCCTCCATGGAGGCGGGGTCTCTATCGCGGGAACCACTGTGCTCTGTTGTTTCAGACCCTCTGGTTTGATCTGCAGCAGCGCCTCTCAGACGAAGAAGGCAGCAACGTGGTGAGGGCTTATCTGGAACCTCCTTCTGCTCCTCTCTTCTAACCCCAGTCTTGCCTGAGCCAGGACTTGAAGGAAGATAGTGGCTCAATGTCTCTGGCTATCCCCTCCCTGCTTGCCTGAGGCCACGAAAAGGGGAAATGTTCTTGTCCTCCCTGGGTATGCTCAGGGTCCAGGACTTGCATCAGAAAATGTTTGACCTAGAGCAGAGCAAGTGGTGGGACCATGTGGCCAGAATGTGGATTTGGTCAGAAATGAGTGAGGCTTGCTACTCAATTTGGTAATCTCCAAAAGGCACACTTTTCCACAGCCTTGTCAACACCCCATCTGAGGGGCACTGTGGAGATTTCAGGCATTTAGTAACAATAAGCTGGGCGTGGTGGCACATGCCTTTAATTCCAGCACTCAGGAGGCTGAAGGAGGAGGATCACAGTTAGTTCAAGGCCAGCCTGAGACTACATCATGAATTCCAGGTCAGCCTGGGCTATCTGAAAAAAAAAAAAAACAACCCTGGAGTGGCTGTATTTTGACCCATTTGCTGTGCCTACTCTGAAGTGAGGTATGGGGGCTCAGATGTGCTTAGCGGACTGAGGTTGGCCCTAGCGCACAGGCGCCCACCCTCACTGTCATTCTGGTCCTCCAGCACCTGCAGCTGGTCCGGCAGGAGATGGCCGTATGCCCCGAGCAGCTGAGTGAGTTCCTGGACTCCCTGCGACAGTACCTTCGGGGGACTGCCGGAGCGAGGAACTGTTTCCAGTGAGTGATCACGCCACACCGTGGGGCTAGGTGGTGGCCAGCAGCTGTTCTTGGTAGTGGGGGTCCAGGCAGGACCTGACTCTCCAGGAAAGGAGATACATGGCAGAGAAGCAAGGTTCGGGTTCCTAGCCCAAACTCACCCCAGCTGTGGGCTGTGGTGGGTGACTTCATGCCACGGAGTTGGTTTACATATCCATCAGGATGGCAGTGTGTCGTGAATATAAGTAGAACAACGCACAGTACTGAAGTGGACTGGGATCACGGTGCAAGATGCTCTTACTATTGCTCACATAGCATGGGGGCCGAGCTCAGAGAGCACTCGCGAGTAGGTGAGGCCACCAGAAATGCCTGAGAAGACACAGCCACCCATTGCCGCTTTCCCCCTGGTCTATGTTGAACCATCCAGGAAGAATCTTCCCACAGGTGTAGGTCGCCTGCCCGCTCCTTGGGACTCCAGGTGATGGGAGTCCCCACACATCTATCCCTGTTCCCCACTCCCCTGGGCAATGCTGAGGTGGAGCTGGAAGCTATGGTCACTTCTGCAGGGTCTGAAAAAGACAGCAGGCTCATGCCCCTGCTGCCTAAGGTCCAAGGGGCGGTAGACTTAGCCCGGGGCTGCATTGCGCCTCCATTTTCTCTCCTTGCAGGGGCTGCTCCTAACACGGGCCCATGTGCACTCACTCTGTGGCCTACACAGTGAGCCAGGCAGGCAGCAGTTTGGACTAAACATTTATCCTTGGTGGGCAAAGAGATGACCAAGAGGGTCCCAGTGGGGACTGAAGCAGCAAGGAAGCAGGCTCTGTCTCCAGGCACTGGGGGGTTGCTGTAGGCTGAGGGGAGCAGGTGAAGAGGCTTTGGGGCCCACAAGAGCTGAGGATCACCTCCTGGGCAGGGGCTTGGTCAGTGCCAGGAGAGGGGTAAGCTGGACAGAGTGATAACGAGGAGGGCCTACTAGCAATGTGACTGGATCCTGACACGTGGGGAAGGACGGTGCTGTGCATTGGTAATACACAGTGGGGACGGGCCACTTCTTTCTCTGCTGTGTGAAGATGGCATGGAGAGTAGCAGGGCAGTGCTGAGGAGCCCCCTGGCTGCCCTGGATATGGAAGGGCATTGGCAGGAGGTGGAGAAAGCCCTGGGATTTGCTGATGGGGAAAGGAGAGAAGGAAAGAGGATATGCAGGAACCCTTGGGCTTCAGAGACTTGGTGGAGGAGGGGACCCCTCCGAGTGCAAGAGAGGACAGAGAAGGACAGCGTGCTGGTGACAGGGTCATGTTAAGTTTGAGGTGCCTTTGGATGTGCCAGGCCCACTGAGGACTGGGCTGGGCAAGTTGGCACTCAGATGGTTCTATTTTTCTTTGCTCTGTTTTCGCCATGCCGGGCCTGAGCCTGGGCCCTTGTGTATGCTGGGCATGTGACCCCCACCCACTCTCCCAGCCATTTCCATTGTTCTTAAAGGAAGAGAGGAACAGGGGTGACTCCACCCTGGGCTCCAGCACCCCTTTATCCTCACTTGTGCCTGCTTGGTTGACTTTCACTCCTCAACCAAATCCTTCTCAAAGGATGGGACCCTGTGGGAGGATCTGTCATCCCCATGCACACAGTAGGTTTTCCATTCTTGTTTGAGTGACTTTGTCCTCTGCACCCCAGCCAGCCTGCTCCACCTGCCTACCTGCTAGAGGTCCCCTCCCAAAGCTATCAGCCAGGCAAAGGCCATCACTCCGCTGGCTTTCATCACCCTGCGGTAGCCAGACTCCCCCATGATGACCTATGCCCATGGCTGGAGAGAGACCAGAGCAGGCGCCTGCCAGGGTTGGCAGAAGGCCACAGGCTGAGCCTGATTAGCGGGTGGCAGACACATCCACTCAAATCAAGAGCCCTGAGCTCTGCTTGCAATCTTTGGTTGGCACATTAAGCATTAATGATATGATTAGTGAACCTGATTCTCTGCTTCTGGCCTTTGCGGCCTGACCTGGAATTGCTGGGAATCATACAGTTAGCATTTACCCCTACAGAAGAGCTCCTCCTCTAAGGGATGTGGGGTACACTTCTCTCACTAGGAAGAAAGAGGAAAGGCGGGCAGGTGTCAGTGGAGACAAGGACAGTACCAAATGAAGGAGGGGGCTCAACCCCACCAAAGCTACCATATTCCATAAGTGCACCCCACTGCTATCTCCCCTCTTAGAAGCCCCAGAGTCATATAGGATCTGCCCCATCTGAAATGAACTGAGTGACAGTCCCATGTTACCCAAGGGCCAACAACTCACTGGAAGGTGTCCCAAACCTGGCACTGAAAATTTTCTAGTAACAATCTATGGTTTCTGAGTATTCCATTGTCCAGAAAAGTAGGTTTCCATATGACTTTTTCATATCCTCTTAGATTTTGATTAGCCCTTCCTCCACCGTTCCTTTACTCAATCCCTTCCCCTGACCTCACTTAGGCCTTTTCACCCCCATTAATCTGTTCTTCTACTTACATATATACAATACCATCTTATTAAGTCCCCCTCCTTCCCTTTCTATTCCCTTTATATCCCCTTTCTAGCTTACTGGCTTCTGCTACTGAAGTCCAATCATTTGTAGCTGGGATCCACATATGAGAAAGAACATGTGACGTTTGGCTTTCTGGGCCTGGGTTACTTCACTAAGTACAATCTTTTCTAGATCCATCCATTTTCCAGCAAATTTTATAACTTCATTTTTCTTTACCACTGAGTAGAACTCCATTGTGTAAACATGCCACATCTTCATTATCCACTCATCAGTTGAGGGCCATCTAGGCTGGTTCCATTTCCTAGCTATTGTGAATAGAGCGGCAATAAACATGGTCAAGCAAGTATCTCTAAGGTAGTGAGATGAGTCCTTAGGATATATCTGCCTGGCACGCAGGACATTCAGCCTGGGGCAAGACCTTCTTGAGTCCCAGCACTGGGGAACTGTGTTAAGGACTAATCAAGACAGTTGCTATAAGGAGAGTGAACAGGCCCAGTGTTTAAATGCATATAAATTCTTATTTTTCATTGTGATTCAACAGATAGCTCTGGGCTGAGATGCCATCCCTTGGAGACAAGGAGTCATCAGAAAAGCAAGGCCTCCAGGGGGGCACAGCTGTTGACCCTCCTGGGATGTCCCTCGTGACTCTGGCTCACAATGGTAGTCTTAGGTTGGCTCAGAGCCCTGGCTGCCCAGTGGCCCTATAGAGAATCACTGGGGAGGGAAGAAACGAAGAAGGCTGTGGTGTGGTCTGCAGGCAGCAGGCAGCCTCAGCCAACGGCAGACACCTCTTCTTCCCCTGCAGCATTGCTGCCATGAGGCTGGCAGATGGCCTCACCTTCGTCATCTATGAGTTCTGGGAGACGGAAGAGGAGTGGAAGAGGTGGGTGTACCCCTGTCCCCTGTGCTCAGGGATGACCAAGTGGGATGTGAGGTGGGCCGGGCTATCTCCAGGCCTCTGTTCCTTGACCCCATGGGCCTTCAGAGGAGAGAATAGGGAGGGTAATATTGAGCCCCTGTGTTCCAGACGTTTCTCCTCCCACGAGAGCTGACCAGCTTGTGTCCTTCATACAGTAGTAGCAAGGGTCTTAGACACCTCCCATCCCACACAGGGGGCTCTTTTGTGCAGGGTGCTAGACAGGCCCAGCCCCTCTAAAGGGGTCCAAGTCCACTAAAGGCCCTCTTGGCTTCTCTACCCCCCAGAACCTTCCCACATCATCAGGTGCACAGCCCAGGAGCCGAGCAGGCACCAGACAAGCTACTGAGCACTTACTGGGCAGGCAACTCCAAGGCCATGGGGGTGTCATGGTACCACTTGTTTAGAGCACAGCCAGGGCCCCTTGCTTGACCTCCCTGGATAGAACTAGGGGAGCCACGGTACTGCTGAGGTTTCTCCTTCCCTGCATGCCACCCCGTCACCCTGTCCAGCTAGTACCCAGTCCCACAGGAAAAATGGTGTAGGTCATTCTGCGTCCCCTGTCCTTTCTCCCTGGTAAACACTCGGGAACTGTGACACTGAGGACCCAGGGGACTGCTTTGAGAAGGATGAGCACAGGCAGAATGTTGAGTCCCCCACCTTGTGCACACTGGGCTCACTCTTGGGCATGAGCCTGAACCCCCAAAACTATAATGTTGTCATTGCTACAGGTGACTGTTATGTCACTCCAGCCACTAGAGCAAGTTGGGAGAAGAAAGCATGGACTGCTTTTGTTCCCAAGCTTGGGGACCCCATGACATGTTGAGAATGGACTTCAGTATAGAGCCAAAGGCCTTCTTCCACTCATACTCACGAGGCATCTGGGCCATTTGCGTTCTAAGTCCCTCTCCCAGGCAGAGCGTGGACTAGACCTTGGCTACACCTGGAAGTTCCTCGGTTCCCCCAAGCCAAGCCCCTCTACTAACCTGTGTTCCCCTGGTTGCAGGCACCTTCAGAGCCCCGTGTGCAAGGCATTCCGGCATGTCAAAGTGGACACACTGAGTCAGCCAGAGGCACTCTCTCAGATCTCAGTGCCAGGTACATGGCTGAGAACAGAACAGCCAGTGGGGCAGGGTGCTAATGTCTCTAAGCAGCCCAGCCACTGGAGGACCCCAGGCATGTAGGGACTTTCTGCTGACCACCAGGAGTCCTGGCCCAGATGCATGTTCTTGACCTTAATGCCAGGTATGCAGAAAGGGTCTGGGACATGAGGAGAAAAAGCTCAAGGGACAGAGTCACCGTGTGTTCTTAAAGCTGTGGAATAACAGGTAGGGCTAGAGACATCTCAGGGAGGAGCACACAGGGATTCGGGCAAGTACACTAGCCCACAGCTAAGAGCCCTCCACAGGTCTCTAGTGGCACCACGACCAAACCGAGCTCACCTTTACAGGTGTGTCATTTGCTCCCTGAGTAATAAGTACACACAAAGTCCCAAAGCCTAGCTCTGTGTGCTACTGGACTCGAGGCCCCATTGTCCCCGCCTGATGACAGCATCCCTCGCTGCAGGGTCTGGGCACCCCTGGCACTGCACAGTGCTGGCACTGGCTGAAGGAGAGCAGACATACGTAAATTGTTCCTCAGCTCTGCTGGAGAGGGGAGGTGAACCACTTTGCCAGTTTTAAGTTGGCCACCCCCACGTTTCTCCCCTGCAGCCACCCCAGCTTCCTGGGAAAGGGTCACCCTACCCAGTTTCTCACAGCTCCTCCTTTTTCCTGTCTCCAGCTGCCTGGTGCACAGCAGGCCGAGACTGACCCTTCCTGAAGCCCTGTGAAAGAACCTGCCACCCTGTCCCTCTTCTTGTAAAAGACGCCAATCCCCGTTTTCTAGAGACTTTGGTACACAAGCTGTCTTTTCAGTCCACTTCGGAACAGGACCATTTTTCCCTATAGTGTGTTGTGCAGGATGCCCCTCCCCGGCCATCTGCACACCAACCAGAGCTGGCAGGGCAGTCTGCACTGCTGGGGTCCTGCTGAGGCCAAGGTTGATAGGAATGACTTCCTGGGCCAGCTTCCCACGTGGCCTCATACCCCAACCTGCCTCTAGTCTCCCTCCTTGTAGCAGCTGAGGCCAAGCAGGACTCACCTTACACAGGCAGCCACTTCTCTTCTTCCCTCCTCGTTGACAGTCCTCTACCTGTTAGGAGCTGTGACCCCATAGTACCCAAACTAGGCCTGGGTTGAGCCCAGGTCCCCAGTGCCACGCTAGGCTCACAGCCACCAAATAAAGTCTGATTGTGAGCAATTTGTGTCTGTCTCTGATTCTTCTTTTCCAGCCTATGAGAGGGATGTGTGTTTGGGCAGCGTGGAGCCAGGGCAGCCCTTAGCCAGGTCTCGCTAAACCTCAGTGTTCCCATTTGTAAGGTGGAGCTGTAGCAATGCTGTGGAGTAGGTATTTTGACAAGTAAACTCATGCTCAGGACTGGGGAGATGCTCAGCAGTTAAAGGTGCTTGCTAGCAAAGCCTGCCAGCCCAGATTCAATGTCCCAGCCACTCACATAAAGCCAGACAGGCATTCAGTTGCAGCGGCAAGAGAGCATGGCACGAGTGTGTGCACGTACACACAAATAAGTATCCATACTTGCTGCAAAGTTGGAGTGTCGCACCTCAGGTGCAATAACTCACAGCCTGGCTGGTAGAGTCAGCCACAATTGGTGACAGCAGAGGACATCAACATAGGATCAGGCACAGAGCATCCAGTAAGACCAGAGGGACAGCACCTGCACATAACCAATAGGAAGCCCTGTGTCCTGCCATTGAGCACCATGTGGCTGACTCCCACCCTCTAGAGGGGGGAGGCCCGCCCTGTCACATCCTTAGTCTAGACAGTAGTAGCCCAAGGACCCTGGTAAACAGATCCTTAACCAGAATGTCCCAGGCTTAGGGACACTTTCTCCCCCATTTTCCCCCATCATAGGACAGAGGCTTCACTCTGTTTAAATGTGCTTGACCCCTGACTGCTCAGGTGTAAATTGGTGACTCTGGCAAATACAATGAACTTCACTGTGGGTGTGAGACTTGTGTGAGAGCCCCCAGCACCACCATGTTTCTCTCCTGGTTAATAGGAAAGACCAGGACCAGGAAGGAGTGACAGATCCACCTCCCACTAGGACAGATTAGGCAAAAAGGAGAACGGGGCTCAGCTCAGTCCCCAGAGAGCCCAAAGAAGCAGGACCATAAATGTGACTCTTCCCACTCTTGCTGCCTCCCCCAGCAAAGCACACTACCACCCAGACAGACTTCTTCCCACACTGCCCTGCCCCTTCAGAGTACCTGGTGTCTTGTGGCCCCTGCTTCCTGGCAGGTCCCACCCTTCCCTTGAGTCCTGTGTCAGACACCAGCTGCTTATTATACACCAGCAAAGGCCCTTGGGGACTTGCGTCCCAGCTTCTGGTTCTGAGTGGAATGTCCCTCTCATGGCCTCCTGCTCTCATTTGGAAAGTAGAAAGCAAAGCCACCCTGTGACAGGTCAGGAACTGCCTGGCTCAGTGCATGCCAGGCTCCTAATGGACTCACCAGCCCAAGGCTGGTACTTTTCCAAGCAGCTCAGCTACTTTAAAAGTCACATTCTCAGGCGGGAGCTGCAGCTCTTTGGGGTACAGCTGAGGGGCCCCATTTTGCTGAGCACATTACGCCTCTTCCACTCACCACACGCTTGCCTGCATTCTCCCCAAGGCACAGCATCACTGCAGCATGCAGCCCACGAGTGTCAGGCTTCAAGTGCCTCATGATCAGTGGGGGTGGAACAGGCTCTGAATAGGAGTGTCACCCTGAAAGGCTTATGAGCTCTCACTTAGCTTATGCTTTGTAGCCAGGCACAGAATAAAGCATTTGGCAGGCACCATCACCCAGCTTGATCACCATTCTAGTATGCCCATAGGAAACACAAAGACACAGAGCCAGACATGGTGGCACACGTCTTTAATCCCAGCACTCAGAAGGCAAAGGTAGGAGGATTGCTGAGAGTTTGAGGCCACCCTGAGACTCCATAGTGAATTCCAGGTCAGCCTGAGCTAGAGTGAGACCCTGCCTTGAAAAAAAACAAAACAAAAGACCCAGAGAGAGCAGGAAACTCACCAGAAGTCACACTGCATAGAAGTAGTTCAGGTTAGATCCAAACACATCCCTTATCTCCGAATCCTGTGCCTGATGCCACACTACACAGCCCCAGAGTACCATTAATATCCCAATTGTATCCCTCAAACAGTTAAAAAACAGTTACCATGTGACCCAGAGATTATATGCCTAGATGTATGCAGTTCTGAGAAAAATTAGAAAGCCATTTAGACAAATGACCCCCCCCCAAACATACACACACAGAGTACAGCAGCCAAGATGGGGTTAGAAACCCAAGTACCATCATCCTAGGACCAGCATATCCTACTGTGGACCATCACAGCTGGCCCTGGTCCTCCATATCCACAGCTCTGCATCCAGGATTCAGCCAACCACAGGTCAAAAGATCATATTGCTCATATACTATCTAGTCAGGCCCACAATGCTGTCTTCTGCTACACACACACAGAGAGAGAGAGAGAGAGAGAGAGAGAGAGAGAGAGAGAGGTTTTCCTCTCATTACTCCCTAAATGGTACAGTGTAACTGCCATTCACTTAGCATTGACTAAGCTGGTAGTTGTGGGGAGTAATCAAGACAGCATAGGAAGTTAGTAGAGAATGTACTAGGTTATATAGGAGAGCCAGGTCTGGGGATCCTGGGAGCCTAGAATCAGTGAGTCAGTGTCCCATGGATACAGACTACAACTTTCCATCAGAAGGGAAGTCTGCGCTGACACCTGCTGCTACAGCACAGGTAAACCTAGGAAATACTGTGACAGGGAAGAAGCCAGACGCAAACATAGTGTGTGACCCACGGGCATGGCTGTCCACAACAAGCAACCCACAAGCAGGGTGTTGGTGGGTGCTAGCTGAGCTGGGAGGGGAAGAGAGAAAATGTTGGGGATTTGGGGTACAGGAAAGACAGATGCTCCTGCGCTGGGAATGCTCCAAACACCCCCTGGATAAAACACCTTTATGTTACATGAAGTTCACTCCAATTTCTCAAAATTCCATCAGCCCCCACTGCCGAGCTCACTAGCTACACTCACTTTGCAGAGCCACCTTGCTCCTTGCTGGGTGGATCCAAGCCCAGACCCTCTGCTTTGGGTCACTGGCCCCTCCTGAGGGACTGGCCGCCTCTGCCTGTCTCTCCCTGGCACTCAGTGCCCTCTACAGGAAAGTATGTCCACTGCACACCATGTCACTCGAGCTAGGATTCACTGCTCAAACACAGTGCCACTAGCATCCACCCTTCTGGCCAATCCTCAGTGTGAAGCACAAGAAGTAGATAAAGGAATTCAACCTAAAATTGGTCTGGTCCTAGCCCTAGACTTTGCAGGATGGGTGGCCTTGATTTCCCCTGCCTTGGCTTCTGCTTTAAAGTGGACAGGTCTGAACGTGTTATACTGTACCCGGGTGGTCACACACATAGGCACACGCTGTGGCAGCTGCTCATGGAGCAGTCCAAGCTGGCAAACCAGAGACCTAGAGCAAGATCTTGGTGACCAGGGAGTGTGGGGACAGGCACATGGGGGTCCTTTGTAGGTGCTAAATGTGTGGCAGGATTAGATCGTGATCATGGCTGCACAACTCTGAATATACTGAAACCACCTACTATATACTTATCAGGGTGAGTCTCATAGCAGGTGAATCATATTGTGATTTGTTTTTAAATCCATGCATGTGAACAAGTGGGGGGTGAAAAACATGGACCCGTCACCATTGACCTCACAATGACATCACAGACGTGGTACATGACCTCAGTTGGAAAGCCCCAGCCCAGGACCTGACTTGTGGCACAACCCTGAGGAAGGTGTTCAGGACCACCAGTCCCCCCCCAGCCCTGGCTCTGGCACCAGAGACTTTGAGAATAGCCAAGGCAGAGGAGAGCACCAGCCCCACCTACAACCAGGGGGTTCCTTGACTCAGGCTTCTCAGTGGGGCAGCCGTGTCACCACCTGCTCCTCCTCTCCTTCATTTGACCCAGGGCCCCTGGGACAGATCCTGTGTCCCCACTCTGTGTGGCAGGGGTAACTCCTGCCTAACATCAAAGTGGGGTTCAGGTGGGAACCCAAGGACAAACAGTCGTCTCGCCTCCTTGGCTCTTCAGGAGCAGGGGGTGGACTACCTGGGAGTCCCTACTTCACCTCCATCAAAGCACAGGCTGAGAGTGTGGCCATCAGCTGTCGAGCATGAGGCCCCAGGGTATCTTCTGGGTACACCAGCTCACGTGAACAGCATTCCCAAGGGATGCCCTCAATCGCCTGGGCTACCCCCCCATTGTCCTCACCTAATGTTGTTTATTCTAATACCCCAAAGCAGGGTTGTCTGGGCCTTAGCCCCACCTCCCTCTTCTGAACTGAACTGTGTCTACCCCAGAGAGCTAAATGGAAGTCCTGTGGCTTCATGTGGCCGTGGTTCCTTGCTCATCCTGAGTCATGAGATGAGTCCCGTGCAGGAGTGCATGTACTAGGTTCGGACGGCTCCATCTGGATGTCTGGAGTCCTTGTCAGAAGAGAGGAGCTTGTCAAATACAGAAGACACGGGGAATATGGCTATGAAAGCAGAGACTAGATTGATGCATCTACAAGCCAGTGACACCAAAAGCCAGCCACAGGGCACAAAGCGGGAAGAGACAGGAGAAGCATCAGAGCCTCCCGAGGGAGTGCAGACCACCTCGTCTGTTTCAGACTTCCGGTCTCCAAAACCATCCAGCAAGAGTTTCGGTCGTCCTAAGCCACCAGCTCTAGCTCGCCTAGCAGGTCTTCCTCACCATCACTCCAGAATCCCCAGGAGGGGCAGAGCTCACATGGGCAGCCAGGACACTCTGCTTCCTCCGGGAAACCATGTGGGTCTCGTGACCAGATTCAGGAGGGGCCCGTCAGCCTGGAAGCCCCTCACAGCAGCTCTACCACAGCCAGCGTTGTGCTCTGCCCGAAGATGAAGGTGCCCACCAGCACAGAGAGCACACCCCAGGCCTCCAGGCAGCACCTGCAAAGCAACATCCCCTGGTCACCTTGCTGTCTGCACTTCGTACTCAGCACCCCCACGACTGACACAGACGATGCTGCCAAGGGCCAAGAGTGTGGCTGATAGGCAGAAAAATTTATTTTCTCCTTATCCGTAGGAACAGCAGGAAATCATCCCCAGGAGTCTCACCCCCCTCTCTTACTGCATGACCTCATTCTTCCTCAATATTTTATCAAAGGAAAAGGACTAAGGGAAGGAAGGCACTGCTTCAAACCCCTTCCTCTTTGCTCCTCTGGCACCAGCAGGAACCTTCAGCATTGCGGGAGGAGATGAAAGCCCTGAGTCACTCGTCAGGGCGGCAGACAGCTGGGGCGCGGGACCGAGGAGGCTGTGGTGGCTGGACAGGCGGCCACTGGGGCCACATTTGCAAGCTGCCCAGTGTAACCAGAGCCAGACACAGACAACGAGGCAAAAACAGTATGATTGCCAGCAAATGGCAAGACCACCAGAGACATCACAGCCCCGCTAGCAGAGGCTGAAGGACCCATCATCACAGAGGCCATCTCTGGCTGAGCAGCATCAGTACCCTGCTGTGGGGGGAAGGGA
The DNA here is from genome assembly GCA_036365145.1 of Orientallactaga sibirica. Taxonomy (NCBI): domain Eukaryota; kingdom Metazoa; phylum Chordata; class Mammalia; order Rodentia; family Dipodidae; genus Orientallactaga; species Orientallactaga sibirica. The sequence goes on along the minus strand of JAEOAD010000017.1, from coordinate 28,830,860 downwards.
GCCCATGGGATACAGGCTATAATACCACTCAGAGCCATGCTGGTGGGTGGAAAGGATAGAGAATGGTTCCAGGGAGGGTGGGGAATCATCTTGAGTGCCCGTTAGTAAAGCCACACTGAGCTTGGACTGTGGGACAGAGCACGAGTGTGTCGATTCCAGGGTGCTTCAGGGGAAGAGAAGTTCAAGTTGAGTCATGCCTACACCTCTGCAGATACAGACTGGGACAGACACGGGCCTGCAGCTGGGATCCACGTCCACAGCTGCCGTACCCCACGGGCATCTGAAGTGAGCTATGTGGTGTCCTCACAAGCATACCCACCTGAGACCAGTAAGCGTGGCCTCATCTGAAAACAGGTCTTGACAGGTGTTGAGCAAAAAGTACTGGGATGAGCTTGATAATGGAGCCTAGTCCTTCTTTCCACAAGTGTCCTTCTAAGACAAGGGTGGTGGGCAATTTGAGGTGCACATGGGGAAGGCCTTGTGAGCATGGAGGCTGTGGTCGTTTGATTCAGGTGTCCCCCATAAACTTAGGTGTGAACACTAGGTCCCCAGCTGATGGAGATTTGGGAATTAATGCCTCCTGGGGACAATGTATTGTTGGGGACGGGCTTATGGACATTATGGCCAGCTTCCCCTTGCCAATGTTTGGCACACTCTCCTGTTGCTGTTGTCCACCTGATGTTGGCCAGGAAGTGATGTCCACCATCTGCTCATGCCAGCGTTTTCCCCTGCCATCATAAAACTTCCCCTCAAGTCTGTAAGCCAAAATAAACCTTTATTTTTCCCACAAGCTGCTCTTGTTCTAGTGTTTTTCTGCCAGCAATGTGAACCTGCCTGCCACGGAGGAAGAGGCTGGAATGACACAGCTGCCAGCCAACTCAGCAGTCACCAGCAACTGGCAGAATAGCAGACAGAGTGGCCCTGCTGATGCCCCATCTCAGGCCTCTGCCTCTAGAGCTGAGGGATGAGTTTCTGCTCCTTTATGCCTGGTGTGATCATTTTGTTTTTCCCATGCTGGAGATTGAACCCAGAGTCTTGAACATGCTATGGAAACATTCTATAGCCCCAGTCTGATGCGTGATCATTAGTGTGTGATGGGCCCGTAATGAGGCCCACTGGCAAGACCAACTACCATGAAGACACAGCATGTGAGTTTGGGTCCTGCTGCCACTGAGCCTCTGTGACTAAGAACCACCCTAAGTGCTGCTTTCATCTTGGGTCTGAGCCAAGCTGTGAGGAAGGAGAGCATAGGTACGAGTGGGAAGGTCCACAAGCCCATAGGAAAATCACCCCACACACTGGGGACCAATGCACACACTCTGATGAAGTGTTGCGGGCTGGGGTTCCATTCCAGTTCAGATGCCCTCCAGCTGGAAGATGAGGCCCCACCACCACCACCACCTGCAGCTTTTCTTTTACAGGCCGAGGAATATGGAACATTCATGCTCTGGGCCTTTGGGCACACCCCAGGCACCACCTTCATCTTGGGGACACTCACTTGACTTTTGGTCTCATGGGCTCTGTGTCCACAGCATAGATGAGGCACAAACCTGCAAAAGGGGACACAGAGTCACTCTAGCTCTCCCTCACTACACCCAAAGCACCAAGAGCTGCAACTAAGAGCTGTTAATGCTGTACAGTCCTTGGCAGACGCCAGGGACCTGTAAGGCTTTTGTCCAGGAAGTGGCCTTGCCAACTCAGTCCTTCCTGACAAAGTGGTGCCATGCAATAGTTAAGGGACCAGTTTGGAATTAGGAAGCCAGTGAGAGAACAGCTCAGCACCCCCAAACAACTTGACCACATATCTAGCAACAGCGTGGCCTCTCTGGTGTCAACTTTGCAGAGACAAAGTCTGTGGAGACAGTGGACTTTGCACCCCATTCCAGGGACTGTGTGCTAAGTCCTGCAGTATGCTGGGATCCTACTGCATGCTGAGCCCTTACTGTTTGATGAGTACACACTATTGTAGGTTGAGTTATTACTGTGTGCTGGTCCCCCTGCTGTGTACTGAGTGTTATAGTGTGATGAGCACCTACTATGTGCTAACCCCTGCCCTACTGGGTGCTCAGCCCTAGAACTCCCCACCACCCACCCCGAGGACCCAGGACTTTTGTTCTAGGTGCCACCCAGGCCCTGCAGGGCTCCTTGCTTGGAAGCAGCCCTCCAGCCTCGCCCATGCTGATTTCCCATCCAGCGACTGCTCCCCTGGAATATCTCACAATGGCTCACTGGCACTGGGAAGGTTTCCTGTTGCAGAAGGGGTTATCTTCCTCCAAAGGGTCAGAGAAAACTTGCCCAACACACTTTTTGCATTGTGATCCATGTGAGTTTCACATACCAACCAAAGAACCCTACAGCAGGAGGCTGCAGCAGTGGGTGGGATGGATTCCCTGCCTGCTACAGACCAGCTATGCCCCAGAGCCGTGGACCACAGCCTTCTCGTCTATGGGATGGGGTTGTTGATGTTGCATGTCCGCCCACAGCTTCTGAGCTGCTTAGCCACGGAGGGTCTCAGAAGCCCTGGCCTGTGCCTGGACTCAGTAGTATGCATTCTAGTCCTATCCAGTGGGTCCCTCGTCCCCAGAACCTTGACCTCTGACACAGAATCCCTGAAGACACACTCTGGCCCAGGATGAATCCCGGGAAGCCCAGAGCAGCCACTTACCAGGGAAGATGAAGATGAAGAAGGAGCTGATACCGCCAATGATACCGATGATCTTGCTGAGGTCAGGCAGCAACAGGGCCATGGCAAGTGTCACAGTGACCCACAGGAGGGTCAGTGGCAGCCGAACCCATGGTCCTGAAGGGTCAGACAGCACCAAGGACCCCCATGAGGCCCCATAGCGCCTCTTCCACAAGTCCTGCATCACAGACCTAACAGACACTAGGGTTTAGCTAGTGCCTGTGGTTGCCACCCTCCTGTCCTCTTTGGGCCCCCAACACTTCAACAGCTTGCTCCACACCCAAGCACATGTTTCCCCAGGGCACCTCCCAGCCTTAGAGCTCCATGGCCACCAGGAGCAGGCTGCTGGTAGGGTGGGTGGCAGGGAAGGAGGTCCAAAATGGGTACAGCTTCCTGTCCTAGTCTTATGTTTACTTTGCTGGGTGACTTTGAGCAGCTACCTAAACTCCCTGTGCATCCCTTGCTCTGCCCATCAGAGGGGGCACCACCCCCACACGTGCTCCCACACATGGTTCAACATGACTGCTGATACACTATGCTAAATAAGGTCGTCCACCCCAGCCAGGGCTGACCTCCCCAGGAACACCACGATGGGGTAGACAGTCACAATGGAAACAGCAAAGAGGACTCGTGCAACAATGATCGCCACGTCATTGCCTGGGTAGGACATCAAGATGTCAGCGGAAACTTCATTGCCAAAGGACAGGAAGCCATACACCCCTGCAGGGGGGCAAGAGGAAGGCAGGGAGCAGAATGTCACTCCCTCCCCCACACACAGCACCTTAAGGCTTGTCACTGACAACCTTCTGGGAAGGTTTCTGTTCTGCTTCCTAAGCCTGCATAGCACTGCTCTGTCTGTGGGATCAGCACTCCTGCAGGCCAGCCTGGCACAGGGCTGGTGCTAAGACTCACTCAGCAAGCATGCTGACTGGAAGCACATGGAGCCTTGGGAAGTACAAATTTGCTTCCTGTGTCCCCAGCTCCTGGGGACAAAAGCCAGGAAGCAGTTGTCAACGCACCCATTTTCCAGACGGGAAAACCAAGATCTGAAGTATCACTGACCGCCCCCCCGCCAGAGTCACACAGCTAAGTACAGCAGCATCTGGCCTGGAGAGCCAGCCCCTCATCCAACATATAACACTACCTCTTGTCGCCCAGGTCTCCTGCCCTGTCATAAGACACCCCTCTAACGTAGAGCTATGGCCTCAGAGGCGGCTCTCCAGGACCTTTTCTGTTATCCTACTGTTCTGGCCCAGGAGGTGGTAATTAGCATCACTACATTCTGAGGCCAAGGTAGACAGGATCCCCCTTGCTGAGGAAGGTCCCCCAGCAAGCTCTTTGGTGATCCTAGGAGTCCAAGGCTGCCTGACAGATTCTCTGCAATCTAGGACCTTCCATATCAGAAGTTCCAACAGGTGAAGGAGCGAACAGGCCACCAGCTGGAGAGTGGCCGGCCGCCAGAAGTCAGCTTGGACCTGAGACCTGGGTCTGTACCACGCGTGCGCTGTGTGACCTTGGGTCTGTCTCACATCTGCTGCACTTGCGTGTCTTGTAAACCATTACTCAGACATAACACTTCCATTGCTACATCTCAGAACCGTGAGAAGGGTGCCGTGAGTAAGAGCAGGGGCTTTGGGAACAATCATAACATAGTTCCTGTCTCAGCTTTACACACCTAATTGTGAGACTTTGGACAAGTCACAGAAGCCCTCTGAGCCTCAGTTTCCTCATTTGTGAAATGAGGCCCTTTTCTAATGGTGTGCTAAGAATTAAATGAGCAAAGGCACTCAGAGCCCAAAGCATCAGACTCAGCATGGAGCAGGCAATCCACAGATTGTTTCCTCGTCTACTGCCAATGCCTCCCCAACTGTGCATGCCTGGCACACCCTACCTGTCAGCGAGTAGACCAGGAAGCACGCCAACAAGGACAGCACGGAGACCAGCGTCCAGTGTGAGAGGCTCTGGTTACGCATACTGCAGTAGATGGAGACAGCGGCCTCGTGACACTGGAAGACACAACCTGCGGCTCAGAGGGATTCAGACAGACCCACCTGGGGTGACTGGAGAAGTGCTGTGTCCCCAAGCACCTGTATGTCCACCAGCTACAAAGGGCATAAAGAAACTACAGGACCCTCATGGGAGGGATATTATGCAGCTCTGAAAAGGGCTGGCCATGACTCTTCCCCTTGGCACAAAACACTCTTCTAGGTACAATAAAAGCAGCAAGGGGGAATCTTTTCACGTGTTCAAGTTGAAGACACAGGCAAATCAGTCTATAGTACGGTCACTGGCATTGGTGTTGTGGACACTTGGGAAGGGGATAATTTGATAATGCCTGTGTTGGGGGCTGCCTTCTGCATTGGAGGATGTCATGCAACATCCCCAGGCTGGGCTACTAGATGCATGTATATATAGAAACCCAAACATCTTCAGATGCCATCAAATGCCCCTGGGGCAGCATCACCCTATAGGAACCCCCGCTCTGTGATGATGGAGGGTGGGAGAGTCATTCGGTGCGTGCACCTAATAGAGAAGTTCATAAGGAGACAGTCCCCACCAGAAGCTGGTGAGGTCACATCGTGTGGTGGTTTGATTCAGGTGTCTCCCATAAACTTAACATAAATGCTAGGTTCCCAGCTATTGCAGTCAGGTTCGCATTGCTGGCAAAAATCACCCGACTAAAAGCAGCTTGTGGGAAAAAAGATTTATTTTGGCTTACAGGCTCAAGGGGGAAGCTCCATGATGGCAGGAAAAACGATGGCATGAGCAGAGGGTGGACATCACTCTGGCCAACATAAGGTGGGCAACAGGAGGGTGTGCCAAACACTGGCAAGGAGAAGCTGGCTATAATACCCACAAACCCACCCCCAACAATACACCGCCTCCAGGAGGCTTTAATTTCTAAATTGCCATCAGCTGGAGAGACTGGTATTCAGAACACTTAAGTATATGAGGGACACCCGAATCAAACCACCACATTCCGCCCTGGCTCCCATAAACTGATAACCATACATGATGTAAAATGCAATGCATTCATGCAACTTTAAAAGTCCCCATAGTTTTTATCAATTCCAATGATGTTCATACATCCCCATAATCCACGGTCTTTTAGCCGAGCCATAATACCAAAAACAATCCCAAAAAAACCCATAATGGCACAGAATAAACATTCACACTGCAAAGGATGGCATTGGGCAAAGCAAAGAAATATTCAACCAATACAAGATTGAAAACAACCAGGGCAAACATCAAACTCTGTAATTCTAATCCAACAACTAGTTAGTGACAAATCTCCAAGTCCGATAACTCTAACCAGCAACAAGTCTCTGGAGTTCCAATTCCACCCCTCCAGCTAGGCTACTCAGTCCTAGAAAACTTCATCCATGGCAGCTTTCCTCAGCAGCCATCTCATGGTCCCGGCATCTCCATTAGGTCTCCACTGCAACCCACGGTCCATCCTTATGGCCCCATGGGATCTCCATGCAGGCATCCAGCAAACCTGCTTCACACTGCCCATGGCCATTTCCAAAACACAAGACCGCGTTACAAATTCAATGACCCTCTCTTTCCTGCATTTGTTATACTCCATAATACCAGGTAGGGTGCCAATTTGTTAATCCAGGGGGGAATTAAATCAGACTTTGAAGAACAGGATACTCCTTCAGCATTCAGGCCCCTTTAAAAAGAGCCTGCATTCTTCCTATTACCCCAGTGCAGGTCAGCTGGCCCAATCTCTCAATTGCAGCTGAACAGGCAGAGTTCACCCAAAGATTTTTATTTTTCCTGTGCCATATCCTTCTGCTCACACCAGTTCATTTCTATGCAAAGCAACCCTGCACAACTTCTCAGGACATGCGCATAACAACAAACTTGTCACACAACTGCTTTCTCACCCTCATAAGCCAAAACCTCACAGTCCATAGTTCTTACTGCATTCAGGTCTTTCAGCTCTGACCAGAATAGTCCATCAAGCTGTACTTGCAGCACTGCAAGGCATCTCTTAGGCCAAGGTTTCAAATCCTTCCACATTCCTCTTGAAAATCAGCTCCAAAAGGCCAAAGCCACACAGTCAGGTGTCTAGCATCAACCCCACTCCTTGGTACCACTTTACTGTTGCAGTCAGGTTCACATTTGCTGGCAGAAATCACCCAACTAAAAGCAGCTTGTGAGGAAAAAAGAGGTTTATTTTGGCTTACAGGCTCAAGGGGGAAGCTCCATGATGGCAAGAAAAACAATGGCATGAGCAGAGGGTGGACATCACCCTCTGGTCAACATAAGGTGGACAATAGCAACTGGAGATTGTGCCAAAGACTGGCAAGAGGAAGCTGGCTATAATACCCATAAGCCCGCCCCCAACAATACACCACCTCCAGGAGGCTTTAATTTCTAAATTGCCATCAGCTGGGGAGACTAGCATTCAGAACACTTAAGTTTATGGGTGACGCTTGAATCAAACCACCACACCAGCTGATGGAGATTTGGGAATTAATGCCTCCTGGAGGCAGTGTATTGTTGGGGTTGGGCTTATGGGTATTATAGCCAGTGTCCCCTTGCCAGTGTTTGGCACACTCTGCTGTTCCTGTTGTCCATCTGATGTTGACCAGGAGATGATGTCCACCCTCTCTGCTCATGCCATCATTTTTCCCTGCCATCATGGAGCTTCCCCTCGAGTCTGTCTGTAAGCAAAATAAACCTTATTTTTCCCACAAGCTGCTCTTGGTCCAGTGATCTCTGCCAGTGATGTGAACCTGATTGCAACACATGGGAACATCCAGATTTACAATTTACACACTAATGGTAACATGTCATCCAGTGCTAATAATTCTACATGTCAAATACACAGCCAATTCCAGGAGCCTACTGCAATTTGAGTGTCATGCGGCGAGGCTGTCCTGACTATGTCACACGAATGGCTGAGGAGCAGGTAGGGTGGAAAGGGACAGCCACATCGAGATGCATCCCTGTCCAGGCCTGTCCTGAGGCTCCTGAGACAGGTTCCCATCACTGCACTCTCCCGGGGCCTGAACCAAAGGAGTGGCACTCACTGGGCTTGGACAACCCACCCTCCCTCTGTGTGGCCTCAGGGCCTTTGCCCAAGCTGTGTCCTCTGGCTCATATCTCTCCTACCAGCCCCTTCTCATCCTGAGCAGAACAATTTCCTCTCTCACTGTGACCTCACACCCCAACATGAGCAACTCTGGCTCTGATTGGTCAGCCTCTGTCAGCTACGCTGTGCAGTCACGTCCCTGAGCTCAGAGCCTGGCACTGCTGACCTCCATGAACCTCTCTTGGCAGTCACACCACCAGGCCTGGCTCTCTGTCAATCCAATGCTTAGGTCCTACCTCTTGAGAGGTGGGAGTACAGCGCCCCCTGGAGGACATGTTGGGTGGTGTGGCATGTGGGCCTCATCCTTTGCAGCCCAGCCCAGGGTGAGCTCAAACATTCCTGCCTTGGGTGCCAAGGTGCCCTCACTGTCCGCCCTGGGCTTTCTTGGCCACCAGGAGCCCACCAGACCCTCAGCCAATAGTGGAAAGACTCTGAGGCTAAATCCTCTTTCCTGTGGCTGGAGACCTAGGTAACAGCTCCTTCCTGATTCACCGTTTTGGCTCCCGAAGGGAGACCAACATCTCAACCCTGTCCCAAGCTGATTACAAGAATCCCAGAGCTTTAGCTCTGTGGGCAGAAATGTAGCCAAGCCCAATCCAGGTGAAGACTCTCAAGGGAGCCAGACATGCCCAGGACCTCACCTTTCCCTATGTGTGCCCTTTCCTATGTGCGTGCAAGGGGCACTATCCATTTGGTAATGGGAGGCAGCATCTAGGCGACAGCTAGTGTGGGCAGGTTCCCCAGTCCTCAGTGATGGACAGAGCAGATGGGAGGTGACATATTAGCCAAAAAGTAGGACAATCCTCGGTTGCCCAACCAAGGCATGGGTCCACCGACAGTGGCTGTTCACATGGTAGAAAACCTTAAAAAGGAACAAAGCCCCCACATGCAGCACATGGGTAAACTTGACAGGACCATGCTGGCTGGGAGAAGCCAGACACCAAGGGCCACGTATTGCAGGGTTCCATTTACAAGAAATGCCCACAACAAGGAAATCCACAAAGTGGATGGGCGGTGACCAGAGGCTGAGGGGAGGAGGAGACGGAGGGACTGCTGGGGCGGGGCTGCTAAGTTGATGATGGTGCCAACCACACACAACTCTGTGACTGTAGTCAAAACCAATGGCTGGGACACTGGAACTTTAGAAGGGCGATTGCAGAACCAGGCATGGTGGCTCACGCCTATAACCTCTGCACTGGGGAGGCTGAGGCAAGAAGACTCCTCTGGGTTCAGGACCATCTTGGGCTATATAGTGAGCTCCAGGCCAACCTGAGCGATATTGTGAGACTCCCCCCGCCACACACCCTGACTCTCAAAACCCACACACAAAGCTAATTGTGTGGCAAATAAATTGTATGTGACCAGGGTGGCTGGAGACAGACCCTACAACCCCTCTGGTCTTCTGAGTCCCCTCACTGACTCAGTGCAAGCTGGGGAGGGGACTACTATTAAATGTGTCAGGGAAGATGTGTTTGAATCGTACCAGAGTCCCTGATGGCTATGGGCCTGCTGCCTCCTCTTCCTGGCAGCCCATCCAGCCCCTAATTCTACCATCTTCATCTCCATATATCCCCCAGATCCCAGACCCACCAAGCTGGATCCTGCAGCCATCTCTGGCCTAACCCCACCCCCATACTCATCTCCTCCTTCCCAGCTCCCCATCAAGGCAGCCCTGAAAACCCTGGAAACGGCAGCAGCAGCGTGGTTGCTAGGAGAACCAAGGAGGGAACAGAGGTCAATGTGAGGCCCATGAGCATTTGGAAGGCAACTGGTGCGGGTTTGCCTGCAGCTCCACGTGGCGTGGGCCAGGAGAGGGATGGTCAAGGCTAAATGCAGATAACAGTAGAGAGCAAATCAGCCCCAAGCATCTTTCAAAATACTGGCTGTGAGCAGTTCCCACAGGCTGCTTGCTGAACTTCAGAAGTGGCATTGAATCAGTTATTCGAACAAGAAATGGAAATATTTTGGGTTTTTTTTTTTCTTTCAAAAATGGTTCTCAACTCTGCTGGGGCTTGGTGGTGCATGCCTTTAATTTCAGCACTCAGGAGGCTGAGGTAGGAAGATTGCTGTGAGTTTGAAGCCAGCCTGAGACTACATAGTGAGTTACAGGTCAGCCTGGGCTAGAGCAAGACCCTAAACAAAAAGGCAAGATGACAAACAAAAATAGCTATTGGTTGGAGAATGAGGGAAGAAGACACAAGCAGCTGCACAGCTGAGATGCTGTGCAAATCTACATGAACTTGCTCCACTTCAGGGTGGGTGTTTTAGTGGAGGGCACGGGGTCGTTTTTAAACAAAGCTTCCCTGAAGTAAGTCACGAAAGACATGTTCATTTGCTTGGAGATCACAGAATCAAGTCCAGCTGCCCAGCAGCAGGCATGGGCCAGGCCCTCCATTCCTCTAGCACTGTCCTGAGCCATCTACAGAGTGTCTGAGCCGTCACATTCCCCACTGGACCACCTATGCTGTTGTCTCTACCTAGTGGGTCTTCACCTGGCCGTCCCCCAATCTGGTCTTTTGGGACTCCTTTCCGGTTTGTGGCACTGCTACCCTCTGCTGGGATTCTATGTGAATCCATGGCCTCTTCCCATGATGGTCTACTAACAATTCTGCCTGTTTGGTCCCCTGCCCCATCCCTGAGTTTCCTGTATTCCTCCCCACGCATCCTGTGAGCCTCGTGAGGCATGATCTTTCCGAGGCTGGGAGAGAATCACCTGCTCTGCAGGCGTAAATGGGTATCTCTAGGTTCCCAGGCAGGATGGCAATTCTGTGAGCATTCTGATGAGAGAAGGATGTGTCTCCGGTCCCCTCAGTCTACACGAGACCCCACAAACATGGCACTGCTGGTGCTGTCAGTGGGAGCACAAGTGTAACGAATGACAGTTCACACCTCCCTTGGGAGCCCAGATGTCATGCACAGTCCCTGGAAAACAGCCTGTAGACCACAGGGGGACACTAGAACAAGCCCTCAAACTTCTCCCCAAAGGGGAAGCCTAGCTCTCCCAAGGGAACAAGGAGCCTCTGAAGATGTCAGATTCTACTTACCTGGAATCCGAAACAGATGGTGGGGAAGACGCTAAGCACGGAGGTCCAGGAGGAAGGGCTGGGAAGAGAGAGGAACAGATGTTCATTAAGAAAGAGTTCAGCTCAAAACAACCTTCAACTTGAGAGCATTTATTTTAAACGAAACCAGGACAATGTGACAGAGTGTGACTGCAAGACGCGTTTTGAAGGGCTGGGTCCGTGAGCCTGTTATGCTTTCTAAATACATCTTTGCTGGCATTTGGTCGCATGATACTTCACGTGCATGAGATTTGGACAAGACGATGGCAAGAAGAAACTCCCACCTTCCCTCTCAAGGCTGTCTGTTCCCAATGCTGCCAAGTGTTGGGGCATAAATGTTTCCTAACATATGTCCAATGTAGTATGAGGATGGTATGTCCTCCATCCAGGCCACCGCAGGGGACACATGTGTACAGGCAGAAGAACCTTTAGCTCAAGCCCTCCTAGGAATCCTGCCCGGTGGGCCCCAGGTTGCTTGGACAAACAATTCTATGCCCCAGTCTGTGTCACCTACAGGGACACAGCGGAGGGGAACATGGACAGTGCACCCTGAGGAGTGGCTGTCATTGAGTATCAGCTCCCAAAGACATTTCTGTCCCAATCCCTGCAACCTGAAAATGTGGTTCCTCACAGGGAAACGGTGACTTTCAGATGAGGCTAAGGACTGAGATGAGCAGCGTCCTGAGTCATCAAGGTGGGCCCAGTGTCATCATAGGGATTCTTGGGACCAGAGCTCCCACCTGGCTGTAGCAGAGGAACCACACTATGGAAGTGGGTGAAAGCCATGTGGCTAGCTTTGGAAGAGTAAGGGCCACAGCCCGAGAACTACTAGGGGAAGCTGCAAGAGGTGGGAAAAGCAGGAGACAGGCTCTCCCAAAGCTTCCAGGAGTGGTCTCACCCATGCCATGGTCTTGGCCCAGCCAACCAGGCAGGCACTAGACCTTTGATCCTAGCACTCAGAGAGAAGAAAGATCTGCACTGCCATGCTAGGTTGTTGCGTGTGTAGCTCTGCAGCGGCAGCTGCGGGAGGCTGGAACCCAGCTGCTCCGTTTTGTATTGCTCCAGCCAATTTCAACTCTGGAACGAGCCCTGGTGTCCCAGCCACCCTTGCTGAAGCTTTTCTATGGCACTGACAGGTGGCTGGACTTCCTCCTCATGCTCATAAACAGAAGTGCCATGTTTCACCGCTGCATCTGCCAGGCACAAGGCATACATTCCTCCCTCCCTCCCCACCCCTCCTATCCACGGGTTAACCCAGGAGTCCCATCCTGGGTGTGTGGCTCTGCCCAGGGCAGGGCCATCTCCTCAGGGACTTTAAGAACACAGATCAGCTGATCCAGCTCACTCCTACATCACTTCTTCACTTCTGGATAATTGCAAGTAGCCAAACAAAGGTTTTATGACCTCTGCCCCACATACCCTGCAGCACAACCAAATCCATTAGGCTGGTCATTCAACCTTCTGAATGTTTCATCTGCTGACTGACCACTGGGACCCACTCTATTGTTCTCTTATTCTCTGTGTGAAATAGGGTCCCCCCAAATTCACACCACCAAGAAGCTCAATGTGATGGAACAGGGTCTCTATAGATGTCATTAATTAAATTAAGATAATGATGTATTGGATTAGGCCTAGATCTTTGGCTGGTGCCTTCCAGAAGAGAATCCAGACCCTCCAGGAAAAGATGGTATGAAGACAGGTAGATAATGTGGTGTAAGTCTGCAAAGTTAAGGAGACTAAAGTTGCTGGCAGCTGCAGAAGCTGGAGAAAGCAGGAAGGATTCTTCCAGCACCTCAGATTGGGTATAACTCTATCATACTTTGACTTGGGACTTCTTTTTTTTTTTTCTTTTAGTTTTTCAAGGTAGGGTCTTTCTATAGCCCAGGCTGACTTGGAATTCACTATGTAGTCTCTGGGTGGCCTTGAACTCATGGAGATCCTCCTACCTCTGCTTCCCAAGTGCTAGGATTAAAAGCATGTGCCACCACACCCGGCTTGATGTGGGACTTCTATCTCCAGCATTAGAGGAAATTTTCTGATAGTTGGAGTGCCTTGGTTTGTGGAAACTTGTCACAGCAGCTTCAGGATACCCACTTGCCTTCCTAACTCCCATCCTGCCCAGGCCTCACCCACTTCTTTAACTCCCTGCTTTCCAGTGCCCAGAACCACCAGCTGGGAGTGCAGACCTCAGACAGGACTCAGGGACTCAACTGCTGTCCCTGGGCCAACATCACCATACGCCCTCCCCAGCCTGGCTTCCCTGAAGCATAGGCACCCAGAACCAATCAGCCACTGGCATCTCTAGCAGATGGCTGCAAACGGCTTCACTATGCTGGAATCATATCACCTCTCTGATTCCTATATCCCCTCTACCTGCAGACTGTGGTCTGGACGGCCACATCACCTGAGGTATGTGCTGCCAGGTAGGCATGCTGGGGCCTAGATTAACCATTCCAGAGAGCAGTATGGTGCCTGCAGTTGCAGTTGCACACCCCTGAGCCATCCCTCACATTGACATTGACAGCCACATACCTGGCATCTGGCCACATTGCATCACTCTCTTTGGAAGATTCTAGGCCTGCGACATGCCTCAGATTCTGGTTAAGGCCTTCTGCCTAGCCCGTTTCTGGCCCTGACTTCCACAGACCCCTGACAATCCTTTTGAGAAGAAAGTCACATAGCATCCCTGCTGTGCTTGGAATACTATGAATGTCCCAGCTGGCCCACATCAAAGCCACAGTGCTTGGGCTTACAGAGATGGCTTAATGGTTAAGGAGCTTTGCCTACAAAGCCAAAGGACCCAGGTTCTATTCCCCAGGACCCACATAAACCAGATACACCAAGGTGGCACATGCGTCTGGAGTTCATTTACAGCAGCTGAAGGCCCTAGTGCACCCATTCTCCCTCCTGCTCACTCACTCTCACTCTCTCTCTCCCTCTCCTTCCTTCTCTCTCTCAAATAAATAAATAAATAAATGGTTTAAAAAACCCCACAGTTCTCATGGTGGCTGAGTCCCTAATGACACCCCACTCCTAGCCCTCGCCCAGACTAATATAGTCACCCAGATTCCTCATTGTTCCCTCTGCCTGGACAACTGGTTGTCAGGTCCCACTGCCCCTGAATCTGTACCTAACCATCACTAACAAGGGCAAGACTTGGAAAGAGGGCTTCTCAGCTTTGTCACATGTCAGAGGTATGAGGGGCCTCTGCAACAAGCCCATGGGATCCCAGTTCCAGGCAAGAAAGCACAAAAGGCTGTTTTCCAGACTCACCTTGGTGAAGGGCTGGGCTGGTGCAGGAGGTCCTGGGGCCAGAGATAGTACTGGGTGGTGATGACCAGAGCCAGGTAGCAAGCTGCCAGCGTGCCTAGGATGCTGGCACACAGATGGGACAGGGTCAAGGACAACATGCGAGAGCCATGCAGACAATGCCCATAGGTCTACCCAGTTAGCCTGAGGACGGGAAGCTCTCCTCCTGAACCTCTATTCCTTTCTGTATGGGATGGCAGACAGGCTGCTCCAGTCCAGGATTGAGCAGCTGAAGGCCCCAGTGTGTCCATTCTCCCTCCTGCTCATTCACTCTCTCTCTCTCTCTCCCCTCCTTCTCTCTCTCTCTCTCAAATAAATAAATGGGGGTTCCCACTGATCCAATGTCTTGGAGATAACCCCTGTGACAACTTTCCTTTCACCAGTGAAGGCCAGTCAACCCCTCAGGGTTGACACCCAAGTCAGGACACTCCCTGGGATCAGCACCCAGAAGAAGAGAAGCCTGGCTTACTTAAGAGACATGAGAGCCTCATGGGCTGTGGGCATGGTGGAGCTTGGCTTGGCAACAAACTCAAACTCAGACCAAGCTTGTCACCAGGACTCAGTTGTTCAGCACTGTGACAAAAAACTCAAGGCCAAAAATAAAGAAAAAAGCATGCACATCTGACTGCCCATTTATATATTCTGTGGTGGGTATATAGAATGTACCTAACTTCTAATTTTCCTTCTTTTGAATGGGAGACCAGCCGGGTCTTTTCCTGATCCCTCCCAACACCAACATTCTGCCACCACCCTTGCTGGAAGCTTGCATAACCTTTGTACCTGGTGTATTTCTGGAAGGCGATCTCCCGTGGTACTGAAAGGGGCAGAATGACTAGCGCAGAGAGCAGGGGCAGGGTGAAGCGCTGTGTGGCATACCAGGGCTGTGGGGCACCGGGCAGGAGAGAGTCACACACTGAAGGAGACAGGGGCAGGAGCTAAGCCACAAAGCACAGAGAGGCCATAGGGTACAAGTCAGTCGAGGAGCCAAGGGATGGGATTTAAGTGAGATGGAACCCAAGCTGTGCCCTCTTAAAGGAAAGAACCCTATCATATTTCACAGTCATTCACAAGCATGCACTGAGCTGCTTCCATGAGCTGCCCCCGTGGTACTCAGAGCTGGCGAAAGCCACCTCCTGTTGAGCTCAGGAGCCCCAGTGGCTATCTGGGAGTCAGTTGAGGACTGCTATAGGGTTCAGGCTTCACAGCCTGTGAAGGGCCAGCACCTTCAATCTTTCTGAGGTTCTCTAGTGCTGCTGAACAATCACCCATCCCAAATCCCGCTGGCTGAGAAAGGCTACTTTATGGTGTCATAAACCAAAGAGCAGCTGAGCATGATGGTGCACGTCTTTCATTCTAGCACTTGGGAGGCTGAGGTAGGAGGATTGCTGTGTGTTTGAGGCCAATCAGAGGCTACAGAGTGAGTGAGCCAGGTCAGCCTGGGCAGGAGTGAGACCCCACCTCATAAAAACAAAACAATTAGGGCAGAGATGAACCAGCAGATCATGCTGCATGAGAACTCATGTGGACTATTAGGAGCACCTGGCTGGTAATAAGACTGGTCTGAAGGGTCCCAGACAGTAATAACCCATACCTGGTGCCTGCAGGAGACCAAAGAGCCCTCCCCCAGAGACTCACAGTCTCTCCTCATGGTATACCTAGAGCCCTCCACATAATCTTAGGGTCTCTCCTCATGAGACCCTCTGGCTATGTGGGCCAACTTTGCCCAGGGCAGCTGGGGACTCTCATAAACCAAGGCAGAAGTAGCTCATCCTTCTGAAAGCCAAGCTTAGACCTGCCATGAGGTCCTACCCCCACACAGTGTAGGACAAAGCTATCTCAGAGCCCACCTAATGCCAGGACAGGGTACAGGGACCTCACCCACCTCTTAGTGGCAGGAGCACCAAAGATCCAGGACTTATTCTGTCATACTCTGTCACAGCAAGATGGGTGATGTGGAGCTGATCTTAAGAGGCAGGACAGAGGGGAGTGGCAGACAGCCTGAGGCAGGGGTGACTGGAAACCGTAAGCAAGGTGGTCTCCCCTGGAGAGGGGCAAGGCCGCTTCTATCATCCTATGGGAAGGGCAGAGGCTGGGAAGTGAGGGCTGTCCCTGGTGGCAGGGGTTGTTTGCAGTCAGTGAGTAAGCCTTTGCTTTGCTCTTCTCAAACAACCAATGCAGCCTCGCAAAGAAATGATGGCCTTGCGCCATAGTGCTGAGAAGAAGGGACAGAGGAGTGCTCAGCACTGAAACATCGCTATCACACCTTCCAAGGCTCAGGGTCCATTGTGGAAGAGGGGGTAGAAAGAACGTAAGAGCCAAAGGAAGAGTAGGACTCCTTACAACGTGCTCCTCCAGACACAAAATGGCCTGGATATCCATGACCTCACAGTGCCTGACACTACCTACATAAGACCATCATAATAGGAAGAAATGATGATGACATCAAAATGAAAAGAGAGACTGATTGAGCGGGGAGGGGATATGATGGAGAGTGGAGTTGCAAAGGGGAAAGGGGGCAGGGAATTACCATGTGTTATTGTCTATAATTATGGAAGTTGTCAATAAAAAAAAATAAAATAAAAAGATTGCCTTGGGGGGAATAGCTTGTCTCCACTGGGATGAAGCTCCACACATGGGAGGGCAGAGCTGCCTCTGTACCAGACACCAAGAGGAGGCAGATGCTAAAGGGCACACAGAGATCACCTGTGGGTTTGAGACCTCCATGTGGCATGGGATAGGGTACATTCATTTTTTGATTGCTTACAGTCAGGAGACTCTAGTTCTGATGTCAGGGCTACACCACCTCCTTCCCAAAGTTGCAATATCTAGGCATTCCCATGAGATCCTCAGCACTGATGGTGGTCATTTGTACCTAGCTTGGGCAATGACTGCCCATGTTCTTCAAGCTCTATTTAGCATCCCCTTTCCAGAAGTGTGTGCTTTGCCAAAGAAAGATGCATTCCTAATTCACTGAACCAGAAAGACATGAGCAATGCTCTCTCTCTCTCTCTCTCTCTCTCTCTCTCTCTCTCTCTCTCCCAATCAGTCCACAGAGAACTGAAAGGGCTCATATCCTAACCAGGACTCAAAACACAGTGCTCCAACCCACAGCCTCAGGTTTCTTCTCAACACCACCGTGTCACACCACTGTAATTGCCATGTGACAGGAGCTCCACTTGCCACTGGCAGGCACAGAGGTTTGTGACATTTTGTCATTGGGAGGTTCAAAGATACCAACCTTCACATTTCTTGGTATGTAGCAGTATTTTTGTTTGTTTGGTTGGTTTGGTTTGGTTTGGTTTTTCGAGATAGGGTTTCACTCTAATCCAGGCTGACCTGGAATTCACTATGTAGTCTCAGGCTGGCCTTGAACTCACAGTGATCTTCCTACCTCTGCCTCCTGAGTTCTGGAATTAAAAGCATGTGCCACCATACCCAGCTAAAGCAGTGTTTTGATATGCCAAAATACCACAACTAGAAGTCTTTTCATGCATGGTTTGAGAGAACAAATAGCAAAATGGTAGACTTAAATCTAACATTATCAACAATTATACTTCAGCCAAGACTAAATATACCAATTAAAAGTCTGAAATTGGGCAGGGAATTGTGGCACATGCCTTTAATCCCAGCATTTGGGAGGCAGAGGTAGAAGGGTCGTCTTGAGTTCAAGGCCACCCAGGAACTATGTAGTAAATTCTAAGTCAGTCTGGGCCAGAGTGAGACCCTACCTTAAAAAAAAAAAAGTCTGACACTAGGGCTGGAAAGATGGCTTGGTTGTTAAGGTGCTTCTCTCCAAAGCCTAACAACACTGGCTTCATTCCCTAGTACCCACATTAAGCCAGATACATAGGCACATGCTTCTGGAGTTCATTTACAGTAGCTGGAAGCCCTAGCATGCCCATTCTCTCTCTCTCTCTCTTCTCTCTATCACTTTCTGCTTGCAAATAAATACAAATAATTTTAAAAACTGAATAAATAAAAGCCTGAGTTTGTCAAGATAATTAAAAAATGACTCAACCATAAATAAGTTTAATGCCAGAGATAAAGCAGAATATTTCATAATAGTAGAAGGGTGTACCTAATCTCAGAGCTTCAAAAGCCACAAAACAGAGATTGGCAGAATTAAAGCCAGCAGATCTGCAGTCAAAGCTGGAAGTGTCAGCATCCCACTCTTAGATATCGACAGAATAACCAGGACAACATTTAAAACTCAGCGAGGCGGTCTGGGGAGATGGCTCAGTTAGTGGAGTGCTTGTCACACAAACGTGAGGACCTGAGTTTAGATCCACAGAACCCATGTAAAAGTCTGGCACGGTGGTGCACTGCCACAATCCCAGTGCTGGGGAGGCAGAGCTAGGGTACCCCAGGGTGCTTGCTGGCTAGCTGATCTGACTGAATCAATGACCTTCAGGTTCAGAGAGATACCCTGTCACAAAAAAATCAGGTGGAAGGTGACTGAAGAAGACACTCAATATTGATCTATGGCCTTCACATATACAGGCACACACACACACACGTACTGTCTCATACACATGTGACTACATGCATATGAACATGCATATACACATACACACTAAGACATACATACTCGTGTGAAAAAAAAGATTACAATTACATAGAGTATGCTCTCTGTACATGATACAATTAAGACAGAAACCAAGAAAGGGGTCTGAAAAACTCCCAAATAGAAATTAAATTTAAGACACCTCAAAACATCCCAAAAGTTAAAGCCAAGAAATTATAGCAGCATTTTGTAAATACTTTGCACGGCGTGAATATGAAAACAGAACATAGCAAAACCAGCACGCTGTAGCTAAAGTTAAAGAGGAAAATTCTTAGTAGGAACTGGAGGCCAAGATGATATGTGGGCTGAGTCTTGGCACCCAAGTTAAAGGCATTACTCAGTATCTCTCAGTACAGTCTCCTCCTTGCAGTTGCCTCAGTTTCCCCACCTGTTAAATGGGCTGTCTTTTCTAAACATTCCATCTGCAGCCATAGCCTCTCTCATGCTTGTGACTCGCTGGTGGTTATCAGTTTCAGTCTCCCTTCCCCACTATGTTGGGTCCTCGGGTGAGGTCTTGCCTCTATTGTCCCACTAGAGCCCCATACAGTGTCTGTTATCATACTCATCCCCCCTGGGGGCCCAGGGGTCATTACAGCCTCCACTCCCTGGGCTACCCGAGGCCAGGAGAGGTACTTACACTTCTCTAGCTGATCCCCGATCACTCTGAGGAAGGCCACGGAGATCATGAGCAGGTTGATAAGGAAGCAGGCCTCACATAGCTTCCCAATGGCAGGTCCACACAGCTCGTGGACCACACCCTGGTAGGTCACCTGTCTACTGACAGAGGCCACATAGCCCAGGATGACCAGCCCGCTGATCAAGAAGACCAGAGAGACCTGCAAGAGAACCGTGCTGCCCTGCATACATGCAACCTGACCTCCAGACCAGCTGGCGCTTGGAGCCCCCACACAGGCCAGAGCTGTGTGCAGCCTGACTCAGCACCAGCTGGGCCCCAGGGTCCCACCTTGCCTGAGATCATAGCATCAAGTCCTAGCAAATGGATCCTCAGTGCCCTTCTGGCTGTATCTGTGAGCCTGGGATTCTGACAGTGTTCCGCCCTGCGGGGCAGATGAAAGCACAAACTCAGAGAGTTGAAAACATTCTCCTGGCATTGCCTAGGAACATGGTGGGCAGGGGGGAGGGACGGGGTGCCTGGACTTGGAATCTGACTCCACTGCCCACCTACTCTGTGGGGTGAAGCAGATCCTCGACCTCTGCTGTTCCATTTGTGAAATGGGGTAGCCTCTCCCACTTCCAGGGGTGTCGTGAGCAACATGGCTGGTAATTTTTCAGCTCAGTGCCAAGCACTGGACGATTGTGCCATAAATGGGAGTAGTCTTTCTTCTTGTCCTCAAGAGTTCCTATGATATCTGCTCATTTGAGTGTGTGCATGCGTGTGTGTGCAGGTATACTTGCATGTGTGTGGAAGTTACTCTTGTCCCTCAGGCACCATTCACCTTTTGTGAGGCACAGTCTCTCACTAGCCTGGAGCTCTCGAAGTAGGCTATACTGGCTGGCCAGTGATCGCAGGGGTCCTATCTCTGCCTCCTCAGTGCTTGGATTACAAGCGTGTGCCACCACTCTTTACCCACTGGGCCATCTTCTCAGCCTTCCTTTCCAACATTTATCATGAATGATCTCCACAAGTGGAGGAGAGTGATAAGAATGTTGCAGTGAAGCCCACAACACACCCGTTGACACTTGCGAGAACTATCCCACCAAGTCATCTTCACAGGTTCTGGGGGTCAGGATTCTACCATGAACATGCTGCCGCGCTTTCTATCCGCGTACCCCTTGCCCAGCCTTGCCTCTGCAGCAGCAAGCTGCACGTGAGCGGGCTGCAGGTGTCGGTCGTTCTTTCCCGGGATGCTGGCTCACTGTTAGTGAGAACTCGGTCGTCTGTGTAGTCAGAGGCTAAACTTACACAGAACGAACTACAGAGTCAATCATCCATCACTGGAGCTATGAACATGTGTTTGTTCGTGTGCAATCCAAACCCTTCAGCACACACCACCACCACACCCTTGGATTGATCCCTCGGGCCCCATCCTCCGATCTAGCGTTGTCCCCGCTCTTAGGTAATTCTGTATCTGCTTTCTTCCACAGCACAGCGTTGGGAGGTACTTCCACACTGTGAACATTAGCACTATGGCAATCGCCTTTTGCGTTTGTGAAGGTGTGTGCGTGTGGTAGAGAGAGGGGACAATGTTGGGGGTCTTCTCTCCAGTCACTCTCCACCTTTATTCTTTGAGACAGAGTCCTTTGCTGAACCTACAGCTCACTGATTTGATGAGACTAGCTAGCCAGCGAGGCCCAGGGATTCCCTGTCTCTGCCTCTCCAGTGTCAGGATTAAAGGGTGTGAGGCACAATGTCTGGTATTTTCTGTAGAAACCATAGATCTGAACTCAAGTCCTCATGCTTGCACAGCAAACACTTTCCCCACCAAGCCATCTGCCCAGCCCAGCTTATGATGATGTTTTTTTTTTAAAGAGAGAATGGGCACACCAGGGCCTCCAGCCACTGCAAATGAACTCCAGATGTCTGTGCCTCCTTGTGCATCTGGCTTATGTGGGTACTGGGGAGTTGAGCCTCGAACCTGGGTCCTTAGACTTCATAGGCAAGCGCTTAACCACTAAGCCATCTCTCCAGCCCTTATGATGATTTTTACTTCGGGGTATGAACAGATCACATCCTGACCCACAGAACCTGTGAAGGTGACTTGGTGGAACAGTTCTAGCAAGTGCCAATTAAATGGGCTAGAGTGGGATACGTCTCCCCTTAGAAGTGGAGACAGAGCGCTGAAATCCCAAGGTACCATGCATTAGACAATCAACTCTGCACAAGTAATGCCGAGGAGCCAGAGCCACCTCCCACCTGTCCATGGAGACCCCGCCATACTTCCAGAAGACTCACCAGCTCTACCAGGAAGGTGGGCATCATACCCCCTGCCTTGTGGAAGGCCCAGGGGAAGTTGAGCAGGCCGGCGCCCAGTGCAGACTTGAGGAGAATGAAGACGGCACCCAGGGAGGACAAAGTGGGGTTGGTGGTGGCAGAAAGGAGCTTCTCTGGAAAGTCTTTGCTCACTCTGGCCTGTCCCTCCATGGCTGGGGCAGCAGAGGGACAGAGAAGAGGGGCTGGCTTCATATCTTCCATTCCCATTGTCTAAGCTCAAGGTCTCTTTCTCAGCAGGAGCCAGGGCCACTATGGCACCTCTCTCAGCCACTACGTCCTTCCTCCTCAGCCTCTCCTTGCCCTTTCCCAAGTGGCACACATTCATTTACCCATGGCCTCTAGCCTTCACTTATCCCTTTAACTTTTATCCCATTTGTTCAAATTCCTGCCCTCCCTCCTACCCTCCAGCAGTCCCGACCCCTTCTTCTTCCTTCCCTCTCTTTTCTTCCAAACCTCCCACCTCCTCCTCCCATGGACACTCCATCCCCACCTCCCACACACATACATCTGTACTTCCAAACTTTACTTCCCACAGTGTCTGGAGCCCTAAGTCTTACCAAAGCCAGCACTAATGTGCTCGACAGTCTTGGACTCTCCAGGGTGAACTTGGCTTCCTCCAACACCTGCTCTGGTTGAACTGCTTGGGTTCAAAAGGGCAAGCATGAAGGATCCCCACTCTTGCAGGGAAGAACTAACGAGCCACTCACTAAGGGACCCTAGAAGGCAAGTGTTGTGGTCAGGGTCCAAAGCTAGGGCAATGGAAACTAGAGGCCAAGGCCACCCATCCAAGAGCTTGTAGCTTTAGGAGACTTCTGACCTGATCAGGGAATTTAAATATATGTGACCTGCACAGGCCCCTCCTTGAGGTGGGGCTTTCCCAGCTATTCCTGGGACAGGGCTCAGATGGGAGCCATCAGATGTTACATAAAATATCCCGCTACCTCTTTTCAATCAGAGGCAAGGCACATAGCAGGTCCTACCTACAATAGGGACTGTGGTTGGCTTCTTTAAAGCCCTCTACCTCAGTGGCCCCTTCCTAGGCCCTTAGTCTGGGAGAGGATTGTGGAAGGCACTATTAGGAAGGCAGCTGTGACTTGCTGAGCCCTCTGCTCCCAGGACTGTCAGTTCTTTATCCATCATCTTCCTCTTGCTTCCCTCCTCTCCCAACTCCAGTGTCTGATGCTCCTCCAACTCACCTTGTCCTCATATGCACCTGGGCCTTGCTGGAAGGCAGACTGGCTGCCTTCACCCTGGAGAAGCCTGAGGTTCCTGATTTCTAATGAGCTCTGGGAGGGAGCTGCACACTGAGTAGAGACCATTTCTGAACCAAAGCGTGGGCAGTTAGGAGGGTGGAAGATGCACACATGTGAAGATCAAATCTAGAATTTGAGCCTGTTTGTTGCTGGAAGTCAGACTCCCCTCTCACTTCCATGCTGACATTCCAGTTTGCATAGGGATCCCCCGGCGGGCTCTTGCAGAAAGATGGCCATCTCATCTCTGGCTTTTCTGGGCCTGGGATGTGGTCTGAGAATCTATCTGCCTAACCTATCTGCTGCAAGTCCAGGCACCCTGTTGAGAACTTCTGCTTTACGTCCAACATATTCCATGCTTAGAGCCCTGCTCCATCCAATTATCAATCATCAGACATGGGATGGGCCCCAAATGGCTGTGACCCCATGGTTTTTAACATCTCAACCCCCACCCCCCAACTTGGTGACCTTGAGGCATCATATAGCAGGTGCTCAATAAATGCTTGGCAGGTCTCCTTATGAATGCTTGAAAAGCTGTGAGGTCATCTGCCTCCTGCCCTGCCCTGACTGTGACAACAAGCACTCAGGATAAGTAGGGTGGAAGGGACAGGAATGTCGTTTGGCTTCTTCTCTGTATTAAGTTCCTGGGACAAAAAAATAAATACATAAATACACAAACAAACAAATAAAAAGTTCCTGGGTCAGCTACATCAAGGTGCCACAAGCTTGGTTTTATTTTATTTTTAAATATTTTATTTTTATTTATTTATTTTTTTGAGAGAGAACAAGGCAAAGGAAGAGAGAGACAGAGAAAGAATGGGCATGGCAGGGCCTCCAGCCACTGCAAACAAATTCCAGATGCATGCGCCACCTTGTGCATCTGGCTTACATGGGTCCTGGGTAATTGAGCTCAGGTCCTTTAGCTTTGTAGGCAAGCGCCTTAACCACTAAGCCATCTCTCCAGCCCACAAGCTTGGTTTTAAACAAGGATTTATTCTCCCATGATCTGGAGGATAGAAGTCTGAGATTAGCATGTCATAAGTCTGCCCTCCCTCACGAGGCTCTATGGGAGGCTCCTTCTGGCTTCTACCAGATGCTAGCACTCCATGGTTTTTGCTGTGTCACCCCTGTCTCTGCTCTGTCCTCAAAGGGGGATTTGTCAGGGCTATGAGGAAGGCCCATGCTGGCCTCAGGTCTGGTGTCCAGTGTCTGGCCAAGCTAGATAAGGTCTTTCAACTCTGTGTCCTCCTTACTGGAGCAAAATACCTAGGGAAGGCAACATGGGCACTATGGGGAAGGAGGGCCTGGGAGGCCAGCACAGAGACTCAGGATGAAAGAAAATAAGGCCACACACATAGCACATGCTATTCACACAGGCTGCAAAGAGGCTCACCCTTTCCCCACACCAGGCCCCTAAGAAAAAGATAAAGGGAATTTGGTCAGTCAGTGGTTGAGGCTTTGTACTCCTTAATCAGGCTCAAGGGCTCAGAGGTACTTCCCTGTCTCTGCCCGGAGGGTCCTTCATTAGCTGCCCATTAATGTGCATGACTTGGAAATTGGCCACTGGGCTGTGAAATTCCAAGCAAGGAGGAAAATCATTTAATTCTGAAGGGCTTTGATATCCACCCCTGCCGGCCTCCCAGAGCTTTGTGACCTTTCCCAAGCTGTGGAGTGGTGCCCTGCAGGGCTCCATCTGCAGCCCAGAGGTGGGCTGGCTGCCACCCTCTGCTCATCCCAATGCAGCCATGTCTATCCCAGTGCTGGTGCAGAAAACAAGGAAGGCGGTACCCAATGGCACCCTGGGGATCATGCAGGTGGTGGCTCACACAGCACTGTCCCAGAGCACCCACACCTCAGAGCCCTTTCACTCTTGGGCCATCACTGTCCTGCTGGGAGAGCACCTGTCCATCAGGGACTTCCTGAAGGCTTTCTCCCCTCCTCAGAGCATGTGTCAGATGACAGGGTAGGGATTTTCACAGCAAAATGGCTGCTTAGAGAATTTTGGATCAGTTTAAATTATTGACCTCATCTCAGTTTAGTTTTGGTAGGTCATGCACATCTACAAATTCATTTCTTTTAGATTATCCAATTTAGAGGAATACAGGTTTAAAAAAACATTTTATTTATTTGAGAGAGGCAGATTTCATACACACACACACACACACACACACACACACACACACACGGCAAGAGAGAGAGAATGGGTGCACCAAGGTCTTCAGCCACTGCAAATGAACTCCAGACACATGTGCCACCTTGAGCATCTGGTTTATGTGGGTACTGGGAAATTGAACCAGGGTCCTTAGGCTTCACAGGCAAGTGCCTTAACCACTAAGCCATCTCTCCAGCTCCCAGATTTTTAAAAAGTATATCCTTATGATTTTCTGAATTATGTTGGTATCTGTTATAATCTCTCCCTTTTCATCTCTAATTTTATTTTGTTTTCACAGCAGCTGTGGTTTCCAATACACAATTGAGCCTGTCAACATTTCAGCATGGATGGGGGAAGGGCTTATAAGATTCCACACCTCCCAGAGTAGCTAATAACAGCTAATAGTTGCTAGGAGTAATGGAGGTCATGTTCTTCAGTAGTATAGCCACTGGTAATTTGTCCATACTCCAGTAAATGACCTCCTGTGGTGGTGTGATTCAGGTGTCCCCCATAAACTTGGGTGTTCTGAATGCTAGGTTCCCAGCTGATGGAGATGTGGGAATTAACACCTCCAGGAAGCAGTGTATTGTTGGGGGTGGGCTTATGGGTGTTATAGCCAGCTCCCCCTTGCTAGTGTTTAGCACAATCTCCTGTTGATATTGTACACCTTATATTGGCCAGGGGGTGATGTCCACCCTCTGTTCCTGCCATCGTTTTCTCCTACCATCATGGAGCTTCACCTCGAGTCTGTAAGCCAAAATAAATCTCATTTTTTATCAGCAATGTGAACCTGACTGCAACAGTAACATGGTACCAGGAGCAGGGTTGCTGCTAGAAACCTGACTGTGGCTTTGGCCTTTTGGAGCTGATTTTCAAGAGGAATGTGGAAGAATTTGAAACCTTGACCTAAGAGACCTTAGCTTTGCAGTGCTGTAAGTACAGCTTGATGGACTATTCTGGTCAGAGTTGAAAGACCTGAATGAGTAAGAACTATGGATTTGGCTTATGAAGGTGAGAAAGAGCTTTGCTTGGACTGGGTTAGCAGTTTGTGTGAGAAGCTTGCTGTTATGGCCATGTCCTGAGAATTTGTGCAGGGTTGCTTTGTGTAGAAATGAACTGGGGTGAGCAGAGGGATATGGCACAGGAAAACTCTTTGGGTGAACTGCTGCCCATTCAGTTGCAATTGAGAGATTACAACCTTTGAGATTGGGCCAGCTGACCTGCACTAGGGCAACAGGAAGAATGCAGACTCTTTTGAAGGGGCCTGAGTGCTCAAGGAGTGTCCTGTTCTTCAAAGTCTGCTTTATTCCCCCCTGGATTAACAAATTAGCACACTACCTGGTATTGAGGAATATAAGAAATGCAGGAAAGAGAGGGCATTGAGTTTGCAATGCTGTTTTGTGTTTTGGAAATGGCCATGGGCAGTGTGAAGCAGGTTTGCTGGATGCCTGTATGGAGATCCCATGGGGCCATGAGGATGAACCGTGGATTACAGTGGAGACTCAGTGGAGATGCCAGGACCATAAGATAGCTGCCAAGGAGAGTTGCTGGTTTCAGATGAAGTATTCCAGGACTATGAGTAGCCTAGCTGGAGGGGCAGAATTGGAATACCAGAGACTTGTTGCTGGTTAGAATTATTAGACTTGGAGATTTGTCATTGACTAGTTGTTGGATTTGAAGCTACAGAATTTGATGTTTGCCCTGGTTGATTTAAATCTTCTATTGGCTGAGTATTTCTTTGCTATAATCAGTGCTATCTTTTGCAGTGTGAATGTTTATTCTGTGCTATTATGGGTTTTTTTTTTTTTTTGAGGTTATTTTTTGGTATTATGGCTCAGTTAAAAGATCTTGGACTATGGGAATGTAGGAACATCATTGGAATTGATAAAACTATGGGGACTTTTAAAGTTGGATGAATGCATTGCATTTTACATCATGTATGGTTGGTTATCAGTTCATGGGGGCCAGGGGTGGAATGTGGTGGTTTAAGGTGTCCCCATAAACTTAGGTGTTCTGAATGTTACGTTCCCAGATGATGGAGATTTGGGAACACCTCCAGGAAGCAGTGTATTGTTGGGGATGGGCTTATGGGTGTTATAGCCAGCTCCCCCTTGCTAGTGTTTAGCACACTCTTATTGCTATTGTCCACCTTATGTTGGCAAGGGGGTGAAATCTACCCTCTGTTCAGTATTTTCCCCTGCCATCATGGAGCTTCCCCGAGAGCCTGTAAGCCACAAGCTGCTCTTAGTTGGGTAATTTCTACCAGCAATGTGAACTTGACTGTGACACCATCCATCCATGCTTATGCCAACAACTCTAACTTGGGTAAAAACAAAAACAAAAACCAACAAACAAAAAATAAGGTATGGGCCACCACACCAGGGTGTTGAGTACACAGGGCATGTGCAGCCTGCATCCAGTGTTGGGCCAATGAAGGCGCAGAGCACTGCCTTGGCAACCCTTGTTCCTTGTAGGAACCCTTGTGACCCACAGCCTTCCACGAGACGTGAATGACACTGTAGAGACTGAGAAACCAGAGTGGTCAGCTGACAATGTTCCCAAGTTGACCTTGTCTTAAATCCTTGTGACCATGTGACCTCATGTGGCAGAAAGAGTTCTGCAGATGAGATCAAGAGTCTTGAGATGGGGAGGGGGGGATGATCTTGGGGTAGCCATGTGATAGTCATGCCTCGTATTAGAACTCGGTCCCTTGGTATGACATGCCCATTGCTGTCTTGAATCAAAGCAGCTATGATCACATGCAGGAGACCCTCACAAGATAGGGTCTATTGAAATTCCTTTGTGGAAGGGGGAGGTCATGGACACTCGAGACTCTAGCCACTCACTCCTGCCCCACGTCCACGTATTCCTGGGGTGGGGTGGGGTATGCTAAAGGAGGTTGGATGTGGAAGGTTCTCTGGGGGCCTCCAATGATGCAGGTGCCATGAGTTGTCACCTATGCTGGGGTGGGCATTTCAGTTCTCCACGATCCTGTGATGAGCCCCAGGAAGCTCCCTGCTTCACCAAACTGTTAGTACCTTTTCTGGGGAAGTAGGTGTTTCTGTATGTCTTCCAGAGAAAGTCGCAAACTGATCTTATGACAAGTACGGGGACTCAAGAGCTCAGCGAGAAGGTAATGAGAAGACAAGAGAAGGGTGTGGAATAACAGGCTCAAGAGACAAGGACAGACTGCGAACTATTAGTGGGGGTTAGTTGGGGGAAGGGCAGCAGGGCCAGCCCTGTCACTCAGCCAAGCAAAGCTACTTTTGAGCTTCCAACTCCTAGAACCAACCAAAGGGACAAATGTGTTATTTCAAGCTGTGCTATCAGGTCATTTGGTACAGTGGCCCCTGGAAGGGAATGAGCTAGTACTCTGAGCTGCGTTCTTTGAACATGGGGCTGCTTCTGCAGTTATAATCAGAAGTTCTGTCTAAAGGGGAGGAGGGAGAAAGGGACTTGGACCTTGGGTGTGTAGAAAAGCATTCTAAAAGTTATCTTCAAGTTCTTCTCCCTCCTGCCTACTGTAGGTGATGGAGGAAGCACCCAAGAGGGCTAGAGACTGGGGCAGAGCACAGGATACACAGGACTGGAACTCAGTCCACAGCATCTGAATCCACCATGGCCTGACCACACATCTGGAGGGCCAGACAGCTTCTCTCAGCCCCCAAGCTAGGTGCTGCTCCACGGGACTGGCTTGGTCCCAAGAATTCCTTGGGAACATAGGTATAAATCCATATGTGTGTGTGAGAAAGAGAGAGGACGTTAGTGTTCACTTGAGTGACTAAGTACACTCACAATGCTGGGTAGCCATGACCGCTAATTCCAGAGCACTTCATCACCCCTCCCTCAGACCCTGGCAACCACTAATCGGCTTGGTCTCTATGGATTTGTCTATTGTGGACATTTCACAGAAATGCAATCACACAAGATGCAGCCTTTTGTGTCTGGCTTTTCTCTCTCGTTGTGTGTGTTTAAGGGTCACAATGTTGTAGCATGGGGCAGAATGTCCTCCTCCTGAAGGTCACGATGCCATCCCACTGTCTGCTGGGACTCGTCTTGCTGGATTCCTGGTTCTCAGCTGTCACATCCCATGCACTCATCAGCTTCTTTAGGTTTTGGCTGACCACCTGGTCTCGTGAGCACGTCTAGGAGTAGAGCAGTAGAGTTCTCTGGTCATTGTTCATTCTGGGGAGCTTTTAAAACAGTTCTACACTCTTCCTAAGGGACAGGTAATTTAGGAAGTTAAAGGTAAGCCCTAGATTTTGTATTTCTAGGAACATTCCTCTGCAGTACCTTTGTGTCACTAGCAAATGAAACCAATATCCTGTTAATATGTCCTGTGTGTCCTGCACTCCGGCCCAGTCTTGGCCCTCTTGGCTGCTTAGCCGTCCTCAATGTTCCTTCTTCACCACACACAGTGGCAGGAGGTGAACTTGAAAGTTACTAAGGTAGGTATTTTAAAAAATCAAGAACTTAGTATTTCTCTGGAAACTCCTATTTAACAAATGAAAGGCCCACAACTTTCTGGAACCTATGACTCAGCAGATCAAAGTCCAACTCTCCCCTCATCTCCTTTG
Organism: Orientallactaga sibirica; assembly: GCA_036365145.1. Taxonomy (NCBI): domain Eukaryota; kingdom Metazoa; phylum Chordata; class Mammalia; order Rodentia; family Dipodidae; genus Orientallactaga; species Orientallactaga sibirica. The sequence continues at coordinate 28,801,203 of JAEOAD010000017.1, read as the reverse complement.
TCTGTTTAGGGATGAGGGAACACAGCATGGCACAGAGGGCTTCTGAGCTCAGACCAGGCCAGCTGTGGGTCTCTCCTCTGGGACTGTGGAGTAGTGCAGGAGGAGAACAGCTGAGGATGTGCTTCCCACCACACCTGACGCTTGGCAGGTACAATTGCTCAGGGCTGGCCTGCCCACGGGGCTTCTCTTCAGCAGAGGTTCCCAAGTCCTCATAAGCCCAGCATGTGTGTGTGCGTACAGGTCTAGACATGGGTGTCAAGTACATAGGGCAGGTCTAGAGTGGGCCACGTGTATATTATGTCCACCTGGCATCAAGTCTGCCTGGCTCACAAGGGAGGGTGGGAAGAATGACACTGACCCCTCAGGGGGACTCTCAGGAGTATCTGTGGTATGGCTGGCCAATTGTCCTTTTGTGGCTTTATTGGAGCAAGAAGGAGCCTTCAAAGCAGAGGCTTTAGTGTCTAGGAGTGCAACATGCTGTTGCCTTCAGGCACATCTGTCTAACAGCCAACATCTATCAACTGGGTCAGGTACCTAAGTAAGGGCCTATCTGATGCTACTCAGCCCCACAGACTATTCAGTCAGGTCGCCATCCAGGGCACATTGCAGGAAGTGGCTGGGATGGAACTGGACCCCAATGGTCTGAGTTAATAGTCTAAGGCCTGGCCATGGCATCCTCTTAAAACATGGGCCTGGAATCCTACTGCCTCATGGACAAAACTGCTGCTTATTAGACTTGATGTCACCTCCCACTCCCACTTATACCCTCTTTATGAGCTCTCCCACCAAGGAACCCTCTGGCCAGGCTCAAGCTTATCTGCTCCTTGACCCTTCTTTGTTCCCAGAACTGTCAAGGTCCCCACCATTTGAGCATTTTCCTAGGGCAAGTGAGGACATGTGGTCTAGGACATGCCAGTAGGAGAGAAGAGAGGTTAAATACATAGGTTCTGGGATAGAAGCAAGTATTGGTCATATGATCCAGGTGAGTGCTTTGGGCTTTCAGTTTACCTGTGCAAGGGGGCCATTAGTCTTTAGGGAATACACATCAAAAGCAGAGATGCCACCTCACCACCACTGGGGTGGGTGTGATGGAAATTACAGGTCTGAGAGACACCCATAATGCAGAGAAATTACGACTCTATCAAGCATCGATGCTGAGTGTAGAGAATTGTGCAGCTGGTTTGGAAAAGGGCTGACACTCCTCTACAAGTGACACATCCAATTTTATTGCTCCCAGGAACACACTCGAAAGAAATAAAAACAAACAAAATAAAACATGCTCCCACATAAACTTGGGCCACATATTATGATCCCATTGATAGAAAACACCCAGAGTAGGTAAACCCACAGAAAGACAGTTACCAGGAACTAAGGGGAAGAATGGAGGTGGCTACTAATGGTAGGGTAGGGGTTGTTTTGGGGAATAATTTACATGTTCTAGAGTTAAGATGTGAATAGTGATGAGTGCATTACCTGGTGAATACTCTGAAATCCACCAAATCATACATTTAACATGGAATGCTTCACAGAAATATCTTAAGAAGCACTGACAAGCTAACCCACAACTTATTCCACGCGGTCATACAGAATGGGCCAGGAGCACAATACATTCCAGCTTCATACAGGTTATGCATATTTATTAAAAACTTCCTTCACCAACAATGGTGAGATCAACACCCCCAAATTACAAAACATGATGGCAGTTGATAGTTATAAAAATAAAGCGAAGGCCTATGTTTCACAGATTTGTGCAAGTCTCCTTCAGCCCTCAGTCTGTTCTTTCATCAAAAAGGAGATGATAGAATTGGTTATTCCTCATGTCATAGTAGAAAACTGCATTCCATTGGCAAAAAAAAAAAAAAAAAATAGCTTTGCTTCCAAAAGGCAGAAGTCTTTAAAGTGACTCTCCCGTAATAAATATAGAAAATAACCTTTAATAAACACCTCTTAGCTTGGTCAGAATTGTTGTGTTTATACAGCAAGTCTGTCTGTCCCCCTGAGGCAGAAGCCCCCAACAGCTCTTCCAAGCTCTCTGCATCTTTGGTGCACTTGGCTGCCGGATATGATGCTGTTGAAGGCTGAGCCACTGAGTCCTTTCAGCCAGGGCCCAGGGCCACAAGATACTTCTGAATGTACCTCGGGCCTGGATATATCACAGGAGAAGAGGCCTGGGCAGAAAAGACTAACCAAGCCAAAGCTGAAGATGGGGTCCCTAAGAAAAAGGTGCCTACCAAGACTTCCTCCAAGGCTCTGTGTGCCCACCAGAGTGGTCCTTAAAGGCTTGTTGGCTTACATGGTGAGCCAGTGTGACAGTCACACTGACGGGGTCTTTGGTGGGTGAACTTGCTGCATGAGTTGTGGACGCTTCACCCTAGGCTTCCTCCGCTTTGGCCGGCTCTTGGCCTTGTTGATCTGTACCACAAAGAAGGCTAGGACCACCATGGCACCCAGGAAAGCGAAAACAGGGATGGTTTGGCCCACCTCCTGGTTGTAGCGGCCAGGCATGATCCCTGAAAGAGGCAGTAAATGGTTAGTAGTGCCACAGAGCTCCAGCTCCAGCCTTTTTCTGAGAATCAGTTCACCAAAGACCAAATGCTAGCTTGACTCCATTAGCTTGGGTGGCAGGACAGGCATCACTTTTAAGCTGGAGCTGAAGTAGCCTGGGCTGTTAACAGAGCGTGGGTGAAAGGGACGTGCAGTATGTTCTCATCAGCTGAGTGGAAGAATCCCTGGGTACATGGGGGATGGGTGTGTGCCAGGTTCTGTTCCTCCTCCATCTCCTCCCAGCTCACAGGAAGACAGGCCTTGATCCTGTCACAGCCAGTCTACAATAACAAGGCCAGAGGGGATCTCTAAGAGCAACTGAAGATAAACTAGTCTTGATCCAAGGAGGAAGAAGGAAGTGCTAGAGATCTGTTTGCTGAATGCAAAGAAGAGGAGACAAGCAAGGTGAGACAGGAAGTAGCAAGGTTATAAGGAATAGGGTGTGTCTGACCAATTCTTGAAACCCAGAAAAACTTCCCTTGGGATCTGCGACCCCTTGGGTAGGCCGCAAGAATTTCCAGAGCAAAAGGGCTATTCACACTCAGCTGGAGAGACTTGAGATTAGCTGCCTTAGCTAAGGGAGAGGGGAGGCTTGGAATAGGAAGTCTATTCAGTCCCAAGGCTTCATCTGGGCAGGGGACAGGAGAGATTATTTCAAGAGCACAGTGCAGCTTGCTCAGTCAAGTGTCACCCCAGATAGCAGGGGGACTAGGGCAGAGGATTAGGAGACCCCAGAGGCCAGCCTAACTACTACAAACCTTGCAGAGCCAAGGCACATAGTACATGCTTGCTTGTAGAACTTTCATAAGGAGCATGCAAATTACTCTGAAAGTTTTAAAGAGTACTAACCTGGCCAATACAAAAGAAATCAAAATTTGAAATATATATGGAGAGGGTATTAGAGCGATGGCTATTGGTAAAGTGCTTGTTGCACAAGCATTAAGATCTGAGTTTAGATCCTTAGTACTCCCTTAACAGCCAAGGGTGGTGTAATCTTTTTTTTTTTTTTTTTTTTTTTTTTTTTTGGTTTTTTGAGGTAGGGTCTCACTCTGGCCCAGGCTGACCTGGAATTAACTATGTAGTCTCAGGGTGGCCTTGAACTCACGGCCATCCTCCTACCTCTGCCTCCCGAGTGCTGGGATTAAAGGCGTGCGCCACCACGCCCAGCTCGGGTGGTGTAATCTTAATACTGGAGAGGCAGAAACAGGAGAATACATGGGGTTTGCTAGCCAACTAGTCTTAGACAACACAGTGATCTTCAGGTTGTGAGACCTTGTCTTAAAAAATAAGGTGAAAGGGGGCTGGAAAGATGGCTTAGCAGTTAAGGTGTTTGCTTGTAAAGCCAAAGGAGCCTTGTTCGACTCTCCAGGACCCAGTAAGCCAGCTGCACAAGGGGGTGCATGCATCTGGAGTTCATTTGCAGAAGCTGGAGCCCTGGCATGCCCATTCTCATTCTCTCTCTCTGCCTCTTAAATAAATAAATAAATAAATAAATAAATAAATAAGTAAATACTAAGGTGAAAGGGCCAGAGTGGTGGCTCAGTGGTTAAAGGTGCTGGCCTGTAAAGCCTGACCACCTAGGTTCAAATCCCCACTAACCACATAAAGCCAGATGCATGAAGTGATGCATGAATCTGGAGTTTGTTTGCAGTGGTAAATAAATAAAAAATTATTTTAAAAGGTGAAAATCAACTGACTTCAATCTCTAGCCTCCATACAGGTGGAACATGCACGTGCATGCACAAACAAACCAACAAAATGTACACAAAACTTTTTAGAACAAAACAACATCTTCAGCTTTTAGACCTACTCTTGGCCTTGCTTATTTTACCACAAAGAAAGCCAGAACCAACAAGAATCCTGAGAAAAGGAAGGGTTTCACTCTCTTCCTGAGGGAGAGAGGAGACCACCTGGAACCCAATAGCCGGTTTTGGTACAGTGAGACAATGCCTAAGGACTCACCTCCAGGAATGTCCCAAGCACCACTTTCTCCAGGGGACAAAGGTCTCACTTGAGGGCGATTCGATCGAAAATTAGGTAACACCACTTTGTCCAGGTCAATGGAGAGTAGCTTTTGATGTTTCCAAAGATTACTTGCAGGAAATAGATTAAAAACAAAATAAAGATAAGCAACTACAACCACCTAGGAAGTTTAGCTGAGTTTTAGGAAGTTTAGATGAGAAACAGCAAATGAGATATAGGACAACCAGAGCCAATTCACAGGTTGGAAGGTCAAAATAAAGTCCACCATGCTGAGATTTCAGTGTTCCAAAGAGGAAAAGTACTACAGGGTTAACAATGTTGCCCACCTGAGCCCATTTCTGCTTAACACTGGGAACATTGCCAAGAAAGGTAAAAGGACTGTTAGTACTGGCCATCTGAAAGGAGCCAGCAGGTGGAGAAAAGAAAGCCTGGTGTTGAGCCATGAAGATCCTCTGCTTGGGGCTCCAAGCAAGTTGCTCTTTGACAAACACAAAGCAATGCAGTGTAGGGACTCCACATCAATCACACGTAGGAACTGGACAAACTGGTGCTAGGAACTAGCCATAATGGTGTCCTTAGGAACTCACAATTCACCAAATAGAGGCGCACGCGCACATGTGTGTGTATCAACACCTGCCTCAGCTGTGGGGTGGGTGGCCATCAACAAAATCTGTGTGCTCCATAAAAGACAGGGTGCTCTGTGTAGGAATAAAGTATTACTCATCTTTAAGTGTGAGGAACTCAGTTGGGCCAATACAACAAGAAATGCAGTGGCTGAGCCACTACAAACAGCAGCAGACAGCTTGGGAGGACACCTCCGTTAGAGCTAAGAATGCCAAGGGAAAGTACTATTTTGGCTTAAGGGAGGATAAATGTTTCCAAATGACAAATCTGTTCTTTCTATTGTCACTTCATGTGGAAACTGTCAGCCTACATCTTTTACTTTTACTTTGAGTGAAGACACCCAGTCCCATTAGCAGCAAGTGGGGTGAAAGTCAGTGTGAAGCCAGCGAATGGGGAGGTCAGCATTAGCAACTAGTGAGGCTTTCCAGGAGGAGCAAAGCCACCAGGGGCTCCTGCCAAGCATGGTGACAAGACAACAACCTGGTCTACTTTGAATGACTCAATGCTATACAGCTCAGGGTTAATTTGTCTGAAAAGTAAACTGACAAGCTATAGAGTCACTGACATTTAGGCTTTAAAACCTTTTATCTAAGTGCACAGGGGGTGATCCTGCCATTCTAACAGTGCTGTCTGTCCTGGAATTTAGTTACTGGTGATGACACTTTCTAGGGCAGTGGCTGAGCTAAGTGCACAGTCATGTTATCACCAGAGAATCTCCCAGCACACTGATGAGGGGCAGATGTTCCCACAATGAGGATACCTAAAAAAAGGACATTTGATTCCCAACCACAAATGGGGAAAAAGCCTCCTTTCATACAAATGAGAATTTGCCCATGGCATGGTGGAGAGCTGCCTACAGCTGTCTAACATTGGTCTGAAATATTCTAGAGATTCAGAGTATTTCCATCTAGGTCTCTGAGAACTGAGAATAATTTCTCACAAGATGTGGAATGTGAGATAAGAGCGAAGTGTAGCACCATATTAAGGAGAAAGGATTACTGAAAGTGACATTTCAAATCCAATCCTGAGAACTGTCCATTATCAATGACCTGAATGGGCTCAGAATTTGAAAGGTGTAGACAGACAGATACGAAAGTATACTGTTATCTGTTTCTCAGACTCTTCAGCAACACTAGAAAGAATAATTGGGTTTCTGAAATGTTAGCTAACATGGACTGTCCTTTGAGCACGAACTGCTAGTTGTGTTTAGAATATAAATTGTGGCATGAATGCTAGGATAATAGAAGGTCCTAAATAAATAAAGATACAAAAATGGAAACACATTAGAAGTTTGAAATGAAGGGACATTGACTGGAATGGAAAAGTACACAGCAATTAAAGGTTCAAGAAGAGCCCTGCTGTTGAGAAAGATGGTAGGATTACACGACTTTGTTTCCTGTGAAGGATATTCTAAGACAAGAGTCACTGAGTGAGTGGCACAAGGACTCCATGGTGAGCAGAGAAAGGTTTAACACCTTACTATAGGCAACCTTGTCCCCACAATGTGGACAGGGCCCTGCCCACGTCAAACTTGCCCATCACTGACCCAAGCACAGTGGCAGACTGGAGAGGGGAGGAAAGGCAGGCAAGACACATCTTCAGAGGGAGCTTTTAGCAGGGAGGGATAGGGCATGGGGCATGCAGAATAGGCTTTCAACTATTCCTGGTACACCAAGCCCTGCTGACCCTTTCCTCAAATTGCCCTGCTCACATGAGATGTAGAAATGTGCAGGCTGGAAAAATAGCTGATGTGGCCTGGCTGAAGAGAGAAACAGCTGTGGGAGCTCAGGTCTGGACAAATGAAGGAAAATGATGCGAATGAGGAGGTGATGTTAGAGCCAGAGAAGCAAAGCCACACTGGAAGGTCTATATAGAAATGCAGACAGAGGTCCATGGCCTGCATGGAATGTTGGGCTTCAGCCAGCATCAGACATGAACAGCATCCAGCAGTCTTCCTAGCTGGGATCCCATGGCAGAAGTCATATCTACTTGGAGCAGCCTCCACATTGAGGTATGACAGGAGAGAGACCTATCTGTGTTTCATAATCAACACTTTGGACAGGAAGCACAAATGCAAGTGACAAGCCTCAACCTGCTCATGGAAACCAGAGCTTCTACTGAACTGACAACCCAAAGCACTCTACCTCAGGATCCCAACAAAGAGCACATCCTTAAAGGGTAATATGGGGAGTTACTCATTTCCAATAACCATCAAGAAACAATAAGCTAGAAGGCTTGATTACTTGATAATGGTGTCAGCAAAATTCCATTCTGTCCTATTTAAAACAAAAAGGAATGAGTCACAAGCTTTGGAGAAGAAAGGGGAAAATGCAGGTAGACACTGACCTGGGTGCTGTCTCATTCAAAGGCTGTGGCTTGGCCCAAGACAAGTGTGGACAGGCAGGAAGAGGCCGAGGTTTCGGGTCTCCCAAGTGGGCTTCAAGAACCTTGGAATACCGATGAAGATGGTTTCCTGTGATTAGCAGTCACAGACAACAGAAAAGGAGTTCAGTGTTATTAAAACAGAGGAAAGAAAACATGGGTTTGAATTTCCCTGTGAGTCTTCTTGCCAACAGCCCACTGTGTCCTGTCATCTGTCCCCCATGTACTTTGGGAACACATCTGACAGGATGCCCCAGCCTGCTGAAGGAAAGTGGAAAGTAGCCTGGTTCCTTTTAAAGGGCCATACATATGTACATGGATGATGCTGGCAAGTGAGCCTTGGCTCTCTGTTAGCTACACACAGACCCCAGAGGACAGCACTATGAAAGTCTTTTGTTCTAGAATCCTTTAGCCAAGAAAACAAAGAAGCTGAATTTTCAGTTTCTTACATTTCTTAAAACCTGTGCCATCTCATACTATAACCACTAGCTATATATGGGGTAATGAGCAATTGAAATGATATATTAAAGTCAATGTCATTTTTATTTTTAATGTAGCTAATGAAAAAAATTCTTTGATTTTAGCCTTTCCTCCTCCTCCTCTTTTATTTTTATTTTTTTGAGATGAAATCTTACTATGCAGTCTAGGCTAGCCTTAAATTCTCTATTCAATTACCTCAGTTTCCCAAGTGTTGGGATTACAGTTACACACCATGCCTAGCTGCTGCTAAAACTTTTCAATGACAGCTGCAGCTCACATCATTTCTGTGGACAGTGCTTCCAGAAAGAAACAGTTCTGTGGGCATGTGAGCACCAACCAGCATAGACCTTGGAGTAGAAGGACCTTTAGGGCCCACTGCACAGTGCCTGGGTGACTTAATGTTTCTCACTCCTATTTTTCATGTGCATACTAAAAATAGTCCTATCTATTATCATGGATTACTAGGAAGCATGAGTAAGCCAATCCCAGAAAGCACCCAACCTGGTGCCTGGTATCCATAGAACACCCCAAAATGCTGGCAAATTTTCCCTGAAGACCCTAGGACCCATTGTTTCAGCTATGACAATAGACAGTGAACATGGACTGGGGTTAAGGAAGCACAGGCAAGCAACTGTATACTGGTCCCACAGTGACTGTCCATCCTGGGAAGAGGACAGGCCTCTGCTTGGCTATCAGCAGCTGTTAAGAAACAGTCCATGGCATGGCTAGGGAGCTGACTCAGTGGCTAAGTGCTTGCCATGTAAGAATGAATACCTGAAGTTGGATCCCTAGAACCCAGGTAAAATGTTGTGCATGATGGTGTGCATCTGCCATTCTAGTGCTGGGAGGCAGAGAAAGGCAGATCCCTAGGGCTCATTGTCTAGCTAGTCTAGCAGAATCAGTGAGTTTTGGGTTCACAGAGAAATGATGTCTCACAGGGTGCAAAGTAACTGAGAACACCATCCACCCAGTGTTGATTTATGACTTCCACAGGCACATGTGCACAAAGCAGAGTTTTTTAAAAAGAAAACCCATGGTATCCACTAAGGGTAGGCTGGTACTCACTGGCAAGCAGTACCACTTCCTAAAGCAACACTGAACTGGCCCCAGCCCCCTGCTAAGCCTCCATGGCGAACACTTACCTTCCATCCTCTCAGGAGGGGACAAGCCGGCTCCGTTAGGAGGGCGCTGACGGTTCCCTGAATGACTGAGGCTGGGAGGAGTCACCCCATATGATGTGTACTGAAGGAGTGCATCCAAAAGCCAAAAGCAGTCTGCAGAGTCAACAAGCATACTATTAAGGATTTTGTATGTTTTTTTCCCTTCTGTTTTTAGCATGCATATGTACATGTTCTATGCGTATGTTGTGGCATGTGGTTTATGTACAATGTAAGAATGTGTGTACATAGATGAGTGCGCTTGTGCACACATGAGTGGAGGCCAGAGGAAAGCACTGGGTGTCTTCCTCTAGTGCTTTTCCACATTGTTTCCCTAGGACAGTCTCTCTCACTAGGAACCTGAAGCTGTCTTTGTTTTTTCTGGTCAGAATGGCTGACCAGTAGCCCCAGTGATTTTGCCATCTCTATTCCTCACAGAACTGGGATTACAGGTATGTGAGTTGCCACATCCAAGTTTTTTGCTTGTTTGTTTTTTATTTATTTTTCAATATGGGTGCTAGAGATCGAACTCAGACCTTCTCAGGTCCTCATACTTTCATAGCAAGTGCTCTTACCCAGTCACAGGATTTGATTTTTTAAGAAAATACTTTATTTACTGGGCATGGTTGTATATACTTTTTATCCCAGCATTCTGGAGGCAGAGGAGGAGGATCACCATGAGTTCAAGAGTTCAAGGCTACCCTGCAACTACATAGTCAATTCCAGGTCAGCCTGGGCTAGAGTGAGACACTACTTTGAAAAACCAATAATAATAATAATAAAATAAAAATAAAAAAATTACTTATCTGTGAGCAGAGAGAAAGAAAGAAAGTATGGAAGGTATGGGTGTGCCATATCCTCCTTCTGCTGTGAACAAACTCCAGATGCACACACCACTGTGTACATCTGGCTTTACATGGGTACTGGGGATGTGAACCCAGGCAGGTGGGTTTTGCAAGTAAGTGCTTTTTTTGTTTGTTTTTTTGAGGGAGGGTCTTGCTCTAGTCCAAGCTGACCTAGAACTCGTGACAATCCTCCTACTTCTTTCACCCAAGTGTTGGGATTAAAGGTGTGTGCCACTACGCATGGCAAGCAAGTGCTTGTAACCGCCAAGCTACTGCTCCAGGCCAAGATTTGACTTTTAAAACAATGGAATCCACAGGGCTGGAGAGATGGATTAGCAGTTGGGGAGATTGCTTGCAAAGCCAAAGGACCCAGGTTTGATTCCCCAGGACCCACATAAGCCAGATGCACAAGATGGCACATGTGTTTGGAGTTTGTTTCCAGTGGCTGAAGGCCCTGGCATGTCCATTCTCTTTCTCTCTCTCTACTTCTTTCTGTCCCTCTCTTACTCTCATATAAATAAAATAAAATTTACAAAAAGGAAAACAGATTTCTAAGTGTCACCTAGAGAAATCTAATTAGTCATTTAAAAATAAAAGAGGGGTAAACAGATGTTAAGAAGCTAGTTTAGTTCAACTAAGCTGACACACCCAGACTCTCCATGCTTGTGAAGCATGATTTTTACCAGCACACTCTCATTGCAGCCTTTACTCATGTCTCAAGGCAGCTCAGCACCACTGTCACTGAACTAGAACAACTGCCTGAGAGCCACACTTAGCTCTGGACCCCTCACAGACAAGGACAGAATGGAGTTCATTCAGAGATGGCAAGATCATGTGGTATCTACTGAGAAAAGAAGGGCCTTAACAATGGAAGCTCTGAAGCAAGGGGGCAAAGAGAACAGAGGTACATGAGCTTCTGTCAACAACCTGGAGGCATTCTAGGAGGGCAGGAAATGGACTTACCCTATAATGGCACATTCTACAGGGAGAGGAATTAACTGGAATTGGCTTTTGAGCCTGCAGGCCTCAGGCGTACGGTCAATTCTTTTCTGGGGACATCTAGAATCTAGGTCTAAGATCAGACATGCTCCCATCCCTCAGTCTGGGCTCTCTGCCCCATCCCATGCCAAGTCCTCCCAAATCCCATTAATACACACTTGGACCATAGAAGCTTCTAGAGCAGATTGTTAAGTATGCTGTTGAAGTAGCATATTTTTAGCCACATGTGCCAAAAATCTGAGGACCCTAAGAGCCACCATTTGAAATGTACAAACATGCAAAGTCCTCTAAGATACTTAAAATATTAATGAAGACTCTTATCAGGACAGCTTAGATCCTACAAGAGAACCCCTGTGGAAATAAAACATTAATCTCCTATCCACTTTAACATCACTTTTGGTTTTTAAAAAGACCAACCATATTCTAAAGATTTATATAGCAACTGAAATTCAGACAACCTCAGATTAAAATCAGATAAAGGGGGGTGGGGGGTTAGAGTGATGGCTCAGTGGTTAAAAGTACTTACCTGAAAGCCTAACAGCCTGGGTTCAATTCCCCAGTACCCACGTAAAGCCAGATGCACAAAGTGGTGCATACATTTGTAATTTCTTTGCAGGAACAAGGGGCCTTGGCACAATCATTTATATCCCCCCTGGCTTGGAAATTAATAAATAAAAATATTTTTTAAAATAGGGAAAAGGTACAACCCCTGATTCTTGGCTCATGTCTGGAGGCTTGCCTTTCAGGGAGCCACTGCTCTCTGAGAACACTGGTTGCCAACCCACCTCCACTTTCAGTCGGCTCAGGGAGTCATAAATCCAGACTTCAATCCTCACTTTCTCACCAGATTAAAAACATGGAACATTTCCTCCTTCATAAACAAGAAAAATGAAGTCTATAATCAAATTCAAAAGCTGCACACTTGGAACATATACCAAGGGAAGCTGAAAAGGAGGCACAGAAGAGGAGGACTGGTCTGCCTCTCTTTGCCTCCTGCACCCCTTGCTGATAAAGGCTTCAGAAGCTAAACTCCCAAGTCCTGGGGAAAGTAAAAAGCAGAGCCTCTAGGCAGTGTGGCTGGGAAGGCAGAGTCTGCACCAAACTGAACAACCCTCAGGAAGCCTAAGAAAGGCAAAAAGTGAGTCAATTGGCTCAAGGGGCTCTCCACCAAACACAGGAGGAACTGACCTGCTAGCGGCAGGATGGGAAAAGAGAGGAGTGGCACCAAGGTTTGTAAAGGCAATTTTGGTTTGTGTCAGCCTTAAAGTACTTATCACAATATTCCAGTCCACCAAAGTGCCTGGGACTTCCTGAGTTGTCCCTGGCTCCTACTGGAGAGTACCTGTTTCTGCAGCAGCATTTGATCAGCCACGTCTCAGAGACAAAGGAAGCACAGAATTCACATGCCTCATTCCCTAAGGTGACAAACTCCACCCCCCTTGTCCTCAGGCATGCTGAGTATGTTCCCAGGGCTTTTGCAGGCTGTGGGATTCTTTGCCACTGAGCTGTAGCCCAGGCTTTCCTTGTGCTTTGTTCTTACCCTTCTGTCGGTGACTGTCATCTAAGCAATTAGAGTCTCCATACAGCACAATCCTGCCTCCACCCTCATCTGGAATCTGATAAAGTCCCAAAATGGGGACATTTTCAACAATAGCTGTTTCTTGTTTTAACACCTCCAATCCTGAAATAATATAACAATGAAAACAGCATTGAGAGTTTTTGTTAATAAATTTTTTTAAATTTTGTAATTGTTACTTAAGATTTAATCTACATGACAAACTTAGCTAAATCTAATATTCAATCAAAACAGTTCATCCCAGCACTCGGGAGGCAGTAGTAGAAGGATCACCGTGAGTTCGTGGCCACCCTGAGACTACATAGTGAATTCCAGGTCAGCCTGGACTAGAGTAAAACACTACCTCAAAAAAACAAGACAAAACAAAACAAACAAACAAAAAAAAGTTCAAATTTTAGGACAGGAAAGCATCATTAATCTGGTTAAACTCAGCAAACAGTTCTTACAAAATTCAAGTGTCCACAAATTCAGTTACATACACAGATATCAGAGGTTTCATGTTTTATATTAAAAGTGGGAAAACAGGGCTGTAGAGATAGATTAGAGGTTAAGGCACCTGCCTCCTAAGCCTAAGAATGCTGGTTCCAATCTCCAGGTCCCACATTTAGCCAGATGCAAAGTGATGCAAGGGCGCAATGCCACACTTGAACACAAGGGGGAACACACATCTGGATTTTGTTTGCAGCAGCTGAGAGGCTGCTGGTGTGCCCATCTCTGTCTTCCTCTCCCTCTCTCTCTGTCTCTCTCTGTGTCTCTCCCCACCCCCCCCAAAAAAGTGGGACAAGCCAGGTGTGCTGGCACACAACTTTAATCCCAGCACCCAGGAGGTCAAGGTAGGAGGATCATCATTGAGTTTGATGCCAGCATGTGCTACAGAGTGAGTCCAGGTTAGCTTGGGCTGGAGTGAGACCCTGCCTTGAAAAAGCAAGACAAACAAAAGTAGGTCAAATGTAATTGAAAATTTTATTTAAATAAAAATTATTTTCAGGAGGCAGAGGTAGGAGGGTCACTGTGAGTTCAAGGTCACCCTGACACTACATAGTGAATTCCTGGTCAACCTGGGCTAGAGTGAGACCCTATGTTGAAAAATTATTTATAAAAATATATAATTTAGAAGTAATATGTACCAATGTCATCAGCAGCAACTGTCAGTGACATCATTCAATCTCAGAGATTCATGGTTTCATTTGTTAGTATTTCCCCCACCTCTTCCATTCCACCCACCCTTTTGTGGTACTAAAGATTGAATCTAAGACTAGGCAAGAGCTCTACCACTCATATACATCCTAAGCCTATTTATTTATTTTTTCTTCTTCTTCTTCTTATTATTTTTTTTGGTTTTTGCAAGGTAGGGTCTCACTCTGGTCCAGGCTGACCTGGAATTAACTATGTAGTCTCAGGGTGGCCTCGAACTCTCGGCGATCCTCCTACCTCTGCCTCCCGAGTGCTGGGATTAAAGGCATGCGCCACCACACCTGGCTTTTTTCTTATTATTATGAGTCAGGGTCTCACTAAGTTGCCCAAGCAAGACTTGAATTGATCCTCCTGCCTCAGCCTTCTCAGAAGCTGGATGATAGGCCAGCATCATCATGCCTGACAACTTTAGTATGTTGAATTTTGTTTCTAATGGTAAGGGTCTTTTCTGATTCAGCATAGACTACATTATCAAGGTGCCCAAAAAATAATTTAGCTTGAAGCCAAGGTGTTTTTTAGACCATACCAGAACACTGAACAAAGTATACAGCATTGAATCCATTTTTGTTGTTCCCTTCTCAAAACAATAAGCAGCCAGAGGGCAGCAAGTCACTAAGAGGCCAAGGCTTTTAGCTCTGTTTGTACCTAGAGCTGGAAGTAGCATCCCTGTAAAACAGCTTTTTAGAAAGAATGGCCAAACCACAGTAAGCTGGGCCAAGATATGATCATTAAAAAAAAAAAAAAAAAGATAGGATCATCATATGCTCAAGGTTTTATCTCATAGCCATTATGGGTAAGCCAAGATAAATTTTGATTTTCAACTATTAACTCTCTCTCTTGGTTGTAGAAAATAGGTGGTGTGGCTCGTCATTCTGAAAAACAGATGATTGATTGCAGGAGGAAATGGATCCACTAGCACATGTTCACAAGCCTGTCACGTGAGGTACATCACAGTATCCTGGTACTCAGTAGAGCTAAACAAAGTCACATGAGTTTGAACAGCAGAAACAATGTCCTGTGGTCCTGTCACTGTCCTACTGCCTTCTACCTGGCTTTCAAAAGCAGAGGTGGTCCAGCTTGTCCCCGCTCCTCCTCTGCTCACTAGATAGGCCCAGTGCTGTGCACTAAGCACAAAAGGTGGTATTATAGACACTATGTGGGAACCAACCAGCCCAGGTCTCCTCGGGTCATGTCTGCCTGTAGATGAAGTGAAACTGCACAGCAATGATACCCAGAAGAGGTTCCCTGTAACTAAGTTTTTAACTTTATATAGCTAATAACTCTAAAACACAGTTCAAAATTTCCATAGTAATCTGACAATCACAGAA
Organism: Orientallactaga sibirica; assembly: GCA_036365145.1. Classification (NCBI taxonomy): domain Eukaryota; kingdom Metazoa; phylum Chordata; class Mammalia; order Rodentia; family Dipodidae; genus Orientallactaga; species Orientallactaga sibirica. The sequence goes on along the minus strand of JAEOAD010000017.1, from coordinate 28,786,091 downwards.
GTGAAACAATACTTAGGTTGTGACAAATACTTGTGGCCCAGTCCTGAAGGAATTCCATTTCTTTTGCAGTGGTCACTACACCTATATATTGAAATTATCAGCAAGTCTGTTTCATCTACCTTGGGATCTCCCAGAGCCCCTGCCTATTATGCCAGGTACTAAAAAAATCACTGAATTAGACACTTTAAAAGAGTAAATGTTGTAGTATGTGAATTATATGCAATAAAACTATGAGAGGGAAGAAGAGAGAAGAGGAAAAAAAACCCAAAGCCGCCTGTGAACAGCGTCCTTTACCTTGGTCCTTAAACGTTTGTGTTATCACTATGCCATCTTCTGGAAACTTAGCGATGCTGCATCCTGATGCATAATACACTGGAAAATAGTTCAAAGTTACAGGAGTACAGAAGACCCCAACACTTTCCTTACTTATCAACCATTTTTTTTGTTTGTTTTTTTCAGGTAGGGTCTCACTCTACCTCAGGCTGACCTGGAATTCACTATGTAGTCTCAGGGTGGCCTTGAATTCATGGTGATCCTCCTACCTCTGCCTCCCAAATGCTGGGGTTAAAGGTGTGCACCACCTTTTCTTTTCTTTGTTTCTTTTGGTTTTTCAAGGTAGGGTCTCACTCTAGCTTAGGCTGACCTGGAATTCATGATGTGGTCTCAGGGTCGCCGCAAACTCTTAGCAATCCTCCTACCTGTCTCCCAAGTGCTGGAATTAAAGGTATGTGCAACCAAGCCCAGTTATATTTTTAATATTTCTTAATCTAAAGAAACAACTGCCATTGAATTAGAAGCAATCACTTCAAACCTCAAGTAAAAAATATTAGTAATGTAGTTTCTGAACAAAATTTTTTTATAAATATATTTTTAGAGATAGGGTCTTATTATGTATCCCAGGCTAGCTTCAAGCTCTTGATCCTACTGCCTCAGGCTCCCAAGTAATGGGATTATAGTGTACATAACAATACTTTGCTGAACAAGTTTGGACAGGACTTGCAGAACTAGAAGTAATACTCAAGTATTCTACAATCTAAAAAACTAAAAATTACTATGTGGGCAAATTTCTCAAGTGAAATAGGCAAAGTTACTTCATAAACAAGATTTTACAAATAACCAGAAAACCATGAGGTATTTTTCTGTTGAGAATATGTAAGAAAGAAAGACTCTCATAGGCAGCACTAAAATTAAGGATGCTTACATCCTAGAAAGCTAGACAAAACTACGGTAGCTAACACAGATTCACAGGGTTATTTTCTCTTGCTCTCTCTTACACAGCATCTCATGTAACTTAGGCTGGCCACTAGGCCTGGTTAATGTGGTGCTGGGGACTAAATCCAGGGCTTTGTGCATACCAGGCAGGCACTTTACCAACTTAGCTTAAAGTCCCTGTTTTGGAGCTTTTGTTTTGTGGTGATGAGGATTAAACCTAGACCCCTGTGCATCTTGGTCAAGCCCCAGATGTACTTTCTGAAAACACTAGCTAGCTCCTTCAAGACTGTAGCTTATTTAGGAATCACATTTCCCTCCCTGCACTCCCCCCAAACCTAGACTTCAAAGACATGAGGCTTGCATTCTCACACCTCTGAGAGTAGCATGCCTTTTTACACAAAGACACAAAGCCTTACTGTCATGGTTTGCCAGGGCAAACTCCCCTTCATACAGGCCATCGCTGAATCCCATGTTCCACACAGACAGCAGCTCATTCAAAGCTGGGATGTTGGCTCCTCCAGTATCTGGCATCCACCACTGTCTATAAAAGTGGCAGCAGGCACAGAGAAGGCAAGAATCAAAACACCTCCATACACTTCATCTTCAATGACAAAACAAAATATCTGCCACAATCTAGTTCATTCACCCACACAAGTGTCAACTAAAACCAGCTGTTGGATTTGAGAAACACCACAAATAAATGTGTTAGCTAATATGCAAAATAAACTAAGGCTTTATTTTATGAAATTAAAATCAGTAGCTTATTGATACGCAAAGCCTTTTTACACAGACACAAAGCCTTACTGTCATGGTTTGCCAGGGAAAACTCAAATAAATTTAGTCCAGATCTACCTAGAATTAATAAAGCTATAGAAATGAGATCGGTTATAAAAGTTCATATCAAGTTGTCAATAAAATCACTGGACTGGAGAGATGGCTCAGTGGTTAAAGGTATTTGCTTGCAAAGCCCAATGGCCTGGATTTGATTCTCTAGTACCCACATAAAGCCAAATGCACAAAGTGGTGTATGCATCTGGAGTTCATTTGCAGTGGCAAGAGGCCCTGGCACACCCATTCTGTCTCTTTCAAATAAATCTTTTTCAAAAATTAATAATATACAATTATTTATAGTATTCTAGAAATCTGTAATCAGATGTACAAGGTGGTGCATGTGCCTGGAGTTTGTCTGCAGTGGCCAGAGGCCCTAGTGTGGCCATTCTCTCTCTCCAATAAATAAATAAAATAAAAATCTGTAATCAATTAGAAGATCTCCTTCAGTTAACAGTTCATTTGGTGCACTTAAATTTGCATGTTAAGTATCAGAGACATGGGAGGATGAACTAGAACTAAGCAGAAACTAAAGCTTGAGTATCTACTGAGAACGATAACCCTCCTAAGTTAGCACCAGGAAGGTCTCTTTATAAGCAGTTTTCTGGTACATAGATAAAAGTTCTAGAAAGATCAACAAACAGAGAGTTGGTAAGTCCTTGCTGGGTGGACTCTAACTCCCCCATAGTAACCCTGCTATCCAAATACCAACTCCTAGCTGTACCTTGTGTTTTCATCATAGAACTTCACTTTTCTCATAACTGAAGTGTTGTACCAGTCACTGAAGACGACAAGTGAGAGTCCATTGTCCACGTCCCTCCTCAGCTTAGTGATCTCCTCAGGAAAATATTCTTCCTCACTGTCCACCATTAGCAAAGTTCCTGGTGAACAAAGTGCTATGGTTTGAGAACTGTCACTTCTGAATGACAAGATGACACTGTTTCGGAAACACCATCTTGCCCTGGGGCCCAATACCTATAGTAGTTTGGTCACCACCAAAAGGGGAGGGGGTGGTGAAACATACAAGACCAAGGCCCAACTAACTGCAGTCTGTTTTTCAACTGGGTTCAATGTAATGATTTTTCACTTACTTGGGAAAGACTGCAAATGTCTTTGTCCCCAACCAGTCTAACAGTTTTGTACATAGATGAGAATCACAAACATCACCACCAAGTGAGCAAGAACATCATTCACAGCCTTGCTTTCTGTTAGAATACTACCCAGACTTCTTTTATTGACCTACAGTGAAAACTATGGTTCACTTTTGAACACCAGGCACACATCTGGTGTGGGCTGGAAGGATATCTGGCTGCTCACCATACTGAGTGGCATCAAAACACGTGAAGGGAGAGCCGAGGACCTCCACAAAGTAGCCCATGCTTCTTAGGTGCTGGTACATGTCTCTGAAGTTTGTGTGGATGTGATCACCATTCCTGAAAGGCAACAGGCTTTGGCATTAAAATGGCCAGTCATTACTTATAATAAAGGTCTGTCTAGCCTCATGGTTACCTCAGAAGCCCAGCTGTCTCTGAGAGGCAAAGAGTTGTCCCTAGCACAGGGTCCCTAGAATGCCAGTCACTGGCACAGGCATCAGCCACTCCAAAATTGCAGTCTTTTGGGGTACATATGTTAAAGTGGAAGATATGAGGAGATCATGTGTGTGGCATGCATAAAATGACATGACAACATGTTTTCTTACCATGACCTAAAAAGGACTTTGGCAGTGGTATTCTTTAAATTGCTAGCAGCTCTCTGCACTTGACAATCAGTTTAGCAAACAGCTGTGAGATCACAGAGGCTGATACACGGTGTGGGATGAGCACACAACTTCTGCATCATACATACCTGGAACCACCTTTCCCTTCTTTTCCTCCCCAATGTGCTCACTTTTCTTCTGCACACACTAGATCTGCCCAAATGCACAGCAGAAAAACCCAGAGCCCATCTCCTGAGTACTGCCAACTCTATGGCTCCTCTGAAGGCTCATGGCCTTACCCTGCTACCAGCTTCCTCTATTCCCATTCACCTACCCCTGGTCTGAGCCCTGCCATCTGCCTTCTAGGGAAGTGAAGAAATGGCTCAACAGTTAAAGGTGCCCACTTGCAAAGCCAGTTCCTTAGTAAACACGTAAAGTCTAGATATATAGTATTTGTGTCTGGAGTTTGTTTGCAGAGGTAGGAGGCCCTAGAGCACCCATTCTCTCTCAAATAAGCATTAAAAAAAAAAAAAAAAAAACTAATATGATCCTATAGTACCCCGTCAAGTATTTCTATGTCACTCCTTCCTCTCATTTATGACATGGAACCTAAATTTCACTTTAAAACCTGGCTTTTGAGCCAAGAGAAAGGTACCCAAGATGCCCTGCAGGGCTAGAGACTAGAATGGAATGTGTGAGGGGCCAGGAAGGGAAGTAGCCCTAGCTCTGGGAGAGTCATCACGCAGTTGCACAAGGTTTGGCTATGTTAACAAGTCAGAGACAGCAGTTAATGGGTAATTTGAATTAAGCTGCAGCAGATGCTCACCTTGTCTGCTATGCAGGTAATATAACTCAAGGAAATAAGAATAGCAGAAAAGCTTGTTAGGAGGACATGGATGTGATCCAGACCCTCAACTGGGAGCAGAGAGAAAGGCTATACATGGTGAGACACATCAGATTTGCTGATTGACTCAGTGGGAGAGGCCAGGGAAACAGAACAATTATAAGTTTTTTTTTAAGTGTAGAATTGAGATGACTCCGTAACTAAAGGTACTTGCTTGCAAAGTCTGCTGGCCCAGGTTCAATTCCCCAGCACTCAAGTAAAGCCAGGCACAAAAGTGGTGAATGTGTCTGGCATTTAAATCCTAGCATGCAAGTACACATGCACAAACACAGACACAAATAAATAAATAAATAAATAAATAAATAAATAAATAAATAAATAAATAAAGTCAAGGTTTTTACTCCACAACTACTGAATTCTTCTTGTCAATATTTCTAAGAAGTCAGAGTCTCTTCTGAGCCTATCTGTGACACCCAACAGTGGCAGGAACAGCGGCTCCAGTGTGGAAGGATCACATGGGCGAAGAGTGTCTAAGCAAGATAGCTGCTTACCAGTCTAGAGGGTCGTTCTTCATCCGCAAATTGTCCCTGGGGAAGTAGCCAGGTGGGTAGCGGAGGTTGTGGTACTGATCCCAGAGAACCCTCTTGCTCCGAGGAGGTGTAGGAATTATCTTCACCTTAATCGGGAGCTTTACTGTTGAAGTCTGTTCTGCGCCATTTTTTGACTAAAAAAAAAAAAAAAAAAAACCCAGGAACTTGAAGCACTCCTTCCCAGGGAAACCTCTTAGGACTTAGGATTTCAGGTTTTAAATGCATCCCCCCTCCCTTTTTTTCAGACAGGATCTCACTATGAAGAGCCTAGTCGGGCCTCAAACTCAGGATCCTTCAGCCTGGAGTGCCAGAATGCTGGAATTACACGTGTGTGGCATCACATTAACGTTAAAAGGTCATTACAATTTACCAGTTTAACCTAACTAATTAAAACACAGGAATGTGCAATAATAGGAACTACTCATGGGTCAGAACTAATACTATTCAAATCTAAATAGTTGAAGACTTAAAATTCATAGCACTTTGAATCAGGCAGAATTGACCCTATATTTCCTTCCTGAGAGGCCTGTTTCAGATGCACTAATACTGACCCAAGCAGAACTCTCTGCTAAGAGACAGCAGCAGGGTAAGTAGTGTAGAGTTTAAACATAGCTGTTCTGGAAACCCTGGACTCATGGCCATCAAGGCTAATCCCATCAACTGACAACTGTCCTTTAGAGACTGTCAGCATTGAGCCTGCCCTTCCTCCTTTCCTGACATAGGCTAATAAAAAGTAATAAAAACATGTCCTTACTTCCATGTCTGCTGGGGAAGCCACTGTGATCATAACATGGCCCTGGGCAATGCCTTCCCAGGAAGCTGCCTTCTTGGTCACAGAAATGGAGATGGCCAGGTAGCCTGACCAAGGCCACAACACCGAGGAGTAAGAGAAAGCCACTTCAATGTTGTCTCCATTCTGTGGTAAATAGGGCTGCCAGTAAGGCTACAGAAAAGATAAACCAGGCCAAGGGTGAGATGAAATGCAAGAAGAGAAAACAAGGTGGGGAGAGCCTTAATTCCTAAACGGCCTAAAATGGCTTTTGAGGACTATTGCAATAACTTGGGCAAAATGATATCTATGCACAGATAATTAAGTAGCCTATGGTTTGTTTGGGAGATATCCACTAGAAAGCCTAGAAACCACAATTTTGGATGGTCTCCAATTTTGTTAAACTCTCCTTCCCATTATATTAAAAAACTGGGAGATACTCAACACATAAACCATAACCCCATAGGGAATACCTGCAACCCCAATGAGAGTCCCCAGTGGAATGGGGGCAGGGACGAGGGAAAAGAGGGTACCAACACATGATGTATCCATAGAAAATATATTTAATAATAATAATGATGAAAAATAAATAAATATCTTTGAGGAAGAACCTGTATCAGATTAGAGAGCTTACATAAATGAAACCCCTCAAACCTGAGTAGATGTCAATTAGCTCTACACTAAAAAAGAGTTATGTTAATTGACAGCAACTATCCCCAGTCAAATACTGCAGCTAATGAGGAGTAACTGGAAGAAAGGCAGCTAGCCAGCTAGAAGCGACTACCCTTGCTATGCACCCTCCTCCTTTCACTACACTGCTAGAAGCACCATGAAAGCAGGGAGGGAGGCTTAAGAAGACCAACTGGAAGAAACATGCATTTGTTCTTATCATCAGACAATATTTCAAACAAACCTAAATTACTAATATCCCTCACAAGCCACAGAGCAAAAGCAATCACCACGTGACTCAGCATGGCAAAAAAGAAAATTCTGGGAAAGAAAAATACTGTATGATACAGCATCACGAATGGTGATGAAGGAAATGGTGAAAAGGAAAGAGAGTTTTTTTGTTTGTTTTGTTTTTGGAGGTAGGGTCTTGCTCTAGCCCAGGCTGACCTGGAATTCCCTATGTAGTCTCAGGGTGGCCTCAAATTCATGGCAATCCTCCTATCTCTCCTCCTGAGTGCTGGGACTAAAGGTGTGCGCCACCATACCCAGCACAAAGAGAGCTTTAATGAATATTCTTGTGATCACTGGTTCACAATTAAAAAAAAAAATTAACTTCCATTCACCTCTTACACAACATACCAAATTATCAGCTGAACACATTCAATGTTTAACAATCATATAAATGAAAATTAGTAAAAATACAAAACAGACTTTATTATGTCTCTGTAGGGATGCTTCTAATTTTTGAAACAACAGGAGACATTATAAAAGATGAAAAACTATGGGCTGGAGAAGATGGCTTAGTGGTTAAGGCATCTGCCTCCAAAGCCAAAGGACCCCAGTTTATATGCTTACAATATGATAAGAACTGAAAACCAAGATGGAGCCGGGTGTGGTGGCGCACGCCTTTAATCCCAGCACTTGGGAGGCAGAGGTAGGAGGATTGCTGTGAGTTCGAGGCCACCCTGAGAGTACATAGTTAATTCCAGGTCAGCCTGGACCAGAATGAAACCCTACCTCGAAAAACCAAAAAAAAAAAAAAAAAAAAAAAAAAAAAACTAAGATGGTAAATTTTTGCCTTCCACACAAAGATATCTGGTCAGGATTAGTTAAGAATGTGATTCAGTGTTTGTGTTAGTGTGTTGGGAGTGGAACTGAGTTTTCTATGCTTGCCTTACTCCTTACCACTGGGATGTCAGAAAACTATAGAAGTGAAATTCAAAAAGGGACATACCTGCTAAACAAAGGCCAAATTGTGCTCAGTAAAGAGTAAAACTGGGCTGCAATAGTACAGTATAGTGTATAGGAAGTTATACAGTGAAAAATCAAATGCTGTTGAGGAGCCAAATTTAAGATGCCAAAGGCAGAAAGTAAAAGTGGCTTCTTTAATTTATACCTTGCCTTTTCTGTACTATGACAAGTGCCTGCAATCGCTTTGTACCTTAGGCAGGTTAAAAGGGGGCTGGAAGGATGACTTAGTGGTTAAGGCATTTGCCTGGAAAGCCAAAAGATCCAGGTTTGATTCCTCAGGACCCATGTTAGCCAAATGCACAAGGGAGTGCACGTGTCTGAGTTCGTTTGCAGTGGCTGGATGCCCTGCGCACCCATTCTCTCTCTCTTTCCCTCTTTCTCTGTCAAATAAATAAATATAAATTTTTTAAAGCACTTTTCTTATCTCTAGGAGAAAGATCTAAGGCCACATCTGGGTCAGCAATACATGAGAGAGAAGTTTCACCTTATCCACAATTCTTCCTGTAACTCCCATGCCGTTGAGGATGGTGACATTAACAATTGTTGGCATTCCTCCATAGTAGATGGGTTGGGAGCAGTAGGGCCACATGTAGGGACACTCAGTCAGGTCAATGTAGCTGGGACTCAAACTGAAACAAGGAATACAGTGTTAGAGTAGACCACATCAGAGAGCAAGAGGTAAGCTAGGCTACAAGCAGGCAATGGTAAACACAGTGGAGTTGCACTTTAGAGGACTTGTTTGCAGGGCTGCTCTGACAGCACCTGGAATTTGGCTGTGGAAGGCTCACATGCTGATAAGACTGCTATGCAATCACCGAGACTTGTACAAAATGTGATGATGCACAGTAAACACCTCTTGCATTCTGCAGTCTGGAATTTTGGTAGTTGTTAAAGCTGGAAGAAAGTGTGTGGCCAGTCCCAGTGGAAAGCTTGGATTCATGTTGAGTTGGGGGGCGGAGGGCAACACTTTCCTGGGCAGAAACACATATTATACCCCTCAGGTCTTTTTCCCTTACAGAAGAGAAGGTCCCCCTCTACCCTTGCTAATGTAATGGACAAGCTAACACTCATCTTAACTTGAGTCCTGTAAGTCCTTGTAGCAAAGTGCTGAGCCTGAAGAGGTGCTGGGATTGGCTGAGCTGCTGCAGAAATGCACACAGTGATGCTGCACTTTCTTTAATTTCATCTGCAATGTATCTGGGCTGGACCAGTATCACTCAGCACAGTGCCAGGTCACTATGTGCAAATGAGAAGATGCATGGGAGGTGAATGCATCAGATAGGACAGGACCAAGGATGGCCACTCTGGAAGGTATACATTAACCTTGCCTGCCACCTACACCTGTGCACATGTGCTCTGCTCCACGGCTTCATCTTTTTTTTTTTTTTTTTTTCAAGGTAAGGTCTCACTCTAGCCCAGGCTGATCTGAAATTTACTATGTATTCTCAGGGTGGCCTCAAACTCATGATCCTCCCATCTCTGCCTCCCAAGTACTGGGATTAAAGGTGTGTGATACCATGCCTGGCTCCACTGATTCATCATGTTGAGGATGGCTTATCTACCTAGAACATCAACTACACATTATAAGGAAGCTATATCTGGGCCAACTTGATTACTTCAGAAAATTTCAAAAATCTTCATGGACACACTAACTTTTGTGGGCAGTTATAATCAACATACACCACATTAGGTATTTATAAGAGATACTACCTAGTTTCAAAAAATCTGGTGAGACTGCTCAATGGTTAAGGCACTTGTCTGCAAGGCCCAACAATCCAAGTTCAATTCCTCAGTACGCACAAAAAGCCAGATGCACAAAGTGGTGCATGCATCTGGAGTTCCTTTGCAGTGGCTAGAGGCTCTAGCGCATCCATTCTCTCTCTTGCTCACTTTCTCCTTGCAAATAAATAATTTTGAAAAAATTCCAAGAGTGGTCTCAGAAGATAGCTCAATTAGCAAAGTACTTGTGAGGACCTGAGTTCAAGCCCCAATACCCATGTAAAATACCATATGCAGTAGTTCATACCTGCAATCCCAGCCCTAGGGAAATGGAGAAAGAACCATCCCTGGAGCTTGCTGGCCAACTATTCTATCCTAGTTGGTGAACTCCAGGTCATTAAGAGATGCTAAGAGGTAGGAGGATCACCATGAGTTCAAAGCCACCCTGAGACTACATAGTGAATTCCAGGTCAGCCTGAGCTAGAGTGAGACCCTACCTCGAAAAACAAAAAAAAAAAAAAAAAAAATCCAGCCGGGTGTGGTGGCACACGCCTTTAATCTCAGCACTTGGGAGGCAGAGGTAGGAGGATGGCTGTGAGTTCAAGACCACCCTGAGAGTACAGAGTGAATTCCAGGTCAGCCTGAGCTAGAGTGAAACCCTACCTCGAAAAACAAGAAAACAAAAACAAAACAAAACAAATCCCAAGTGACTGGCCATGTGACTACAACTGTGAGTCAGCAAAGTGGTACCTGTGCTCTGAGAACAGTTTAATCCAACTAATGAATCATTATTGACAAACAATTCAAAATTATATGTTAATATACCTGGAAAACTAGAGAACCAATTAAGAGAACTAAAACAATAACTAACAAGATATCAATCAACTAGAGGATGTACTAGAAAACCCCTTCTACAATACCAATAAAAAGATGAAACACTTAATGTGTGAAACCTATAGGTAGCCAAATGTAAAATCTCACAAAAGACACACAAGCCTTGAGAAAATGGAAATATTCTCTGCTTCCAGACCACAACAAGAAAATTTCTTCTCAGTTCAATTAAAAAGCTTGAAAGCTTGAATGTTTGTCTTATTTTTATTGTGTGGATGTCTGGAGTTCACTTGCAGTGGATGGAGGCCCTGGCTTCCCAATTCTCTCTCTCATAAAAAAAAAAATTACAAAACAAAAAAAAACCCTTGATGTAACTCAATAAAATACCAATAAGCTTTCCATGGATTGAGATAAGCTGATAGGAACATCCACACAATAAAAATAAAACAAACATTCAAGCAAAGACATGGCCTTACCAAACATTAAAACACACTATAAAGGTTTATTATGAAAACAGTGTGGCCCTTGCATGTGGACTAGCAGAGACAGACCTAAATACATATGAAAGTTTTGTATCAGATAAAGATGGTATCTCAAGTCACTAAGACAAAAGTGATCTTTTTGTTAAGTAGAGCTGTAACAAATGAGTGGCTATCTGGCAAAAGATAAAATTGGGGGCTGTGCTCCTCTCTTGAGAGTCAATCCTGGCAGCTTGTGCTTTTCCTGAATAAAAGCTTTCATCTTTGCCTCAGAGTGGTTTGAGTGGTCGTGGTCACTCCCGAACCTTACATCTGGTGCCCTGACTCAGATAGGAAGCTTCCAGTTACCCTCTTGGGCAGCCATACCTCCTTTCCACTGACCAGATCTCTGAGCTACCATTGACCGACCCTCTGATGGCTTCGGACCATCTCTGCCTGATAAACCAGCTTTCACATCCAATTCAGCCTTGCTCTTCTTCGCTCCTTCTCAGTAAGTGTCCCTCTCTGGGTTAATCCCTCCTTGTGGAAGCCGTGCTGGCTCACCAGGCTACACCCCTCACCCACTTCTGGGAACCAACCTCAGGTCTCGAGAAAGAAGCACTCTCGACACCTTGGGTCTCTCACTGTCTGGTCTACAGCACTCTAAGGGGTGCCTTTTGGTTCAGCCACACCATCTCAGAACACTCTCCCCTTCCTCCTCTCCATCTCTTTCTCTCTCCTGATGGCTCATCTTTCACTGCCAGACACTTTTGCCATCAGGAGCACAGGTACCTGCCTTGCCCACTAACAGGCTAAAATCCTACAGTGGGAGGTGCAGGCCCCATTCACCCTAACGGGCCAGGGGGTCATATTGGTATTCTGTGTAAACCCAGGCTTAAGTCCTGGTTCCTTTCTCTTACCCTCGTTTTGCTCTTTCCCTGTCTCCTTAAGAATGTAAAGCCTCTACGACTCTTGGACGACATCAAACCTCATCATTTAATTTTTCTCTGCAACTCTGCCTGACCACAATATAAGCTAGACAATCGGTCCAAATGGCCCGAACATAGTAATTTTGATTTCAAATTCTCACTGATTTTAAGAACTTCTGCCAACGCACAGGCAAATGGTCTGCAATTTTTCACTCTGCATGCAAGGCCTTCTTTCTGCTCTACCATGCTCCCACTAACAAGGTTTAGTTTTTGTCTCCAGAGTTATAGAGAATACAAATTTAAAATGAAAATGCATAGCTTCTGATGAATGAATGAGGGAGAAATGGTTGTCTGGAATCTATATGAAAAGTTCACTTGAAATGAATGTGTGTATGTGAGTATATATGTGGCTCACAGCCCTAACACTATATAGAATGATTTCTGTTCTGAACAGTGCCATTTCATTGTGGAGTATGTTCTCCACCATGCCCACTATAGTAGATGGCATGGCCAACTTTTACTGTTGGGTGTCCCCCAGAAGAAACACTGTAATTGGGGAGTTATGCTGTCCCACTGTATTCCCCAGGGACAAAAAATTTAAGTTCTGGGCCAGTCCAGGCAGATGTACCTATAGTGTGTTACTTAGTGCTTTCCCCTGAAGGGCTTGATCTGTAGATGGCCAGGTAGCCTTAGGGGTAAGAGGGAAGACTAATACACAAATCTTATTGTTGGACAGAGAGACAAGACACAGATCTGATGTTTATGCTGCCCCAGGAAAATCCCTAATGGCTCTTTCTTAGCGTCCCTGCCTTGAAGAGCCAGGAGGCTGCAAGCACAAGGAATCTCAGGATCCTGGCCACAGCATAATGGGTGAATGCTAAGTTGCTGTGAACAGATGGGGGGGGGGGACTTCTTATAAGAATTTACAACTGTTTTAAAGTTTAATTTATCTCTCTATGCTTCTACAGGCCTACTAACAGAAAAACAATCTCGAGATTTATGTTTAAATTTAGACATGCTCAATACTAAATTTGTAAGAAAATTTCTAATAATGTTCGAACCTGCTTTTATATTTAAAAAAATGTGTTTCAGGAAAGTTATAAGAAATAAAGTTCCAAAATCAATAAATGATAAAATCTGTATGTTTATTCTAGATAAACAGTATAAGCCAAGTCTAGTCTACTCTTTTATAAAAAAGTTATTTCAGGAGCTGGAAAGATGGCTTAGTGGTTAAGGCACTTGCCTGCAAAGCCAAAGGACCCAGGTTCGATTCCCCAAAACCTATGTAAGCCAGATGCACAGGATGGCACATGCATCTGGAGTTCAACTGCAGTGGCTGAAGGTGGCCCTGGTGTGGCCATTCTCTCGCTCTCTCTCTTTCTGCCTCTTTCTCTCTCAAATAGATAATAAAACACACACACAAAAAAGTTATTTCAAAAGGCCTTTTATTAAAAGTCTTATGGTAAGGACCATGAAAGTTTTTGTTGGTAGTTATAAGATGAACTGACTAAAGAAGATAAACTGGAGAGAAAACCTTAAATGTTGGATATTCAATGAAAAAGATTGTTACACAGTGGTAATGTGGATGAAGGTATGAGTAAACTTAAACAGAAGGTTAAAGACAACGTACTTAATCAGATTACAGACTTCTTGAGATATAAAATGACTATTAGCCTTGGGCTTATATCAGACTAACAAAGTATGGCCCTGGCTGGTAGCAGGTTGCTATGCTATTCAGGTTGTAAACTTAAAACTTTTAACTCATTAATGTTAATCTGGTCATAATAATGGTTATGAAAGACTGAATTTAGAGTACCCAACCAAGTTAGCTAAGTTCCTCTATTTGTCAACCCTTTAAACTAAATCTTAATTATCTACTCTCTTTTCCTATTTTAAATGTTTGTGTTTGTTTATCAAGGTAGGGTCTCATTCTAGCTCAGGCTGACCTCGAACTCTCGGCAATCCTCTTACCTCTGTCTCCCGAGTGTTGGGATTAAAGGCTAATCGTGCACCACCATGCCCAGCTCTTTTCCTATTTTATAAGGTAAATAGACCACATTTGGAAAAACTAAACAGTATTTATCTGTCATACTCTTAGAAACTATTTACTGCATGGTGAGCAGTAAAAGAAAATTCTAAACAAAGTTATATTGCAATTTAAGATAATTCCTCAATTCCTCCAACCATCAATCTTAATACTTTAGATTTAACTTACGTCATTACTGAGCAAGTTTACCAAAGTGCCACAGACAAAATTATAAAATTGGTTAAGGTTTGAGTAGTTATAGATTGTGTCATGAAATTTTGTATGTTTGGAATTCACTACAGTTCTATAAAACTGATTTGGAGTAGATAAAAAATATTTCTTTTGGCTCAGCAGTTAAAGGTGCTTGTTTGTAAAGCCAGATGCACATAATGGAGCATGCATTTGGAGATTGCAGTGGCAAATGGCCCTGGCATGCCCATTCCGTCTCTTTCCATGAGACTTGTCTTCTGTTTTCATTAGATCATGGCAGTTTAGTCTAGTCCCTCTATTCTTTGGATATAGTAGATATAGCTGAATTAATTTCAGAAACTTACTTTTTGAATGGATGGACATCTTATTTAGCTTTTAAAAGTGCTAAATCTGGGTTGGAGGGATGGCTTAGCGGTTAAGGCATTTGCCTGGAAAGCCAAAGGACCCAGGTTTGATTCCCCAGGACCCACGTTAGCCAGATGCACAAGGTGGCGCATGCATCTAGAGTTCATTTGCAATAGCTGGAGGCCCTAGTACACATACTCTCTCCCTCTCTCTCTGTGCCAAATAAATAAATAAATAAATAAATAAATAAATAAATAAATAAAGTACTAAATCTCCTCATTAAAAAAAAAATGTGGGGTGTGTGTGTGTGTATATATATAAAATATAAAGGTATCCTGATTCTGTTGAACTTTAAAAATTGTAAAAAAATTTTAAGTTTTTTAAAAAATAGTATTTTATTTATTTGTTTGAGAGAGAGGAAGAGGCAGAGAAAAAGAGAGAATGCGCACACCAGGGCCTCCAGCCACTGCAAACGAACTCCAGACGCATGCGCTCCTTGCACATCAGGCTTACATGGGTCCTGGGGAATCAAACCGGGGACCTTAGGCTTTGCAGGCAGACACCTTAGCTGCTAAGCCATTTTCCCAGCCCCTAAAAATTGTAAAATTTTTCATGTCTTCATATTTAAGCCAAAAATGTTTATAGAGATTTCTTGTTTATTTTAAATTCTGTTAGCAGATCTTTTGTTCCATTTACTCTCTGTTGCCTCATGTGCCTTAAATATGTGAACTCTACTTTTTGTTAATACCAGACTTTTCCAGATATCAAAATATTATAATTTGGTTTATACAAAGTACATGATGTTTTGGCTATCAATAAGCATACATCATCATGCCTGACTAAAACTCTGTAATTTTAAGATGGTTCTTGTCTTGTTCATGCTAGTTTTGTTGGGTGATTATCACTGAGGTTATAATCTTAGTCTTATAATAGGTGACTTATTGTAATCTTGTTCTTAAGAAAACTGAGGAAGCTCCCCATGTCTTAGGGAAATCCACAATGTTAATATAGTTTGTCTAAGCTTCATATAACAGTCATAAATATTTCTTTAGTTAAGCCTTAAAATTGTTCAACAGCAAAAGGTACTTCTTTTAAAAATTCTTTATGTCTGTCATATTGTCTCTAATATAAACTTAAAAGATAAAATGTGTATGCTTTCTATGTTCCAGATATAGCTTACAATGTCACCTGACAACTAAATATTAAACTTAAATATTAATCAGAATGATTTAAAACTATTATGTCATTCTCTAACCAGATCAGCTTTGCTAACCAGATATGTTTTACACTTTTTTAACTAATCTGTTTTACTAATCAGATATGTACACTCTATCTGAGTGACTAATAACAAACATTGGAGTTAAAAGGACAACCAATATTTTGGTTCCTGTTCCCAGGTCAGAAGGCCACAGGAGATGATGGGACAGTGCTAACTTCTAGCTTCTGGTAAGTTACCTATCTTCTGGATCGGAGAGGATATGGAGACCCAGAGATAAAGTCTAAGTCAGTGTATCTGCAACAGGAAAGTCACATGGGAGGAAAATCAGTCCTCCAGGCTTCCCAAAAGAGGGAGGCTACTTGGTCAGTACAACCTTGACTTATCCTAGCAGATGACAATGCTGAGAGTCATAGAACTCACAGGTCCCTAAAAGTCTCTCCTACAGCATCATTATTGACTTCCAAAATATACAGTTAATTCTGGCAGCCTACATGGTCTTAATCACCCAGTAAGAAAAATATAACTATAATATAAATAAGGATTCAGACTAATAGACTGTGTTATCTGATGCTGACCTACAATATTAAACTCCAACATTAACTCGTGCCTTCTGCCTCTGCCTGTCCCTCATTAAACCTCACCCTGACCTCAGCTCCTCCCACTTGCCTTAGGCAGAATCAGAGCTATTCCTCAGTCCCCTCCTTCCTTAAGCCCTTACCCTATCTCATCCAGGGATCAGTACACTGCCACCCCAAGGGATACTCTCAAACTTATACTCTCTCATGTTCCTACTTTTCCCCTCTTGAATACACTGATGCCCCTCTGCCTCTTCTCTCTTGCCCCAAGCCTTCTATGCCTAGCCTCTGAGTGCTCATTCTCCCCTTGGGCCTGGCGTTTTGATGTCATAGCTGATGACAAGGATAACAAGTTCCTTAATTCTCCCTTCTGTCCTCTCACAGGTGCACAGAGCCCATCTCCATGACCTTCTCTATAACAGATGTTGCCAACGACTACCTGGAAGCCAGCTCAATACAGGGATGGTACGAGAGAAGTCTGTTTCATTCAGGACCAAGTCGTAACAGCATGCTACACTGGCGCTGACTCACTATGGATCTCACCACTGTGCCACCTCTAGCCACCATGGAACTGCCTCATCACCTGCCCTGAAGGGAAACACATGGACCACATTATCCAGCCTCTCCAAGAACTCATCACCCCTAAGGTTAGCATAAAGAAATTAACCTTGTCTCTTACCATTAACAAAAGGCTGGAATGTTAGGTCAGGATGGGCTTCCAAAATGGAGTCACCAAGGACAGCAGGAGGGTGACAGAAACATAAGGAAGTGGATTATCCACATTCTTCAAGAAACCACCTAGCCATTATCCCTTCCTTGCCTACAAAGCTCCCAGGTCATGGTTTCCTGCCCCCTTATTTTGTAAGTCACCTGGTCACTATTCCAGTGTCACACTATGGGTATCTTAGATCTCCCCTAAAGGAACCTTTCTTATTCAACTTTTTTCCTTCCTCACCTTCCCCCAACTGAAAATACCCTATAAAGCCCACTATCTGAGAAACTCAGGTTGGCTGTGCTTCTTTCTTGAGAGTCAGTCCTGGCAGCTCATGCTTTTCCCGAATAAAAGTTTTCATCTTTGGCTCAGAAAGAAAAAAAAAAAAAAGATAAATTGGATCCATAGGACTAGGGAGTTGGTTCAGTGGAAAAAGAGCTTGCCATTAAACTCTGAGTACCTGGTTTGGATCTCCCTTGTAAAAGCCAGAAGCTTACAAAAGGAGTGGTGAACAATGAAAGATGCAATGGGATAGAAGGTGAGAGGTCTGACCTGAAAACTGTCCTCTGACCCCTACACATGGCTCAATGGCACGTGTGCACCTGTACTCATGAACACACGCACATATGCACACACATCAAATAAGTCAAAATATTTAAAAATTAGCTGGGTATGGTGGCAACGCCTTTAATCCCAGCACTTGGGAGGCAGGGGTAGGAGGATCGCTGTGAGTATGAGGCCAGCCTGAGACTACAGAGTGAGTTTCCATGTCAGTCTGTACTAGAATGAGACCCTTACCTCAAAAAAAAAACAAAACAAGCCAGGCTAGGTAACACATGCCTTTAATTCCAGCACTTGGGAGGCAGGGTAGGAGGATCATGGTGAGTTCGAGGCCACCCTGAGAATACAGTGAATTCTAGGTCAGCCTGGGCTAGAGTGAGATCCTACCTTGAAAAACCACAAAAAACAAAACAAAACAAACAAACAAACAAAACTTAAAACTTAAATCCATACCTCATACACACCAAAGAATGAATTTCAGGGGCAGAAGAGATGGCACTTGCTTGTAGATCCTGATATCCCAAGTTCAACTCCCCAGTACCCATGTAAAGCCATATGCACAAAGTGGCACCATGTGTTTGGAGTTCATCTGCTGTGGCAGAAGTCCCTGGCGGATGCCTATACTCACTTTCTCTGTCTCTCTCTCAAATACATAAAAAAAATTTAAAGAATAAATTTCAAATACATCAAAGAATCTTAAGAAAGTAAACAAGGGAAAGCTGGGCAAACAATATATGAGAAGTTTAAGTTAAACAAATGCAAACTTATCTTTCTTTCACCACTTATGTTAAAGATCACAGAACTTCAGTGAACTGATAATAGCTAGTGTTCTCCCAGTCAGCACTAGGAGAAGCAGCAGCAAAATCTCACAACTGAGTGCCTGCCGTGGGACAGTGGTGCTAGTGTTTTGAAACTTAGTATTTCATGCAGAGGAGCCCTAAGGACTCAGCATCTGGAAAGGCCCACTGAGAAAGCCAGCACACCTACCTTGCCTGTGGTTTGTAGCTGTTGAGAATTTGATAGGCTCGCAGCAGATCCAGCTTGCCATGACCTTGTTCAAACATGTTGACACCAGGAAGCCTCCGGGCTGATGCGATCAAGGCCTGCTTCATACTAGCAGGATTCACCAGCTCACGTTTCTGCACTGTGCTGGGGAAGAAATCAAGTATTTACTTATTCTTCTCTCAGTAAAAGAATGAAGAGCTGGAGAGATGGCTTAATGGTTAAAGCACTTGCCTGCAAAGCCTAAGGACTCATGTTCTACTCTGCAGGTCCCACATAAGCCAGGTGCACAGTGATACAAGCGCACAAGGTTGTACATATACACACGGGTGCATGCATCTGGAGTTTGATTACAGTGGCTGAAGGCCCTGACACACAATTCTCTCACTCTCATTAAAAAAGCCCAGTCTGTTGGGCTTGCTTCAAATAAAAAAAAAAAAAAAAAGAACAGATTAAATATGGCGTCTGCCACTCGGATTATCCAGAAGTTTCGGAACTGGGCATCCGGGCAAGACCTGCAGGCGAAGCTGCAGCTACGCTACCAGGAGATCGCCAAGCGGACCCAGCCGCCTCCTAGGCTCCCTGTGGGGCCCAGCCACAAGCTCTCCAACAATTATCTGCACTTGAAAATCATCATGTCCTCAGGTGCTGGTATCAGGCAAGACAACAGAGAGCTCAGCTGTGGCAGCCCCTGAGAAGAAAGCAGTGACACCTAAAATAAAGCTGTCCAAGGACCAGCCTTACCTGCCCTAAGCCACTTGGTCAGGACCTAACTGCTTTTACTCCTTGGATTCCGTCTGGAGAAAATGTGAGGAGTTCTATCAAAAAAAAAAAAAAAGGAGAGGAGGAGGAGGAGGAGGAGGAGGAGAAGGAGAAGGAAGAAGAAGAAGGAGAAGGAAAAGAATGAAAACCAGGTTATCTCTAATCTGCAAAACTGCCAACAGCAGGTAGCCTACAGTCTGGTTTTATATCTAACACAACTTCTTGAATGGAGCCCATGAGGGGTGAGAACCATATACTCACTGTTATACTTGTGCCAGGTCTGACCACTCACTAACATTCCACAAGGCTTTCTGAACAATGACTTTGGGGGTTCATACCTATTCATTACAAATTTATAAATAATAAACTGTTTCCTAATAATATGAATAAATATACCACACAGATTATAGGAGGCAAGTACATAAAAACATTAAAATACATCTTTGTTTGGTCCTGGGACATGCCACAGAACACATGTGGTTAGAGGACAATATCAAATGTCAGTTCTCACCCGCCGCCCCTTGTTTCTATTGTTTCCTGCTAGCTGGACTGCAAGTTTCTAAGAATTCTCCTGTCTCCACCTCTCATCTAGCTAAGGAAGCACTAGGATTACAGACCCATGTTACCATATCTGGCTTTATGTGGGTTCTGGGGAACCAAACTCTGGACTCATGCTTGCATAGCAGGTGTTTTTATCCACTGAGCCACTGGGCTGATCCTCAGCCCATATCAATTTCTCAAAAAATGTTTTTATTTGCAAGAGGAGTGTGAGTTCGAGCAGGCCAGAGCCGCTTGCCACTGTAAATAAACTCCAAATGAATGTGTCTGTCACTTTGTGCATCTGGCTTTGCAAAAGAACTGGGGAATTGAACCCAGGTTGACAGGCTTTGCAAACAAGTGCCTTTTAACTGCTGAGCCATCTCCCCAGCCCAGATCAATTGTTCTTTGTTTTTATTTTTTAAATATTTTATTTATTTATTTGTGTGTGTGTGTGTGTGTGAGAGAGAGAGAGAGAGAGAGAAAGAGAGAGAGAGAGAAAGGCAGAGAAAGACACACATAGAGAGAATAGGCGTGCCAGGACCTCCAGCCACTGCAAATAAACTCCAGTTGCATGCACCCCCTTGTGCATCTGGCTTAGGTGGGTCCTAGAGAGTCGAACCAGGATTCTTTGGATTTGCAGGCAAATGCCTTAACCACTAAGCCATCTCTCCAGCCCTGTTTTTAATATTTTTAAAAATATTTAAATATTTAATTTTTAATGTTTTCATTTGCAAGGGGAGAGAGACAGATAGTAAGTGAGCATGGGCATGTCAGAGCCTCCTGTTGCTGCAAACAAACTCTGGATGCATGTGCTACTTTGTGCATCTGGCTTTGTGCATCGGCACTGGGGAATTGAACCCAGGCTAACAACCTTTGCAAACAAGCACTTTTAACTGCTGAGCCATCTCCTCAGTCCCAGGATCAATTTTTAATGACAAAACAAAAGCACTGCTAGAAGGTACAGGTCAACAAGCCTCCTCCATTCCTGCTTATAGAGCAAAACCAAAGACAGTTCTACTTCCTATGGTTCCACATTTACCACAGGGAAATATTGGTCAAACTACTGAATTCTTTCTTTCTTTCTTTTTATTTTTTAGAGAGAGAAAGAGAGAGACAGACAGACAGAGAAAGGGCATGCCAGTGGCCTCTCAGCTGCTGTGAACAAACTCCAGACACGTGCACCCCCTTGTGGGCAAGTGTGGCATTGCACCCTTGCGTCACTTTTGTGTCTGGCTAAACGTAGGACCTGGAGAATTGTATGGGCATTCTTAGGCTTCACAGGTGGGCACCTTAACCACTAAGCCATCTCTCTAGCCCCAAACCACTGATACTTCTAAATCATCACAATGACATGGAGGAGACTGAAAGCTTCCTTGATGCTGGGAGCTACCACCTGGAATGGCAACACAGCTGCCTCATCAATCTGCTCATTTGGCAGTAGACAGATGACTGACGATAGAGGAAAGCTAGAAACCCTGCAAAAATGGACCAGTGTTTTCTGTTTCCAGAACCCACAGGGTAGAATGATTACCCCCCCCCCAATGCTCTGTACTTGGCAAACACAAATGTGCAAGTAAACCAGGCAGGTGTAAGGCTAACTTCTACTCTCTTTACTTCACTTCATGCCACATAGGGAAAAAGGACCCAAGTGGGAAAAGGGGCAGTGTTTCTAGAAGGCACATGGGTTAGTCTCTGGCAAGTGTCAACCTTTTCATGTTTGGCTCTGACTTGAAAGGGAAGGCAGGCCAGAGGCAGATAGCTACCTTTATCAAGGACTACAAGTAAGATAATCTCTGTCATTAGAAGCTAAAATCAACATGTAATTCACTTAATTTTAAAATTAGCATAGAATATAAAATTTCAAATGTATAGTTTTGTGTTTGTTGAGTTATTACACATCAACTGAATAGAAAAAGATTTATTTTGGGGAAAATGCAGTAACAAAATGAATACTTGCTTCAAAAGGATCTTTTTCTGTGAGAATAAGTCAACATGGCCCATCTGACTAAAAAAGCAGGTAAACTTAAATTCTGCTACCACATTTGAGTACTTTATTCTAATTTCATTATCTGCACAAGGAAGGGTCAATTATTGAGCTCTGTTCAAACTACATAGGGGATTCAACAAGACAGAATAAATGGCACAGAGAAACTTGTCAATCATAAAGGAGGGCTGCCTGTCGGTCTCTAACTGGCCTGACATTGCCTTAGCTAATTCACCTGCGGAAGGGAAACTGCCGCCATGGAAAAAGTGTAAGGTGTTACATGAAATTGCTTCACGGCAGAAACCATTTACTATGTGTATCCAATTATAAACATTAAATTTACACAATAAAATGTATTTACCAAGAAAAAAAAAGTGCATTACCAAGTACCTGGAAGATACGACAAGAAGTCACATACTTGTTGTTCCCTGCCTGGTATACACACTTCCTGGGAGAATAAAGCACAACCCAACACATAAATCTATTTTAAAATACAGCATAGGAGGGTAATGGCTGTTTGTCCTGCTGAGGCTTTTAGGCTCAATCCAGCTTACAAAGTCTGTTTGCACATGGGTCACCTAACCATAACAAAGCAGATCCTACCCCACCTCTCAACAGAGATGCAGGGGAGCAGAGGCAAGGAAGATCTGCTGTACCTCAAACCTCTAGCCTGCTTTGCTATGTAGTACTTACCTCACTAACAAGGTGACAGCGCCTGCGACCACTGGCGAGGCAACACTGGTCCCCGAGAGTGCCCGGCAGCCCCCTTTCACACCAGAACCCCGCACTCCAGCACCATAGGTGACAATATCAGGTTTCACACGACCATAGCCTCCTGGTAGCTCCTATTAATAAGAAAGAGTAGCTTGGTTTCCCATCATACACACCATCCCATAGACACATAGGGCTAAATACAACTAGAAGAGATTTCAACATGTTCATCTGAGGAAGGTACTGGATTAAGTCTGAATTCACTATAAACCAAAAACATGCTTTGAGTGATAATGTAGAAAACAGAATTATTTTTAATATGTTTTATAAGAACTACTAAAACATCAAGGCTAGAAAGGAATAAAAAATTTAATTTTGCTAATATTTTAACAGTTGCTAAAGCCAAAAACTAGTCACTGTCTTATCACAGGAGTAGAAATTATCTTTAAGTAATTTGAAAATTAGAAAAATGTTAGGAGGAGCTGGGGTATATTGCTCAGTGATAACAGGACTTGCCTTAGAGAGAGAGAAAACAAAAAAGAATGCTTCCCTAGCATGTGTGAGATCCTGGGTTAAATTCACAATATCAGAAAAAATGAAATAACATTAGGAAAATTAGAAAAGTAAAATTGAAAATTAGAAAGTAAACCAAATACATTTTTTTTTTTTTGAGGTAGGGTCTCACTTTAGTTCAGGCTGACCTGGAATTTACTATGTAGTCTCAGGATGGCCTTGAACTCTTGGTAATCCTCCTACCTCTGCCTCCCAAGTGCTGGGATTAAAGGTGTGCACCACCATCCTGGCTCAAATACAATTCTTTATAAGGAGAAAATGCACATGGTTGTTTCAAAGGAGAGTAAGAAACCATTCAGGATGACAGAGATACTATACAGGGGACTAACCTACAAGAAGATTCTGACTACATATTCTTTTTAGTTGCTGGAAAATTGGCCAAAAAGAGAAAAGGATCTGATATTCTTTCTCCCTGCCACTGGCCCTCTCTCCCCAAGGTTGTGCTATATAATATAAGCTGGTCTCAAATTTGTGATCTTCCTGCCTCAGCCTCCTAAGTAATGATAAGCATGGACCACCATGCCTGGCCAAGACCTTATAATCTATATTGAAAAAGTACACCAATTTGAAGTGCAAACCCTTTTCTGGCAGTCAATCATTAAAGTAATGTAGAACCATCTGTGCAGGTGCAGAGTGAAGGCCTCAATAGCTGAATGCCACTGAAAACAAGCCCTTGATGAAGACTAAGGACAAGATGCCACAGTTCACTTAAAGCGCTTACATGAGGAACTAACTGGTCCTGACTTACAGTTTCCCACTATCCTACAGCACAATGGTCGTGCCAGGGAACAGAAAGGATGCACAACACAGCACAAGCCTGACTGACAGAGTAGGATCTACAGGATCATGGCATCAAGATAATGTGGCAGCTGCAGCAGGTGGCACCCAGTGTGCAAGGCATGGAGCCCTGAAGCTCCAGGGGTGCCCAGGAGCTCACTCTATAATGGTACTGAGGTTGGTGTGGAAGATTATCTCATAAAGTGCTACAAAGTTAAACAAGGCCAAAGTGTTCCTAGGAAGTTGTGTATCTTTCTGGGGGCTTCTTAAGACCCCTGAGAGCTCAGGATAAGTCAACGTGGAGCATCAAAAAACCACCTGACTCCGAAGAACACTAGGGGCAGGAGCTCCCCAACTACCTCACAGGTTCAAGTACCTGAGAGCACCTCTGCAGGAGTGTCTAACCTTGAATCAAACTTTGTTTTGGTTAAAAGAGGGTAAACTGGCCAAATAACCAACCCCATGAAGTTGAATTATTAACTGGTTGGAAACATTTAAATTCTGTGAAACTAAATGCAATTTATTCTATGTTAACAGAGTTGATATTAAGTTGTTCTTACTGGGCTTTTAATTATTTGCTTGTTCTTTTCTTTTCTTTCCAGTATTAGGGATTGAGTCTAGGGATGAAACCCAGGGCCTAGCACATGACAGGTAAGTATTCTACCACTGAGTTATATAACCAGCCTGGGCTTTGACGACTTAAGGCCAGTTTGCATTGAGGAAAGCCACTATCCTTCTTCTGGTTAGAACAAGTGAGTTGATTGTAGAAAATTAAATAGAACTGGGAAACACCCCTTAAAACTGACCCAGGCCCCTCACAGGGGCTTGACTCACTGAACTACAATGACCAAGGCCAAAGGAACCTAATAAGTCATCCTCACAAGGGGCACACACCCAAAAACCCTGTCTCCTTTTCTACCTGTACACTGAAAAATACAGCTCAGGCTTTTAGAGCCACATTTAGGCTAATATAGAAAAGCATACCCAGGTAGTCATTCCCCTGGAAGAAAAGCGGGCGATGTTATCTTCAAAGTCAATGCCACCCACTCCAATCACATCCATCTGATCAGCAGGGTTATTCAGAGTGCTAAATTGAGACATATAAAAGAAAAAAAAAGGGAAAAAATTATTCTGAGTAATTCAAACAAAAGCAAACACTCCCTCAAAAAAAAAAAAAAAAAAAAATCCAGGGTCTTTTTGGTTTTTCCTGTAAAAGACTTGTACAGTTTTGACAGATTGCTGCTCCTCAGAGTCACCCTGTGAAATGCCATGGTTCTTATGTCCTCTCAGTAAAACACCCTTTTTTCCCTCTCCACTTAGTATATTATCACACATGGGCAGTTTGAGTTTGAGGCTTCCTTGATCTCTACTGGCCCTGAACTCTGGAGTACAATTCCTCATCTAGTTACACATTCTCATACCACTTTTGAGTTGTTTCAAGCATATCCTTCTCTTCCCAACCATTTGGTAAGACAACACATCCACACATTTGCATCAGCACAGTCAGACCTCTTACAGTGCATCTCACTTCCTCAGAAAATGTGGAAGTGGCTACTCTTAACTCTGTGATCTTGACCTCTTAGAGAAGAAACACACCAGAAAAAACCAGGCCATTCCCTCCCAGACCTCAAGAGCACTAGATCTGAAAGGAGGGGGGGAACTATAGTAAAATGATTAAGTACAAAATGGCTTAACTTACAAAGTTGAGATGAATTTGATTCAAAAGTAAGAAATAGTTACTAAGTTGCATAGCTAAGCTTTATATATTCTGTAGCCCGATTACCAAGAAAAAAAACTCCAGTAATTCGGTTAACTACAACTCATTCTCAGTGACTTAAGATACAAGTAGCAAGCTGGGTGTGGTGTTGCACACCTTTAATCCCAGCATTCGGGAGGCAGAGGTAGGAGGATTACCATAAATTGGAGGCCACCCTCCACACAGTGAATTCCAGGTCAAACTGGACTACAGGGAAACCCTATCTCAAACAAACAAACAAACAAACAAACAAACAAACAAACAAACAAGAAAAAGATACAAGTAGCAACAACAAGAACCACAGAGTGTGCTTTTAATCAGAGACTTCAAACCAAACCACACCCTATCAGTACCAGCCCTGTTACCAGATGGACATTCAGAAGAGGCAGAAAGGTTTTCCATCAGCTGATACTAGAATCTGGCACATTCCTGTGAAACTAAGGAGCAGAGGCTAACAAAAACAGCTGGCAGCACCTCCCACTGATCATCCCCCCTTCCTGCCTCCCTTACCTGTCAATCCCTTACACTTTAGCTGCTTTTAATTCTTAAAAACCAAAATAGGCATCAAGAGGGCAAGGCAGAGAAATAAAGAAGTCACTGTTGGTACTGAAAGGGGGAGGGAATAGCTGCAGTTGCAGACTTACTTGCACCAGACTCAGAGGATCAAGGGTGCAGGACAGGGAGAGAGAGGGAGGGAGGGAGGAAAAAGAATGTTCCTGGTGAGGAAGATGGGGGTAGGAATACATGCCTTACTCCCAGAACATGCTTCTGTCCTCTGACAAGCAATGCCCAAACTGAAAACCATAACCACCACCAGCTAGGATACAGGGATGGGTCACATGCCAATTGTCACTGCTGCAAGGAGCTGCATAGATGCCTTGGTCCACATGTGCACCTGAGGACACATGAGCTGAAATGGGGTCTTCCTCTCCAGATTTTCCTGCTCTTATACACTCTAAATTCACAACTCTGATTAGAAGGTATCAAAGCTGACTTCCCACAAAAGCCAGTGTTTCAGGAAAGTAACTGGCATGTAACAAGGAAGTCAGAATGTCAAAACAGCATAGGAGCCAGGTGTGGTGGCGCACGCCTTTAATCCCAGCACTCGGGAGGCAGAGGTAGGAGGATCGCCGAGAGTTCGAGGCCACCCTGAGACTACATAGTGAATTCCAGGTCAGCCTGGACCAGAGTGAGACCCTACCTCGCAAAAAAAAAAAAAAAAAAAAAAAAAAAAAAAAACAGCATAGGAGAAGGCAGACAAGTATGACTAGGAGGACCAGCAGCAGGGAAAGTAGTAGGGAATGTTGTATGCTTCATGCTGCTTTAATTCAAAATAAGCAACACAGGGAACACTCTGTGACTGTCTTCTGTTGCTCTCCTCACTGATCTGCCAGTTCCTCTAAGGCACCAACTATGTCCTCCTTAGGCCCCCAGCACCTCTCCCTCAGGAGTTTCAGTGTTCACACCTGCTCTTCCTAGAAAGGCAGGCATCTCACTCATTAATTTACTATGCAGTATGCACAAAAGATATTCAGAATTACTGTCTTTCAAACAGATCCGCCATCCTGATTATTGTTTTGTTGTGTTTGAGACAGGCTCTCGTGTAGCCCAGACTGGCCTGGAACTCACTATGTAGCCAAGGCTGGCCTTGAATTCTTTTTTTTTTTTTTTTTTTTTTAATAGGGTCTTGCTCTTGCTCAGGCTGACCTGGAATTCACTATGTAGTCTCACGGTGCCTCAAACTCAAGCAATCCTCCTATCTCTGCCTCCTGGACTGCTGGGATTAAAGGCATGTGCCATCACCCCTGGCGTGGCCTTGAATTCTTAATCCTCATGCCTCTACCTCCTAACTAATAGGATTACAGGTGTGCACCACCATGACCAGCTTCCTTATTTTGGGGCGGGGAACTCAAAAAAATCTCAGGTCTTGCCAAGCATGGTGGCACACGCTTTTAATCCCAGCACTTGGGAAGCAGAGATAGGAGGACCACTGAGAGTTCGAGGGCACCCTGAGACTACATAGTGAATTCCAGGTCAGCCTGAGCTAGCATGAGACCCTACCTTGGAAAACCAAATAAATAAGTAAATAAATAAATAAATAAATCTCAGCCCTCTAAATTACATACACACACACACACACACACACAAGCAGAAAGATTGATTTGCCTTGACAACTGTTGAAAACATTGATAATGCAAAGTTTTTTTGATACATATAAATAAAGATATAAGACACACAGATTGAAGATTTTTTTTCCAGTATTTCCGGGTGGTGGGGGGGGGACATCCTTAAGGTTATTCTGTTGGGTCTACTTACCCATAAAGAGGCCCATCATTGCCAATAGCAGAAACCATAATTACATTGTTAGCTGTTAATTCCCACACCTAAAAAAAAGAATCAACAAGCTTTTAGTTAATGAATGTGTACTATTTAAATAATCAAAATATTGGGCTGGAAAGATGGCTTAGCAGTTAAGCACTTGCCTGTGAAGCCTAAGGACCCTGGTTTGAGGCTCAATTCCCCAGTACCCATGTAAGTTAGATAGATGCACAAGGTGGCGCATGCATCTGGAGTTTGTTTGCAGTGGCTGAAGGCCCTGGTGCGCCCATTCTCTCTCTCTACCTCTTTCTCCCTCTGTTTGTCACTCTCAAATAAATAAATAAACAAAAAATTTAAAAAAAGAATACCCAGCTGGGCATGGTGGCACACGCCTTTAATCCCAGCACTAGGGAGGCAGAGGTAGAAGGATTTCCTTGAGTTCAAGGCCACCCTGAGACTACATAGTTAATTCTAGGTCAGCCTGGGCCAGAGTGAGACCCTACCTCAAAACAAAAACAAAACAAAAATAAATAAATAATAATCAAAATATTACTGTCTCCAAAACCTTGTAATTTCTACAAATACTTCACTGGCCCCAGCAGAATGATCACACGTGACATGTCTGGAGGAAGAGGGTCCCAAGGACACAGAGCTGGGCAGTACACATCACACTGGCCCAGTATCCAGGCTTAGGTAAGCACGGAATGCAGGTAGAGACAGGAAGACATCAAGGAGGTGGCAGGTGCTCCTTATGAACACCTCCTTCTAAAGCCTCCAAACCCTTGGGTTTATGACATACATGTCACTTAAGTTCCTGTCATTATTAATCCGTTCTCACAAAGTTGTCAAGGTGAAAAGCCACCAGGACATTGGAAATGATGCCAGGTTAGGGGTGCAAAACAGCAGGAGCTATCATCCAACACAATCCTTGTGCGATGTCTCAACCAACCTTGTCAACAAAGGGATGATCCATGAAGTCGGGACCACCAATGCTGAGGTTCAGCACATCAATCTTCTTTAAGATGGCATAGTTGAAGGCATCCAAAAACCAAGACGTGTAAGATACCTAGTGAAATTGAAACAACCCTCTGAGAGTGTCAGGAAAAGTCTTAAAGAGCTCTGACGCTTTTTATTTTAGAGTGCAAAGTATAGTCTTCAAAGCATGCTGGATTTCTTTCAGGATCTTGCTTCTTAGAGTATAAATCAGAAGTAAGTCCCAAGTAAAAACAGTGGAATGTAAATTACTACACCTAGAAATTCTAAGCCCTTCAGCTGGATCTCAGGAAGTGGGGGCCTATGTTCTATGCTGGTATCTCTCTTTCTTTATAGTATGCCTATCAGGACAAACCTCAAACTTCTACCTGCCCATGTTACAAAGGATTCATCCTAAGATACTCCATTAACTTAAACATTTTTGAAGAGTTTACTGTATTTGTCTAGCATCCTTCATTTCTAGAGATTGCAGGACACATGGCAGCAATGAGTCATTTCATAGTACATGTTGCTAATGCTCAGTCCTCATTTTATTTTATTTTATTATTATTATTTTTTTTTGGTTTTTCAAGGTAAGGTCTCGCTCTAGCCCAGGCTGACCTGGAACTCACTCTGTATTCTCAGGGTGGCCTCGAACTCCCGGCGATCCTCCTACCTCTGCCTCCCAAGTGCTGGGATTAAAGGTGTGCACCACCACGCCCGGCTAATCCTCATTTTCTTTATGTAAATTAAATTCCTTTGTGGGTCACTGTTCAGTTGTTCTTTTTTTAAAATTCTTTTATTTTTATTTATTTTTGGAGAGAGACATAGAGAGAGACAGACAGAGAGGAAGAGGGAGACAGAGAATGGGCGCGCCAGCAGTCTCTTAGCTGCTGTGAACGAAATCCAGATGTGTGCACCCCCTTGTGGGCAAGTGCGGCATTGTGCCCTTGTGTCACTTTACATCTGGCTAAACGTGGGACCTGGAGATTGGAACCGGGTTCTTAGGCTTAGCAAGAGGCGCCTTAACCACTAAGCCATCTCTCCAGCCCCAGTTGTTCTTTTTTAAAAAAAAATTATTTATTTGCAAGCAAAGAGAGAAAGAGAGTATATCTTTCTGCTGCAAATAAACTCCAGATATATGTGCCACTTTGTGTATCTGGCTTTATATGGGTACTGGGGAATTAAACCCAGGCCAATAGATTTTGCGAGCAAGTTCCTTTAATCGCTGAGCCATTTTCCCAGCCCCCATCAGTATTTTTTTTTAAGTATAAGTAAAGCTAGGCATGGTGGCTCACAACTTTAAACCAGTAATTGGGAGGAAAAGCAAGGAGGATTTTTCTGAATTTGAAGCCAGCCTAGGCTACAAAGTAAGACCCTGTCTTAAAACCAACCAAACCAAAAAAAAAAAAAAAAAAAAAGTTAATTTAGAGTAGGAGAGAGAAATACAATGAAGAATTGTTTTTAAAAGGCATTTATTTATTTATTTTGGTTTTCAAGGTAAGGTCTCACTCTAGCCCATGCTGACCTGGAATTCACTATGTAGTCTCAGGCTGGCCTGGAACTCACGGCAATTCTCCTACCTCTGCCTCCTGAGTTGGGATTAAAGGTGTGTGCTACTACACAAGCAGAGGATTTACTTGTTAAAACCTTTTAAAAAGCTGGGAGTGGTGGCATATGTCTTTAATCCCAGCACTCAGGAGACAGAGGTAGGGGGATTGCCGTGAGTTCCAGGCCAGCCTGAGACTACATAGTGAATTCCAGGTCAACCTGGGCTAAAGCAAGTCCCTACTTTAAAAAGAAAACACTATAAGGGGTTAAGGCACTTGCCTACAAAGTCTAACAACTCAGGTTCAATTCCCCAGTACCCACATAAAGCCAGATATACAAAGTGGCACATGCATCTAGAGTTCATTTGCAGCAGCTGGAGACCCTGGCATGCCCATTCTCTCTCTCTGCTTGAAAATAAATAAACAGGGCTACAGAGATGGCTTAGCACTTAAGGTGGTTGTCTACATTATTTCATCAGGCAGACCAGGTCATGGTTGCCCAGAGGCCTCAGGTAAGTGGTGAAGCATAAACAAGAAATCAAAGAATCATGAAACACAATCATTTTGGAGTGGGATCTTCAAGACTGGGATGGGCACATAAAAGTGGTAACAGAAGAAGGGCAAAGGCTCACTTAAGGCAGAAGGGACAAAGGCAAGACAGGGCAGCATATGTGTATGATAGAGGAAGTACATCACTGGCATGTGCTGCCTGCAAATGGCTATGTGACAGTGCCTTCACTTTTTCTTTGTTTTGTACGTGTATTTGTATGTACATGGGTGCATGTGAAGCCAAAGGTCACTATCAGTTATCTCTATCATTCTCCACCTTTTAATTTTTTTATTATTTTATTTATTTTGTTTTTTCAAGGTAGCGTTTCCTCTAGTCCAGGCTGACCTGGAATTCACTATGTAGCCTCAGGGTGGCCTTGAACTCACAGCAATCCTCCTACCTCTGCCTCCCAGACTACTGAGATTAAAGGTGTGCACCACCACATCTTGCATTATTTTTTAAAATTTTTTAAATACTTTTATTTGAGAGAGAGAGAAGGAAAGTATGGGCACACTAGGGCTGCCTGCTGCTGCAAACAAACTAACATATGTATGCGCTAATTTTTGCATTTGCCTTTATGTGGGTACTGGGGACTCAAACTGGGGCTGTAAGGCTTTGCAAACAAGGATCCTTTACTCTTGAGCTATTTCTTCAGCCCTCCACCTTTTTAAATGAGACAAGGTCTTGCACTAAACCCAAAGCTCACAAATTTGGCTAGTCTGGCTAGCCACCTTGCCCTAGGGATCCACCTATCTCCACCTCTCAAGTGCTAGGATGAGATTACACAGTGCTCACCACCAGACCTAGCACTTATGTGGGTTCTGAGGAACTGAAGTTAGGTCCTCACACTTGTGTGGCAAGCTCTTTATGGACTGAGCCATCTCCCCAGTTCCTTCAACTTTGTACATTTCAGTATCAATTCATTGTGAGTTTTGAGGGCCCTTTAACACTTACCTGATTGTTGGTAAAGACCCTGAAGATATGAAGTTCTGCATCTGGAGCAAATCCTTGGCATTCCCTCATGCTGGCAATCACACCTGCCACAAATGTGCCATGGCCTAGCCCTGTACCCACAAGAACCAAGAAATCCCATGAGACATAGCCGAGGATGTATACCACAGTGCAACACTCCTAACCACCAACTGATGAAGCACAACTGTGGATACACATCAAAGCATAACACTCCTAACCATCAACCACCCACATACCTCATCCTCAAAGCCTAATTGTGACCCTCTACTGCACTCAACAATCTCCACCTAACACCACTACTCTGCTCTCCTTTGCAGGAGATTTCACAGGGACCCCTTCTTTCCCAACCTCTATGTTCTCACATCATCTATGATCTTCAGCAAAGCTTCTGCCCTAATAAGAGGCAGAGACAACCTAGCTGGTTTAAGAAACTTGTCAAAGGGGCCAACTGGGCAGTAGTGAATTCCTGGGCCATGTGCCTCACTCTCATTCTATCTGTAACCTACCATCATCCAGTGTCCGCTCATTGGTCCAGTTTGTTCTCTCCTTCACATTCTTGAAGTGTGGATGCTTCTCACTCAACCCAGTATCAAAAACAGCAACCCTGACACTGGAACCTTAGTTCAAAGAGAAAAGGCACCATCACATTAGAAGACATCATCTTTCTTCTGTCTATAAAACACATTCCTTCATGGGTGGGAGCCACAGAAAATAGTATGTCATGGAAGGCCAGGGACTGGGTGCAACAGATTAGGTAAACCAGTTGGGGATCAGCTGGCTGAGCCAAGACCAAGAAAGGAGAAGAATGGGGGCGAGAGGCATGCCATCATTTTCTATGACACAAAATTTAAAGATAAACAAAATCTCTCCAGTTGCCTTCTCAGCTGTCACAAATGCTCAACAGAACCTCAGTCTTCCCTCTGAGAGGGCTCCTCAGGCTGTAGGTTGTGACCTCTGTCTTCTACAAGAGGTCCTGCAAAGCTCCCACAAAACACAAACCCAAGGAGCAGCCTAGAGCAAACAGACAGGAAACTATTCCTACTGACAAAGCCATTTACTCAGGGATGTTCTTTAAACTGCAGAAGAGAATATAAACACAAGCAGAGCTGGTCACAGTTTAGGGAAAATCAGTTCTGTATGCACTTTCTATAATCATGAGTCTGTTTCAGAGACTATCCAAAAGCCATTTGAACTGATGTGATATACAATTAGATTACTAAATACAGAAATTTTAGAAAACACCTAGGAAAAAGTGCAAGCCACTTTTTTCGCTACTGGTGGACCAGTGTAAGTCATGTCTTTTTGCTTTGAGAGTTGTTTATCTGTATCATATAATCAATACACTGAGACAGCTGCTAAAA
Organism: Orientallactaga sibirica; assembly: GCA_036365145.1. NCBI lineage: Eukaryota > Metazoa > Chordata > Mammalia > Rodentia > Dipodidae > Orientallactaga > Orientallactaga sibirica. Next base: position 28,752,818 of record JAEOAD010000017.1, on the reverse strand, counting down.
TTACTGTCATCATTTTAAAAATGCACACATAAAACTGGAAACCATTTGTTTTGAGGGGAATAGAAAACACATGTCTGATAGAGGATTTGTTTTGTGAAGAAGTTCATTAAGGTGAGACAAGGAGGAGGCAACTGTTTTAATAAACTGTCTACTTGGTGTTAGGAGTCTAAGCACCTCAGGCACGGCAAGGTACAGGGGGCTGAAGCCATCAGGAGACACACCTGGTCTCCAACATCAAGACAGGATGGCAACACAAAACCTAGTGTAGCATCCTGTAAGTGAAATGCTGGTTTAAATTTACTTTAAGGTAAAAAGTCTCATGAAGTGAAAACAGGGATGTTCCATTATGATAAAAAAAAAAAAATTGGGGCCTGGAGAAATGGCCTAGCGGTTAAGGCATTTACCTGCGAAGCCAAAGGATCCCAGTTCGATTCTCCAGGACCCATGTAAGCCAGATGCACAAAGGGCACATGCATCTGGAGTTCATCTGCAGTGGCTGGAGGCCCTGGCGTGCCCATTCTTTCTCTGTCTGCCTCTCGTCTATCTCTCTCGCTCTCTTTCTCTCTCTGCTTGCAAATAAATAAAATTTTTAAAAAATTCACTAGTTTTGAATTTTATTTCATAAGATCTTAATAGTTTCCTGTTCTGAAACAAATGACCAGCAAATGTAATATTTAATCACTTAGTAGAATTGTAAAGTGCTGTCCTCTAAGCATAAAATCAATGCCATCTTCATCTGAAACAGCTGAGTACTAGCAAGCCTCTCAACATTCCCTCATAGGAGTGGCTTGGAAAGGGTCATCAGATCCTCACCTGAGTTCTCAGCCACTCCCTCCCATACCTCCCTGCCAGCTGTATGTGGTCTTATGATTTTGAGATGCTAGAGTACATAGTGTAGAAAGTTAACTGATGGGGTGAGGAACCCTGATCTTTGCAACTAAGGGGTTGTTATCCATGCTGGGGTGAAACTTCATGGTGATGAAGCTGCTCTAGAGTCATCCATGCTCCTATAAATAGCCCATTGCCTGTGCTCTACAAGCAAGCCCATTAAACTCACTTGTTTCCCATGATGAGCTTTGGTCTGGTGTTGGTGCCCTATCTGGGGGGAACAGACACCTCCTGCAATACTTAGTCACTCTGCAAACTCAAGTAAATAAACTTTGACAGAACTACCCAAATCCAGGTGACCATCTTTGAATATGATCTCTTTCCCTGGAAAGATACAGCCCTTTCAGGACTTCAGGCAGCTTAGGTAGTGAGCTGTGTTTATGCATGTCGACAAGAAAGAAAGTATAACCTCAATAAATAGCAAGGACAGACGCATAAGGCAACAGAGCTATAGGACTAGGCAACCCAGAAGACAGCCTGTCAGGAGCCCCTGGTTTACCTCACCCACCTGTGTATCCCATCTGCCACAGGACATCCGCCTGCAGGGTCTGGGCAACCTGGCGAGGAATAGCTCTCAGCAACCGCCTACTAGAATGCCTTCCTGTGGCATGCCAGAAGCCAGAGCCCAAGGAGAGACTGGCTCTTCGCAGAGGGCGTGATGACTGCCACTTCTGGCTCCACCGGGTTTCATTACAGGGCATGATGGGGTCAGCTGGAGTCAAGGAAAAGAAGGATCATAAAATAAGAGGAAAAGCACATTACTAAGCTATAAGGCAAAGCCACCTTTCTGCAAGCAACAAATGTTTCCTTGAAGTCCTATTTCAGGGACAGCTGGATCCTCTCCTTTTTCTTAAGATTTTCTTAATGCAATTATAATTGCAAGGCTAATTATTTAGTTGTCTCATGTCTCATTTTTATTTATTTTAAATATTTTATTTTTATTATTAGAGAGAAGAAAATGAGCATACCAGGGCCTCTAGCCACTGCAAACGAACTCTAGATGCATGTGAAACCATGTGCATCTGGCTTCTGTCGGTTCCGGGGAATAGAACCTGGATCCTTAGGCTTCGCAGACAAGTGCCTTAACCGCTAAGCCATCTCTCCAGCCCTATTTTTGTTATACAAGAGCAAAAGAGAATTGGCATGCCAGGGTCTCCAGCCACTGCAATAGAAATCCAGACATGTGTACCACTTTACATGCCAGGGACTCTTGCTGCTGCAAACTACCTGGGTGACTTGGGAACTGAGCCTGGACCAGGTTTGCAAATAAGCCCCTTTTACTGCTAAGCCATACCCCTAGCCCCTTCAAATCAGTTTTGTGTGTGTGTGTGTGTGTGTGAGAGAGAGAGAGAGAGAGAGAGAATGAATGTGTGTGTGTTGGTATACCAGGGCCTCCACTACCACAATCGAAAAACATGGGAGGATGGCTCAATGGATAAAGCTCTAGTTGTGCAAGCATGAATACTTGAGTTCAGATCCCCAGAACCCACATGTGTGACCTTATGTGCCAATCTCAATTGAACTCCAGATACTTGCGCTTGCCTTACCTTTGTGCATCTGGCTAACGTGGGATCTGGTAGGTCCTTAGGCTTTGCAAGCAAGCACCTTAATCACGAAGCCATTTCTCCAACCCTCAAATCAGTTTTAAGAACAAATCTAGCTGGGCATGGTGGCTCACACCTTTAATCCCTGTACTTGGAAGACTGAGGTAGGAGGACTGCTTTGAGTTTGAGGTCAACCTGGGCTAGAATGAAACCCTGGCTCAAAAAACAAAAAGGAGCCAGGCATGGTGACACATGCCTTTAATACCAGCACTTGGGAGGTAGGAGGATCACCATGAGTTCAAGGCCACCCTGACACTACACAGCGAATTCCAGGTCAGCCTGGACTAGAGTGAAACCCTACATTGAAAAAAAAAAAACCCAAAAAAACAAAACAAAAAAACCAGAACAAAAACAAAAAGGAATCTGTATTATTACTCCAGTTCTATTTCTACAGCAAATCATTACCATTGTTCTTTCAGCTTTGCCAGGCCACACCTATGAAGATACAGGGACCTGGAAAATAGATATGCATTCAATTCCAGGAAGCAACTCTTTGCATGGTCCAAATGAAATTACTCTGCACTAAGCCTCCCATGTCAAGCCAACAGCAGGGACACTACTGAAGACACTGATTAAGCCAGATACACAAAGTGATGCACACTTCTGGAGTTTGTAGAGGCAGGAGGCCCTGGCATGCCCATATTCACTCACTCACTCTTCTCTCTCTGTCTCTCAAATAAATATCTAAAAATATTTACAACTTTAGGGCTGGGGAGATAAAGCATTTGCTGTGAAGGTATGAATACCTGAGTTCAGATGCCCAGAACCCATGAAAAGCCAGACATTGTAGCATAAACAACAGTGATCCCAGCACGCCTAAGTCAAGAATGGAAGCTAAGGAGGCCGGAGGCCCTGAGGTGCCCATTCTCTTTTTCTCTTTATGTTTCTCTACTTGTAAATAAATTAATTAATTTAAAAAAAAAAAAAAAAACAGAAAGCTGGAAAAGGCTGCACTGCATGCAGCCGTATGGGAGACAGAGGTCATCAGCAGTGGAAACAGTGGACACTGAAAATTCAAGTTTGGCCATACAGGCCCAATGACTGAACGGGTGCAATAGTGGCATGTCTGCTCTTAGGGTAACCAACTGCTTCATAAATGGATTGAAGGCCCTCTCTATGGGAGGGAATACATACCTGGTACTGAAAAACCTGAGCAAAAGTCTATCGCAGGGGAGGTCATGAGCCTTAGGGGTATAAAGCCTGCTCTTGTCTGGCTAAATGTATATATTACTCCCACCAAGCGGCCCTGAAAGCACTACAGTTAATGTTCATATTCACATATTAATGCTACTCTCACTTCTGGTTAGAGAAGCTTCTCTTTTCAGATGGCGATGACCACTGGGATGACCCAAAAGGCAACATAGTGCTGAGAAAAAGGGACGGAGGAGTGCCCAGCACTGAAACACCTCTGTCACACCCTCCAAGGCTCAGGGCCCATTGCGGAAGAGGGGGCAGATAGAATGGAAGAGCCAAAGGAAGGGTATGACTCCTTACAATGCAACTGTCCAAACAGAAATTGGCCTTGATATCCATGACCTTGCAGTGCCTAGCAATACCTTCGCAAGACCCTCATAATAGAAGAAAAAGATGATGACATCAAATTAAAAGAGAGACCAATGGAGAGAGGGAGGGGATATGATGGAGATTGGAGTTCCAAGGGGGAATGGGGGGAGAGGAGGGAAATATCATGCTTTTTTTGTATGTAAGTATAGAAGTCGTCGATAAAATAATTTAAAAAAAAAAAAAAACAGAAGAATGGAAGCTGAGACAGGAGAATCCCCCCGGAAGCTCACAAACCAGTGAACTCAGTGGTGAATGAAAAACCCTGCCTCAAACAAGGTGGAAGATGAGGAATGACACTTGACACTGTCCTCTTTCACATAAACACTGTGGTACACAAGGAAGGAAGGAAGGAAGAAAGAAAGGGAGGGAGGAAGGAAGAGAGGGAGGGAAAAAGAGAGAAAGGAGGGAGGGAGGGAACAGAGGGGGAGAGGAAGAGAACAATATTTAAATGAAGGGGAGGATCTGTTCTGCTTAACCTTGAAAAGACCTGAGCATTCATAAAAAATATATATGCAATAAAAATAAGGAGGGAAAAAAACAAAGGGACATGAACCATGTCACATGAGTACCACAGAAGGAGTGGGGATTACCCGTCTTGGAGAGAATAAACTGTCAATAAGACATTTGCAAATAACAAAGAAGGACATCTCCATTATCTCATTCAATACTGTCTTTTTGGAAAGATGTTAGCTTTGCCTTAAGACCAGCGGGACAGAACTCAATGGATGGGATCCAGAACAAAATGTTCAGCCCAAAATAAAGCAAAACCTTCTTCTTGTCTCACATAAAAGCTGAGAAATAATTACCATTTCCTGTCACAACATCTTGAACACTCTGCTAAGCTCTCTTCATGTACATTGTTTCATTCTATCCTCTGAGAACCCAGTGAAGCAGGTAGTAGCCCCTACATATTAGGGATGAGAAAAAGCAAAACTCAAAGATGAAAAGGAATTTCCTGCTCAAAGTTGCAGCTAACTATAGAAAGAATGTGCAGACTAGGAGGGACTACTTCCATATGGGGTGTTAGGCATAGCATGTGACAATGAGGTATAGATGGTACAGAAAGGAAACCCATCAAGATGGTTTAGAGTTCTTAGGATAAATTTAGCAGCTCCAAGGCCCCAAAAAACATTCTAGAACCAGGCGTGGTAGCACACACCTTTAATCCTAGCACTTGGGAGGCAGAGGTAGGAAGATTACTGTGAGTTCGAGGCCACCCTGAGACTACATAGTGAATTCCAAGTCAGCCTGAGCTAGAGTGAGACCCTATCTTGAAAAACCAAAATTAAAACAAAACAAAACAAAAAAATCTAGAGTTCTCCAAGATGAATGAAACAAAATAAACATAAAGTAGGGCTGGAGAGATGGTTTAGCAGGGTTAAGGTGCTTGCCTGCTAAGCCTAAGGATCCAGGTTCGATTCCCCAGTACCCACATGAGCCAGATGCACAAGATGGAGCAAGTTTCTGGAGTTCATTTACACTGGCTAAAGGCCTAGGCAAGCCCATTCTCCATCTCTCCATCTGCTTCTTTCTCTCTCCTCAAATAAATAAGTAAATAAAGAAAATATTTTTTAAAAATAAAGTACAATGGCACAATGTAGACATTGGCTAATTACATCAGCTCTGATTTAGTTTTCCTGGATCATCTTAGGGTGCTAATGCTTTCTAAGGAGAAAAATAATACAAAACATCTGGACTAGAGGATTAAGCTCTAAAGAAGTCAGATCCAAAAGTCTTTGTTGACTCGAAAACTGGCTTGCAGCACTCCGTAGCTTAGTTAGCTTTTCCAAAAATGAAGTAAAACCTCAGAGTCTCTAAGGTCTAGTATATTATGGACAAAGAGGGGAAGAGAACAAATTTTTCTTTTTCCTTCCAATAAAAGAAATGATAGTTAATGGGCTGGAGAGATGGCTCAGTAGTTAAGGCACTTGCCTGCAAAGCCTGACAGCATGGGCTCAACTTCCCAGTACCCATATAAAGCTAGATGCACAAAGTGGCACATGTATCTGGAGGTCATTTGCCTCTACACTGAGCAGCCCAACTGTGATGGTATAGGCACATGGAGGCGCAAGAACTAAAAAGTGAGAGCCAGAATACCTCCTCATACTTTCATGCCCAGTTACAAGGGTACACCACTATGCCTACCCCTGAGATAATTAATGATCAGGGGCTCAAAGAAAAACAAGATGAAGGAAAAGATGTTTCGCAAGAGCACTTTAAAAAAAAGTGACTGTTGTGGGGCACGTCTTTAGTCCCAGCCAGAGAGGCTGAGATGTTAGTCTGAGGCCAGCCTGGGGCTACAGAGTGAGTTCCCTGTCAGCCTGAACTACAGTGTCACCCCTGCCTGTAAAAAAAAAAGAGAGGGCTGTAAAAAATGAAAACCCATGAAGGGAACAAAATACAAGTAAAAAAGAGACCCAAAGCAAGGTCTAAGGAAAATGTGATGACACAATTCTATAATTCTAGAACTTGGGGTGCTAAGGCAGGAGATTACAAGTTCAAGGCTAGCCTGGGCTATACAATACTATCTCAAAAAAAAAAATAAAAAGAGAAGTTTTTCTGTTCAGCATGTGATAAACTGGCAGACTCAACGTCTGAAAGCCCCAAGATAGACCCTGATGGAAACCACTTCTAACAGAAATTGGATCATTATCATCCTCTGCTGTAGACCCTCAGTGTTCCTACAGGACAACATGAGGCCTTTTCCTAAAGAAAACGCCTGTCATCAATGACTTGACTGCTGCTCTCACAACTCATAACCCACACCCCATGGTGAATACCAGCAATCTCACTGAGGAGTGCTCTCAGTGGAATGGGGGCAGGGAGGAGGGAAATGGTGGTACCAACACATGATGTGTCCATACAAAATTTCTACTTAATAAAAAAAAATAATAAGAAAAAAGAAAACCAGCGGAGCATGGTGGCACATGCCTTTAATCCTAGCACTTGTGAGGTTAAGGCAGGAAGACTGCTGTGAGTTCAAGGCCAGTCTGAGATCACAGTGAATCCCAGGTCAGCCTGGGCTAGAGCAAGACCCTACCTTGAAAAACCAAAAGCAAAACAAAAAAAATAAATAACAACAGAAAAATGCCTATCAGGAAACTATTCACAAGTAGTGAACTGTGGAAGTGACAGAGGTATTCCCTGAACTACCTTTCCCTCTTCTTTTTTTTTTGTTAAAAAAATATATTTTATTTATTTATTTATTAATTATTTGAGAGAAAGAGAGAGACAGTGAGAGGGAGGGAGGGAGAAAATGGGCATGCCAGGGCCTCCAGCCACTGCAAACAAACTCCAGATGCATGCGCCCCCTTGTGTATCTGGCTTATATAGGTCCTGGAGAATCGAACTGGGAGCCTTTGGCTTTGCAGGCAAACGCCTTAACAGCTAAGCCATCTCTCCAGCCCTACCTTTCCCTCTGCTGCAGGTGATACCTTCAAAGTAAAACTAAAGTGGTAGAGTGGCCTGTGAGTGGGTGCAATACTCACATTCAGTGTACTTCAGGGAACGAAAGACTTTCCTCTGTGGTGTTACCCGTTTGATGTTTGGGTGATCTTCAAGTGTGAGCAGCCCAGCTCTCTGCTTTTCTTTGATCTGAATCACCTCAAAATCACTAGGGAAGTCACTGGATGGATTGTTCCGGGGTATAATTCTCCAATTGTCTACTTCACTGCTCTTCAGAGCACTTGAAATAAATGAATTTCTGGCTTTGGCTGTAAAGTATCCGTTGAAAGCCACGATATATTCTGAAATCAATGGCCATAAATAAAAATAAGAACTTATGTAGACATAACTCAGAGTGTACCTAATCTGGAGCTTCATAGGTAAAGGAATTATCTTAAAACCCACAGTAAAAAGGAGCAACAAACAGAAATACTACTTTAAATGCCCTGTGAATTAGTTTGCAGAGCTCTGAAATCACATATACTATTCAAATCAGAGACCTGTGAATTTTTTTTAAAGCAAGTACCTACAGAAGTTTGACTACAGAGTACAGAAATACAACTTTTCAAATGGGAAAAAGGAATCCAGAGAATGGAATGCTCAGTTTATTTTACCTTACAGAAGGCAAAATTCAGTTCCAGAGTGGATTAACTGGTACTATTTACTTTGCTATTCACACCTGCTCACTTGAAATTTAGAAATGTGTTCAGCACCTCCACATCACCATCCTCCACAAACACAATAGCATTTCTTCCATAGAATCAATTTGTACGTTTTTTACACAAGCTAATTTTACTGGGTAAACAAAGTTAAGTAAAGGTTAACACCCACGTGATGTGTACTCATCTCATTTGAAATTTACTATAGAAAAGTGGGGCAGAAGCTAATATTTGTATCAAGTTTGAAAATAATAGGCAGAAGCTAATATTTATATCAAGTTTGTAATCAATAGGATGTAAGAGTATAACACTGCACACAATGTCATTACCATATTCCACAACTGTTGAGGAGAATTCCACCTTGAAAGTGAGGTGGGAACAGCTAGGGCATGGGGCCTTTTCAAAAGATTTCTTTTCCAGCCTGTCACCCAGATGTTTCTTCCCATAGAGCAAAACCATCAGTAGAAGCAGCCAGATGTTGACGAGCTTCATGGTCTTAAGTGAGTATGGTCATAAAATTGCATAAATTCAAATCACACTTGTTTCTTCCTTGATTAGAAGTGAATTTCTGTTTTGGCTAAAAGCTTCTTTACTGCAGCCACCCTACAGTCTTGTCCAATGTAAATGAAAGTTCAGTCCCATGGCTGTCCATGGCTTGGCCCAAAGAAAGGCTCTTTCATTTCTTTCTCCGCTTCTTCTCCATCTTGGGCAAGAGGCTTCCCTCATTCGAGCAGAGATGACTGAGTCCTACCCTCCATTTGCACTACAGAACCAAGTCCAACGGAGCTGCCCAACCAATCACTCTAGGCCAGTCCTTGGGACAAAAAACAGCATACAAAAGCATCAGAAGCATCGTGATGGAGCGAGGTGTTATTAAATTACACCTGCAATTTAGACAAAAGGGTCAGTAAGATATCCTAGTTAGAAGACAAATGAATGTGTTAACAGCCATAAAACATCCATCATTGTATTTTCATTTACTTACACTTATGCTTACACTTTTCTTTCATGGAAAACAGTTTTAAGACTTTTTTTTTTTTTTTTGGTTTTGCCAGGTAGGGTCTCACTCTGGTCCAGGCTGACCTGGAATTAACTATGTTGTCTCAGGGTGGCCTCGAACTCTCGGCGATCCTCCTACCTCTGCCTCCCGAGTGCTGGGATTAAAGACATGTGTCACCACGCCTGGCTGTTTAAGACATTTTTTTTAAATTAATTAATTTATTTATTTACTTAAGAGAGAAAGAGGCAGACAGAGAGACAGAGAGGGAATGAATGGTTGCACCAGAGCCCCCAGCCATTGCAAACGAACTCCAGATGCATGTGCCACCTTGTGCATCTGGCTTACGTGAGTCCTGGGGAATTGAACTGAGGTCCTTTGGCTTTGCAGGCAAACGCCTTAACTGCTAGGCCATCTCTCCAGCCCTAAGACAGCATTTAAAAAAAATTGAGCAAAGTGAAGTGAACCAAGAATATGACACATACTGGCCCTGAGCGACCTGGAAGCCGAAGAGAAGCAAGGGTGATCTATGCTTCATCATGACCCTTTGACTTTCTTCTGCTTCAGATTGTTTTCTGTCACTTGCAACTCTATTTGCATCTCTCCAGTCAGCATGTCCAGTTTTCTCAGTCAAAAGCTTAGCCTCAATGTCTTAGCTTTCTGCTATAAAGTTAATATTTATAAGCTAGCTAATTTTTTAATGGATCTTTGCTGTTTTAAAAAATATTTTATTTAGCCAGGCGTGGTGGCGCACGCCTTTAATCCCAGCACTCGGGAGGCAGAGGTAGGAGGATCGTCATGAGTTTGAGGACACCCTGAGACTACATAGCAAATTCAGGTGAGCCTGAGCTAGAGTGAGATCCTACCTCGAAAGATCAAAACAAAACAAAAAAAAATTTATTTATTTGAGACAGAAAGAAGCAGAGAAAGGGGAGGGGGGAGAAAGAACAGGCATGCCAAGGCCTTTAGTCACTGTAAACAAACTGCAGACACATGCACCACCTTGTGCATCTGGCTTATGTGGATACTGGGGAATTGAGCCTGGGGGTCCTTAACTGCTGAGCCATCTCTCCAGCCCTAATTTGTATACAAGTCATCTTTAGCACCTTCTTTAAGAGACTCTACATTAAAAGCACTCAGATTTTGAAAAAAAAATTGCCAAATAAAGTATAGATGGCTTTTTACTATTATTAAATTTATTGTACTTTGAAGCTTCAAACTTAAATTTAACCTGTTTAACCTGCTATAAAATCAAACTGGTTTTACTGGAACTGGCATAAGATGACAGTTTGTGAGGTAAACTACTGCTAAAGAAAAAAAATGTTATTTGAAGATTTAAGTTACTCATGGGCACAGATCTCTTTTAAAATATCTGAATTAAAGCCGGGCATGGTGGCGCACGCCTTTGATCCCAGCACTCGGGAGGCAGAGGGAGGAGGATTGCCATGAGTTCGAGGCCACCCTGAGACTACATAGCTAATTTCAGGTCAGCCTGGACCAGAGTGAGACCCTACCTTGAAAAACCAAAAAAAAAAAAAAAAAAAGAAAGAAAAAAATAAAATATCTGAATTATCCCAAAGCCAGGTATGGTGACGTACACCTTTAATCCCAGCATTTGGGAGACTGAGGTAGAAAGATCAGTGTGAGTTCCAGACCAGCCTGGATTAAAGTGAGACCCTGCCTCAAAAAATAAAAACTGGGCCGGGCGTGGTGGCGCATGCCTTTAATCCCAGCACTCAGGAGGCAGAGGTAGGAGGATTGCCGTGAGTTTGAGGCCACCCTGAGACTATATAGTTAATTCCAGGTCAGCCTGAGCCAGAGTGAGACCCTACCTTGGGGGGGGAGGGGGAAACAGGGTATGGAGAGATAGCTTAGTGGTTAAGGCACTTGCCTGCAAAGCCTAAGGAACCAAGTTCAATTCCCCAGTACTCATGTAAGTCAGATGTACATGGTGGTGCATGCATCTGGAGTTTGTTTGCAGTGGCTAGTGGCCCTGGTGTGTGCCCATTCTCTCTCTCTCTCTCTCTCTCTCTCTCTCTCTCTCTCCTCTCCCCCCATAACTAAATAAATAAAAATAAAAAATAATTTTTAAACAAATCTGAAAAGCAGAAGAAATAGTCATTCTTCACAAAGAACAAAGCAACAATAAAACCAATGTTGGCCACCGGTTAACTAAAGATCAAATGCATTGATTACACCCGTGATGAATAATCCAGCCAGGGGAAAGTGAGCTACATGAAACAAGAAGGCCTTGTATTGAGCTGGAGAGATTGCTCAGTGGTCAAGTGTGGTTCCTACACAAGCTTGAGGGCCTGAGACCACGAGTTCAAATCTCATATCCCATGAAAACAGCTAGGCATGGCCTGCAACTCCAGTGCTACAGGGAGCAGAGATCAGAATCACTACAGAAACTGGCTCAAGAACAGTGAGGTGGTGGGACACTCAATGAAGTTCCACTCCAACCACTTTGAGTGTATGGGGCACTATACACACTCCCAAACAATAGGAAGAAAAAAAAAAAGCCCTTGGATTGTTAAAGAGAGAAAATATTCAGTTCAAGGAATTAGCCACTTTTCAATGAAGGTATGTCAGTTAAACTCATTCTGGCAGAAAGCAGTGCTTTATAAACAAAGAATTCTTGGTTTCTGCAACTGCCCATATGTGCTTCCACAGACAGAAAAATGCTGAAACAGTAATAAGGAGTTGGAATATCTCAAGAAGTTTTTAAAAGCTTAACAAGTAGGCGTGTCACTGCTACAATAACACAAGATCCTGAAAAACACATCTCTAGAACCCACACTAGAGACTAAAGCTGGAGGAACTGACTCCTGGGGGGTGAGTGAAATTTTACTAGTCCACCACAACAGAAGATCAGGGAGAACAAAGAAGTGAAAACAAAGATCAACCCAGAAGCCACAGGGAAGGAGCAGAGGACAAGGACAGCCACCCAATACATTCTGTAGTCGTCCATACAGACTTTGCTCCTTTATGTTTGCTATTGCTTCCAAAGAGGTATCAAAGAATGTAACTTCATGAGGCACATATCTAGCTTAATTAAAGGTCATTCGTCAAAGAATATAAAGCTAGTCACTGGTTATGTAAGTTCTTGTTACAGTAAATAAAGATTTGAATGAGATCCCTACTACATTTTTTTATTTTTTTATTTTTTATTTTTTTTGGTTTTTCGAGGTAGGGTCTCACTAAAACCTGGAATTAACTTCTGCCTCAAGAAAATTAAAAACCACGCCCGGCTTACCTGTTTTTAATGGGACCTACTGAAGCTATCTACTATAATATGAATATTAGTGAGCAATATAGGGAAGAACATCTTGGCCTAACTAGATTAAACCAACTGTTTAAATTTAAATTAAATCCTAAGTAATTCACATACAGACAGCTAGTAAACTTCTATTGTAATGTGGTCTGTACAGAAGAGATGACTGATGTCCTGACAGGTAGCCGGTCTGACTTTAAAACAAAGGCACTCTAAGAGGGAAGAGTGGTGTCAGGAGACAAGGAGAGCAAAGACATGTACAAGGAAGAGGGGGAACCTGGGAAGGGGGGCACTCTGCAAACAACTAGATCCCAGGCACTAGCAGCAACAGGAAGTGAATCACACAAAGATCACATAGAGCCAATGAGTGAGATGGCTAAGCAACTGCTCAGATCTCCTGCATAGTTCTAGTAAGACTAGAGTACTGAACAAATCAGGGCAGGACCTCTGACCGCAAGGGGCTTACCTTCCACTGTGGGTAGGCATATAAGAAACAAATTAAGGGGCTGGGGAAATGGCTTAGTGGTTAAAGTCACTTGTTTGCAAAGCCTGCTGCAGCTAGAGTACCACGGAAGCCTTAGAGAAGGCGCTTTTGAGTAGAAACAAAGCAAGTAGTTGCCTGGAGTACTAGAAGAGCAAAGAGGCCAGTGTGGTTGGAATAGAACACAAAAAGACGAGATGGGTTATGAGGGACAGACCAGGGAGGACCCTATCGCTCAAAGGGAGGATGTCTCTTATTTTGGAAAAAAAAGGGAAAGCATGAGAGCAGAGAAGACACAGCTGGGTGCAGGGAACAGAGTAAGAGCCATGTATGTAAATAACCAAGGGAGAGTTGCTGGCTTGTACCAGGTTACAGGTGTGAAGGTGGAGTTGACAGACTGCTGATGACCACATGTAAGTGAGGCATCAATAATCATACCAAGGCCGCTTGTCCACCTGGACCAGCAGCATATGCCCCTGAAACATAGAAGATGGTAGGACATCAGCAATGCAAAGTAGAGCTGAGCACAGAATCCTAGGCCTCCCAGGTTATTTTCTTTTCTTTTCAAAATATATTTATTCATTTATTTGCAAGCACAGAGAGATACAAAAGAGACAGAGAGAACGGGCACCCCAGGGCCTCCAGCCACTGCAAAACAAACTCCAGATGCATGTGACACTGTGCATTTGGCTTTAAGTGGGTACTGGAGAACAGAACCTAGGTCATCAGGTTTTGCAAGCAAGTAAAGTGCCTTAACTGCTGAGCCATCTTTCCAGCCCCAGGGTATTTTCTTTGTGAAAGACAACAGAGGGCAAGAGAGGTCAAAAGAATTCAAACTTTGCATGAGGAAAGGTAAGCCACTGAATCAGTGTACTGGCTTAAAGATTAGAAGGTCACTGAACCCTTCCAGAAAAGGTCACACTAATAAGCCACGGGGACTGGCCCAATACTGCACTACATTAAGTCCCATCTACTCCAAGTACCAGCTCTCCATACCCACCAGAACTGGAAGGAAGAAATGAGAAGAGCTACCTTCAATATAAAGCTTCCCTGGGATAAATGACCAGGCTGGAAATGACAGGAAACAGCCACTTTGTTATATACGGAGGCTTGGGAGACTTAGAAGGCAAAAATAAGTCTGGGAAAGCTGAAACTTAGGTCACAAGACCCCTCCCAAAGTTAGCGAAGTAGTAAACAACTACTGGGTGGCAGGGGGACAATCAAGCTGCCTGCAAGTCTTGCAGTGTGCTCCAGAGATTCGGATTCCTGGAGTTGTCACCTGTGCTGGGGTGGGTTTCAATATGTTGACTGCCTTTTAATTGTTGTGCTCCTGTAAGTAACCCCTCATCCATACTCCTCTAAATAATCCCAATAAACTCACTGATTCACCAAAATTGGATTTTGGTGCAATCATGCTTTGGTCTGTTGTTTGTGCTCTATCTGGGGTTAACAGACATATCCAAATCTGGAGGGGGGAGTATCCTGCAATACTTGGCACCCCACGTGGACCTTGAACCCACACCCTGAGATTAAGAGTACTGTGCTCACTGACTGAGCTAGAAGAATCTAGATAACCTGCTTATGTTTCTCAAAGGTAAACTGAAGTCCAGGCTCTCAGAAGATACTACTATGAAGGACCTATGGCTCGAAATTAGGATGCATCTGAGGCTTCTATGGGATCCCAATACTAGAATAAGGACTTAAAAATTTCCTTTGAGGCAAACAAAATTACCACTTGAGTACCAGAAAGAAACTAGTGTATAAAGGTATAGGCACTAGGATGCAGGAGGCCAACCATTTACCACCAACCTCCAGGTCCTCTCAAGCCTTTATTTAAAGATATCCTGTCCAACAGACATGTCCAGTGAGGCTTTAAAAGCACAGATTGCACTGTGTCAGGTCTATTCACCTATGTCAACAACTGCTTCTCTCTGGTACCCAGTATATGATGCACACATGGCAAGCATTTTTTTTTTTTTTTTTTTTTTTTTTGAGGTAGGGTCTCACTCTAGCCCAGGCTGACTGGAATTCCTTGTGTAGTCTTAGGGTGGCCTTGGACTCATGGCCATCCTCCTACCTCTGTCTCCCCAGTGCTGGGATTAAAGGCGGGTGCCACCATACCTGGCTTGCAAGCATTCATTTTAAGACAGGCTCACTGACTAGTGACAAGCAAGTAGCAGCAAAGAGAAGCTACACAGAAGTTTGTACACACGCACAGAAAGAAAACTGAATGTTCCCTTCCCTCTGCAACTTTGCTGCAAACATGAGGTAGGCATTTATTGGAAAACCACAGTATCCCAGTGGAAGCTGGAGTCTAAACAGATGAGGAAGTATTGGAGGGGGAGGCCACTGGGGAGGGTGATGGCAAAGCAGATGAAGACAAAACTGACTTGATCAAATTTTTTACACATCAGAAATACAAAAGAAAAAAGTTAAATGAGCCATTCAACCTCAAACTGAAACTGAAGTGCTAGTATGGATCCAAGGTTTTCATATGTAGATACACATGTAGAAATAAACAAATGCATGCATACATACACACATGTACTTCCCAGCTCCATCTATAGGAAGGACATGGCAGCAGGGTCATGTGCCACCATAATTATAAGAAGCCCACTCTGTGCCCAGGTGGCTTTCTAAGTACCTTTCTCCATGGAAAGAAGACAGGATACAGAAGAAAAAAACAACTCAAGAATGGGGAGAGGAAGAACAAGATGAATATGGAATCCCCTTGTACCCAGTGAGGAAGTACTCAGAAAATGGGAATGTGTCATCACAAGACAGAATAGAGGGGATACCACTAGACAAGTCTGAGATAATCTGAACATAACTATGCATAAAGAGTAACATATTCCAACTCTCTGAAAATTCAAAACAGGTTAATAGTTTATAATGACATAAATAAATCTGTTTCAAGTATGAGGAAGAACAGGATATTTACATAGTCTCAAAATGTCGCTCAATAAAATACGCATTATAGACGGACAGAGTAACTTTATCACATTTCAATGAGCCACAGGACAAGTGGGCCCAGGTCTATCAGAACAGAAGCACTGAGAAGAATCTAGCTTCACTTTTCTGGGGTTCCTTCCAAAGATGCACAGCTGTAGTCAAATCACAAGAAACATCAGAGGACTCCAAACCAAAGGCCATTCTATAAAGCAACTTTACACCCACCAAGTCCAATACAGAATGACACCCAAACATGCCAATCGATAAAACCAAGCTGAAGTGAAAAGTTTAGCTACCTCTTCATATCTACTGGGGATTATTCCAGGCCACCGCCCCCCCAAAAAAATCTAAGGATTTTCAAATCCTTATTTCTATAAACTATGAACATCTACCTATATACTCTAAATTATCACTATACTACTTATAATACCCTTTAAATGCTAGATAAGTGGCTGTGCTGCACTGTTCAGAGAATAACAAAGAACATAAGTCAAACATGTTCAGTTACAGATACAATTTTCTCCTGACTATTTTCAATCAGTGACTGGTGAAATCTATGGGTAGGACTGGGGATATGGAGGACCCATTGCATCTCCCATCCTTAGAAACTGACAGGTTTTCTGAAATGAGTCAATCAAAAAATTTCTGTTAAAATTAACATCAGTGCTTGTATGATTAAGATTATAAAAATCCACTAGGGAGGCAGAGGTAGGAGGATTACCGAGAGTTTGAGGCCACCCTGAGACTACCTAGTTAATTCCAGGTCAGCCTGGACCAGAATGAGACCTTACCTTGCAAAACCAAAAAAAAAAAAAAAAAAATTATAAAAATCAGGGGGAGGGGAGGGAAATATCAGGTGGGTTTTTTTGTATGTAAGTATAAAAGTTGTCAATAAAAAATAATAATTTAAAAAAAGATTATAAAAATCAATTAGCATGTTTACAGGAAAAAGTTGAAGCATCTAGTATATAATAAAAATATGCCAAAGAATTTAGAAAAGCCAGCAAGTACTCTCATATTATTAGTGAATATATGTGTGTGTGTGTGTGTGTGTGTATATATATATATATATATATGAATAATATATATATATATTCTCTCTCTCTCTCTTTTTTTTTTTTTTTTTTTTTGCTTTTTCAAGGTAGGGTCTCACTCTAACCCGGGCTGACCTGGAATTCACTATGTGTTCTCAGAGTGGCCTTGAACTCATGGCAATCCTCCTACCTCTGCATCCTGAGTGCTGAAATTAAAGATGTGCACCACCACACCCACCCTAGGAATATATATATTATTAAAACCATTTTAATACCTATTTTCCAACATGCATTGAACCCCTTAAAAATGTACACAAAATTCAAGGTCAGCCTGGACAAGAGTGAGACCATGCCCCAAAAAACAAACAAAAGTACACAAAAGGCTTCTAACTCTAATAAATCCAGTAATGACTTACTGAACATTTATTAGGTGCCAGGTACTATTCTAATTGATTTCCATGTATTAATTCATAAAATCCTCACAACTGTTATTGTTCCTGTTTTCAGCTGAGAATACTGAAGCCAAAAAAGAGGCAAGCCCCTGTCCTACTCCCTATCCCTGCCAGTCCAGACAGTGGGGCTGGCTAGGAATTTAGGTGGTCTGGATATCCTTCTGAGGGTAAGAGCCTGCTTTTCTAAAACTTCCCCCAGGAATTCACTTCAACATATGGAAATCTGAAAGTACACAATGATTTATGTCTGAGAATACATAGTGAAAGATTATAATTGGGAAAAATTAGAGACCATCCAAACATGCAATAATAGGGGACATCAAAATAATTATGGTTCACCCATACCACCGAATGCCATGCAGCAATTTCAAACTATGTCCTGTGCTAGCCCGAATCATGGTCCCCCACAGATGTCCACACCCTAATTCCCAGAACCTGTGGGTGTGAGTGTGTATGGACAACGGGACCTGGCCACAGGACCACCCTAGGGATTTCAAGTTGGGGAGAGCACTTTTGACTACACAGTTGATCAGGAGTCACTACAAGGGTCTCTATCCAGGGTGGTTCAGAGATGGGGTAATGGAAACAAGGAGTTAAAAGTACTGTGAGGAAATGAAGGAGCTAAGGAACACAAGTGGTTTCTAGAAACTGAAGACAGAAAGGACCTGGATTCTCTCCTCAAGAGCCTCCAGAAGGAACCAGCCCTGTCAACAACTTGACGTTAGTCCAGTGAGACTTATTTTGGACTTCTGACCTCTAAAACTGTAAAAGAGGAAATGAGTGTTATTGTATGCCACTGTTTACAAAGGGTGTTACAATAGGCTAATGGAATATTAAATAAATGTACTGTATGGCCTAAATTCTGGCTTTTAAAGAACTATCTGGGCTATGATATAGCTCAGTGGTAGAGCAAGTGCATATCATATGCAAGGCAATGAGTTTAATCCCCAATACTGGAAAAATAAAAACAAAAATAAACAAGCAAAAAACTGTATCTATGTGCATATGGGAAAAACAACACTGAAATATATAAACTCAAATGGTAACAGTTGCTTCTACCTTCCAGCAGGATGACTATGGTTATTTTTTGCTCTATCATATTTTATTTATGTTTATAAAGAGCTTCTTTCTTAATAATGAGATAAACCATATTATTATATGCCTTAATAAACCTTTTTAATTTTTTTTTTTTTTTTTTTTTTTGGTTTGTCGAGATAGGGTCTCACTCTAGCCCAGGCTGACCTGGAATTCACTATTAGTCTCAGGATGGCCTCAAACTCACAGCGATACTATCTCTGCCTCCCAAATGCTGGGATGAAAGGCATGTGCCACTACATCTGACTTAAAATCATTTTTTACAAAAGGTCATTTTCAGGAAGGCAGTAGCACAAAAATTCAAATGAGTTATTGACTTATTCTGATACATATAGTGAGCTTAAAGAGTCAGCTACTAGAAGTTGTTCCCAAAAATCTGTCTACAGCCACCATGCAGCCAAAAGAAGAAACCCCCTTTAAGAACCTGCAGCTCCTTACTACTTCCATCCAAAACAGTATTTTTATCATCATTCATTCTCAGGCCCTACTTAGGCTGCCTTTGGCTTTTCCAAGTGCTGATTAGATTTAATTTCTATGAACTGTAAGACAAGACCTGGTTATTGTTCCATAAAAGAGATGGTCTAGCTGGGCGTGGTGGCGCACGCCTTTAATCCCAGCACTGGGGAGGCAGAGGTAGGAGGATCGCCATGAGTTCGAGGCTACCCTGAGACTACATAGTTAATTCCAGGTCAGCCTGGACCAGAGTGAGACCCTACCTCGAAAAACCAAAAAATAAAAAAAATAAATAAATAAAAATAAAAAAAGATGGTCTAAATGACGGTATTTCCATGAAGTTGACTACACTTTTTTAAAATAAATATTTTACTACTTACTTGAGAGAGAGAGAGAGAAAGAAAGAGAATATGAGCATACCAGGACCTCTTGCCACTGCAAACAAATTTCAGACACATGTACCACCTTGTGCATCTGGCTTACATGGGTACCATGGAAACGAACCTGGGTCAAGGCTTCAAGTGCCTTAACTATTAAACCATCTCTTCTTCAGCCCTGACTGCATTTTTTTTTTTTTTTTTTTTTTTTTTTGGTTTTTCGAGGCAGGGTCTCACTCTAGCCCAGGCTGACCTGGAACTCACTCTGTAGTCTCAAGGTGGCCTCGAACTCATGGCAATCCTCCCACCTCTGCCTTCCTTCAGAGTGCTGGGATTAAAGGTGTGTACCACCATATCCAGCCCATCCCAAGGGTCTTGATCATTTGATCACTGACTACACTTTTAATATAGGTGCAATCATAAGATAAATTAAGCCAGGCATGGCGACACATGCCTTTAATCCCAGCACTCGGGAGACAGAAGTGGGAAGATTGCCACTCTTGAGACTACACAGTGAATTCCAGGTCAGCCTGAGCTACAGTGAGACCCTACCTCGAAAAAAAAAAAAAAAAAAAAAAAAAGCCGGGCGTGGTGGTGCACGCCTTTAATCCCAGCACTCGGGAGGCAGAGGTAGGAGGATCGCAGTGAGTTCAAGGCCACCCTGAGACTACACAGTGAATTCCAGGTCAGCCTGAGCTACAGTGAGACCCTACCTCGAAAAAAAAAAAAAAAGAGAGAGAAAAAAAGATGCAAGATGCAGAGATAAGTATATAAAGGGGGGACAAAGTAGAGGAAATACATACTTGTGCAAGCTACTAGTCTAGCTTGCAACTCTACTTATAATTTTCCTAATAAGAGAATATCACAAGGGTTTGGAGAGATGGCTCAGTGGATAAAGCAAATGACTGCAAAGCCTAACAACCTGGGTTCAATTCCCCAATATCCACATAAAGCCAGGTGCACAAAGTAGTGCATACATCTAAAGTTCAGCTAGAGGCCCTGGTGTGCCCATTCTTTCTCTCTTTCTGCTTGCAAATAAATAAGCAAATATTTTTTAAAAGAGAACATCACAAACATCATACTTCTGGGAGTAACTAAAATACATCTGAAATTATTTTCTTGAGAATAATTTTAAAACATAATTCAGGTGAAAGGAAATAACTTGTATCATATAATCATCTAATTATGCTGTTATGCCTTGCTTTTTAATAAACTGGTTTACTGAAATAAACCCAGAAAAAACTGAACTGCTTAAACCATGATAGGATACTATCCGATTTAATTAAAAGTTGGCTGGAAAACTTCTGCTTTCCTAAGTAATTGCATACTTGGCTGTATTTCCACTGTTTACCAGGCTGGCAATTAAGCAATGCCAGAGCACACTACCTTAAAATAAAGATGTATAGTTAAGCCTGGCTGACCATTCTGCTGGCACATGCTATCCATCAGTCTCATGTGGGAACAGAAAACCCTTGGCCCGAAGCTGTCAGTTACTACCAGCTTCTTCACATACTTGCTCTCAGCTCCTAGCAGCCCCTCCCCCCACTCTTATTTTCTGGTCATCTAGCAGTTACTAGCCATATAGGAGACATCTCCCAATTTACAATCTTCTTCATTCTTAAATTCATTCCCTTCAGCAAAATAACACCGTCAGAATCAATGAATCTAGTTAATGGGTTTCTGCAACATGTCAAAACACACTGGGACACTACAAAATTTTAGCACCTCTCTAACCTGCCTCCCTCATGCTGTCTTCAACCCTCTGTCCCCAACCCAAACACCAAAAGGAAAGGTCTAGCCTCCTGTTCTTAGTACTTTAGGTTGCTGGGTTCTAGCCCTCTTTATGCCACCTGTAAAGGTTGGAGTGCTCATGAGTTGCTAATAAAAATAAAATTCCTGGTCAGGCATGATGGCACACGCCTTTAATCCCAGCACTCAGGAGGCAAAGGTAGGAGGATCGCGTGAGTTCGAGGCCACCCTGAGACTACACAGTTAATTCCAGGTCAGACTGGGCTAGCGTGAGACCCTACCTCAAAGATAAAAACAAATAAAAACCAAGTCCTTCCTCAAGGACAGGCAAGCTGCAAATATAGCAGAGAACCCACTGAAAACCCTAGTGAGAAACACACTTTCCTTTAACTTCAGTCTTCCCAGTTTTCTTACTCTAGTAATCCGTGACACTCTGGTTGCACGTAAGTATAAAGGCAGCAGTCCAAGGCCTACCTACCCCAGACAGACAGAAAACAGAATCAGAGAACCTATGACTGGCAAGGTAATGAGAAAAAGCTCTTGATTAGAAAAGACAGATAAAACTGGAAGGTTCTGCCAGCACTGCATTAGAATTTACCCTTTTTAGAAGAAAACAACCAACTATTCTTCGTGAGCATGCGTAGGGAATACAGCAGCATCCTAATGGGTCACACATCACCTCCCACCCCTAATAAACAGCTCCACAGTGCCTTGGGTCACATACTGGGACATAAAATTTTATTGGCAAAAAAAAAAAAATGTTGCATACAAATAGTGAAGCCTGGGTTGTTCATACAACCCAATATCATTCAGCCATGAAAAAGAATGAAGTTATCAATTAATGCTACAATGTAGGTGAACACTAAAAATTGTGGCTAAAACAAAAAAGACAAGCCACAAAAGGTCTCCCCCCCTTTTTTTTTTTGCAAAGGCTTCAGCAAATCTAAGGAGACCTAAAATGGTGATCGACAGGCTAGAAATAGTACTAGTGTCCCAAGGGTCGGGTCTTCGGGAGGGTGGGGTGTCTAGAGGTGGATTTTGGGGGTGACTGCACAGCTGTTCTAAAAACCATTAGAAAGACTATACTTTCATTCCTATGGTTTGTTACTAAAAGCCACTAGACAGTATACTCAAAACAAGTGAATTTGTGATACATACATTTTATGAAAATGAAGCTCTTATGTCCAAAAATTAAAATAGGGCCGGGGAGATGGCTCAATGGTTAAAAAAAACCTCTTGCTTGCAAAGCCTGCTGGCCTAGGTTTGATTGCCCAATACCCACGTATTATTAAAAAAGTAAATAATAAAAGTAAAAACAAGGCGCGCATGGTAGTGCCTGCTTGTAACCCCAGCAGCCGGTAAGTGGAGGCAAGAGAATCAGGATTTCAAGGCCAGCCTCAGGTTCGAGGACAGCCTGAGCTGCATGAGACCGTCTCAAAAAAAAAAAAATAAATAGTAAAAATTACATAAATGTAAAAGATTCTGCGGGTTAAAAAAATGTGAAGAACTGCTCTTCTCCACGCCCCGCCTTTTATTCACACGCAAACCTAGACCCAGAAGTTAGAGGCTTACTAGCATAGTTCCACCAAGAGGCTAGTTTCCTGAATAAACCACACCGCAGGGCTTCCTCCACTCTGTCATCTGAAAGTACGGCTCCGAATCTAAGTAAAGCCACTACTGTAACTTGATATGCGCAAACAGGCCAGGATTCCCGGGGGCTCTCGCGACAACAGGGGGTCAGCCCGGCAAACGGCACGTCCCCGGCGTCCGGGGGTCGGTCTCGGGAGGCAGCCCCGCGGCGTGGCGGCCGGTCGGGCCCTAAAGATCCGCAGGAAGGACGGGCGCTGCGGTGCTCGTCGGCGTCGAAGCCGCAGCAGCGAGCGCGGCGTGCACACTGCGGGTCACCCACGGAGGGACCCGGGGATGGCAGGAGGCGCTCGGCACACCGGGTGGGGCCAGGCACGCTCTTTCTCCTCGTTAGAGACCACACGCACCGGCACGAGCTCCCGCCGGGGGTGCGGCCGCGGGCAGCCGGCGGAGGGGGGCGGCGGCCCAGCGGCGAGACGCCGCACTGCGGGGACCCCGGGATCTGGCTGATCTCGGTCCTCGGGATTGGCCGGCTCACGGGGCGCGCAGGCGGCCTCCGAGCAGGACGGCGGGGCCGGTGCGGCCTCCAGGCACCCGGCGCGAGCGGCTGACGTACCTGTGGCCGCCTTAGGCTCAGAGCCCGCAGGCCCGGGGTAACGGCGCCTCAGCCGTGAACACGCCTCGGCTCTCCATTCGGGGCTGTTTACTCGCAAATCTCGCGAGACCACACCGCCGGAGCCGGGAGGCCCACGGCTTCGAGCGTCGGCCCGGCGTGCCGCGCTCCCGAGGCCTGCGTGCGCGCTCCTGTTTCCCACAGGCGCGGGGGAGGTGGCCAGAGATCTCGCGATATCTCTCAGCGCTGGGCCGGGGGAGTTGTGATGGGCTGGGCAAAGAAAGGATCGCCGGCCTTTAAGTGCTTGAGCTGGGCGGGGTTCTAATCCCGGCTATTCGCCCGTCTAATCCTCTCTGCTGAGAGTGCATGCTGACGGGTCAGGTTACCCTTGCCAGTGCTATGGGCGCCTATGCTTTGAGAAACAGAAACGGTTTTTGTTGCGCCAAATGTTTACCTTTTCAAACAATCGATGTGAAAAGCTAACCCTCTCAAAAAACTACCTGAGTGGTTTAGATACTAGGATAAAGTGTCGTTTTGAGCCCAAATGCTGAGTTGGCCCACAGCACAACTGCAGGACAGCAAGCACGTGCAGGTAATGATCCTGGACAGTGATGTGCTACAAGATGGGATAGGACTGTGATGGGTCTTTTGTTGAATCTCAAAATACTATGTCTGGGTGGGCGTGGTGGCATACGTCTTTAACCCCAGCAACTCAGGAGGCAGAGGTAGAAGGATGGCCATGAGTTCAAGGCCACCCTGAGACTACATAGTGAATTCCAGGTCAGCCTGGGCTAGTGAGACCCTACCTCGAAAAACCACACACACACCAAAAAAAACACTATGGCTATTTCAGACATTAATTTGCAATCCTGAGCAAATTGTATAATTTCTTTGTATCTCAGCTTCCTCACCCAACAAGCAAGGGTTACAAACATCGTCCTTAGTGGATGAGTGTTAAATCATTGTATATGACTCAGTGAATGGTATTTCAAGGTATTTCCTGACTCAAGCTCATATGATTTTATGAACTTTCAGAGACTTCTGACTCTTGTATTTGTGCATCTTCAAAGCACTTCCTTCTACTACCGCATAATTCATCTGACTTTAACCATGCTAGTCTAACTTGTAGTACATTAATATTGCCCAAGGTTCTTTTTTTTTTTTTTTTTTGGTGGCACAGTTTTTTCTTTTTTAAAATTTTTTTGACACCTATATTTACAGATAATAAACCATGATGATCCCTTCCCCTCCCCCACTTTCCCCTTCACAACTCCGCTCTCCATCACACCCCCTCCCTCTCTCCATTAGTCTTATTTTGAGGTCATCGTCTTTTTCTCCTATTATGAGGGTCTTGTGAAGGTATTGCTAGGCACTGCAAGGTCATGGATATCCAGGCCATTTTGTGTCTGGAGGAGCACGTTGTAAGCAGTCCTACCCTTCCTTTTTGGCCAACGTTCTTTAACAGCTCTGTAATAGCTATGCCTTGAAATGCATATAGCTGGACAGTTCTAATGGACCTATAAAGCCAGCAGTGGTGTGTGAGCAAGCTGCTTTGTGGACAAGGGCAGCTTCAACCATGAGTTTCAAAATCTTGACCCAACACTAAAGAGGTACTGAGAGCAAGACTGTGCCTAAGTTGCTGCTCAGTCCATACCAGAAGACACCCATAGAGACACTCCTTTGCAAGGCCTTGGTCCTCAGAGCAATGCAGACTTCCAGGTCTGTCACGGTGTTGGAACACTGCAGCAGGAGGTTTGTGCTGGACTTTTACAAGACATAAGTGTAGGTGGAACCCCAACCGCATGACCTCCTTGGTTGCCAGGACCTATGCTGGATTATTCACTGGGGACCTCAAACCAGGAAACCTGAACAAGAATCTGGAGGTGACGTGGGGATTTGGGCCAGGAAGTATAAGAGACCCTGTGCAGGACTCTCATGACCTTCCTTCTCAGGTGCTGAGTCAGAAAAGAGCACAGTTGCAAAGCAGATGTGTGGACTGTAAGTGCATTCCACACACCTGGTTAGTGGGCATCTTTGGAGACATCCTGCCTAAGACCATGTGCAGCTTGTTCCCAGGCTGAACAATCCCAGGGCTACCTCACCATCCAGGAAATGCTATGCAGGGACCCTGGTGCCTGCACATCACCCAAGTGCCATCACCCAGCTGTCTCCCCACCATTCTCTCCAGGTTCTCATTTCAGGCACTCAGCAATATGGACCCCCAATAACCAGAGGCCTCATACAGTCCTCACTAAAAGCGTGGGATACCCCTGCCTGAGTGTCCCAGGAAAAGAAGGAATCAACAGCTCAGGAGATGGCTAAGGTATCATGCTGCAGTGGCCAGCCAGAACTCAGAGCTGGGCCGGAGAGCAATAGATTGCAACTCTCACCTACATCCCCATCTTCTAGGTCTCCAAGTTGGTGGACTGTCCAGACATACATAGCCCTGGGTATGAGCTGTGTGCCCATACTGTGACAGCCAGCAGTGCACAGAGCATAGCACCCAGTCCTACTGCACTGAGTCCCCCTCCCAACTTTTTAAAAAATAACTTTTGGGCTGGAGAGATCGCTTAGCGGTTAAACGCTTGCCTATGAAGCCTAAGGACCCTGGTTCAAGGCTTGATTCTCCAGGACCCATGTAAGCCAGATGCACAAGGGAGTGCATGCATCTGGAGTTCGTTTGCAGTGGCTGGAGGCCCTCACGCACCCATTCTCTCTCTCTCTCCCTGCCTATTTCTGTATCTCTCTCTCTCTCTCTTAAATAAATAAATATTTTTAAAAAATAACTTTCTATTTTTATTTGCAAGCAGATGGAGATAGAAGAAAAACAGAGAGAGATGATGGGTACACCAGGGCCTCCAGCCTCTGCAAATGAACTCCAGACACATGTGCCACTTTGTGCATCTGGCTTTACAATGGTACTGGGGAATTGAACTCCAGTCATTAGGCTTTGCAGGCAAGCACCTTAACCACTAGCCCATCTCTCCAGCCCAATAATTCATGTTTGAGCGTGTTTTTTCAAGGCAGGGTCTTACTCTAGCCCAGGCTGACCTGGAACTCACTCTGTAGTCCCAGTCTGGCCTTGAATACATGGTGATTCACCTACCTCTGCCTCCTGAGTGATGGGATTAAAGGTGTGTGCCACCACATCCAGCCCATCCCAACTTCTTGATCACTCTCCTTAAGAATTTTCACAGGAGGGGGCTGGTGAAATGGCTTAGTGGTGAAGGCGTTTGCCCGTGAAGCCTAAGGACCCCAGTTCAACTCCCCAGGACCCATGTAAGCTGGATGCACAAGGGGGCGCATGCATCTGGAGTTCATTTGCAGTGGCTAAAGGCCCTGGTGTGCCCATTCTCTCTTTCTCTCTGCCTCTTTCTCTCAAATAAATACATAAAATCTTAAAAAAAAAAAAAAAAAAGAATTTTCACAGGAGGGCTAGGAAGATGGCTCAGCAGTTAAAGGCACTTGCTTGCAAAGCCTGATGGGTCCAGGTCTGATTCCCCAGTACCCATGTAGTCATATGCCCAAAGTGGGGCATATGTCTGGAGTTCATTTGCAGTGACAAGGGGCCCTGCCATGCCCATTCTTCATCCCTCTGCTTGCCAATAAATTATATATATGTGTGTGTGTGTATGTGTTTTATTTATATCTATATTTCTATATCTATATCTATATCTATATCTATATATATATATTGGTTTTTCAAGGTAGGGTCTCACTCTGGCCCAGGCTGACCTGGAATTAATTATGTAGTCTCAGGGTGGTCTCAAACTCACAGCGATCCTCCTACCTCCACCTGGCTTAAATAAATATATTTTTTAAATCCTATAGTGTCTTTTAAAAAAGAAAAAGGAATTCCTGATAGGCATGGTGGTGCACATCCTTAATCCCAGTACTCAGGAGGCAGAGGTAGGGAGATTGGTATGAATTCGAGGCCAGCCTGAGACTACATAGTGAATTCCAGGTCAGACTGGGCTAGAAAGAGACCCTACCTTGAAAAACTAAAAAAAAAAAAAAAAGATTGCTACAAGGACACGACAAATGACCCCTGAAGGCAGGTGTCAGTACTGCCCCACAGATGATGATGCAGCAGGTCCAGTACCTGAATTGCCATCCTCAATGACACCTTGCAGCTCAACGCCTTCCAGGACCATGCCAAACTCATCCTGTACCCAGATGCAACTGTGACCTACCAGTGAAGAGTAGGACTTCACTGCACCCTAGCCTTGAGTATGCTGCTGCACGGATTGGCCCATACCAGTGAGGGGATGGCCCAGCAGCAGTTTGCAACATGTCAGGGTTGTCTTCACCTCTGACTGATGTTCCCATCCCCCAGAAACTGACCTGCACACTGGTTAGTTCTCAAGATGCTGGTTCTGTAAAGTGCCCTCAGCCTGAGGATGAGGTTGCTCTGAAGGCTACTTTGGCACAGATTGGAGTTCTAAAGTATATTCTCCTTCCCTCTTACCACCCCCCAACCCCACAGGAATTACACAGGGCATTGCTACTGAATTCAGGTCTGGCCTTTCCTTGCTTTACATAAATAGTGGCTCCTCAAAAACTAAGAGCCCAGCCAATACAGATGCTCCTTCTTTTAAGATGGAGTTACAGCCTCATAAGCCTTTTGTAAAAAATGAAACTCTCCAAAATCAAAAATGCACTTAATGCCTAATGTACTGAACATCATAAATTGCTCAGAACACCCTTTATTAGCCTACCTACAGTTGGGCAAAATTACCTAACATAACATCTACTTTATACAGTTGACCCTCCTTATCTGTGGTTTCTCTTCCACCCACCCAAGCAAGCTGGGATTGAAAATATTTGGAGGAAAAAAAGTATCTGCACCACTGAACATGCACTTTTTTACTTTCTTGCTATTTGTCCATGAAAAGCACAGTATAAAAAATTCTTGCTGGGTGTGGTGGCACACACCTTTAATTCCAGCACTCGGGAGGCAGACATAGGGGATCACCATGATGTCAAGGCCAGCCTGAGACTATATAGAGAATTACAGGTTAGCCTGGGCTAGAGTGAAACCCTAACTCAAAAAAAATTTTTTCTAAAGTGTTTATATAGTATTGGGAATTATAAGTAATCTCAAGATGACATAGAGTGCATAGAAGGTTATGTGCATGTTATATGCAAATACTGTCATTTTATACCAGGGACTGGAGTATCTGTAGATGTTGGGTACCCACATGGCTCCTGGACACAATCCCAGATATGAAGAGATGACTATAGTCATGTGGCTGATGCAGCTGCAGCTTGCTACCATTGCCCAGCAAGGAAAGCGTGAAACTATGATCAGAGCTCAAAATAGTTTCTACTCTATACAGCTTTCACACCATTGTCAAGTCAAAACATTGTACATGGAACTACCTAAAGTCATAAGTCAGGGACTGTCATGAGCTGATTATAGGAGTCAAATTTTGGAGGGCATCAACCATGAGGACTGAGGACATGCTACTTACCCTGTAGTTCCCAAATGTAAGGACATTTTATGTCTCTGAGGTTGGCAAAACAAAAGATTGCTCAAAGCTCTCTTTGTTCTTTCCCGTGTTCTCCTCCCACTTTAGAGCATCAACCTTGAGGACTGAGGACACACCACTAACCCTGTAGTTCCCAAATGTGAGGACATTTCATCTTGGAGGTTGAGGCAAAACAAAAGATTGCTCAGAGCTATTTGCTCTTTCCTATGTTCTCCTCCCACTTTCTTGAACCCCATCACATTGGTGAAATGGTTCATGGCAAGATACCTACCATTTCCACATGGCCAAATTCATTGACTCATCTTCACCTACTCAGACATCAAACGAGAACCAAATCCTCTCTGGTGCTTTTCAGGCTGATGAGGAACATAGTGTGCACAGACTTTTACCCAACTATCAATCACAACCTCAGGTGTTTACAAGTTAACTCTCTTCATTACTTCTATAAGAAAAAAACAAACCTTTCCACCAGTGTACAAATCTGAGCAGCAAAACCTTCCAGGGGAGCCAGTGCAACACTTTTATTGTTTCATTTCACTTCACAGAATAAGTTTCAAAGGTTCAGATTTCCTACATTCTTTATAAGAAACCACAGTGGTCTGATTAACACTCAAATATGCCTTGGGGACAGAGAGGATATTTCAGCTAAAGGACTAAGGAAAGCCTTAGTGTTGATCTTTCACCAAAGCTACGGGTCATTGAGCACTGTATCTGCACAAATGAGCACCGTGGGCAATGTCCTGCCAAGGACTGGATTGCTTCCTTGTTCTCTTCAGGTACAAGGAATCCATACCTGATCAGTAAGTCTGAATATGGGACCACAGAACCCTACACAGAACACACTATGTGTTTCTGTTATGGTTTTGCCTGAGACAAGGTCTCACTACATAGCCCAGGCTGGCCTTGAACTCTCAAGCCTCCTATCTTCTCCTTCTAAGTAGGATTACAGACATGTACCACCATGCCTGACTGGACAATGCTGTCACATAAAGTTGTGCTGCCTGGACCAGAGAGATGGCTTAGCTGTTAAGTGCTTGCCTCTGAAGCCTAAGGACCCCGGTTTGAGGCTCGATTCCCCAGAACCAATGTAAGCCAGATGCACAAATTGGTGCATGCATCTGGAGTTTGTTTGCAGTGGCTGGAGGCCCTGGTGCGTTCATTCTCTCTCAGTGTCTCTCTGTCTGCCGCTCTCAAATAAATAAAAATAAAGTTGTGCTGCCTGTTACACATCCATCAGAGCTCCCGTCAGTGCAGCATGAAGTCAAAAGGATTCCAGGTAGTCTCCACCAACACCTCTGTCATTACACAGTATCTCCAACCATGCCATTTTGCTCAGCACCTTACATTTTAAAGATGAGATTTAGGAGTCAAAAGAACTTTGGAACATAGCCACTGATCTTCTGAGTCCAAGTCACAGCTGAAAATGTCCTAGGCAATGTCATGGGCAGTAGTTTATGGTCAAAATAAAAGTGCACTTGGGCCTACTTAGGGTGGGATGCCACTTAAAATCATTCCATACCAGTCCTGATGTTCAACCAATTTCCTAGCTTCTGCACCAGGACCACACTTTTAAGCTCTGAATTTTAAATCTGCACATGCTGCTGCATTGGTATAATGGCTTGCTGCTTCCCAAGTGCTAGAGATGAGACCCTTAGAAATGGTTGGCTTTAAAAGATAGGAATTAAAGACATAACACAGTACATTTCAATGTTCACCCATATTGTGGAAGGTTGTGTAAATTATCTTCATACCAATAAATGTATTTACTACAATGCATAAATTCATAACAGACCAAAAATGAGCTTCTAACATTATTTCAACATATACATCAATATCACACATAATTTACCCATGTTTTAACAATTATTCCATAAATACTTGATGTTTATATCAATAATATTACTGGGATGGAATACCATTACATAAAAAAGTGTATGAAAACCAGATACAATAAGCTCTAAAGGCTGTTTCACTTACAAAATGGATCACACTGAGAAATCACTACTTATCCACAGTAATTACCTTAGAAATCAAAAGATATCTGAGGTTACCCAAATCTAGGAATTCAGTCATTCCACAGAGTTGGAAAACTAGGAATGCCTTGGAGGAAGCAGCATTAGATGGCAAACCTACAGTGCAGACATGGGCAGACCTGCTTACAGTAGGAAAAGGAATAACCCTCACTGTCAATATCTTAAGGCCCCATGTTACAATGTCTTCACAAGAAATCTCCTGAAGACAAAGTTTCTCAGACAAACAGCACATGTGGATCTCCAGGGAAGCCACAGTGCAGGAGGATATTGTACGCACATAGACACCCCAAGTGGAGCTATGTAGTGTGACACACATCTCTGCTGCCAATGCCACCTGCACTCACAGTTACAAAATAACACTTTTCAGAAGTCCTCCTGTTAAACATATGAAAGCAAATACTACAGTCATCTATGAAGTAGTCATTAAAAAATAAACCTCATCAGAAGTTGTAAGAACTGGCAAGACATAATTTAGGTGGTAGACTGCCATAGCTCCCAGGTCAGCATGGACCACATAACTTGAAAAGCGGGGAAAAAGCATTGCCAGTTAGGTCTCTTCCACTAGTTCTCATCCTTTGCGGCTGTTTCCTCTGTGCCATCCACATGGCCCTTGAGGTTTTCTCCCAGCAGTCTGACTTACAGGGGACAACAACAGTATGCTAGGGACTCAGTAAAAGAAAATACATAGATAAATTAAATGTGTTTTTTCCAAGTGCCAGAATACTGCAGGTTGCCATGAATTGGCCAAGCTTCTCCCCATCTTCCTGATTCAGGCTTGGCAGGATAAGACCTCTTTCTGTAAGGAGCGGTTGAGAAGATTTGCTCCCCACACCCAGAGCCACTCAGGCATATACTGTGCAAAAAGAAACTACAAATGAGAGAAACAGGAAATAAGGTTAGAATCCCAAGCTGTCAATGCTGAAGAAATAAGGGCACAGATCAGCACATGATTTAACCCTGCAATCCATCAACCACATTCAACACAACAGAGAACAAAACCCTCAAGGACGTACTCACTGCGTAGCTACTTTTAAACAAGACACTATTCTTGATTCACGTGATGATGGTTAACAAACATATGTGGCCACTACCATAGCATCTACCCCCTTTTGCACACTGGGATACAACTTTACCTTTTTTAAAAAATCTATTCGAGAGAGAGAGAAAGAGGGGGAGGGAGAGAATGGGCATGCCAGGGCTTTTAGCCACTGCAAACGAATTCCAGACACATGTGCCCCTTTGTGCATCTGGCTTATGTGGGTCCTGGGGAATCAAACCTGGGTCCTTTAGCTTTGTAGGCAAGTACCTTAACTGCTAAGCCACCTCTCCAGCCTTGCCTTTTGTAATTATTTTTTATTTATTTACTTATTTATTTGAGAGAGAGGAAGAGGCAGAGAGAAAGAATGGGTGCGCCAGGGCCTCCAGCCACTGCAAACGAACTCCAGATGCATCTGGCTTATGTGGGTCCTGGGGAATTGAACTGAGGTCCTTAGGCTTCGCAGGCAAACACCTTAACTGCTAAGCCATTTCCCCAGCCCTTGCCTTTATAATTCTTAACCAGTGAATACAGTAAGTCAAGATAGAGTCGGGGGTTGGAGAGATGGCTTAGCAGTTAAGGCACTTATCAGCAAAGCCAAAGGACCCAGGTTCAATTCCCCAGGACCCACATAAGCCAGATGCACAAGACGGCACATAAGTCTGAAGCTTGTTTGCAGTGGCTAGAGGCCTTGGCATGCCTATTCTCTCTCTCTCTCTCTTTGTTTCTCTGCCTCTTTCTATCTCTCTCAAATAAATAATTTTTTAATATTAAAAAAAATAATTACACAGTCAGGCATGGTGGTGCACACCTTTAATCGTAGCACTCAGGAGGCAGAGATAGGAGGATCACTGTGAGTTCAAGGTCACTCTGAGACTACATAGTGAATTTCAGGTCAGCCTAGGCTACAGCAAAACTCTACTTTGAAAAAGAAGAGAAAAAAAATTACAAGCCAAGTGTGGTGGTGCATGCCTTTAATCCCAGTATTCAGAGATAGAGGATCACCATGAGTTCGAGGTCACTCTGAGACTACATAGTAAATTCTAGGTCAGCCTGGGCTACAGCAAGACCCTATCTCGAAAAACCATTAAAAAAATAAATTGGAGTTGGGTGCTGATGGTATCTAGAAGGCTAGGGTGCTTCTCAACATCCCTAACACATAAACATAACAGCTCCTCACAACCAGGAACTACCCACCCAAATGCCATGGGAGCTGAGATGGAGAAATCCTGTGTGACCCTTACAGATGAGCCAAAGCTCACTTAGGAAGAGATGGACAGACTCCTGAGGGTACTGACATTTTAGCCTTGAACAGAGCTGAATCATGAAAATAAAAGTCACCCAACCCTCTTCTACAACTGCAAGGAGGCTACAGGAGGCTACAGCCTGCCTGCTGATGGTCCCCAAGCCACAGTTGTGCTTAGCAAGCTGCACAGAAAATTCAGGTCAGCCACCTTGGAGGCAGGAACCCAGTATCTAATGACATTCTGTGGGAAGTAATGGCAGTATCCTTGGACATCCTTCAACAGACAAGGTTTATGGGAAAAGGCCTGATTACTTCCTCATGGAGTGTGTGACCAAAAGCAAAACCCAAGGAAATAAAAGGAGTCTTATAGAAACCTTGGTAGAATTCTAGGAGTGGCTCACACATAAAATGTAGGCACCTGAGACAGGTGAGGCTGGGAGCCTGCAGGTAATATTTGTTATTCATATTTAAGTGTTTGCTTAGTGGAGAAGGGATCTGGTTTTTCCCACTGTCTGTCTCAGGGATATAGACTCAAGGTGTACTCTGCCAGTTTCCCAAGGGGCTACAGTGGAGACAACCATTTCCAGCATGCAAGGAAGGGTTTGGCATCCAGCAGGGTGAGGCGCTAAGGGAAGGGGAGAGAACTGATCCTTAGTATGGACAGATAAGAGGCTGAGCCCTGAGCTAATTTAGATAGTAACAGCTACATGTGTTGGCCAATAAGTGAAGCCGGTTTACCTTCAGCAGCAGACCCCTATGTTAATGCACCTTTTAAGTACTCTTTCCTTTATTTTCAGCTTCAATTTTATGGTGTAAGTTATCATGTCCAGAAGCATTCCTATCACTTTAACCTCCATGACCTTCAACTGAGTGTGCTCAGGAATGAGCTACTTCCTCTGGTCAAGGCAGATACTGCTTTGGAAATGACTTCCTGCTTTCCTTGCCTGCTGCAGGCAATAAACTCTCTTCCACTCTTTCATGTCTTGGCTGTGCATTCACCAAGATGCAAAACCACCACCTTCAGTTACACAGGGAAGAAATGTCCTACTCTTTGTCCTGGGATGGGAACAGTCCCTAAACTGAAGTAAGAGGGGATGTGAAGATGGCTGGGGAAGGGTTGCAGGTTCTTTAAGGTTTGAGTCACCTCTAAGGTCCTGACCAGTCTGTCCAGCCTTAAGAAAGCAGTGCTCCTGGCAGCATAAACCAATGGCAGCCCCTGAAGTGACACTGTTCAGGAAGACCTGGGGAGCTGGAGACCAGAAAGGCATCAACAGTAAATGTACACACTGAGGTGCTGGAAATCAACACTAGCAATGAAGGTGAACATGAGGCAGGCACTAAGGAACTAAGCGGGACCAGCAGGGATGGAGAAAAGCCCAAGGGTCAGGAGTATGGCCCTCACACTTGAGTTCTCTCAGCAGCAGCGTGGCTGTGGGTAGTGTGTACTGGCACCACTCTTCCCAGATGGAGTGGGCCCTGAGCTGAGAGAGACTTTGCCTCTGCCCCATCGAGCTTTCCTCACCCCTGGCTGGACCTCCTTCCTCCACTTCTCCTCACAATGCTGGAGATCCCATCACTGAACTCTCTTTTCTTCTCAATGCGCACAGCAACCATGCAATGCCACCAACCTGCAAGTTTCTTTCTCCCCCACAAATGTCTTACATGAGCTCTCTCTATGCAACTGCCACCTCCACTTCTCTGAACAATGCCCAAGACCCTCAAAGACAACACATGAATAGCTCTCACTAGCTATTACCATACCTGATTGCTGCCTCTTCTTATGCCACCTACCTTCTGAAGCTGTCAATGACCTTCTGAAGCTACAAGCCTATCCTTCAACCTTCCAGCTGCATCTATTATCCCACTGAGCTCCATGTCCAGCAGGAGGTACTGCTCATGTACTGTTCACTGCCTGTGTAGCTCTCTACCACGCACACTCTTCTCATCAACTCGTGAACAGGGGATTGTCATTTCATTGAATGCAAGAAGGGACAGCACATAATGAAACTTCATACTATTTGACACATTTCAAATTTCTTTCTCAGACTGGAGAGGGGCATAGCAGTTAAGGCACTTGCCTGTGAAGCCTAAGGACCCAGATTCAATTTTCCCAGGCCCCACATAAGCCAGATGCACAAGGTGGCACATGCGCATCTGAGTTCATTTGCAGTGGCTAGAGGCCCTGTAGTGCCCATTCTCTATTTGCCTCTCTCCCCCTTCAAATAAATAAAGTAAAATAAATTTTAAAAATTATTTCTTATAGGCTGACAGAGGGCTAAAAGTTTGAACAAACTTAGATCTTTGTGACTTAGGCAAATTGCATCCAGAAGAAATAATAGCTACACAAGAAGCCATGATAGCCAGAGCCACCAGAGAAATGTTTTAGTCAAAACAGCGATTGATGATGAATCAGATCTTTGTAAAATGAGCAAAGAAAAAGACAAAAAAAAAAAAAAAAAGATTGACAATGTTGAAAATAATTTTAGCAAAATAAAAGTGAAATATAAAACAGAAATGTAAAGTTTTAACAGCCCTATACAGAAAACTACTCTAGGAACTAAACTAGCTTCTTGGCAAAAATGAGCATTTCTTGGCAAAAAAAAAAAAAGAGAGACAGACAGAAAATGCTTCCCACTCCACACACACCCACCCACCCACCCACCGAATTGGAGAATGAATCCAGAACCCCTAGCAAGCACTCTACAAACTGAACTATGTCTTCATTCTCCCCATTTTTGCTCATATGTATGTGTTTTTTGTGAGTATGCAGGTTTGTATGCATATGTGTGCACATGTGCATGTGTGTGTGCAGAGGCATAAGGTCAATGTCAGGTTTCTTTCTGATCACTTTCCACCTTACTCTTTGAGACAGTATCGCAGTGCTGAACCTAAAGCTCAGTGATTGGGCTAGACTAGCCAGCAAGTCCTAGGGATCCACCTGTCTCCACTTCTCCAGTTCTGGAATTACAGGGATGTGCTACCATGCCCAGACTTTACCTAGGTGTTAGGGATCTGAGATCAAGTCTTCATGCTTGCATTGCAAGCATTTGACTGAATGAGTCATCCCCTACCTCCAGGCCATATTTTTTTACTCTTTGAGACAGAATCTTGGTAAGTCACCTGGACTGGTCTTCAACTTGCCCCATATATAGCACAAACAGGGTTTGAATGAGCAATCCTCCTGCCTCAGCCTCCCAAGATCTAGGATTACAAGCCTGAACCACTTGACATAAGTTAAGTCAGGACTGACAAGATGGCTCAATGGCTGAAGGCACTTGCTTGCAAAGCCTACAGGCCTGGGTTTGATTCCCCAGCACCCATGTAAGGCCAAATATAAAAAGTGGCAGAATGAGCTGGAGAGATGGCTCAGTGGTTAAGGAGCTTGCCTGCAAAGTCTAATGATCCAGGTTCAATTTCCCAGTACCCACATGAAGCCAGATGCACAAAGTGGCGCATGCATCTGGAGTTCATTTACAGGGGCTGGAGACCCTGACATACCTCTTATTCCCTTTTCTCTGCTTGTAAATAAATAAAAATACTTTGCAGGCAGGGTGTCACACACCTTTAATTCCCAGCACTCAGGAGGCAGAGGTGGGAGAATCACTGTGATTCTGAGACCATCCTGTGAATACAGAGTGAGTTCTAGGTCAGCCTGGGCTAGAGGGAGACCCTACCTTGAAAATAAACAAAATAAATGGGCTGGAAAGATGACTCAGTGGTTAAGATGCTTGCCTGCAAAGCCTAACAACCCGGGTTCGATTCCCAGTACCCACATAAAAAGCAGATGCATAGTGGCACATGCAT
Organism: Orientallactaga sibirica; assembly: GCA_036365145.1. Lineage (NCBI taxonomy): Eukaryota > Metazoa > Chordata > Mammalia > Rodentia > Dipodidae > Orientallactaga > Orientallactaga sibirica. The sequence continues at coordinate 28,715,985 of JAEOAD010000017.1, read as the reverse complement.
ATGGAGATTTTTAGACTGCCCCACAGATGATGATGCAGCAGGTCCAGTACCTGAATTGCCATCCTCAATGACACCTTGCAGCTCAACGCCTTCCAGGACCATGCCAAACTCATCCTGTACCCAGATGCAACTGTGACCTACCAGTGAAGAGTAGGACTTCACTGCACCCTAGCCTTGAGTATGCTGCTGCACGGATTGGCCCATACCAGTGAGGGGATGGCCCAGCAGCAGTTTGCAACATGTCAGGGTTGTCTTCACCTCTGACTGATGTTCCCATCCCCCAGAAACTGACCTGCACACTGGTTAGTTCTCAAGATGCTGGTTCTGTAAAGTGCCCTCAGCCTGAGGATGAGGTTGCTCTGAAGGCTACTTTGGCACAGATTGGAGTTCTAAAGTATATTCTCCTTCCCTCTTACCACCCCAACCCCACAGGAATTACACAGGGCATTGCTACTGAATTCAGGTCTGGCCTTTCCTTGCTTTACATAAATAGTGGCTCCTCAAAACTAAGAGCCCAGCCAATACAGATGCTCCTTCTTTTAAGATGGAGTTACAGCCTCATAAGCCTTTTGTAAAAAATGAAACTCTCAAAATCAAAAATGCACTTAATGCCTAATGTACTGAACATCATAAATTGCTCAGAACACCCTTTATTAGCCTACCTACAGTTGGGCAAAATTACCTAACATAACATCTACTTTATACAGTTGACCCTCCTTATCTGTGGTTTCTCTTCCACCCACCCAAGCAAGCTGGGATTGAAAATATTTGGAGGAAAAAAAGTATCTGCACCACTGAACATGCACTTTTTTACTTTCTTGCTATTTGTCCGTGAAAAGCACAGTATAAAAAATTCTTGCTGGGTGTGGTGGCACACACCTTTAATTCCAGCACTCGGGAGGCAGACATAGGGGATCACCATGATGTCAAGGCCAGCCTGAGACTATATAGAGAATTACAGGTTAGCCTGGGCTAGAGTGAAACCCTAACTCAAAAAAATTTTTTCTAAAGTGTTTATATAGTATTGGGAATTATAAGTAATCTCAAGATGATATAAAGTGCATAGAAGGTTATGTGCATGTTATATGCAAATACTGTCATTTTATACCAGGGACTGGAGTATCTGTAGATGTTGGGTACCCACATGGCTCCTGGACACAATCCCAGATATGAAGAGATGACTATAGTCATGTGGCTGATGCAGCTGCAGCTTGCTACCATTGCCCAGCAAGGAAAGCGTGAAACTATGATCAGAGCTCAAAATAGTTTCTACTCTATACAGCTTTCACACCATTGTCAAGTCAAAACATTGTACATGGAACTACCTAAAGTCATAAGTCAGGGACTGTCATGAGCTGATTATAGGAGTCAAATTTTGGAGAGCATCAACCATGAGGACTGAGGACATGCTACTTACCCTGTAGTTCCCAAATGTAAGGACATTTTATGTCTCTGAGGTTGGCAAAACAAAAGATTGCTCAAAGCTCTCTTTGTTCTTTCCCGTGTTCTCCTCCCACTTTAGAGCATCAACCTTGAGGACTGAGGACACACCACTAACTCTGTAGTTCCCAAATGTGAGGACATTTCATCTTGGAGGTTGGGGCAAAACAAAAGATTGCTCAGAGCTATTTGCTCTTTCCTATGTTCTCCTCCCACTTTCTTGAACCCACTCCAACTAACTTTCATCCCCATCACATTGGTGAAATGGTTCATGGCAAGATACCTACCATTTCCACATGGCCAAATTCATTGACTCATCTTCACCTACTCAGACATCAAACGAGAACCAAATCCTCTCTGGTGCTTTTCAGGCTGATGAGGAACATAGTGTGCACAGACTTTTACCCAACTATCAATCACAACCTCAGGTGTTTACAAGTTAACTCTCTTCATTACTTCTATAAGAAAAAAACAAACCTTTCCACCAGTGTACAAATCTGAGCAGCAAAACCTTCCAGGGGAGCCAGTGCAACACTTTTATTGTTTCATTTCACTTCACAGAATAAGTTTCAAAGGTTCAGATTTCCTACATTCTTTATAAGAAACCACAGTGGTCTGATTAACACTCAAATACGCCTTGGGGACAGAGAGGATATTTCAGCTAAAGGACTAAGGAAAGCCTTAGTGTTGATCTTTCACCAAAGCTACGGGTCATTGAGCACTGTATCTGCACAAATGAGCACCGTGGGCAATGTCCTGCCAAGGACTGGATTGCTTCCTTGTTCTCTTCAGGTACAAGGAATCCATACCTGATCAGTAAGTCTGAATATGGGACCACAGAACCCTACACAGAACACACTATGTGTTTCTGTTATGGTTTTGCCTGAGACAAGGTCTCACTACATAGCCCAGGCTGGCCTTGAACTCTCAAGCCTCCTATCTTCTCCTTCTAAGTAGGATTACAGACATGTACCACCATGCCTGACTGGACAATGCTGTCACATAAAGTTGTGCTGCCTGGACCAGAGAGATGGCTTAGCTGTTAAGTGCTTGCCTCTGAAGCCTAAGGACCCCGGTTTGAGGCTCGATTCCCCAGAACCAATGTAAGCCAGATGCACAAATTGGTGCATGCATCTGGAGTTTGTTTGCAGTGGCTGGAGGCCCTGGTGCGTTCATTCTCTCTCAGTGTCTCTGTCTGCCGCTCTCAAATAAATAAAAATAAAGTTGTGCTGCCTGTTACACATCCATCAGAGCTCCCGTCAGTGCAGCATGAAGTCAAAAGGATTCCAGGTAGTCTCCACCAACACCTCTGTCATTACACAGTATCTCCAACCATGCCATTTTGCTCAGCACCTTACATTTTAAAGATGAGATTTAGGAGTCAAAAGAACTTTGGAACATAGCCACTGATCTTCTGAGTCCAAGTCACAGCTGAAAATGTCCTAGGCAATGTCATGGGCAGTAGTTTATGGTCAAAATAAAAGTGCACTTGGGCCTACTTAGGTGGGATGCCACTTAAAATCATTCCATACCAGTCCTGATGTTCAACCAATTTCCTAGCTTCTGCACCAGGACCACACTTTTAAGCTCTGAATTTTAAATCTGCACATGCTGCTGCATTGGTATAATGGCTTGCTGCTTCCCAAGTGCTAGAGATGAGACCCTTAGAAATGGTTGGCTTTAAAAGATAGGAATTAAAGACATAACACAGTACATTTCAATGTTCACCCATATTGTGGAAGGTTGTGTAAATTATCTTCATACCAATAAATGTATTTACTACAATGCATAAATTCATAACAGACCAAAAATGAGCTTCTAACATTATTTCAACATATACATCAATATCACACATAATTTACCCATGTTTTAACAATTATTCCATAAATACTTGATGTTTATATCAATAATATTACTGGGATGGAATACCATTACATAAAAAAGTGTATGAAAACCAGATACAATAAGCTCTAAAGGCTGTTTCACTTACAAAATGGATCACACTGAGAAATCACTACTTATCCACAGTAATTACCTTAGAAATCAAAAGATATCTGAGGTTACCCAAATCTAGGAATTCAGTCATTCCACAGAGTTGGAAAACTAGGAATGCCTTGGAGGAAGCAGCATTAGATGGCAAACCTACAGTGCAGACATGGGCAGACCTGCTTACAGTAGGAAAAGGAATAACCCTCACTGTCAATATCTTAAGGCCCCATGTTACAATGTCTTCACAAGAAATCTCCTGAAGACAAAGTTTCTCAGACAAACAGCACATGTGGATCTCCAGGGAAGCCACAGTGCAGGAGGATATTGTACGCACATAGACACCCCAAGTGGAGCTATGTAGTGTGACACACATCTCTGCTGCCAATGCCACCTGCACTCACAGTTACAAAATAACACTTTTCAGAAGTCCTCCTGTTAAACATATGAAAGCAAATACTACAGTCATCTATGAAGTAGTCATTAAAAAATAAACCTCATCAGAAGTTGTAAGAACTGGCAAGACATAATTTAGGTGTAGACTGCCATAGCTCCCAGGTCAGCATGGACCACATAACTTGAAAAGCGGGGAAAAAGCATTGCCAGTTAGGTCTCTTCCACTAGTTCTCATCCTTTGCGGCTGTTTCCTCTGTGCCATCCACATGGCCCTTGAGGTTTTCTCCCAGCAGTCTGACTTACAGGGGACAACAACAGTATGCTAGGGACTCAGTAAAAGAAAATACATAGATAAATTAAATGTGTTTTTTCCAAGTGCCAGAATACTGCAGGTTGCCATGAATTGGCCAAGCTTCTCCCCATCTTCCTGATTCAGGCTTGGCAGGATAAGACCTCTTTCTGTAAGGAGCGGTTGAGAAGATTTGCTCCCACACCCAGAGCCACTCAGGCATATACTGTGCAAAAAGAAACTACAAATGAGAGAAACAGGAAATAAGGTTAGAATCCCAAGCTGTCAATGCTGAAGAAATAAGGGCACAGATCAGCACATGATTTAACCCTGCAATCCATCAACCACATTCAACACAACAGAGAACAAAACCCTCAAGGACGTACTCACTGCGTAGCTACTTTTAAACAAGACACTATTCTTGATTCACGTGATGATGGTTAACAAACATATGTGGCCACTACCATAGCATCTACCCCCTTTTGCACACTGGGATACAACTTTACCTTTTTTAAAAAATCTATTCGAGAGAGAGAGAAAGAGGGGGAGGGAGAGAATGGGCATGCCAGGGCTTTTAGCCACTGCAAACGAATTCCAGACACATGTGCCCCTTTGTGCATCTGGCTTATGTGGGTCCTGGGGAATCAAACCTGGGTCCTTTAGCTTTGTAGGCAAGTACCTTAACTGCTAAGCCACCTCTCCAGCCTTGCCTTTTGTAATTATTTTTATTTATTTACTTATTTATTTGAGAGAGAGGAAAAGGCAGAGAGAAAGAATGGGTGCGCCAGGGCCTCCAGCCACTGCAAACGAACTCCAGATGCATCTGGCTTATGTGGGTCCTGGGGAATTGAACTGAGGTCCTTAGGCTTCGCAGGCAAACACCTTAACTGCTAAGCCATTTCCCCAGCCCTTGCCTTTATAATTCTTAACCAGTGAATACAGTAAGTCAAGATAGAGTCGGGGTTGGAGAGATGGCTTAGCAGTTAAGGCACTTATCAGCAAAGCCAAAGGACCCAGGTTCAATTCCCCAGGACCCACATAAGCCAGATGCACAAGACGGCACATAAGTCTGAAGCTTGTTTGCAGTGGCTAGAGGCCTTGGCATGCCTATTCTCTCTCTCTCTTGTTTCTCTGCCTCTTTCTATCTCTCTCAAATAAATAATTTTTTAATATTAAAAAAAATAATTACACAGTCAGGCATGGTGGTGCACACCTTTAATCGTAGCACTCAGGAGGCAGAGATAGGAGGATCACTGTGAGTTCAAGGTCACTCTGAGACTACATAGTGAATTTCAGGTCAGCCTAGGCTACAGCAAAACTCTACTTTGAAAAAGAAGAGAAAAAAAATTACAAGCCAAGTGTGGTGGTGCATGCCTTTAATCCCAGTATTCAGAGATAGAGGATCACCATGAGTTCGAGGTCACTCTGAGACTACATAGTAAATTCTAGGTCAGCCTGGGCTACAGCAAGACCCTATCTCGAAAAACCATTAAAAAAATAAATTGGAGTTGGGTGCTGATGGTATCTAGAAGGCTAGGGTGCTTCTCAACATCCCTAACACATAAACATAACAGCTCCTCACAACCAGGAACTACCCACCCAAATGCCATGGGAGCTGAGATGGAGAAATCCTGTGTGACCCTTACAGATGAGCCAAAGCTCACTTAGGAAGAGATGGACAGACTCCTGAGGGTACTGACATTTTAGCCTTGAACAGAGCTGAATCATGAAAATAAAAGTCACCCAACCCTCTTCTACAACTGCAAGGAGGCTACAGGAGGCTACAGCCTGCCTGCTGATGGTCCCCAAGCCACAGTTGTGCTTAGCAAGCTGCACAGAAAATTCAGGTCAGCCACCTTGGAGGCAGGAACCCAGTATCTAATGACATTCTGTGGGAAGTAATGGCAGTATCCTTGGACATCCTTCAACAGACAAGGTTTATGGGAAAAGGCCTGATTACTTCCTCATGGAGTGTGTGACCAAAAGCAAACCCAAGGAAATAAAAGGAGTCTTATAGAAACCTTGGTAGAATTCTAGGAGTGGCTCACATAAAAATGTAGGCACCTGAGACAGGTGAGGCTGGGAGCCTGCAGGTAATATTTGTTATTCATATTTAAGTGTTTGCTTAGTGGAGAAGGGATCTGGTTTTTCCCACTGTCTGTCTCAGGGATATAGACTCAAGGTGTACTCTGCCAGCTTCCCAAGGGGCTACAGTGGAGACAACCATTTCCAGCATGCAAGGAAGGGTTTGGCATCCAGCAGGGTGAGGCGCTAAGGGAAGGGGAGAGAACTGATCCTTAGTATGGACAGATAAGAGGCTGAGCCCTGAGCTAATTTAGATAGTAACAGCTACATGTGTTGGCCAATAAGTGAAGCCGGTTTACCTTCAGCAGCAGACCCCTATGTTAATGCACCTTTTAAGTACTCTTTCCTTTATTTTCAGCTTCAATTTTATGGTGTAAGTTATCATGTCCAGAAGCATTCCTATCACTTTAACCTCCATGACCTTCAACTGAGTGTGCTCAGGAATGAGCTGCTTCCTCTGGTCAAGGCAGATACTGCTTTGGAAATGACTTCCTGCTTTCCTTGCCTGCTGCAGGCAATAAACCTCTTCCACTCTTTCATGTCTTGGCTGTGCATTCACCAAGATGCAAAACCACCACCTTCAGTTACACAGGGAAGAAATGTCCTACTCTTTGTCCTGGGATGGGAACAGTCCCTAAACTGAAGTAAGAGGGGATGTGAAGATGGCTGGGGAAGGGGTTGCAGGTTCTTTAAGGTTTGAGTCACCTCTAAGGTCCTGACCAGTCTGTCCAGCCTTAAGAAAGCAGTGCTCCTGGCAGCATAAACCAATGGCAGCCCCTGAAGTGACACTGTTCAGGAAGACCTGGGGAGCTGGAGACCAGAAAGGCATCAACAGTAAATGTACACACTGAGGTGCTGGAAATCAACACTAGCAATGAAGGTGAACATGAGGCAGGCACTAAGGAACTAAGCGGGACCAGCAGGGATGGAGAAAAGCCCAAGGGTCAGGAGTATGGCCCTCACACTTGAGTTCTCTCAGCAGCAGCGTGGCTGTGGGTAGTGTGTACTGGCACCACTCTTCCCAGATGGAGTGGGCCCTGAGCTGAGAGAGACTTTGCCTCTGCCCCATCGAGCTTTCCTCACCCCTGGCTGGACCTCCTTCCTCCACTTCTCCTCACAATGCTGGAGATCCCATCACTGAACTCTCTTTTCTTCTCAATGCGCACAGCAACCATGCAATGCCACCAACCTGCAAGCTTCTTTCTCCCCCACAAATGTCTTACATGAGCTCTCTCTATGCAACTGCCACCTCCACTTCTCTGAACAATGCCCAAGACCCTCAAAGACAACACATGAATAGCTCTCACTAGCTATTACCATACCTGATTGCTGCCTCTTCTTATGCCACCTACCTTCTGAAGCTGTCAATGACCTTCTGAAGCTACAAGCCTATCCTTCAACCTTCCAGCTGCATCTATTATCCCACTGAGCTCCATGTCCAGCAGGAGGTACTGCTCATGTACTGTTCACTGCCTGTGTAGCTCTCTACCACGCACACTCTTCTCATCAACTCGTGAACAGGGGATTGTCATTTCATTGAATGCAAGAAGGGACAGCACATAATGAAACTTCATACTATTTGACACATTTCAAATTTCTTTCTCAGACTGGAGAGAGGGCATAGCAGTTAAGGCACTTGCCTGTGAAGCCTAAGGACCCAGATTCAATTTTCCCAGGCCCCACATAAGCCAGATGCACAAGGTGGCACATGCATCTGGAGTTCATTTGCAGTGGCTAGAGGCCCTGTAGTGCCCATTCTCTATTTGCCTCTCTCCCCGCTTCAAATAAATAAAGTAAAATAAATTTTAAAAAATTATTTCTTATAGGCTGACAGAGGGCTAAAAGTTTGAACAAACTTAGATCTTTGTGACTTAGGCAAATTGCATCCAGAAGAAATAATAGCTACACAAGAAGCCATGATAGCCAGAGCCACCAGAGAAATGTTTTAGTCAAAACAGCGATTGATGATGAATCAGATCTTTGTAAAATGAGCAAAGAAAAAAGACAAAAAAAAAAAAAAAAGATTGACAATGTTGAAAATAATTTTAGCAAAATAAAAGTGAAATATAAAACAGAAATGTAAAGTTTTAACAGCCCTATACAGAAAACTACTCTAGGAACTAAACTAGCTTCTTGGCAAAAATGAGCATTTCTTGGCAAAAAAAAAAAAGAGAGAGACAGACAGAAAATGCTTCCCACTCCACACACACCCACCCACCCACCCACCGAATTGGAGAATGAATCCAGAACCCCTAGCAAGCACTCTACAAACTGAACTATGTCTTCATTCTCCCCATTTTTTGCTCATATGTATGTGTGTTTTGTGAGTATGCAGGTTTGTATGCATATGTGTGCACATGTGCATGTGTGTGTGCAGAGGCATAAGGTCAATGTCAGGTTTCTTTCTGATCACTTTCCACCTTACTCTTTGAGACAGTATCGTGTGCTGAACCTAAAGCTCAGTGATTGGGCTAGACTAGCCAGCAAGTCCTAGGGATCCACCTGTCTCCACTTCTCCAGTTCTGGAATTACAGGGATGTGCTACCATGCCCAGACTTTACCTAGGTGTTAGGGATCTGAGATCAAGTCTTCATGCTTGCATTGCAAGCATTTGACTGAATGAGTCATCCCCTACCTCCAGGCCATATTTTTTTTTACTCTTTGAGACAGAATCTTGGTAAGTCACCTGGACTGGTCTTCAACTTGCCCCATATATAGCACAAACAGGGTTTGAATGAGCAATCCTCCTGCCTCAGCCTCCCAAGATCTAGGATTACAAGCCTGAACCACTTGACATAAGTTCGTCAAGGACTGACAAGATGGCTCAATGGCTGAAGGCACTTGCTTGCAAAGCCTACAGGCCTGGGTTTGATTCCCCAGCACCCATGTAAGGCCAAATATAAAAAGTGGCAGAATGAGCTGGAGAGATGGCTCAGTGGTTAAGGAGCTTGCCTGCAAAGTCTAATGATCCAGGGTTCAATTTCCCAGTACCCACATGAAGCCAGATGCACAAAGTGGCGCATGCATCTGGAGTTCATTTACAGGGGCTGGAGACCCTGACATACCTCTTATTCCCTTTTCTCTGCTTGTAAATAAATAAAAATACTTTGCAGGCAGGGTGTCACACACCTTTAATTCCCAGCACTCAGGAGGCAGAGGTGGGAGAATCACTGTGATTCTGAGACCATCCTGTGAATACAGAGTGAGTTCTAGGTCAGCCTGGGCTAGAGGGAGACCCTACCTTGAAAATAAACAAAATAAATGGGCTGGAAAGATGACTCAGTGGTTAAGATGCTTGCCTGCAAAGCCTAACAACCCGGGTTCGATTCCCCAGTACCCACATAAAAGCAGATGCATAGTGGCACATGCATATGGAGATTTTTAGGGGCCAGATGCCCTGGTGTGCCCATATTTAAGTGTGTGTGTGTATCTCTCCCTCCCTCCTTCTCTCTCTGCTTGCAAATAAAAATTATTTTTTAAAAAGTAGTAGAAGCATCTGGCACTTATTTTCAATAGCAAGAGACTCTGGTGCACCCATACACACAATACGCAAATAAATAAAACTAATTTTAAAAATAGTAAATCAGGGCTGGAGAGATGGCTCTCAGTGGTAACAGTACTTGCTTGTAAACCCTGATGGCCTAGGTTTGATTCCCTATTACCCACATAAAGCCAGATGCAGGTGGTGGTGCTGGCATCTGGAATTTGTTTGCAATGGCAGAGGCCCTGGTATACCTATTCTCTTTCTCTCTAAAATAAAAATAGAACTGGGTGTGATGGTGCACATCTTTAGTCCCAGCACTCAGAAGGCAAAGTTAGGAGGATTGCTGTGAGCAAAGGCCAGCCTGGGACTACAAAGTGAGTTTAGGTCAGCATAGGTTAGAATGAGACCCTACCTCAAAAAAACTAAAAACAGCCTGGCGTGGTGGCGCACACTTTTAATCCCAGCACTCAGGAGGCAGAGGTAGGAGGATTGCCATGAGTTTGAGGCCAGCCTGAGACTACAGAGTGAATTTCGGGTCAGCCTGAGCTAGTGAGACCCTGTCTCAAAATAAATAAATAAATAAATAAATAAACAAACAAACAAACAAACATTTTTTATGAGAGTGAGAGAATTGGTGCACCAGGGCCTCTAGCCACTACAATAGAACTCCAGACACATGCACCACCTTGTGTGCATGCATGACCTTGTGTGCACATGTCACCTGTGCATCTGGCTAATGTTGGTTCTGGGGAGTCAAACCTGGGCCCTTAGGCTTTGCAGGCAAGTGCCTTAACTGCTAAACCCTCTCTCCAGCCCTACAAATATATATTTTTAAGGTTAGTCAATGTAAACCAAGTTACTGTGATTAAAATGTTGGTGTTTTTTTTTTAAATTTTTTATTATTTTTTTTTTGGAGAGAGACACAGAGACAGAGAGAGAGAGAGAGAGAGAGAGAGAGAGAGAGAGGAAGACAAAGATGGGTGCGCCAGCAGTGTCTCAGCTGCTGTGAATGAAATCCAGATGCGTGCGCCCCCTTGTGTCCAAGTGCGGCATTGCGCCCTTGCGTCACTTTGCATCTGGCTAAACGTGGGACCTGGAGAATGGAACTGCTGGAGATTGGAACCAGTGTTCTTAGGCTTAGGAGACAGGCGCCTTAACCACTAAACCATCTCTCCAGCCCAAAATGTTGGTGTTTTATAGTCAAAATATCTTGGCATCTGAATCTTCATCTTTTTTTTTTTTTTGGGTATACATGTGTACATGCATGTGTAGAGGTCAGAAGACAACCCTAACTGTCAATCTTCACTTTTCACCTTGTTTGAAGAAGGGTCCCTTGTTTACCATCACTGCATTTGCCAGGTTAGCTGGGCCTGTAAGCTTCTGAGTAATTCTCCTGTCTCTATCTCCCTTCTTGCAGTAGGCATAGTAGAATTACATATACTAGCACTACTGCATCCAGCTTTACATGGGTTCTGGGGATCTGAACTCAGATATGAATGGCAAGTGCCAGGGCCTCTAGCTGCTGCAAACAAACTCCTGACGAATGTACTACCTTGTGTATCTGGCTTACATGGGTCCTTGGGGAATCAAACATGGGTCCTTTGCAGAAAAGTGCCTTAACTGCTAAGCCATCCCTCCAGCCTTTATATCTTCTTTTCTAAGAGAACTTCAAAGCTAGTGGCTTCCAAAACTACTTTTCTATTTTATTTTATGATGCAGGGTCTCACTATGTAGCCCAAGCTGGCCTTGAACTCTTAATCCTCTTGCCTCACCCTCCCAAGTGCTGGGGTGATAGGCCTACACTACCACATCCAACCTAAAATACTTTGTAGGTTTCTCTGCTACTCTCAAGTAATTAAGAACTTGATGGTGGCACATGCCTTTAATCCTACCACTTGGGAGGCAGAGGTAGGAGGATCACCACGAGTTTGAGGCCACCCTGAGACTACATAGTGAATTCCAGGTCAGCCTGGACCAGAGTGAGACCCTAGCTCGCAAAACCGAAAAAAAAAAAAAAAAAGAACCTGGAAGCAACCACTTAAATAAATTGCTTCTAATTTTAAAAAGCTATACCTAACACTTTGATACATGTAAAAATTAACCACTGATTTACTTGTATGTTTATTTTGTGGTGGTAAAGCAGTTATCTTTAGGGTAATGGTCCCAAAAATATTTGTTCTGTAATGAAGAAAACTCTAAATAAATTCTATAGTCAGGCACATTTATTTATTTTTGAGGCATGGTCTCAGTCTAGCCCATGCTAACCTGTACCCTGCACTGTAACTATAGCCGAGGCTAGCCTCAAACTCATGGGGATGCTCCTACCTCAGACTTCAGAGTGCTGGGATTATAGGCATGAGCAACCATGCCTGGCACAGCACATCTTTTTTCTATGGCAGATAATGAAAAATAAATTTATTATTATAATTCATTATGAATTTTCTTCCTAATACTTAGAATCATAACTTTAAATATCCCACAAAGTTAAAATCCTCTTAGAAGACCCAAATCTTTATCATGTGTGAACAAAAACTTAAAAAAATTCTATTCTTGAACAAATTGAGTCCAAGAGTATTCTGAGATTTGAGCTGGGTATGGTAGTGCACGCCTTTAATCCCAGCACTCGGGAGGCAGAGGTAGGAGGATTGCGTTTAGTTTGAGGACAGCCTGAGATTACATAGTGAATTCCAGGTCAGCCTGGGCTAGACTGAGGCCTTACCTCGAAAAAACAAAAAAAAAAAGAATATTCTCAGATTTATATGACATAACAGTTACATGAAATATAAACTTATTATGGGGTTTCTAGACTATGCTGTTCACTGAGGTTCCCTTTCAGTCACCATCAGGGTCTTTTCTTTGAGGTTCCCATAAGTATCAATATTTTACATGCTATGTACTTACACTGAAGCAGCATATTAAGATGTCATTGATTGAACATGTGAAAATTCTGTTTTTGCATATTTGTACGTGTGGAGGGAAGCCAGAGGCTGACATCAGGTGTCTTCCTCGATCAACTCCCACTTTTTTTTTAACTGAGGCTCATTTAAACCCAGAGCTCAACTCAATTTAGCTAGTCTAGTGAGCCAGCTTGCCCCAAGGATCCCGTCGCTGACTCCCAAGCACTGGATTACAGGTAGGCCACCACATTTATGTGGTTACTAGGGATCCAAACTCAGGTCCTAATGCTTGTGCAGCAAGGGCCTTTACAACTGAACCATCACCCCAGCCCTAAAAACACTTAGCTTAATCATCCCTCAAGAGAATCTAGCACCATAACTGAATCACAAAGAATGTGAGGCTTAGGGATCAAGGTTTGCAATTCTCAGCCTTCCACCAGGTTGCTCAGTATAGCTTACAAAGGTTTAGAACACATGCACCCAATTACAACTGATGCTGCTACCTGAATAGAATGGGACCAGTAGCCTGTGGTCCTTTTCGAAATGCCCAGGGTAGAAACAGCATGATGTGCATACACTTTTGGTGAAGGCACCAGCCATGAGCATCTGTGCAGGAAGCTGCCAGTCGTGGTCATGTTGGTGGCCACAGAGAAGGGGATCAGGCTCTGCACGAAGATTCCCTTAGAAGCATATTCATACTGCAGGGCTCTGCTGAAGTGGTCTAAATAAGCCTGAGGGACAGAGGAAGGAGGAGACCTTTAGCCGGGCAGAAAATTCAAGGGCAAAAGACTTTATTACCATTTTAAGAAAAATGATCACAAAATCAAAGGGAGCTTGTGACAAAGAGCTCAACCAATGACCTGGAAACTCTAAGGAATGTCCCAATGCATTATGATTGCACTTGCAGGAAGGAGAGCCTGACCTTAGAAGCAGAAAACGCAGCCAGCTGGGGAGTGGGTTTACAGCAGGAACCAGAAGAGACAGTGACGATGGCACCTCTCTTCCTCTCCACCATTCCTGGTAACACTATGTGGACCATCAGGCTAGCAGCAGCAATGTTCACATTTACGATGTTCCAGAGTGTGTCCTCAGAGACCTGAGTGAAATACTGGGGGTGGGGGTAAAAAACGCCTGCGTTGTTCACCAGGATGCCAATGTCTTTGTCTTCTAGGGCTTCTTGGATTGGAGCGTAGATCTCACGGCCTCTGCGGAAGTCTGCAACTATGATCTCGGTTTCCACTCTGTAGGTTTCCAGTATGTCTTTGGCAACCACCTGCAGCTTCTCTTCGTCCTGACTAATCAGGATGATGTTCAGACCCCGGCTGGCTAACTCTTCAGCATAGGCCTTCCCAATGCCATCTGTTGCACCTGCAATGCAAGCCAGGACACATGAGAGTGACATTGCATGCTCCTCTTCACAGAGCACCTGAACTACTCACTGCCAGATTTAATCAGAGAAAAATTCACACTAGAAATAAAGTATCTTCTAAAATTTATCCATCAAAAATAGCACTGAATCGATTAAGTGAACCCTGTACACCAAAAACTCTCCTAGACACCCCAACAGACAGACAAGGCATTGACAGCACATTAGCAAACAGCACAGTAGGAACTTGTTTTCAAACTTCCATCTGGCTTGTATGGGTGCCAGGATGTGCTTTTCTAGGATACAGTGTGACAAATCAAAATGAAACTCAAAATAGGTGGAACACTTCTGAAAGTGGTGATGGCTTCAAAGGATAATTTTGAAAGAGAGCAAAAAGAAATATGAGGGGTAGAAGGTGGGGCAGATGAGGGGCGAGTGGAATAAGGACACAGATCATGAGGCATGTGCTCTGGAGATGAAGGTAGGAAGACACATGAGCTATTTTCTCAGCAGCATGCTTCCATGAAGATACCACATTAAATTCAACTCTTCCTTGATGAAAGCACCCACTCAGAATACTATCTAAACACAAAAGACTATTGGATGTGACTCAGGTTACCACTGACAACAGCCCATCTTCCATACTGCTTGATCAGGTCGGCCCTGCTTCCCAGGCGTGGGATAAAGTGCAGCCTGACCAGACTGTAGAAGTCACAGATGACGGTGATGCTTTTTCTGGCTGTGTACCAGGCTCCCACCAAGGCCAGGGCTTCCATATAGCAATTGCAAGACCTGGCGATTTCCCTGTACAAGAGGTAGAAGCTGTCAACAGCAGCCATGGCAACCTGCAGGGAAGGAAAAGAGAGCTGCTCTTTGCTGAATGAGTAGAAAGGACATATCTGAGTGAAGACAGATGTGAGACTACCCCATCTTCCCAACTCTGCAATCAAAGAACAGGAGGAATTTCCCCAAAGGAGGCTGCCCAGGGTCCCAATTTATGACCTGTTTAACACTTCCAAGGAAATCAATCAACATAACTACTTGAGTTACCAAAGTCCTCCTCAAATTCTGACACTGGTTACTATTGTGGATTCGGAGGTAAACACAGTATGTTTGGTGACCTAAAAAGCTCCTACTCTAATACTGAAAAGGGCAGAGTTTATATTTCAAAAGGCAGTTTGGGGATGCATTCAGCCCTTGCCTTAATCACAGTCAGCAAGAACAGAAGACCTTCCACCCATATAACAAGTCGAGGGAGAGAGGGGGAGTGTTAACACAAGGCCTTGGCCCCAAGGAGCTCACAAGTCCCTTGAGACAAAGCTAAGCATTCATAAACTTAAATATAAATTAGTTTGTGTTATAAATAAAAGGGGATCCCCCTTGAAGAAGTAGTGTTCTCATATGACAGAGTAAGCCCCCTCCCTTAGTACTTGATTGGCCCAGCATTACCTTTGCCTGGTCTCTAGGTTTGAGAAATGTCCCACACGACTCTGTGCATACAGTGAGCACTGTTAAGCCCTAACTTGTACCAGATTGTGACAGATGCTAACAATCCAAACATTAATTATGTATGCCTTAGTAAAATAGCAGGCATTTGGCCAGGCAAGGTGGCACATGCCTTTAATCCCAGCACTTAGGAGGCAGAAGTAGGAGGATTGCTGTAAATTGGAGGTCACCTTGAGATTACATAGTGAATTCCTGGTCAGCCTGGACTAGAATTAGACCTTACCTTAAAAAAACAAACAAATAAATAAATAGCCATTTAACAAGGTGATGAAAATATCATCAGATCTGGGCACTCATGCCTGTGATCAGAGTAATAGTGGAGGGGGACAGGTGGAGGAAGGAGTTCAGGCCAGCCTCAACTACATGATTTTCTATCTCAAAAATCCAAAAGTAGGGCTAGGGAGATAGCTCAGTGGACAACAGCACTTGCTGTGCAAGCATGAGGGTCTGTGTTTGATTCCTGGAACTCACATAAAAAGCTAGGCATGGTAGAGAAACAACCTGGGGTTGATTCTCCAGTACCCACATAAAGCCAGATGCACAAAGTGGTGCATGCATCTGGAGTTCATTTGCAGTGGCTAGAAACCCTGACATGCCCTTTATCTCTTCTGTGTGTAAGTTAAGTATTTTTTTAGAGTTAAGTGTGGCCATGCATGCTTCTAACCCAGTTCTGAGGGGGTCATAGACAGGAGAATTTCTTGGGCTCTCTGGTCAGATGGCTGATCCAGGTTCATTTGAGAGACTCCATTTCAAGGAAATAATGCATAGGTGTGAAAGAGGAGGGCACTTAATGTTCTACTCTGGCCTCCCCACATGTGCACATGGGGCACGCACACATGCATACACTATACATACACATACCACACATACTATCCACACACACCAAAAAAAAACCCCACATAACCGAACATAAAACATAATTAAACAAATTAGTGTTTTTTTAATGCCAAAGTTGATAAGGGAGTGAAGACATTAATTTTAGTAAGCACATAACCAAATACTTAGTGTAAAACACACATAATAACTAAAACAAGTAAGCCAGGCATGGTGGTGCATGCCTTTAATCCCAGCACTCAGGAGGCAGAGGTAGGAGGATCACCATGAGTTTGAGGCCACCCTAAGACTTCTTAGTGTATTCCAAATCAGCCTGAGCTAGAACAAAACCCTACTCCAAAAAACAAAACAAGCCAGGTGTGGTGGTGCACGCCTTTAATCCCAGCACTCGGGAGGCAGAGGTAGGAGGATCACTGTGAGTTCGAGGCCACCCTGAGACTACATAGTGAATTCCAGGTCAGCCTGGACTAGAGTGAAACCTTACCTCGAAAAACAAAAAAAACAAAACAAAAAAAACAACAAATAACAACTAAATAAAGGCTTCTTTAGGGGTAATTGTTCCTCTCCTGAGATGAGAGGTGGGTGGTTTGCACAACTGATGTCTTTTTCTAATCACTCTTCCACATAACAGATGGCACTACCCTCTGCTGCCCCCAAGTCCTCAAAAAGCATTCAGAGGCAGGACTATGTGTCTCAGAAGTATTCCTTTTTCCGCATTGGTCCTAAGATTGTTCTCAAAGTTTCCAGCTGTGGACATATCCCAGGAAGCTGAGGCCCTGCTCACAGCTGTGGCTGGAGATAGCAGTGGGCCAGTATGGCATCAAAATACTGACTAGCTTGGGTACCTGAATGGTTACCAGTATAAAATCCACCCTAAAATGACCAACTCTTTGATTTCTCATAACAGAGATTAAAAGTTGAGATTCTACGCTGGGCATTGTGGCGCACGCCTTTAATCCCAGCACACGGGAGGCAGAGGTAGGAGAATCGCCATGAGTTCGAGGCCACCCTGAGAATAGAGTGAATTCCAGGTCAGCCTCGGCTAGAGTGAGACTCTACCTCGAAAAACCAAAATAAATAAATAAATAAATAAATAAATAAATAAATAAAAAAATTGAAAGTTGATTCTGTGTTAAACCATCCTAGACTGGGAGTTCCTGTAATAACTTTTTTTTAACTTATTTATTTATTCATATGAGAGAGCAAGAGAGGGAAAGAGGCAGAGAGAGAAAGAGAGGGAGAGAATGGGTGCACTGGGGCTTCCATTCACTGCAAATGAACTCTAGACACATGTACCATCTTGTGCATCTGGCTTATGTGGGTACTGGAGAATTGAACCAAGGTCCTTTGGTTTTGCAGGCAAACGCCTTAACTGCTAAGCCATCTCTCCAGCCCAACTTTTTTTTTTCTTTTTTTGAAAAAAAGAGAGTGGGTGTGCCAGGGCCTCCAGCCACTGCAAACGAACTCCATACGCATGAGCCACTTTGTGCATCTGGCTTACATGGGTCTTGGGGAATTGAACTTAGGTCTCTTGGCTTTATAGGCAAGTGCCTTAACTGCTAAGACATTTCTCCAGCCCTGTAATAACTTTTTAAAATGTGTACATGGAGCTGGAGAGATGGCTCAGTGGTTAAAGGTGCTTGCTTGCAAAGCCTGATGGCCCTGGGTCCAATTCCTCAGTACCCATGTAAATCCAGATGTACAAAGTGGTGGATACATCTGGAATATTTTTACAGTGGCAGGAAGCCCCGTGCACCCATTCTTTCCCTTTCTCCCTCCCTCACTCTCTCCTCTTACAAATAAATAAAAAATATTTAAAAAAAAGAAAAACTAGTGTACATGCATCTTGGTCATAACTAGCCTAACAGCAGGCCAAAGAGCAAGTAAATGAAAAAAATAATTGATACATATTACTAGGACTTCTCAAACAAAATGTAATCCAAGTAGAAAGAAAGCTCCAGAGCTAGAAATGTGTCTCTGCAATAAAGTGCTTGCCTAGCACATGCAAAGCAAGAATCTTCCATCCCCAGCACTGAGAGAAAGACAGCACATGGGGGAGGAAGGGCAAGGTGTCTAAAAAATACCTAGACATTCAGAATCTAACAAGATGGGTGTACAGCTCAGGTGTTCCAACAGGACTTTCCATGAGAATGTGAACAACCCATCGCCAGATGTATGTACTGAAGTGAGCACACTGGGACACTGGGGGAAGGAGCTGCACCAAGTGTGCAGGTGAAGTTGCAGGGAAAGCAGGCCTAGTGGGCCTCTGGATGCTGGGGAGGGGAGGGGTGGACGACGGACATGTGCCCCTCCAGCCCAACGTTTTCAAGAATTTGAGAGGACTTCCGGTTAAGATGGCGGCATAGGAACCACGCCAAAATAGGCTAGGGGAAAAAAGCAAAAAAAAAAAAAAAAAAAAAAAAAGAAAAAGAAAAAAGAATTTGAATGACAGTGACATAAATCTCCAGCAGGTATCAAACATAAGAGGATTTCTGTTTTTTGTGTTTTTTTTTTTTTTTTTTTTTTTTTTTGCAGACCCTGGTCTTCCCTTACCTTCTGCCAGCCTGGGGCCTGTGGTGCAGTCCAGCTCTGTTCTCTCAACCCCAAACTGTAAAGAAAAGCCAACAACAGGGCTGGAGAGATGGCTTAGTGGTAAGGCGCATGCCTGAAAAGCCTAAGGACCCAGGTTTGATTCTCCAGGTCCCACATAAGCCAGATGCACACGGTGATGCATGCATCTGGAGTTCTTTTGCAGTGGCTAGAGGCCCTGGCACACCCATTCACATATTCTCTAATAAATAAACAAAATAAATTAAATTTTAAAACATTTTTAAAAGGGCCAGGCGTGGTGGCGCACGCCTTTAATCCCAGCACTCAGGAGGCAGAGGTAGGAGGATCACCGAGAGTTCGAGGCCACCCTGAGACTACATAGTGAATTCCAGGTCAGCCTGGACCAGAGTGAGACCCTACCTCGAAAAACCTAAAAAAAAAAAAAAAAATAAAAAACATTTTAAAAAAAGGAAAGCTAACAACAACTCAGGAGGCAGAGGTAGGAGGATCACCGTGAGTTCCAGGACACCCTGAGACTACTTAGTGCATTCCAGGTCAGCCCGAGCTAGAGCGAAAACCTACCTCAAAAAACCAAAAAAAGAAAAAAAGAAAAGCCAACAACAAATTCCTTTCCTTTTCATCATAGCTCAGCTGGGAATACTTTATGTAAATCCAAGATCAAAGTTTTCAAAACAAGAAACACAAAAATTCTCATGCATGGATTGGCAGCAAAATGCAATCTGTCCTCATCCTGAGAGTCACCAGGGCATGCCAGATGCTCAGGCCCCCTGAGCCCTGAGTGCTGTCCTTTGTTCTGCCCCTTTCTCAGGAACACCTCATCAAGTAGGACAAAAACTCATCCAAATTAGAGTGGAGAATAAAAGCAATCCATGACGACACCAGGGACCCCAGGTGCATAAAGCACCAGCAGCCAGCTGGATTCCTGGGAAGGGGACACACAGCTGCCTGTAATCATTGCTCCCTGGTGTCTGCCTTTTTTTTTTTTTTTTTTAATAGGGTCTCACTCTAGCCCAGACTAAGCTAGAATTCACTATGTAGTCTCAGGCTGGCTTTCAACTCAACAATACTCCTACCTCAGCCTTTCATGTTCTGGTATTAAATGCATGTGCTACCATATCCAACTTGCCTTAGTTTGGGGGACAGCACTGTTGGAGGAAGTAAGGGGTCTCCTGGGATGAGTAAGACCCCAGGGTAGCGCCCCTGCCTCGCGGGGTCTTGGGGTATGCACAGTGGGTGGGACAGCTTTAGAGGGACCAGGTTATAAAATGCCCAAGGTAAGTGCCTGGACTTATTCCCAAATTTCAGAACTAGGATTGTGATTCTGTCCAGATCCATGTTCACTGACTTGATATGCTATGTAAAAGTGCAATGAAACCACATAGAAAAACCACCTGGAACCAAGAGTTCTGGGACAGCAGCCTTGACTGAGTATCACCAGCTACTCAAACCAACAAGATCCAGGTTGGTGAAGAACACAAAATAGGTTGGCCAAAGTACTTTAAAGAAAAATAAATGTCAGGGCTGGAGAGATGGCTTAGTGGTTAAGTGCTTGCCTGTGAAGCCTAAGGACCTTGGTTAGAGGCTCAATTCCCCAGTACCTAGGTAAGCCAGATGCACAAGGTGGCGCATGCATCTGGAATTCATCTGCAGTAGCTAGAGGCCCTGGCACACTCATTCATCCTCTCTCCCCCCCCTTCTCTGTCTCTAGTAAATAAAAATAAAAAAATAAAAATGGGATACAATCCACCTCATCCCCACACTCTGGAAACATGTGGCAAGAGGCACTTCATTGTAGTTAAGGACCCGAGTGACCCAGGGAATACTCTGGGTTTCCAGGAAGGTCAGAGGCAGAGTGGAGGGTGGGCATCTCTGCACGGCGTAGAGATGGAAGCAGTGGTCAAGGGTCTGAGAGACCTCTATAGAGCTGGCAGAAGCAAGGAGAAAAATCTCCGCTGGGGCCTCCCAAAGGACCCCCACCCTGCTGAGGACCTTGGCTTAGTCCAGTGAGATGGACTATCTATGAACTCCAGAACCTTAAGATAGTAATTGTGTGTTAAGTCATCACTTTTGTGGCCAAATGTTCTGGATAGACATACAAACAGATAAAGGGATGGGTGATGGGACGAGATGGACAGATAAGCAAACTGGCTTTCCTGAGAGACCTGCTAAAAAACCTTCTCAGCTGCAACCATCAGTGTATTCACGTAGCAAAACTCCCCTGTGCTTTGAGGTAGAACTGGTGGGCCCCAAGTTTTCAACTCCATATTGCCAGTGTGTCACCAAATTCACACACCTGCCCCAGCGCTGCCATAAGACAATAGCTAGGAAGTGGCTATCCTTTCATATTTCTCTTATTACTAATGGAGCTTAAATTCTTTTGAAATGTATATGCTCTTGTATTTTTGAATCTGTGAAATGCCAGTTTCCATCTTTTGTTCCTTTTTCTATTGTTTTCTTTTTCTCTCAGAATTTTAAGAATTCTGTACATACTCCAGATATGAGTTCTGTTCATGTCTCTCTAGCTCTCCTGATGAACTCAATCTCTTTAGTTTTCACATAGACAAATGCACCCATCTCTCGCTTTTATGATTGGTGCTCATTAGTGTGGTTTCTTTGGGGGTGTGATTGTTATTGTTGTCTTTGAGGCAGAGTCTCACTCTAGCCCAGGTTGACCTGGAACTCACTCTGTAGCCCCAGGCTGGACTCAAACTCATGGTAATCCTCCTACCTCTGCCTCCTGAGTGCTGGAATTAAAGGTATGACACCTCACCTGGCCTCATTAGGTTTTATTTCAGAAAGTTCACCTTAGCCTAGAGTCATGAAAGAATTTCCTCACAGAGTTTTCTATCAGTTTTTTAGATTTTTTAAAAATCTTGTTTGTTTGTTTGTTTGTTTTTGTTTTTTGAGGTAAGGTTTCACTCTAGTTCAGGTTGACCTGAAATTCACTATGTAGTCTCGGGGTATCCTCGAACTCACAGGGATCCTCCTACCTCTGCCTCCCCAGTGCTGGGATTAAAGGTGTGTACCATCATGCCCGGCTCTTTTAAATCTTTTTTTAAAATATTTTTTTTTATTTGAAAGAGAGAGAGAGAAAGAGGGAGACAAGGAGAATGGGTGCACCAGGGCCTCTATGCCAGGTGCATGAGCCACCTTGTGCATCTGGCTTTATATGGATCCTGGGGAACTGAACCTGGTTCTTTTGGCTTTGCAGGCAACTGCCTTAACCACTAAGCTATCTCTCCAGCCCAGTAAGCTATCTCTGCAGCCCAGTATTTCAGATTTAAGCTTACAATCCTCCTGGACTTTGTAAGGGCAGCCAATAGGATCTCATGCATCTTTAATATCTCTCCACAGCACCTGGCTCATGCTAAGTATACAAGTATACAATATTTATTTAATAAATAGAATCAAATACTGCTTTGTGTACAAAGCTTAAGTTCCACTCTTGAGAGAGAAAAAAAGAAACTTTGTATCAGCACTTTGACAAGGTTTCACTGGTAGGTCACCCATTTTGGAATTTCCTTACTTTCTGCTGCCAATTTTTGATATTCAACCAAAGTAGCAGTGAGGTCGAGGGAAAAGGACAGCAGCACGGGAAGCAGAAATCAGGATTCTCATCCAAGATCCAATACCCTGAGGGTCATGTCTATTTGTGCAGTAGGAATTAAGACAGCAGCAGCCTACTCGTAGGTGTACACCCAAGGAAAGTGAAAACTTGTACTCACACTAAATCTTTCTAGTGTATGTTTCTATTAGCCTTACAACAACCAAAAGATGAAACAGCCAAAATGTTCATTAAAAGATGAAGGAACAAAATGTGGTGCTCATTATAGAAGGAATATTCAACCCTAGAAAGGAATGAGATGCTAACATGTTGTATGAATGAGTCATGAAAACACGTGGCTAAGAGACATCAGACACAAGACCATATACTACATGATTAATGTGTACAAGATGTCCATTGTAGGCCAATCCATAGAAACAGAAAGCAGATTAGGAATGCTGGAAGGTGGTGAGAATGGGCCCAATTGCTAATGAGATTAGGGTTCTTTTTAGGGGTGATGGAAATGTTCTGGAATTAGATGAAATGGTTATATGACATTGTATATACAAAAAAAGTATTACACTGGAGATGTAGCTCAGTTAGTGGGATGCTTGCCTAACATGTACAAAGCCCTGGGTTTGATCCCCAGCACTGCACAAAGCAGGTATAATGGTGTACTAAGGGGCTGGGGAGCTGGCTTAGCAGTTAAGGCACTTGCCTAAAAAGCCAAAGGACCATGATTCAATTCCCCAGGACCCACGTAAGCCAGATGCACAAGGTGGTGCATCATCTGGAGTTTGTTTGCAGCGGCTAGAGGCCCTGGTGTGCCCATTCGCTCTCTGTCTCTCTCTCTCTCTCTCTCAATAAATAAATAAATATATATATATATATATATTTTTTTTTTAAATGGTGTACTAAGGAGGTGAATAAGCTACAAGGTTCAAGGTCATCCTTGGCTACATAGCAAGTTGAGAACAGCCTAAACTACACAAGATCCTGTCTCAAACAACAACAAAAGTACTAAGTTGCATGCTTCCAAATGGCTAAAATGGTTGAATTTTACCTCAATTTTTAAAAGCTGGAGAGATGGGTTTAGCAGTTACAAGTGCTTGCTCACAAAGCCTGCTGGCCCCAGTTTGACTCTTCAGTATCCCAGTAACCATGTAAAGCCAGAAACACAAAGTGGCACATGCGTTTGGAGTTCATTTGCAGTGGCAAGAGGATCTGGCATCCCAATAAACACACACTTTCACACACACTCTCTCTCTCTTTCTGCTCACAAATAAAGTGTACTGAAAAGTATCACCAGTATAAACTCTGGGGCTGGAGAGATGGCTTAGCAGTTAAGGGATTTCTCTGCAAAGCCAAAGGACCCAGATTCAACTCCCCAGGACCCACGTAAGCAAAATGCACAAGGGGGCACATGCGTCTGGAGTTCATTTACAGTAGCTGAAGGCCCTGAGCGTCCATTCTCCAACTCTTTCTCTCTTCCAAATAAATAAAAATAAACTGTGCCCCTGTTATATTCCTAGATTTGGATCCAGTTCCCCACTGAAACATGGTGCATCCTGGGTGAGGTTACACCATACTACTCTTTCTCCTTCTCTAAAAGGGGTCTGTGGTGATTTGGATGAGATGTTCTCCATAGACTCATGTGTTCTGAATGCTAGGTCCGCAGCTGATGGCAATCTGACAAGTGGAGCCATGCTGGAGGTCTGCGTTGCTGGAGGTGGACTTATGGGTGTTTGTAGCCAGTTCCCCCTTGCTAGAGTCCGGCTCACTCTCCTGCTGCTGTTTTACCTGCTGCGGCAAGGGGGTGATGCCCAACCTCTGCTCATGCCACGCATTCCCTGCCATCATGGCGCTTCGCCTGGAGAGGGTTAAGCCACAATGAAACTTTCCTTTCCTCCCATCAGCTGCTTGTTTTTGGTCAGGTGCTTCATCCCAGGCACGAGAAGCAAACTGCAACAGGGGCTAATAGTCCCTGAGTATAAGAAGAACTAAATGAGGTGACACAGAAAAGCACTTCTCACAGTGCCTGTTCCTTACTGCTCAATAAACTTAGCCACTAGCGCACGGTTTCATGTCCGCCTGCCGTGATTTGTACCGGGCTGAGTTGATGAAAAATCTTCTGCGTGCTTTATTCACTAGGGCGGCCCTTTATTCCCTCTTCAATTGTACAAGGCAGAACGATAACGATGGGGTTTACACGAGGAGGAAATGAGGCAAAGTAACACCCCAGGCCCCCACAGCCACGAATGCAGACTAAGGTCTAGCACCGTCCAGAGCCCTGGCTGGGGGCCCACGGGAATCAGCAGATAGCCTATGGTCACCGCCCAAGGGTGAGGCTGAGTCTGGGCGGCTCGTCCTCCACAACAGGGCCACGCCTCATTCGTATTCCCATCCTTCCCCTCCGGCACCTGGCGGGGCCCAGAGGCGGGCGCACCACCAGAGGCCGGCTCGGCTGCCATCGTCTCGCCCTTTCCTAAAAGCAAGGCTGCCGCTCTGACTCTATTCGATGTCACTGAACCTAGTCGAGTCGAGTCGAGTCGAGTCGTTTGAAAGGGAGGATGGAGAGGCACGGACAAAGAGGGCGATCTCGGGGCCCAGGGTCTGCGGGCCCCCAGGACGAGGACGAGGCGTGCGCGAGGCCCGGGGACACCCGCGTTCCCTTCCCGCGCCACGCGTCGGGGACCCGAGCGATGCCGGGGCTGCAGGAAGGGCGGAACCTAGAGTTCGGGGCTCCGGGGTGCGGCGAGGCGCGCGGCGCTAGGGGCCGGGGTCTGGGGGGCGTGGCTAGGGGCGCAGAGGTGGGGCCGGATGGGGCAGGGCCTCGGGGTTCATGGGCCGTGACCTAGACGCCTAGCCCCGGTCAAGCACGGTGGGGTGGGAGGGGGTGCGGTACCTGCAGTGAGAGTCGCAGTCTCCCGAACGCGTTCAGCCAGACCCGTGCGGCCGCCGCCCCCGTCTCCGCCGCTGGGCCGCACCCCACGTGACGCGCGCGCGCGCCGGGGGCGGAGCCCTGGCGGGGCTCCCCGCCCTCCTCAGTGTAACCGACTGCGCGTGCGCGGTGGTTGCCTTGGCGATCAGGAAGCGTTGGGCTGCCAACGACGCGGACCGAGGCTGCCCACGGTTCTCCAGGAGGCAGAGCGGATCCTCGCTGTCTGGGCTGGAGACGGAGCGCAGCGGTTGTTGCGGGGTGCTCGACATCGACGGCATCACCATGCACCCCGAGGCCTCGGAGGCGGATGGGGCGGCGGAGCCTGATTGCGCACCCGAACCCGGAATGGAGGAATCCGCGGGTGACCGTGGGGACGCGGGCCAAGGGATCCTCAAGGAAGGTGCGGACCGACCCCCAGAGAGGTCAGGGGAGCAAAGGGTCGAGCTCCCGGCTCCACATGCCTGATTGCACAGCCACTAGTCATTATAGCAGTCAACACAAGAAAGAGGGCGTGCCAAGCGCATGCTCCATCTGAGCTGCACACAAGGAAGCCAGGCTTCTGCAACTTGATTCACATCTTGATTCATAGCTCATGACAGAACAGATTTGGGTCTTGGCAGTCCGAGTTTGTAGCCCCACGCCTTTGCCCACCACACGCTCTCCTCCTACCTCTTAACTTTTCTTTTGAACATAGCCCATTATTGCTAACAGCATGTGTGCTGGAAGCTTTCTCCCCTTCTAGACTGCAAATGCATGACAGGGCAGGCACCCAAATTCCAAGTATCTAGTCGATCGCTTGATGTATGGTAGAAAGACTGAAGATGTCATCGAGATTGCTGGGAAAGGACTTAAAGACAGATTCTGTCTCTCCGTCCACTAGGCTTGGGACGCCATAGGAAGCCCTTCAATGACCAGATAAACTGGTTGATTTAGGGGCTGAAACGCTGGAGAGATAGCTCAGTTAGTAAAATGCTTGCCTTGCAACCATGAGGGCCTGAATTCAATCACCAGTACACTCGAAAAAGGCTCAATTTGGTGGCATGCACTTGTAATTCCAGCACTGGGGAGATAAAGCTAGAAGAATCCCTGGGGCTCTCTGGCTAACCAGTCCAATCCAGTTAGTGAGCTCCAAGTCAATGAGAGACCCTGTCTCAAAGGAGGTGATGGCATTCCAGAGGATGACACGGGAGGTTGTCCTCTGGCCTACACACACAATGTGCATCCGCACACACATAGAAATGAGTTGAAGCTGGGCAATTGGGAGGCAGAGGAGGTAAGAGGATCACTGAGAGTTCAAGGTCAGCCTGAAACAATATAGTGAATTCCAGGTCAGCCTGGACCAGAACAAGACCCGTACCTCAAAAAAAAACAAAGAAAAAGAAAGAAGAAAGAAAATTACTTGTGTTGCATTTTGTAACCCAATCAATGGATACATTTCGAGTTCAGAAAAGTGAGTTGCTGTAGAGATGGCTCTGTGGACAGTCACAAGATTTGGAGTCACTCATACTAGATTCAGATCACAGCTTCTCAGCTTGATGAGGGTTAGCTTAGAGATGGATGTCTCTGAGCCATGGCCTCCTCGTCTGTAAGCAGGGATAATTGTACTGGGGCACACAGACATCATTGTAACAAAAGTTTCTGGCATGTACTAGACCAGTAATGAATGGTATAATCAGTCAGTTATATATGGGACACTTACTCATTACTCCACAAATGTTTATCTGGCCCCTCGTATGGCTAGGCATCATATGCAGTGAGTGTAAGAAACAGTCTCCACCTGGAGTTTTTAGGTTTTTAGTGTCATTCACTTAACCACACAAACATATGCGCATGCACACACACACACACACACACACACACATAAATACATGACAACAGCCAACAGTTCTTAAAATTTGAATAGACTGACTTTTTTAGACATTTCTTAAAACAGGTGCATCTTAATGTGCTATTTTTGTTCATAGTTTCTTTTCAGGAATGTACCATCATGCTTGGCTTTGAGAGAATTTTCTTTCTTTCTTTCTTTCTTTCTTTTTTTTTTTTTTTTTTCTAGGTAGGGTCTCACTCTAGCCCAGGCTGACCTGGAATTCACTATGTAGTCTCAGGCTGGCTTTGAACTCATAGCAATCCTCCTACCTCTGCCTCCTGAGTACTGGGATTAAAGGCGTGTGCCACCATGCCTAGCCATATGTATATTTCTTTTTTCTTTTTTTCTTTTTCTTTTTGGTTTTTTGAGGTAAGGTCTCCCTGTAGCCCAGGCTGACCTGGAATTCACTCTGTAGTCTCAGGGTGGCCTCGAACTCACTGCGATCTCCTACCTCTGTCTCCCAAGTGCTGGGATTAAAGGCATGTGTCACCACGCCTGGCCATATGTATATTTCTTAATGCACAGAATAGGTTTCATGCTTTTACTTTATATAAGTGGTATTTTATCCTTTTGGTGCAACTTGCTTTTTTGATATGATATATGTTTCTGGAAATAATCCATGTTTATTGATAGCACTATTGGTGTATTCTTTTCAAAGGCAGAAGACAAATCCATTGTTCTATATAAAAATGTCTCTCAAGGACATTTGCATTATCAACAGATGTAGGCTGTTACAAACAAGGCAAAAAATGAATATCTCTGTGAATATTTCCACATGTGCCTGTACAGTTTTTCTAGACAATTAGTCTAGAAGAGACATTTGCATTATCTCTGCTGTTTTAAAACCTGATACATATGTAAAGGTTTCCAATGTTCTATACTAAAAGAGGACAGTTATCCATCAAGTTAGAATTGGGAGGCTTTCTTGTACATTTCTTTCCTTCTTTTATTTTTGGTGATTTTTCAGACAGAGTCTCATTATGTAGCCCAGGCTGGCCTCAGGCTCATGGCAATCCCCCTGCCTCAGCCTCCTGAATGAGGAGATTACAGACTGGGATTACCACACCAGACCTTAAATTTCTGGATTGCTGTCAGTTAGCTCTCCTATATTTTACAGACATGAATGAGTCTAAGGAAATGTGTGTGGGTCATCCGGACATGCCCTTCCAAAGCCAGCAGCAGCAAAGTTGTGATGGTGGATCAGATGGTCACATAGCACATGCAAGAGATGACAAGGATGACAGGAGCCCCAGGTATGTGGGTGTACTGCACCTTCACCAAGGAAGATGCATGGGGTAGTCAGCCCCTTGCACAGACAGGGATGGAGGCACCCAGTGTCTCAGGGTCATTAAGTTGTGAAGTAGGATGCACTGTTTCTGTGTCACAGCTAACCACATGCTATTACCCTTTAACACCACCCTCCTCCCTTTTCTTCACATCTATGGTGTGTGCGTGTGCATGTGTGTGTGTGGTGTATGCATGTGTATGTGCCCATGTGGTGAGAGGGAAACATAGGGTGTCCCACACCATTGCTCCTCCACCCATTCCCCCTTCCTCCTCCTCCTCCTCCTCCTCTTCCTCCTCCTCCCCTCCTCCTCTTCCTCCTCCTCCTCCTCCTCTTCTTCTTCTTCTTCCTTTGGTTTTTCAAGGGAGGGTCTCGATCTAGCCCAGGCTGACCTGGAATTCACTGTATAGTATCAGGGTGGCCTCAAACTCATGACAATCCTCCTGCTTCTGCCTCCCCAGTGCTGGGATTAAAGGCATGCACCACCATGCCTGGCTCTACCCATTCTTTCTTGAGCTACAGTCTCTCACTGATCCCAGAGCTTGCTGATTTTGACAATCTCTGGCAATTCTCTGATCTTTGCTCCTCATGGGCCAGGGATGCAAGTCTATGTGGCCACATCCAGCTGCTTATATGGGTCTTGAAGATCACACTACAGCAGTCTCTCAGGTTTCCTCAGTTCCTCATGCTTGCACAGAAAGTGCTCTTAATCACTGAGTCATCTCTCCAGTCCACTCCCACTTTTTTTTATATAGGGCTTCACCATGTGCAGCCAGCTCACATCAGTTATTCTTTTTTTTGGGGGGGGGGAGACAGAAAGAAGGAGAGGAAGACAGATAGAGATGGGCGTGCCAGCAGCCTCTCAGCTGCTGCGAACGAAATCCCGATGCGTGTGCCTCCTTGTGGTCAAGTGCGGCATTGCATCCTTGCGTCACTTTGCATCTGGCTAAACGTGGGACCTGGAGATTGGAACCGGGTTCTTAGGCTTAGGAGGCAGATGCCTTAACCGCTAAGCCATCTCTCCAGCCCTCTCATCAATTATTCTTGAGGACACTGCTCAAAGTATTTTTTTTATTTATTTGAGAGAAAGTAAGAGGCAGAAAGAGAATGGGCACACCAGGGTCTTCAGCCACTGCAAACAAACTCTAGAAGCATGTGCTGCCTTGTGCATCTGGCTTACATGGGTCCTGGGGAATCCAACCTGGGTCCTTTGGCTTTGCAAGCAAGTGCCTCAGCCATTAAGCAATTCCTCCAGCCTTCAAAGTATTTTTTATTAAGATGTACATTGCAGTTTTTAAAAATGCTAAAATGGGACTGGAGAGATGGCTTAGTGGTTAAGGCGCCTGCCTCCTAAGCCTAAGAACGCTGGTTCCAATCTCCAGCGGTTCCAATGTCCAGGTCCCACATTTAGCCAGATGCAGTGACGCAAGGGCGCAATGCCGCACTTGACCACAAGGGGGCGCACTCATCTGGATTTCGTTTGCAGCAGCTGAGAGGCTGCTGGCACGCCCATCTTTGTCTTCCTCTCCCTCTCTCTCTGTCTCTCTCCGAAAAAAAAAAAAAGCTAAAATGTTGAAAATAACAATAATGAATGAGGCCCTAAGAGCTATACCAAAAAAAAAAAAAAAAAAAAAAAAAAAAAAAAAAAAAAACAAGGGCTGAAGAGATAGGTTAGCAGCAAAGCCTAAGAACCCAGGTTCGATTCCTCAGTACCCATGACCCCAGATGCCCCAGGTGGTGCATGTGTCTGGAGTTCATTTGAGTAGCTAAAGGCCCAGCATGCCCATTCTCTCTCTCAGATAAATAAATTAATTAAATGTTTAAAAAAGAAGAAGGGCAGGGAGGAAGACTTAAAATATACATAAGGCGGGCTGGAGAGATGGCTTAGCCGTTAAACGCTTGCCTATGGAGCCTAAGGACCCCGGTTCGAGGCTCGATTCTCCAGGACCCACGTAAGCCAGATGCACAAGGGGGTGCATGCATCTGGAGTTCGTTTGCAGTGGCTGGAGGCCCTGGCGCACCCATTCTCTCTCTCTCTCTCTCTCTCTCTCTCTCTCTCTACCTGCCTATTTCTGTATCTCTCTCTCTCAAATAAATAAAAAAATAAAATATAAAAAATATATATATATACATAAGGCATCAGCTATTACAGAACTTTAGGCATAAAGGATATAATAAAGAAGGTTTTTTTTGCTTTGTTTTTTTTGTTTTGGTTTTGGTTTTGGTTTTTTGAGGTAGGATCTTACTATAGCTCAGGCTGACCTGGAATTAACTAGGTAGTCTCAGGGTGGCCTCAAACTCACAGTGATCCTCCTACCTCTGGCTCCCAAGTGCTGGGATTAAAGGCATGTGCCACCACGCCCGGCTCTAATAAAGAGTTTTTGACCTGGGCATAGTGGCACATTCTGGTAATCCCAGCACTGAGGGGAGGCTGAAGCAGGAGGAACACCTAAAGTTTCAGGCTAGCCTGGGCCACACAGATAGTAAGGCCTTATATCTAATAATAATAAACTTTTGGAATATATTTCACAGTTGACAAATTGAAATAAACCTCTTGTTGTTGGTCTCTATTTTGACAGAATGACCAAAAAATTCCTGCAAAAACTCTGCAAACAGCACAAGCTTTACATCACACCTGCCTTGAATGATACTCTGTACTTACATTTCAAAGGTGAGTCTTGGGAGAGGAGAAGCCCAACATCAGGAAGAAAGGCTCTATTTAGTAAGACAAAAAGCAGTGCCTGCAGGAGTCATTGTTAGCACTCAG
Organism: Orientallactaga sibirica; assembly: GCA_036365145.1. Taxonomy (NCBI): domain Eukaryota; kingdom Metazoa; phylum Chordata; class Mammalia; order Rodentia; family Dipodidae; genus Orientallactaga; species Orientallactaga sibirica. The sequence goes on along the minus strand of JAEOAD010000017.1, from coordinate 28,684,727 downwards.
AGGATATTGAAGTAGAAATCTCAAAGTTTATGAATACTTGGGAAAAACAATAGTTCTTTTAGGAAAAGAGGATGAATGTTCAAGAGGGTCACTGGCTATATGGATACAAAAGGAATACCTTGGTATCTTTGCATGATTGATTGGTTGATTTTAGAAATAGGACCTTGCTGTATAGCACTGTCTGGCCTCAGACTTGCCATCTTTCTGCCTCAGCCTTCTGAGTCTGGGATTACAGGCTTGAGCCACCAGGCCTTGCTCAGGATTTATGTTTTTCAAAGCAGAAAGATAGTATGGGGGCGGGGAGTGGTGGTGCTAGGGAGATAGCTCAGTCAGTAAAGTGCTTGGTGAGCTCAAGGTTAATGAGAGACTCGTTTCAAAGGAGGTGGACAGTGTCCCCGAGAAGGATGGCTGAGGTTGTCCCTGGCCTCCACATGCATCTGTGTACACACGTGTACGTGCACATGTGCACACCCACAGAAAGATGGAATAGCAACAACAGGAACAACAAAGGAAAACCCAGCCAGGCAGGTATCCCTCCCCAGCCCCTTGCCTAGTGCCACTGTGGATATAGTAGCCTTCTATATGAGGCTGGGGAGATAACTCAGGGGACTGAGTGCACAAGGACCTGAGTTTAATCCCCAATCCCCATGTAAAAGCTGGACATGGTGGGACAGTGCTGGAGAAGCAGAGACAGGCAGATACTGGGCCTCACTGGTCAGACCATGTAGCCTAATTAGTAAGCTTTAGCACAATGACAGACCCTATCTCAAAAAAAAAAAAAAAAAAAAAAGGTGAGCCAGGTATGGTGGTGCACACCTTTAATCCCAGCACTCAGGAGGCAGTGGTAGGAGGATTGCTGTGAGTTTAAGAGTTTGAGGCCACCTTGAGACTACATAGTGAATTCCAGGTCAGCCTGGCTACAGTGAGACCCTACCTTGAAACAAACAAACAAACAAATAAATAAATAAATAAATAAATAAATAAATAAATAAATAAATAAAGGCTGGAGAAATGGCTTAGCAGTTAATGCACTTGCCTGCAAAGCCCAAGGACCCAGGTTCAATTCCCCAGGACCCATGTAAGCCAGATGCACATGGTGGTGGCACATGTGTCAGGAGTTTGTTTGCAGCAGCTGGAGACTCTGGCGTGTCCATTCTCTCTCTCTACCTCTTCTATCATAAATAAATAAAAATAGAATATGAAAAATAAATAAGCCAGGCATGGTAGAGCCCACCTTTAATCCCAAGCACTTGGGAAGCAGAGGTAGGAGGATCACCATGAGTTTGACGCCACCCTGAGACTACGTAATGAATTTTAGGTCAGCCAGAGCTAGAATGAAACCCTACCTCAAAAAACCAAATAAGGTAATAATAATAAATAAGTAGATAAATAAAATACTTCAGGTTTGAGAGGGGTGTGTTGTGAAGAACTGAGGACTAGTACAGAAGACAAAGGGCAAGGGTCTTTAGGAGCCCCTCAGACTGGAGAAGTGCCAGTAGTGGCATCCCTGAGGGCACAGGCTTGGTGTCCAGTTCCACATGTACATCTCAGTACAGGTTCATGGTCAGGGCCATTCTGAACAGTGATGAAGAGGGATGACAATTCCCAAGCAGTACTGAGCCAGAGGTGGCCAACCAGTTTATTAGTTGTCTGTGTTTCCACTTATTCAGTAAATCTTTCCCAAGAGCTTTTCGTGTGCTGGGGCTGGGCTTGGTCCTGAGATCCAGAGGCAGGTACAGCAAGGCGGGCCTGGGATATCAGGGGTGGGGCAGCCATCAGGAGGAGGGTGTTGTGTCAGGTAGGGACAATGAGCCTCAGTATGCCTTAGGGTTTGGAAGGACTCCTCACAGCTCTTCTCACCCCTGTCTGCCCCTCAAAACTTCTCCACCGACAATCTGAGCATAACCATAGATAGGATGACTTGAGAGGGCCGATTCCTGAGGCTGTATACTAAAGAGGAGGGAAGATGACCCAGTGACTCAGGTCATTACTTACAGAGAAGGTGAGGAACTGGGAGAAAGGAACCTACATTGGTTAAGTGTTACTACTTAGCAACTTAAAATAAATCATTATCTGAAAGGCTTGGAATCTAGGACTAATTAGCTGGGTGGTCTTGGCTCACCTAGCATGCATGAGGCCTTGGATTCAATTCCTACAAAGGAAGATAGCCTTTTAAATCTGTTACTAGAGGGAGGAAGAGTAGACGCTGCATAGGTTGGTGTCTTACTGCCTTCCAGGCTGCTGTGGAGGCTAGAAGTCCAAAATCAAGGTCCCAGCATATTCTGTGTCTGCTGAGGGCTGCTTCTGTGCTCACAGATGGTGACTTTGTCTGCCTGTGTTCTCTTTTTTTGTAATGTGTGTGTGTGTGTGTGTGTGTGTGAGAGAGAGAGAGAGAGAGAGAGAGAATCGGTGTGCCAGGGCCTCCAGCCACTGCATTTGAACTCCAGACACATGGCTCATTTTGTGTGCATGTGCAACCTTGCACACTTGTTGTGTCACTTTGTGCATCTGGCTTATGTGGGACCTGGAAAGTCAAACATGGGTCCTTAGGCTTCACAGGCAAGTGCCTTAACCACTAAACAATCTCTCCAGGTTCCCCCCTTTTTTTGAGACAGGGTCTTACTCTGTAGTGCAGTCTGACCTCAAGCTCCTGATTCTTGTGTCTCAGCCTCCTGAGTGCTAAGAATTCTAGGGTGTTCTTTTCTCAATACGTATGTGTGTTCATATGTGCACATGCATGTGGAAGCTAGAGGACAACTGTTGTAGTCAAGTTCACATTGCTGGCAGAAATCACCCGACCAAGATCAGCTCATGGAGAAAAAGGGGTTTATTTGGCTTATAGGCTCAAGGGGAAGCTCCATAATGGCAGAGGAAAACAATGGCATGAGCAGAGGGTGGACATCACCTCCTGGCCAACATCAGGTGGACGACAGGAACAGGAGAGTGTGCCAAACACTGGCAAGGGGAAACTGGCTATAATACTCAGAAGCCCACCCCCAACAAAGCATTGCCTCCAGGAAGTATTAATTCAAAATCTCCATCAGCTGGGAACCTAGCATGCAGAAACACCTAAATTTATGGGGGACACCTGAATCAAACCAACACAACAACCCTGCTTATCAGGAACCTTGGGAACTCATCTACCTCCTTTGAGATAGGATCTCTCATTGGCCTGGAGCTCACCAATTATCTAGACTGACTGGCCAGCAAGCCTAGAGGCTCCTATTTCCATGCACCCGCCCCCCAGCACTGAGATTATAGGCAAGCACCACCACACGCAGCATTTTGGGGGAGGGGTTCAAGGTATGGTCTCCTCTAGCTCAGCTCAGGCTAACCTAGAATTCACTACGTAGTCACAGGCTAGCCTTGAACTCACAAGGATCCTCCTACCTCCACCTCCTGAGTGCTGGGATTAAAAGTGTGCACAACCATCCCCAGTAGCATTTTTATGTGGGTTCTGGGATCCTAACTCAGGTCCTAATGTTTTCAAGGCAAGCACATTACCTGCTCAGCTATCCCCCAGTCCCTGGTGTGCTCTTTAGAAGGGCACTAGTCCCATTAGGTAGGTTTCATCTCCATGACCTAATCCCCTGCCAGGCTTTGACCGCATTGAGAACCTGGAGGAGTACACAGGCCTGCGTTGCCTCTGGCTGGAATGCAATGGAATACAGAAGATTGAGAACTTGCAAGCCCAGACGGAGCTACGCTGTCTCTTCCTGCAGGTGAACTTGCTCCACAAAATTGAGAACCTGGAGCCTTTGCAGAAGCTGGACTCCCTCAACCTCAGCAACAATTACATCAAGACCATCGAAAATCTCTGTGAGCACTTCCTGCAAGTATTGCTGCCCCAGCCACGTGTCCACCCCAGCAATGTGTCTACCCCAGCCATGTGCCCACCCCAGGCCTTGAGGGCAGCTCTCAGAGTCTAGACTGAGGACGAGGAGCATGCTCTGTGCCTTAGTTGCTCACTTCTGCTGCCTCCCTTGCAGCCTGCCTCCCAGTCCTGAACACCCTGCAGATGGCCCACAACCACTTGGAGACTGTGGATGACATTCAACACCTCAGGGAGTGTCTGAGACTCTGTGTCCTCGACCTTTCCCACAATAGGCTGAGTGACCCTGAGATCCTGAGCGTTCTTGAGACCATGCCTGATTTGGTAAACACACTGAAGAACCACCTTGCTTTATCGTGTGCTCCTTGAACATCAAATCCCATTTCCTTCCCCTTGCCTCCTTCCTCTTTGCCTTCCCTCCCTTCCTTTCTTCCCTTCTTCTCTCCCTTCCTTTCTTCCCTCCCTTCCTTCCTCCATTCTTCCCTTCCTCCTTTCCTTCCTTCCTTCATTTCTTCTTTCCTTTCTTCCTTCCTCCCATCCTACTTCTCTACCATCTTTCCCTCCTGCCCTCCTTTTCATTATTTGTTTATGTGAGGCATAGAGGGAGGAATGAATGCCAGGATCTTCTGCCATTGCAAATGAACTCCAGATGCATGCACCACCTTTGTATGCCTGGCTTTATGTGGGCATTGGGAATTGAACCTGGGCTGTCAGGCTTTGAAAGCAAGCACTTTTAACCACTGAGCCATCTCTCCAGCCTTGTTGTTGTTTTGGTGGAGGGTTTTAGACAGGGTCTCATGCAGCCCAGGCTGGCCTTGAACTTGCTATGTAACCAAGTTGACCTTCAAGTACTGATCCTTCTGAAGTATTGGGATTGTAGGTGTGGCCACCACTCCCAGCTGAAAAGTGGTCACTTTATAGTTGTTTTTGCAACTGCTTTTAAAATTCCACATGCTTAATACACACTTTTATTGCCCACCTCTGTGATATTGCTCCAATACCCTGGATGAATTTTCTTGAAAAATGGCTAGGATGATAAAGAAGCTATGAGAAAGGAGCTTGGGACATGCTAAATTAATTCATGTATTTACATATCATACTATATATATTTTTCCAGCAACAAAAGCCACTATAGATATGAAAACTACATGATGAGGGCTGGAGAGATGGCTTAACGGTTAAAGAGCATGCCTGTGATGCCTAAGGACCCTGTTCCACTCTCCAGGTCCCACTTAAGCCAGATGCAAATGGTGGTGCATGCGTCTGGAGTGGCTAGAGGCCCTGGTGTACCCATTCTCGCTCTTTTTCTCTCTCCCTCTCTCTCTGTCTCTAGTAAATAAATTAATTAAATTAAAAATTAAAAAAATATATGATGAGTTTAGGGAATGGATTTTAGAATAACTGGCTGGCATTCACTTTCTTTGTTGTTGTCTTTTGAGGCAGGGTCTCACTCTAGCCCAGGCTGTCCTGGAACTCATGAGCATCCTCAGCCTCCTGAGTGCCAGGATTAAAGTTGTACAATACTACACTCAGCTGACACAGCACTCACTTTCTCTAAGCCTTATTGAGTAGAGGGCTAACAAGAGCATCTGACAATGGGGCAAGAGTAGCTGGCATTGCTGGATGTCTTTTCTCCTGACATCTGGGGGTGGGAAGGTCTGCCAATCCAGTGTGAAAAGCCCTGTCCTGGTGGCCCTCACAGAGGATGAGAGCATTTTGACATCCTTTCTGTTAAGGCTTATTTTGTTTGTTTGTTTTTAGATAGTTTCATGTAGCCTAGGCTGGCCTCCACCTATCATTGCTCTTTATCTGTTGCCCCTATGACTGTTTTTTAAAAACGGATGCTGGGTGGGAAGGAAAGAAATGGTCAACGAGACTGAGATTGTTTCAGTAAAAACCATTTGGAAGCAGAATCAATATGACCACTGTACTGGAGAAGGCCTTGGGGAATGTTCTTTAATATTGTTCTGAAAGGACACTGAGGGATAAGTTCTGAAGTTCAAGTTCATTTTCTGGTCACTGCACCAGGACATGGAGTCAGCACTTCCACTTTGTTCAAGAAAGTAGATTCTGTTGAGTTATTCTGAGGGCACAGAGCACATAATGTAATTCAGTCATCTTGTGTTGTCATCAATTTGACTCCTTTTTGCTTCACAGCGTGTGCTGAATTTGATGGGAAACCCAGTGATAAAGCACATTGCTAACTACCGAAGGACAGTCACTATTCGGCTGAAGCATTTGACATACCTTGATGACAGGCCAGTTTTTCCAAAGGACAGGTAAGAAGAGAATCCTTTAGGTCATAAGTGAATGTTTCATAGTTGAACACACCTGTGAGCATTTTCACAATTATGAAATATTCTTTAATTTTTTTGGTTTGTTTTTTTCGAGGTAGGGTCTAGCTCTAGCTCAGGCTGACCTAGAATCCACTATATAGTCTCAGGGTAGCCTCAAATGCACATAGATCCTCCTACCTCTGCCTCCTGAGTGCTGGGATTGAAGGCGTGCACTACCACGCCCAGCTTAAACACTCTTTGGACACTGGAACACAGGCTTCATGGCTACATAGCTGCCTAGAATAGGAATTTGAGCACTTATATCCTTATGATGATAGTCCTTGCAGATAAGTGTTGACCTCACAGCCGAGACTTTCCTCAAGATGGAATTCTAGGGGTCACTGGATTTAAGAATGTGGTTTGAGGCCTGGAGAGATGGCTTAGCAGTTAAGGCACCTGCCTGCCAAGTCTAAGAACACCCGTTAGATTCTCCATGTCCCACGTTTAGCCAGAGGTAGGTGATGCAAGTATGCAAATGCTGCACTTGCCCACAAGGGGGCACACACCTTTGGTACTCGTTCCCAGCGGCTGAGAGGCTGCTAGGATGCCCATTCTCTCTCTCTCTCCCTCTTCCTCTCTTTCTGTTTCTCTCTGTCTCTCTCTCTCTCTCAAAAAAAAAAAAAAAAAAACAATGTGGTTTGAGAACCTAGCATTTGGGTATACATTTGTGATCCCAGCACTTGGGAAGTATAATAGTTGCTTTCTCATTTCTTGTCAAAAACACCCAACCAGAAGCAGCAGGAATATGCCCCCATGCCTAACTTCCATTTATGTGTCTTTCTTTGTCCTGAAACAGAGCATGTGCAGAGGCCTGGGCCCGGGGAGGGTCTGCTGCTGAGAAGGAGGAGCGACAGCAGTGGGAGAATAGGGAGCACAAGAAGATCACAGACAGCTTGGAGGCCTTGGCCATGATCAAGCAGCGGGCAGAAGAGCGGAGGGGACAGAGAGACAGAGGTGTGTGCCCTAAAGAGGGTTCCTTATGTCACTTATAACCCCTTTGTGCCTAGGAAAGTTTTACATGATTCTATATATATAAATCAAACACATCATAGAACAATTTCTTTTCAGGCAATTATTTGTTATACATATAATTTTACCATGTATTAAAAGGGAAAGCAAAGCTAAGTGTGGTGGCACACACCTTTAATCCCAGCACTAGGGAGGCAGAGGTTGGAGGATCTCCATGAATTCGAAGCCAGCCTGAGACTACACACTGAATTCCAGATCAGCCTGGGCTAGAGTGAGACCCTACCTTGAAAAAAAAAAAGAAACAGGAAAGCAGTGTACACACTAATAAAATGGGGCACTGTTTGACGTATTTAGGTCTTGCCCGGATGTTCGATATGGCAGGATGTAAGCATCTTCAGTGTTTTTCAGAAGATCAATACTTTGATTTTATAATCGTCACTGCTGAAGGTGCTGCCTCACACAAATGTGTAGTACAAAAAGACAGAAGTATGCTTAGAGCAGTTTCAGAAATCATTGGAAATTCTGTTCTATTCCATGCCAAAATTCACTGAATATAAATATATATATATATATTTTTTTTTTTTTTTGGAGAGAGACAGAGAGAGGGGGAGAGGAAGACAGAAAGAGATGGGTGCGCCAGCAGCCTCTCAGCTGCTGTGAACAAAGTCCAGATGTGTTCACCCCCTTGTGGGCAGGTGTGGCATTGTAGCCTTGTGTCACTTTGCATCTGGCTAAACCTGGGACCTGGAAAATGGAACCGGGGTTCTTAGGCTTAGCAGGCAGGCACCTTAACCACTAAGCCATCTCTCCAGCCCTGAATATATTTTTTAATGAAACTCAAGTCAGCAACACTTAAACCAATTTTAAAAATAAACATTCCAGCCAGGTGTGGTGGGCTCATACCTTTAATCCCAACACTTGGGAAGCTGAGGTAAGAGAATCATTGTGAGTTTGAGGCCAGCCTGGGCTGCAAAGTGAGTTCCAGGTCAGCCTGGGCTAGAGTGAGACATGTTTCAAAAAAAGGAAGGGAGGGAGGGAGGGAGGGAGGGAGGGAGGGAAGGAGGGAAAAGTGTTTGCTTTGTAAGCATGAGAACTTAAGTTCCTCAGACCTATTTTATAAAAAAAAAAAGGCAGCTGCTAGTAATGGCACATGCGAGTAATTCCAATGGTCAAGTTGGGTGTGGTAGCACACACCTTTAATCTCAGCATTTGGGAGGCAGAGGTAGGCAAATCACCGAGGGCAAGGCCAGCCTGAGACTGCATAGTAATTCTAGTGCTGGGAAGGAGGAAACAGAAGAATGCTGGAACTCACTGGCTAGGCAGTCTAGCCTAATTGGTGAGCTCCAGGCCAATGGAGGTGATCTCAAGGAGGAAGTGAACAGTGTTCCTGAGTAACAACATTCTGGGTTGTTCTTTGCCACCCCCCTACATGAACATACATGCACAGACGTGTGCCCATGTACAGCTGACTACTTGGGGGTCAGCTTTTTTTTTTTTTTGTTTTGCAAGGTAGGGTCTCACTCTGGTCCAGACTGACCTGTAATTAACTATGTAGTCTCAGGGTGGCCTCAAACTCTCAGTGATCCTCCTACCTCTGCCTCCTGAGTGCTGGGATTAAAGGCGTGCGCCACCATGCCCGGCCCAAGACTATTTTTATCATTTTCTAGGATAGCTGGTAGACCTCAGGGAAACACTTGTTCACTTTTTTTGGCTTCTTATGTGACTAAACCATACTGTGGAGGTAGAGGAACAGCAGAGAACACGCAGCACAGGGTAAGCCTAGAAGAGAGGGGTACTAAGCTCTTATGGGCATGGCTCTCTTGCATCTCCTGGGCTCAGCAACCCAAAATACTGAGCTCATAACTGAGGGCTTCTACATACACTAATTTTCAGCCCCTCTCCTTTCTGAAGTGGGGTGGAGCCTTTTCTTTCTCATGGCCAGCCCCTAACAAGGAGCTCACCAAATCTACACCACTTTTTTCTTCTTCTTTTTTTTTTTTTTCTTTTCCAGGCAGGGCCTCACTCCAGCTCAGGCTGACCTGGAACTCATTCTGTAGTCCCAGGTTGGCCTTTAACTCCCGGAAGTACTCCTTCTACTCAGTCTCTTGAGTGCTGGGATTAAAGGTGTGACCAACACACCAGGCCCAGTTAACACTTTGATGAACATGTATATGAGTCCTTTAAAGGCACCTCTGGCCCTTCCACAACACTCCTTCTCTAAAGTTCATAGAAACACAGAACCCCTTGTCTTCCCCAACAATTCCAAATTTACTTCTGGACTTTCCTTGTCCAGGGGAGAAGCCATCACTAGAGTGTGGAGAGACCATGCCTGGCAACGTGGAGAGGCAGGAAGAGCCTCCCAAGGGAGAAACAAGGCAGAAAATAGAGGTGTTTGTGAAGGAAAGCTTCCAGGCCAAAGATGAGCTGTTCCCAGATAAGCCAGGAGGGGAAGAGGATGTGGCTGTAGTGGTGAACGGAGAGCCTGGAGATCAAGATCTGGAATGTTCAGGGAGCCTGCCAGCTCAGGCTCCAGTTCCCCCAGAAACCTACCTAGAAGGTAAGGTAGCTGAGACCACACACACGCTACTCCCAAGAATTGCAGCCTCTGTCTCATGCATACTTCGGTGGCCCTAGGGTCTAAGCCTCAGATGTTTTTTTCTAGATGATACAGTTCCTGCAATTTCTGCTGTAGTGGCTGTTTGATCACACCCGAGGTGGACCTGTCCTTCCATCTTCACCTTGGCCGTGTGTCTAACACTAAGGCCAAGATCATAAACTTCCTGTTGCTATTCTTCCCATTGTCATTCATCAGAATCAACATCCCCAGGGGCAGCTGCTGAGACTACATTTGTTTCGGAACCTAATGGGGCTAGGTCAGAAGACGTAGAGGCCACTGCCCAGGAGACCAAGGAGAGGCTCTTCATCGACGTATGTGAATTGCCGAGTTGGTAAAGCTGAGGGTGGGGTGCCCACCTTCACCATCCTTGCTTCCAGCTAGAGAGTCTTCAGGCAGCAGGTGAAACTCAAATGGGAATGCAGACCTCAGGCCTTGCAGCATGCTGATCACAGTCTGCACTGGCGAGACCTTGTGCCCTCAGGTTTTGGAGTGCTGGCCCTTGTAGCTCTTCTGAACCATGAATGCCAGCAGCATTCTCTGGGTTTTCCCAGAGAAGTTACAGTGCAAAACCTGGTTGCCTCAGTCACCTTTCATCCCCAGAGTTTTGTAGTCCTGCCCACTGAGCAGATGGCTCAGGCCACCTCACTAGCCTGTCTGCTGTGCTTCCTATTAACTCAGCACCATAATGTCTGACTGGTGTCCCACTCAATTAATGTTGGGTCATAGCTTTATGTCAGCTCTCCCTCAAGCTCCTCCCATTTTTATGCTAGTATAAGGATGGTTCTCTTTTTTTTAATTTTGGTTTTCCAAGGTAAGGACTCACAAATTTCACTATGCAATCTCAGGGTAGCCTCAAACTCACGATGATCCTCCTACCTCTGTCTCCTGAGTGCTGGGATTAAAGGTGTGTACCACCATGCCTGGCTAAGGGTGGTTCTGTATGTGAAACAGCACCATGGGAAATCACAGACAACCACAGTGCTCCAAAGACACTCTCATGGGGCAATCATGAGGGGGGGGGGCATTTGAACCCAGACAGCTAGCTGGTGCTCATTCCTTGCCCCCTGCCTACAAGTTTGCATTCAAGAACTATCTTACAGAACTATACTGATAGCCAATATATGTAAATATTTATGCATATGTATGTATGTATGTGTATATATATTTAGGACAGGTTCTCACACTGTAGCCTAGGTTGTCTGCCCTTGAACTCAAAGTGCTCCACCTATATCAGCCTCCAGAGTGCTGGAATTATAGATGTGAGCTACCTCACCTGACTGATAGCCAATAGTGAGTTCTTAATTTAACTCTTCCCATTACTCTAAGAGATATGTACTGTTATCATCCCAAATTTATGAATGAGAAATCCAAAAAAACAGAGGTTACACAATTTGTTTGAAGTCACATGGCTAAGACATGGCAGACTGGGAATCCCAACCTGGGCAGTGCAGCTCAAGGGCTTGTGCCTCTGACCACACTGCTTCCCCAGCCACACTACTGCTATTGCTGTAGGTGAAGATTCCAAACAAGCACCATCTAAAACACAAAAAGCCTACCATCTCTCTAATAAAATAAATAATACATTAATAACTAAAAATGCCTGCCATTTAGTAGGAGGCGCATGGGGTAGGGTCCCAGGACCAATGTTTTTTGTTTTTCTGAGATAGAATCTCACCCTAGCCCAGGCTGACCTAGAACTCCTTGAACTCAGAAATCCTCCTACCTCTGCCAAGTGCTGTGATTAAAGGCATGTGCCATCGTCCCCCGGCTTCCTTTTTGCTTTTTTTGGGGGAGGTAGGATCTCACTATAGCCCAGGCTGACCTGGAATTCACTATGTAGTCTCAGGCTGGCCTCAAACTCACAGTGTTCCTCCTACCTCTGCCTCCCAAGTGCTGGAATTAAAGGTGTGCCCCACCATGCCCAGCAGGACCAATTTTTAATTTTTTTTATTTGCAAGCAGAGATAGAAGAGACACACAGAGAGAATGGACACACCAGGGCCTCTAGCCACTCCAGATGCATGTGCCCCCTTGTGCATCTGGCTTACGTGGGTTCTGGGGAATCAAACCTGGTGGCTTTGCAGGCAAACACCTTAACCACTGAACCATCTCTTCCACCTAGGACCCATTTTTAAAAATTTTTTTATTATTTTTTATTTATTTTTGGAGAGAGAGAGAGAGAGAGATAGAGAGGGAGACAGAAATGGGCATGCCAGCAGTCTCTCAGCTGCTGTGAACGAAATCCAGATGCTTGCGCCCCCTTGTGGGCAAGGGCGGCATTGTGCCCGTTGCGTCACTTTGCATCTGGCTAAACGTGGGACCTGGAGATTGGAACCGCTGGGCATTGGAACCAGCATTCTTAGGCTTAGCAGGCAGGCGCCTTTGCCGCTAAGCCATCTCTTCAACCCTAGGACCCATTTTTAAGAGGTGCTTTTGAGCCACTATTCCCCTGAGAAGCGACACATTGAAAATGTGGATGCTCTTCCATGGCCTAGCTTACATAGCCCCACTTTCATTGGCTAGATGGCTGTACTTGAGGCAGCAGAGGTGGCTTTGAGCATGGCTGGGGAGCTGCTCAGAGGGGCCTCCATGATTGTGCACTCCAGCCCATTCTTGCACATATTGTGTGCATTATGCCTCCTTGCTAATGTGTGGTTATTGGCTCTTTCAGGACCTGCCTGACTTGGAAGATATTGATGGCAGTGACACATCTGTGGAAGACCATCCTAAGGTCAGCACTTTTCCCCAGGCTTGAAGTCTTCCTGCTGCAGCCTCCTGAGTGCTGAGGTTACAAGCATGGACTACCATGTATACCTCTTGTAATTCTACTTTCCACTTGTCAGTAGGAAGCACATTCCCTTCCTTTTTTAGTTTATTTTTATTTATTTGAGAGCAACAGAGAGAAAGGCAGAGAGAGAGAGAGAGAGAGAGAGAGAAATGGGCACACCAGGGCTTCCAGCCATTGCAAGTGAACTCCAGATGCATGCACCAACTTGTGCATCTGGCTTATGTGGGTCCTGGGAATCAAACCTTGAACTGAGGTCATTAGGCTTCATAAGCAAGCTCTCTTTTTTTGTTTATTTTTATTTTTATTTTTTTGGTTTTTCGAGGTAGGGTCTCACTCTAGCTCAGGCTGACCTGGAATTCACTCTGTATTCTCAGGGTGGCCTTGAACTCATGGCGATCCTCCTACCTCTGCCTCCTGAGTGCTGGGATTAAAGGCGTGTGCCACCACGCTCGGCTCGTTGTTTATTATTTATTTATTTGAGAGTGTCAGACAGAGAAAGGGATAGAGAGAAAGAGAGAGAAAATGGGCACACTAGGGCCTCCAGCCACTGTAAACGAACTCCAGATGCATGTGCCCCCTTGTACATCTGGCTTACGTGGGTACTGGGGAATCAAACCTTGAACCAGGGTCCTTAGGCTTCACAAGCAAGTGCTTAACTGCTAAGCCATCTCTCCAGTCCCACAAGCAAGCTCTTAACCACTAAGCCATCTCTTTAGCTGTCCCTTCCCTCTTGTGTCTATGCACACATAATATATGCATATATTTTAAGGGAGACAGAGAATGGACATGCCAGGGCCTCTGAACTCTGCAAATAATCTCCAGATGCATGTACACCCTTGTGCATCTGACTTATGTGGGTTCTGGGCAATCGAACCTGGGTCCTTTGGCTTTGCAGACAAGCACCTTAACTGCTATCTCCCCAGCCCCTATATGTATATATTATATGCACAAAGCATCTTTATATACAGATGCTCATATGTGTGAAAGCCAGAGCACATTAGACAACCGTCTGCCTTATTTCTCTGAGACAGTCTTTGAATTTGGAACTCCCATCTGTTGGTTAAACTGACTGACCAGTAAGTCCCAGGAATCCTCATGTCTCTGTCCCCTTTGGTGCTGGGGTTAAAAGCATGCCTGACCATGTCTGGATTTTATGTGGGTATTGAGGATCAAATTTAGGTCCGTCCTCATGCTTGCATAGCAAGCATACTCACTTGCTGAACCATCTCTCCAGCCTGTTTTCTTTCCTTGAAAGCAAAAAATGCCTTGTGACCAAAGCAGTACATATCTCTATTTTCACTTCACCAAGGAAATGGAACTGTTTTTTTTTTTTTTTTTGGTAGCCCAGGCTGACCTGGAATTCACTATGTAGTCTCAGGGTGGCCTTGAACTCAGTGATCCTCTTACTCTGCCTCCTGAATGCTGGGTTTAAAGGCTAAAGGCTTGCGCCACCACGCCCAGCTTTGTTCTTTTTAAGGTCTATTTCTAGCCACTTGGGCTTTCTTGTGTTTTATAGGTGATAACTACACAACAAATAACTGAAGCAGTCTTCTGTCCCATGGTACATTCCTATGTGCATCTCATAAACTTGACTATTAGCTACATGTAGACAGAAGGAAGGAAAGATGGGAGAGATGTGTGTGGCTGAGGAACCATGGAGATTTCTCCTAATTGACTGGACCTTCCTCCCTGGGCATTTCTAGGGAGCCATGGATGTAAGACCTAGGCCACAGGGAGAGGAGAAATTGGTTGGGCATAACCTTTGCATGAGGTCACCACATCCAAAGAAACAAGCACATGAGGCCATAGTTGCTGTGGGGTGTCCAGGCACGAAGTTCTGGAGTTGTGAACAGGGCCAAGTTAGGAGTGTGCTGCAGAGGTCAGAACTCGGGCACGGGAGTGTGTGCTGTGGGGGAGGAGAGCAGCATAGAGGCTCAGTGGTTTGTGGAGATGGGTGCTGGCTTCAAGGCTCAGCAGAAATGGCTGGCGGGGGAGTGTACAGATGGTCTGACACTAGCCACATTCCTGCTGCATGGCCCCAGTAGTCTGTGGGAACTGACAGGAGAACAGCACCAGGTGCACAGTGCAGTGACCACTGCAGTTAGAACTGCTCAAATATGTCTCGGCAGGAAACGGGCATTCCAAAGATCCAGGTGATTTCGACCTTGAGTGACGACAGCGACCCTGAACTGGACCACTCGTCCCTCCCTGTGACTCCCACAGGCACCCTCTCACACATATTTGCAGTCTCCAAGGACCACTCAAAGGCAGCTAGGATGGCCTTCACAGACATATGTAAACAAGCAGTGACAACAGACTTGGAAACCCCAAGTCAAGACACCAGCACAGTGTCCCCAAGACAACTCATTCAGGAGCTCAGTGACTATGAGCCAAGCCAACCCCAGCTGCCTCTTGCCAGCAAAAGTGACTCAGCATCTCCCCTTTCCAGTGAGGATGGAGATGGCCAGCAACCTGCAGATAACACACCAGGTAGCCCGAGGAGCTGTGTGGGGAGCACTGCTTTCCTTCCAGCCAGACTGGGGATGATGGGGTGGCTCTTTGGCCCTGTAAGTACAGAGCCAGTACAGGCCTAGGATCAGTGGATCCTGCCTTGTAACCCTCTCCACAACCAGCCGGTCAGCCTTTGCCAGGCCAGAGGTTCAGAAGGAGGAAGGGGACCTGGGGCATCAGGGTTGGATTGTAGGATGAAGCATAGGTGGTGGCCAGTGTGGGGATATGGCAGCTCCAGTGATGACCAGGGGCTTAGGAATCCCTTGCCTGGTGATCAGTGGGTGTGTGGGGGTACACTAGGGACAGCTGGTTAGGGAAGATCAAGAGCAGCAGGCCAGGCAGTGTTTCTAACCAGTGTCTGCCTTTGGAGGATTTCCACATGGAGGTCACTGCTGAGCCTCTGTGGGTCTTCTTGCCCAACCTCAGGGATTTTTCTGAAGGAGCTTCATGGGAGACCCTTGGCCAGTGGGCAGCAAGGGGATGACCCCACCTAGGGGTACTGAACTGCTTTCTCTTCAACTTTTTAGGAGACCAATCTGAAAAGGATGAAGTACAGCCTAAGACAGGCCCCGAGGAGCCCAGTGTCAGAGCAGGCCAGGAGGACACTGAGTTTGGCTTGGACCAAACCCCAAAGCAGACTCCTCCACTGTCAGACTACAAGTGACAGGTTCAGGTCACCCTTTCCTCTGAGTACTGTGGCTGGGACTCTGACTGGAACAGGTGCTGAGTGCACCACAGTTTCTGTGTTCCTTGAACTCAGTGCATCAGTTTACCCTAGTTATCTGCAGTACAGATTATGTGACTATAAATAAACACTTCAATAGCCACATGCGTCCATGTGTTACCGTGCTGGCATTTGGTGTAATATGCAATCCGGGTAGCTTCATCAGCTCTTGAGAAGTCGAGTTCCCTTGTGATGTGATCAGAAACTGCTAGGCGAGTGGGTGTTTTCCTAGAGCATAGGGAGTGGGGCTTCAGGCACAGGACGTGGAAAGCTACACAGCACACTCCAGTCTGCTGCTGCAACAATGGCTAGGCCATGTTCCGTTGACAGGTTTATTTGGTCCCTGAGCTGGGAGCCACAGCATCTCCCTGTACAGAGCACCTGCACCCAGGAACGGTGGGTGTCTTGTACTCCAGAGGCACTCTAGGGTTGTCAGCCCCCAAGAGAATTTCCCATGAGGGTGAGGCAGCTAAAGCAGAGACAAAGGTCCTGGTTTCCAGCCCTACACATCCTGTCAGCTGCACAGAATCCCAGCAGTAACCCCAGGCAGCCTCTCCAGCTGACCCTCTGGAATAACCTGCCAACAAACATACAAGATACATATGACTCCTTCAGCCTGGCTCCAAATTGCTTTTGAGTGTCCCCTGGGCACACCTGCTTTTTGGGAGGTGTGAGGCCCACTGCTCCAGAAAGGCTGGGCTGTCAGGCGTTGGAGGGGCAGCTTCCTCAAGCCATCAGAAACCCATGCGCTGCTTCTTCCGGGGAGGCTGAGAGCCACAGGGGACAGGTGTCTGCTGCTGGGAAGAGATGACCCAGTTGCTGGAGGCCTGTGAGGGGGGTGTGGCTGCAGGTCCTGAGGTGTCTTTCTGAAGTGGCAGCTTGGCTATGTAGTCTCGGAGTGTCTGCCGCCGCTCTGATCGCACGCCCCGGGCCCACAGCTCCTGAGTGGTCTCCTGGGAGGGTGGGATCCCTGGTGGCTCAGGCCTGGCCTTGAAGGATGTCCGGTCTGGGCTGGGAGGAGGGCTGTTGTCATCTGCGAGATCTAAGCAGCTAGTGAGTGAGGAGAAGGTGCCGGACAGCTGAGTCCGCCGTTTGGGCCGTTTGGACTGCGCCTGGGACCCTGAGGCCCTGCCATGCTGTCTCTCCCACCACGTGGTCCCTCGGCCTTCCCAGGCTTCAGACAAGCGCTTGCTGAGCTCATCTTGTGGGCCACAGTCAGGTGCTGGGGGTGGCTCTGCCGTGGGGAGCGTGCCCAGGTCCCGTGGCCGCAGGAACTGCCCCCTGGCCATGGCTACCCGGAGACTTTGTGGTACTGCTCCCTCACTCTTCTGCAGGTCCATGTGGCCCAACAGACGGCGATGGGAGAAAGTGGGTGCAGCCCACACAGTGGGAGAGGGAGGCAGCTCTAGCAGGAGCTCTACCCAGTGACTGCAGTGGGCAGTGGCCTGGGGGGTCCAGGAGGGTATGGGTGTCTGGTCCACAAGGGGTGCTGTCACCCTGGGAGAATGGCCATCTGAACCAGGGTCACCAGGTGGTACCCCACCTCCTCGGAGTTGGAGGTGCTGGTAGAAGATATCGCCAGCTGCTGAGAGCTGGAAGAGCAACAGGATGGGTATGGAGGTCCAGGGTGGGGCAGCTGCCAGACCTGGAGATGAATGAGAATGACCACAAGGCCAAGTGGGTCCCTCCCAACACGCCCCCCAGGCTCCTTCCATCCAGCACACCTATGGCTGGCGCTTGCAGTCGCTCCTCCAGCTGCCGCTGGTGCTTGGGTTCCAGCAGGGGAAATGTGGAGAGTGAGTCGGTGACAGAGGGCAAAGTCTGGGGGGGTCCTGCCAGCCGAGGCATGGAAGTTCCCTCTCCTGGAGGAAGAGAGAGCTAGGCCCACCAGCCCCAGCCCCAGCCCATGTGCCTCCCGACAGGCTAGGACCTTACCTGTGATGTGCAGCAGCTGTAGCTGCCCACCCTGACCCCCCAGGAGCAGGGGCTGTGGGCAGCTGGGGCCGGTTGGAGGCAGCAGGCGGACCAGCAGGGGTGCAGAGGGCATGCCGTGGTCCCACTTGAGCACCGGCACCAGGGGAAGGCGCTCATCCATCAGATAGAGCGAGAACTGTGGAGGAAGAGGTGGGAGGAGCATGGGCTGAGGCCTGGATCCTAGCCTTCCTGGTGGCCCTTTTCAGGCCATAATGCTTCTAGGAGGAGGCAGGCATGCAACCTCCCAGGGGAGTGGCACTTTATATCAGCCTTCACACTCCTCTCAACTTGGCTTGCCCAGCCCTGCACAGAAGTTTCCCTGATAGGCAGCACCATCACGGAAGGGTTCCAGGAGGAGGTGGGGAGAAGTCCTTGCCAGGAAATCTCTTGACCTCCACATCCATCCTCACACTCAACCACAGACTCAACACCTGGGACTTCTAGAGTGGAGGAAACCAGCGGGTGGAGAACAGACCCTCAGGTAGCCTCAGTTTCCTTCCAGGCCCTCTATGCAAATACACTAGACTGCTCCCATGCCCCTAGTACCACTGCACATGACACCCAAGATGCTGTGCCCACCACCCACTTGTTTACATGAGCTGTGCATTGGGACTACAGTGGCCTTGGGCTAGCCTGAAGCAGAGCCCGAGGGGACCATCTACTCACCTGGGTGCAGATGAGGTGCAGAGTGGGAGGGAAGGTGGGGCCTGGCTGGCCCAGGTACTGGGCAAGCAGTACACGTTCCCCTTTTTGGCAGGCGGCTTCTGCCCCACAACGGAACAGCAACAGCCCACAGCCTGGGGGTCCCTAGGATAGCAATGCAGGGTCAGCAACCATGTTTCCCTTCAGACTCACTGGCTCTGCTGCTTTTTAGGCCCCAGCCCATACCTGAGTGTCAATCATCTTCACACCAGTGCGGTCACCGACAGTAAGCACCCTAGGGTGGGCAGTGAAGTCTGCCCAACGCCAGGGAGAAGGATCACGGAAGGCGAGTGTCTCAGGATCCTTGTACACTAGCTGCAGGCTTGAGGAGGAGGGCAGGCCATGAGTGGGGAGGAGGAAGGCACTGGATGTTGAGGGGCTGGGATGGAAGATGGGTTCTGCCCTGGGGAGAGGGTTTTATGGGGAAGGGGACTTACCCATCTTGGGGGGACCACAGACAGACAGCTCCAGAACGGCTGCAGATGGCCAGCTCCCCTGGCAGGTGAGGGCTACAGGGCATACACAGGGTGCTGGAGCAATGGACTTCAGATCACCCAACCCTTCTTCCAGGCCCTTGTCCTTGGTAGGCAGCCTGTACCCCTTACCTGAGATTGATCCCAGTGGCCCCCTTCTCCACCTGCAGCACTTTTAGGGGGGCCGGTTCCCCTGGTTTACTGGCCTTCCACATAGCACAGTGGTAGTCAGAACGGACAGCCAGCAGTGCTGGGAGGATGCATAAGTCAGACTCCAGGTTGGTCAGCTGGTGGGCAGGGTGGGGGAAGAGAGGGAGGGAAGGACCTTACTTTCTTCCTGGATGGTGCTCGTCACTACCTGTCGCACAGGTCCCCGCAGCTGGATGTGTCCAGGGTCCCCGAGGACCCGGGGGCTGCCAGCTGAGGTCAGGCTGACCTCCTGGAAATCTGAGCTCCTGGCTAAGGATCAGGATGGGCTCTGGTCAACTTCTTGCCCTTCCCCTGGACCATGCCTCGGGAAGCATACTAGAATATCCTGCCCAGCAAGAAAGGATACACAGCCTGTCCAAGGCACCTCCGGCAGGGTAGACCAGCTGCCCAGTCTGTGCTGTCCTGCCGGGCAGCCAGGCCAAGGCACCGCCTGTAAAGGCTTCATCCATTAGCAGCTGCTCCCATCGCAGAGCCAGCTCCTCATGCAGGAGCTTACCCAAGAGAAGTGACACTGACCTGCTCAGGACAGGGCCCCCAAGGATGGAAAAACGGCGCAGCCGGTGGCTGACATGAGCCCAGGGACACCTGGGGACAGAACAGCAGAGGGTCACATGGGACTATTGAAAATCCATTTCTTACTATCTCTGAATTTTGTTTTGTTTTTCGAGGTAGGGTCTCACTCTGGCCCAGGCTGACCTGGAATTAACTATGTAGTCTCAGGGTGGCCTTGAACTCTCAGTGATCCTCCTACTTCTGCCTCCCGAGTGCTGGGATTAAAGGTGTGCACCCCCACACCTGGCTTCTCTGAATTTTTTGTTTTTCAAAGTAGGGTCTCACTCTAGCCCAGGCTGACCTGAAAATCACTATGTAGTCTCAGGGTGGCCTTGAACTCACAGTGATCCTCCTACCTCTGCCTCCTGAGTGCTGGGATTAAAGGCACACACCTCCATTTTTCTTGGCTACCATTCGTGCCCCCCCAGCCAGGGGAGGGTACTCTGCTGCTCTTCAGTGATTAGCTCACAAATGGCTGTGAGATCAAAGTCCTTTCCCAGGACTTGTGGTACTTTGGGAAGGACACTGACTCTTTCCTTGGAATCATAAGTCATTTTGCTGCCACCTGAAACAGCTTTTCTGATAATGAAGTCAGACAAGGAAGCAGATGAGAAAACAGAGACAGCGCTATCCACATTATTTGAACACCTGGCTGTAGCCTTGCCTGAAATACATCACAGTCCCCTTCCTAAGGTTAGTTGTACAAACACGGTTGGTTCATGGCCTGTGTCTCCTCAGTTCCTTGCACATCCTACCACCAGCTAGGCCTATCCATCATGTGCTTTCTTTCTCGCTAGCCACTTGCCCCCAGGGCTGGTATCCGCCGAGGTCCTGGAGCAGCCTCTTCGCTCTGACCACTGTCCTCTTCTTAGAGTAGTTCTGCATGGAAAGGCCTTGTCAGGTTCACATTCTTGACAGTCACTGGCTGAGGTGGTGAGGGGGCTTAGCCTGGCCAGTGGTTACTCACCCGCCCTCCTTCCAGTTTGAAATTCTCTAGCATCAGCTTCCCCAGGGGTGCAAAGGCTATGTCCCCGTGATCCCACAGGAAGCGGCTGAGCTGTGGGGAGAAGCCGGGTCACTCAACACAGCTCAGGCTGTTATGACACTGCCCACCTTACAGGCTGCTCACCTGTTCGGTAACATCCAGCACCACCTGGGGCCGCCTCCGATAGTGGTAGCCTCCTCGGAAAAGGAGGTCATGTGCAGTCAAACCAGGGTCCCAGGGATCTGAGGAAAGAGATGTATCAGGGAAGGTCCTGGTAAGGCATGGAAGTGTGACAGATAACTGGAGGTATGGAGGCCCTGGGGTGCCTAAGCCCTCAACAGATCAAGGGAAAGCCCCTGGCATGGGGAGTGGGCAGTGACAGTTGGGGCCTTTGGAGAGAACCTAGAGCAAGAAGACCGTTACCGGGACCAGGAGGCAGCAGGGGAAGGGGTCCTGGCATTGAAGGTTCCCATAGCAGGTCCTTGGCGAAGGGCAGTGCCCTGTCCTGGGGGAAACACAAGCAATGGTAATATGAGTGAGTGTGACTCCTAGCCAGTTCTGTGCATGCTCAGCCAGTCCTTGTGACAACCTTGTCAAGTTGGCCACTTTCCTGATGTAGAAAATGAAGCATGGACTTGATTCACTGGCTCCATGACAGCCACAAAAGAACCCTTGCAGCTGACTCCATATTTTTGCATTCATTTCTACATGTATATATGTTAGTATGTGTACGGATGCACACACTCCATGTGCATGCATGCAGAGGCCAGAGGAGAATGTCAGGAATCTACTCATTGCTCATTCACAGGTTTCTTTCCTTGAGACAAGGTTTCCTCTCTCAACCTGGAGCTTGCTTGCTGAGTCCCAGCAACTTCCCAGTTTCGCCCCACACCCCTGACCTCAGATCTGGGTTACAGACATGCATGGGCACACCCGGCTTTTTTCTTTAATGTGCATTATAGGGAAATCAAACTTGGTGGTCTCTGGACCAAGAGGCCCTCACATTGAGTGGCAAGTGCTTTTAACCACCGAACCATCTCCCCAGCCACATAGTCTGTATTTCTGTCCACCCTGGCTCACTGGCTCTCAAAGAAGGAAGTCCTTACACTAGGACTGGGTGACCTGGAGGCCACTCAGTGCTCACTTCCTCCTCAGAGTCGCTTCTTCCTGGGAATCTCGATGGTACGCTGGCTCAAGACTTCTCAAGCACACAAGGAACAGAAGGGCCACTAGTTAGACCCGCAGTGGGCTCTGACGAAGCTCACTTGTCCCAGGACCACCCATAACCTCCCTCTCCTGCATTTGCTCATTTACTCCAGGAGGCTGCCAGATGGCTTGGGATTCCCAGAAGACTGAAGGTGTCAGCCAAACTCTCAGGCCTGTCCCCTTCTCCACCCCACTCTGTCATTCCAGCAAAGCCACAGCCATGCTGCCCTGTCATTGTACCTCCCGGTCTGTTGACCAGTTTATGCTTGCCCACCCAAATGTGTGAGCCCTGAGGAGAGGAGGGTCACCTGACTTTGTGCCGTTCTGGGCCCATAAGGGCCCTGGCAGAGAGGGGCTGGTCAAGAAACATGTTTGACCTGCAGGCATGGATGTCTTGGAAGGAGGAGGCAGGAAAGAGGAGCCAAGAGCTCTGCTGAGCAAGCCTCTATGACAGCAGGCCAGCCTACCTGGGAGTAAAACTAGAGAGGAGACCAAGGAAAAGGCCCATCCCAGAGATGTCAGGGTCCCAATTCTCTTACCTTGCAGTTTTGGGGCCCTGGAAGGGTCAGTGCATCTCTCCAGCTGCACATGAAGGACAAGTCAGGGACATCAGTCATGCCCAGAGGGCCAGCCAAGAACAAGGTAGGGTGTAGGTTGCTGGGGAACTCCATCTTGAAAAGCAAGCAGGTCCTGTGCCAAGAGTGGGATCTGAACTGGGCTCCAGGGGTCCCGGGAGAGTGCACTGGAAGGAAGCAGACAATAAAGCCAAAGACTGTGGCTGGGGAGATGCACAGTACCTGAAGACCTGAGAATGGATCCCCAGCACCCATGTAAAAGCCAGGTGTGGTGATGGCCTGCCTGTAATCCCAGTGCTGGAAAGGCAGAGACAGAGAATCCCTTGGGCACATTAGCTAGAGAGTTTAGCCAAACCAGTGAGCTCTGGATTCAGCAAGAGACCCTGTCTCAAAAGAATAAGGTGGACAGTATCAGAGGAAGACCCCAGTATCAACCTGTGACCTCAACATGCACTCATGTGTAGGAGCACCTGTACACACATATGAACACATATATGCTCACATACAAAAAAAATATGAAGGACTACATAGCCTAACGTTAGGGAGATACAAGGGCCTCAGGAGAACCACCCAACTGCCCATTACAAGGGCAGAATACTTAAGCCGAGAAATTTACAAGGTCAATAGCCCCACACACCCCTGGAAAGGTCTAGGGAAAAGACCAGCAATTACAAAAGCTCTGGGACAGGAAAGTGCTGAAGAAACAGTTAGGCAGCCAAGGAACCAAAGAGAAGGAGAATAGGATGGTGGGAGAGATAAAGTGAGATACTGGCAAGGGCTAAACTACTATCACAGCTCTACGCATGCCAGTGACATAAGAACAGATTACACTCCATCCCTCCGTGGACAGGGGTTGTGTGCTGTCCCTCTCTTTTCTCACCGTCATGCACAGGGCTTCCCAGAAAATGATCATGAGTTGAGTAACAGAAGATTTATGCCCATGGGCTTTGGCAAATACAAAGCCCCTAGAAGTATACATTGCCTACCTTCTCCTTTTTTATTTTATTCATTTATTTACTTTTTTTTTTGTTTGTTTTTGTTTTGTTTTTCGAGGTAGGGTCTCACTGTAGCTCAGGCTGACCTGGAATTCACTATGTAGCCTCAGGGTAGCCTCGAACTCATGGCGATCCTCCTACCTCTGCCTCCCAAGTGCTGGGATTAAAGGCGTGTGCCACCACGCCCAGCTTATTTACTTATTTTTTGATGCAAGGTCTCACTTTAGCCTAGGCTGACTCAGAACTCATGCACTAGTCCCAGGCTGGACACGAGCTCACAGCAATCCTTTTAGCTCTGTCTCCTAAGTACTGGGATTAAAGGAGTGCACCCCATGCCCTGCTCCCTCCTCCTCCTCCTCTATTTTTTTTTTAAGGTAGGGTCTTGTCCTAGCCCAGGCTGACCTGGAACCTGGAATAAGTCTCAGACTGGCCTCGAACTCACAGCGATCCTCCTACCTCAGCCTCCCAAGTACTAGGATTGAAGGCTGCACCACCCCCTGGTAGCCCTCCTTTTTTAAATTAGCAAAATTAACAGCAGCAACAATAACAGCATTGATTACCAGCCTCTAACATACAGGGTGCCAAACGTACTACTTTGGAGTTTGAGAAACTTCAAGTATCAGAAGTGGTAACTCGCGTATATGCAAAAGCTGTTAACTGCCACGATCTGATCCTCCCCCATTAACCACGTTCTCTCCGCCTTCGAAAAGCATTAGCATTAGGCTTTAGCATTGCCTCCTATGCATTTCTGCAGCCTCGGGTCTGCCTACGATGGCAGCAGCCAGCACCTGTGAGTGCTTACACGTGAAGATCTGGGAATGAATGGTTTGAAACCCAGGCAACCTAGGTTATGGGGCTCAAGACCTCAGGAAAGCCCTCCGCAGTTCTACCTCAACCTCCCCTGAGCTTTCCAGGGCTGCCCAGGCAGGGATCGTTTCTGATGGGGGTCCTCTTGTCCCCAGATGTCCCTGGTGGCCCCCAAACCTCGGCATCTCCACGTGATCCTGAGAATCCCCAGTACCGGGGGCTGCGCTCACACTCACGTGGCCGGACCCGGCCCAGCCGGGGACAGTCTTACCTGATCCTCGTTCCACAAGGGATCCCCAAAGCAGCCGCCAGTTCCGTCGCTCACAAAAGGACAGACCCCACAACAGCACTGAACAGTTTTCCGGGACAGATGGCGGGAAGTGATCCCCTGCAGACAGGAAGTCCCTCCCTCAGCCACGCCCCTCGAGCGTTCTCTCACGCCACCTTCCGGAAAGAGGGGGAAATGGACGTGGTGGCAGCGCCTGAACACTAGCATCCCCATCAGGACTCCTCGGGCATCCCATATGTGCTGCACCAACTTCCTATCTCACTCATAGTTGATTCACTCAACCAACACTGAGCACCTCCAATGAGCCAGACACTGTCTTACCAGGTTTCCTGCTGATTGTCCTTAAGTCCTGAGAAACCTGTTTTAACAGTAAAAGACCTCGGAGTGCACACGGAGGCTTTCCCCGGACATGGCCAGCAGGGGCATTAAGCAGTTCTCAAGCCTCATTGTGCACCTGCAGACAATTCAGTTTCAGATTCAGTGAGTAGTAGGATGCAGCCTGCAAGATGCCTTTGTGAACTGAAGTTTCCAGAAACAAAGACACCCGTGTCAAAGAATCTACAAGGCTGATTGATAGAACTGCTCGGTTATGGAAAGCTGGAATGTTGCAAATCCAGAGCCAAATTATTTTGGGCTATCTTTAATCCCTTTAGTAGGGCTCTTCTGTGTCTTACCTAACATCCTTACGATTATCAGGGAAAGGCTTTTGGAATGTATTTTTAGTGTACCACTAGTTTCCACCAATCAAAAAGCTAAGCACATCATCAGATCACATCTGAGACCTATAACAGAGATCTCTCTACTTTGCTGTGTTCTGCCTATGTGATGTTCATTTGTGACTTTCTTTTGTTCTGTAACTGTAAAACCTTCACAAAGTCATTTCCACTGTTGGAACATATTATTTGGGGCAACCTGAATCCGTATTCCCAAGCCATAGTCACTTATATTTAGCTCAAGAATGAACTGTTATTTCCCCTGAGGTGATAGTTGTATTTGTATTGGCACCTTCCCACTTCTAGGTGATATTAATACTGTTATTGGCTTCAGGACTTTAGCACCACTGGCCAATCAAAAATCTCCCCATTGCCGGGCATGGTGGCACACACCTTTAATCCCAGCACTTGGGAGGCAGCAGTAGGAGAATTGCTATGAGTTCAAGGCCAGCCTCATAAGACATGGTGAATTCTAGGTCAGCCTGGGCTACAGCAAGACACTACCTCGAAAAACCAACCAACCAAACAAACAAATAAACAAAATCCAAGGGTGGAAGCTGCAGGAAGGGGCCCTGAGTACTGTCAAGATTATAGTTGTTCATCTGAGTGCTGGTTGCACAGTGTTGAACGAACATACCCAGGTAGTCTATTCCTGTTACCCTACATAGAGAGGGCAACAACAACCCAAAGAAATGATTCCAAGTCCAGTTTGATGAACCAGTGAGTGTACTGGGGTCACTTACAAGAGCACAAGTGAGCAATTACTTATAACAGATGACTTCAAACAGCTGCATCATTTTAAAAAGCCCCACCCCAGCATGGGTGCAAAAGTTGGAATCCCTTCTCACTTAAGTTCCACCTATATATTCTAGCACTTCATGAAGCCTTGTACAGCTGGGGCACAATTACAAACAGCTTGGAGGAATGTGTTCAGGAGAGACAGAATGATGACTTCCTCACCTTCTCTTATGAGAGAATGTTAACAGGCCCCATCTTGTGAGGGCCTCCTGTGGCTAATCACAGGAGCTCTGATTTCAAGATGGCAATTCAGTAATAACCACAGTATATGGGTGTGTTCAGTGTGAAAATTCACTGAGCATTTTTTGTAGGTATGTGTTGCAGTCAGCTTCATGTTGCTGGCATAAAAACCCAACCAAGAGCAGCTTGTAGGAAGAAAGGGTTTATTTTGGCTTACAGATGCAAGGGCAAGCTCCATGATGACAGGAGAAAACAATGGCATGAGCAGAGGGTGGACACCACCTCCTGATCAACATCAGGTGGACAACAGCACTAGAACAGTGTGCCCAACACTGGCAAGGGGAAGCTGGCTATACCTATAAGCCTGCCCCCAACAATACAGGAGGCTCCAGGTCCCCAATTACCACCAGCTGGGGACCTAGCATTCAGAAGTTTGTGAGGGACATCTGAATCAAAATACCACATTATGTTATACTTTCATGAAAGTATTTTCAAAAGAGAAAATAAGAAAGCACATTGGCTGTGATGCTCTATCCAACTGAGACTTTGAACTCTGAGTTGTGTTGCAGTCCTCTTACCTTAGAAGAATTTGACAAGGGCAAGAATCTTGTGTCTGGCATGATCCTTGATGTGTCCTGAATAATACTGCTCTTTAAATATTAAGTCAGTGAAAGAGAATGAGATGTTTCTCCTGGGAAAGTATCAGTACACTTCTGTTTTAAAATTTATTTATCTGAGAGAGAGAGAGAGAAAAATGGGTGCACCATGGCCTCCAGCCACCCCAAATGAACTCCAGATGCATGCGCTACCTTGTGCAGCTGGCTTATGTGGGTCCTGGGGAATAGAACCTGGGTCCTCTGGCTTTACAGGTAATTGCCTTAACCACTAAGCCATCTCTCCAGCCTCGTGCACTTATTTCAATTAAAAAATGAAGTTATCCTGGCTTGGGTCGGAAGTGTAGCCAACTCAGCAAGACTGTGTCACCTCTGAGG